>CM060832.1:12392500-13592500 GCA_030762175.1 Metallyticus violacea | reverse complement strand
ATGTGTACCAGCAATTATTAATTTGTGTAATTGGAGGACACATTCGATTTTAACTAGTTTCCCGAAAATATATCACCATGCTTCATTATTAATTTGATATAGGCATAATAAACTAATTTTAGAGTCTTAATTGAATCCAACATTAATAATGCATGTATTGCATAATGTTGCTGCAAAATTTAGGCATTAAAAGATTGGTGTGATCTTTCTAATTCAGGTGCCTATCAATTATTAAACAAAGGAATTTAATATCTTTAGTTTCTAGAAGTGCACTGGTATAGTATCCAATGTGTAATCAGGATTTGGAGATCTGTGACTGAAGAATATTTAACATTTGCTTTATTTAGATTTAGAGACAATTTGTTTGCTTTGAATCGTACAGAAAAGGAACTCAGAATAGATTTAATTGAATAGCACAATCATTAATGCTATTTCCATTTATCTATATGCTTTGTCATCTGCAAATAATGGTATTACCTAGAACAAATCCTTGAGTTTCTCCATGTTTAATCATTCCCCATTTTGATGCATTGTTTTTATTTTTAAAGGGACAAATAATTACACTTAGATTCACTAGAAACAGGAATAATTTTTAAAGGCTGGCTAGTTCATTATAGCTTTTTCAGACAACAGAATTAAATTATTAAGTAATGAGCATAAATTCATATCTTTAAAAAATTCTGTTATATAATTCTTGATAGCTCACACCTATAGTGTGGATGAATATTTTGGACTTAATTATGTACATATGCATAAGTTTTGTTTTTTGACATGTTCTACACCCTAGAGCTCTCACACAACTCATGATCTACAGAACATGAAATATACTTACCTATGCTATAAGTATGCTTAGAAAAACAACAAGTGGTGTCTTTACATATTTTTGCTGCAAATATCTGGGTAAGATTTTTATTAAAAGGTTCTATAATGCATTGCTAATCATTTAAACGTAGGTCAGCATAATTAAAGACAATTAACTTATCTCATAAACTTCATTCTTATAGTGGTTCTCAGTAAGCTGGATGACACTGAATATGCTGTCAGGTTAATTTGTGTTTATTATGTTAATGTTTAAAATGCATAAAAGTTGTTTGGGTGTGTAGGATTTTGCCAACAAGCTTTGTAAAATCTTCTTTAAAACAGGTGTGCTTTCGATAAAAAGAGGCTGATTTAAATTGACATTGAAATATGCAATTTGTTATTTGAGGTATTATCTATGAATGACAGGAAAAAGAAAAATAGCTAGTTTGCGAACATTCCAGGGCATTATCAAACTATTTACTAAAGTAGGCTTTTTCTGTTTCTCATATTTAAATATATACAAAAAAAAATGCCGGTCCTGGTGGTGTAGTGGTAACCATACTTGCCTTCTAAACGCAAGATCGCGGGTCCAAACCAGGTCAGAATCGATGGATTTTTTCGGGCGTAAAAATCCTAAGTATGGCTTCCTTCGGAAGGGAAGTAAAGCCTTGGGTCACATGTCGTACATTTACGGCACGAAAAAGAACTTCAAGCCTGAAAAAAAAAAAAAAAAAAAGGCCTCTGAGCAAAATTTGTCGACCGTTTCACGATCTGAATTGAATGGGACGCTGATGACCTGAGATGTTAAAGAGCGCCCATAAATAAACCAAATAAAAAAATTCATATTTAAATTATAAATTGGCTTATTGCTTTGAATGTATAAATCATAATTATCAGCATGGAGCATCAGTTAAGTGTGCTGCAATTTATAAATCTCTAAACGTATTCAAACTTCTGAATTTTTTAAAAATGATTAAAAAAAGTTATGACATAAATGTAATTAAATTTTCTTGCTTGAATTTATATCTTCATATTTTTTGAGATAGTACAATTTATGAAAAACAGATATTATTTGGAATACCTCCATGTATGTATCTACATTCATTTATGCCTGAATTATCATATGTTCATATTTTTTCAAGCGAGTAGAGCTAAAGAAAAACAATTTATTTGGAATACATAAATGTAGAGAAAATCAGCATAATTTGGAATATATAAGTATATCGAAAAACGGAGCTTATTTGGAATATATCATTGCATCCACATTTTTAAAATGAGTAGAACACTTTACTGTGGACATAATTACTCCCCCCCCCCCAATTCCCCTACCTCAAAATGAAACAAAAATGCGCATAATATACCAATTTTTATGCAATTTGATTCACAAGATTATCCAAACTTGTGAAAACAAATTGCACAGAGCTCAATTTAGTCACTATATTGTTTCTTGCAGTTTAATTTTTTGTCAATTTATAGTCTCAAGAATTTGGCATGAGGAAATTTCCTTATAGTGAAATTAGTGTAAGTAAATAGTCATTTTGGTACCTTCTTATTTTAGGTCTAAATTAAAGAAAATTTGTCTTGTCAAAGTTTAATGAAAGCTTATCTTCAAACCAAATAGTTGGCTCTTCAGGCGCCTTTCTGGCTATTTTTCAAAGTTCAGAATGTGACTCCCCTGAGATAAACACAAGGATATCAACTTTAAAAGTACTGTCATTTGTTCATTATTTGAGTACAAGGTAAATCAGAATTAACATCAGAAAGAGTATTCAGTATTGAGCCTTATGAAATACCAAGTTTAGCAATTCCAGTATTTGATTCAATATTATTGGTGGTAGTTTTTTTGCACTCTGTTAGAGAGATGCAAATTGAAGCAGTTTTAAGAGAGCTTGGCTACACAATAGAAAGTCAGCTTCTGTAACAGCAGTTTAATTATAAACATAAGAGTATTTGTGCTGCAATAATAAATGGTGTTCGAGGTCCATAACCTAAGAACTTTTCCATATTTTTCAAAGTTGCTGCATCTAGGTGTTTATCGTAATCTCATTTAAAATCTGTGCAAATTTATTTTCTGTATCTCTATTGTATTCAAGAGGCCGCACCTTATACGAGTATATCTCTAGAACGTCTAGTTTTAATGCGATGTTATCGCAACACTATATAAACACAATTCTCACTCCAATTGGGCCTCTGAGCAAAATTTGTCAGCTGTTTCACGCCCTGAATTGAATGGGATGTGATGACCTGAGATGTTAAAGTGCTTCCATAATAAAATTAAATAATAATGGTGATTATATCATGATGATGAATAAAAAAATCCAGTTGCATTCGCGTAAGCGTATATTATTTCATTAATACCTGCCTCAACATATTTGCTGTTTTCTTGTAATTTGCAGTTTCTGAACTTGTTAGCTCGTGGAACATTTAGTACATTTTGAATTAGTAACATGTGTTTATTAGTATGTACCTCTGCCCGTATTCTCTTGCTATTTAAACTCATTGGTGACTTTTATTTACAGTACAAATATCAAAAAACGGAACTAAAGGATAACATGTTTCATTTATTAGATAACTTTGGGCAGACTAATAGAGCTATTTTATACCGAAATTGCCGTGTGTTAAATTTTAATGAGACTTTCTTTTTTAAATTATTACGGTGCGAGTTTAGCTCTCGAGACATAAATAAATGGCATAAGCCATGCTTAAAAAAAATCGGATACGCTTATTTTTTGTTTTGGTATCTTCATCTTAACTTGAAATAAATGTCATCCATTTTTATTGTAATATAATTTCATTACATTTTTAAAAATGGTTGTTAAGGGCTCCATGAATGTTACAAAAGAAGATTATACATTTATTCTTGAAAGTTACTGTCGAACAGAAGTTTTGGTTGCGGAGGATTATCGTTACGATATACTTCCGCTTGTAAATGAATTCCAGGCCAATTGGCTACAATTTCAACGACGTTGTGCGCTACTGTCATTCACTAGTTTGTACAAGAATTGTCACAAACAGCAAACAAATATATTAGCGGTTATCTCAATTTAAGCACATTCAAGTGGCTGATGTCTTTGGTAAGGTACTCCTGGCGATAAAAAAATTAGTCACCTCCTGAACGCAAAATTCTTTTGTTCTACTGGATACAACGCGCGGTTCACAAGGTATCCAGCAAAGCTGCGTAGCCACTGATGTCTTTGTGTTATATAACATTACTTGCACTAAAGACTAGTGTGTATTGTGGCAGAGTGTTCAGTGATACGATGGTCAAGAGCACAGGTTCGCCTCCCGGCATAAAGCATTTTTTAATAAACTTTGTAACATATGACGAATTAGTTTCGTAATATTGTTTCCCATACACGGCAAGCTTTAACTTTAATATTATATTATTTCCTTTAGTATTTCTTCTATCTAAATGTAGGCATTCCCTGAACATGAACGAAGGACAAAAGAAGCCTTATGGCCAAATTCAAGAAGCCTGGGATGCTGTATCCTCTCGGCGATACTACTGCAGAAATGTGAAATCATCAATGACCCCAAAATTAAGGGCAGTTATACATGCAGAGGTTCGTAGATCGGCTATTAATTTGTGATTATTTCTGTGGTTTATTTTTAAAGGTTAAATGTTTCTGTTCATGTATTTATGTCGTTATTTCTAAAGAATGTGGTAGTTTATGATTGTGTTTTTACTCAAATGGTACCTTAAAATATAATATGATATTAAGGCAACATGAAACAAAAATGTATGAAATTTAAACCGAGGAGCTTACCCCTTCTAAACCATTCGCTTTCCAGATGCTTACGGTTGTGCCCATTACGTTTATAGGCAAAGCGCCCACTATAGTGTGTATCGCTGCATGTTCTTGTAAGTATAGCGTTTACGAGCGTTCCCGAAGTTCTCCGATGGACACGAATATGGGGATTTTTTTTTTCAAAGGGTATAAGTTACTTTGCATTCCAATGAGCTTATTTAATGCCTTTGTGATGTAATACTAATTTAAATAATTTAGATCGTTATTTATATAGCCAATTTTGAATGGATATTGGTTAATAATAAAAGTACAAAACATTTGCTTAATTCTTTGCAACAAAAGAAAACATATACGAAAATATTTTTGTATCATTATCCAGCGAAATAAATAGTTACATTGCTCTTCGGTTAGTCCTGGCAAATATAAATATGTCATGAAGTGACATAAGATGGCGTTAAATTTAAACCCACCGTATAAATAGTGGTAAAATCATTAATAAAATGCTAAATTATGACATTAGCTGCATAAAACTATCATTGTAATAATTACGTTATTAAGTTGTTTTCATTCCTAAAATGTCTGTCCTGGTGGTTTGGACCCAAGGTCCCGGGTTTTATGGCGTAAAAATCCTAAATTTAGTTTCCTTCGGAAGGGAAGTAAAGCCGTTGGCTCCGTATCGTACATTTACGGTAGGCAAAAGAACCTCAAGCCAGAAAGAAGAGACCTCTGGGCAAAATTGATCAGCCGTTTCACGCCCTGAATTGAATGAGAGAGCATCCGTAATTAAAATAAATAAGTAAAAAATTAGTTGCTTAAATGCATAATCAATTGAATTTTACGTTACCATAATATTAAGGATACTATATGTATTACTAAAAAGAGAATCATTCATCTTCATTGCAGAACTAATACAAAGTTATTAAGCTTTGCTCGAAAAGGAACTAGTATGAAATATTAATATTTTTACTGTTTATTCAATTCATGAATCTGTCGTATTCCCTCCGATAAGTTTCAAAATATTAGCGATAATTTAGCCTTTTCTGCAGTAAATTAATTTCACAACAATTGACAAACAAACTAAATAATCCCCATAGATACAATGACGTGTTAAAGAATGAATTGCCTCTCTACTCCGTTCCAAGGAGAATGGGGTCCTGAGTAAACAGCAAATTGTATTCATCCGCCCAAAAACAATTTATCTCTAAATAGTATTATTAATTATTAAAGATGTTATCCTATGGAAACTGGCTAATAATCCTCATTCATTTCTCACTGCAACTTGAAGATGTCGATTCACCGGATGTGATCACTAGTGAATCGCCAATATGCCAGAAAGGTCGTTCATTTCCCAAAATTTATTTTCCTCTACCGCACAATATGATCAATGTATTTTTTATGTATGCTGGCTGATATGAATTAATAATAACTGTACTGGGTTTTTATGGATATAAAATATTAAAGTATTACATGTATATTTACAATTTGTTGCCAATGTTTGTGTGTATGTAGACTGTGTATTACTTTTGTGTCAATCGAATGTCATGCGGTCAATGCCACGTGGCTAATGTTTACATTAGGACCCATTCTAAGAATGAATGGAGTATTGAGTGACTCGTTAGAAATTCTACATCAATGTTATTTTATTAATACCCTTTTATAGTTCTAATGTACAAAAATGGCATATGAAACTTGTTTTTAATGTTGCATAATTATTGCTGGCTTCTCTCTTTTCTTAAGCATTTACTCGTGCAACAAAAGTATACACTAATATAATGTAATATGAAAGTTAAGAATGTACCTATGAAAACTGAAAAAATATTTGAAAGGTTCTTGAATGCTGAAAGAATTAACATTATTTTGCTTTATGCTGAACTAAAGGATGAAGTTTTAAAGTTTTATTTTAATACAAGATAGTCACAATGCAAGAGATTTGAAGAAGGAAGTGTCTTAGAACAAAAGCACGGTTCACACCCGAGAACAATGAAACACTCAACGGGCAATGAGAAGCAGCCCAATTTGCTTCATTGGGTGGGATCAGTGTGCCAGCCATGGTGGTTATATTGAACATTTTGGCAAATCTGAGATTGATAGAGTATAATATATTTAAAAAAATAGTTGTATAGAGCGTATTAAAGGAATTTCTTGCCATTTCATGGCCCAGACTCTAGATGCTTTAATCCACAGTTAAAATAGTGCAATAATAGCAAGGTAAGTAGATAAAATAAAACTAAAATTGCTATTTTTTTTAATTCTGGTCTTTTGTAGCGCTCAAAATATCACAATGCCTGTTCATATTTACGTCTTAACTATTTTGAAAGTATTTGACATAGAAAAGATGCAAGCTTATAGGTTTAGTACTCGTATACTACTCCGTAAAAAACTTACATTTTTTTTAATCTAGTAGCGAGCACCGACTTATTGTTACTCTTTGACTACCGTAACTGCTGCTTGACTTGGAGATCATGACGTCTCCAACATTAATACATTGAATTAAAAATTGGGTAGAAACATTTTAATTGCAAAGTCTAAATCACAAATCACAGTGTTTGAAAAGGAAGAATGAAAAGAAAGATAATTTGGACAAACCACAATTTTTGGGGTCGTTTGAAATATTGCGAGTACATTATTATTTAAATTTGACAAACATAGTTTCCTTGTTAAGGCCATAATTACAGCTCTTCATACTTTTATGGAAATGATTTAATTCCTTTAGTATAATCCAGTAGAGTACTGCTTGAAGTGAACATTAATTTGAACTACGGGCCGACAAAGCCACGGCTGCGCACTTGGAGAAGCCAGTTTTCAAGGTTGTATAATGCTTATGCAGGTAGCCGCTTGTTAGTTTGAGTGAAGCTTTGTCAGCGAGCGGATGTGCGTTCATGTGTTGCTCGGTGCTTTCATTGCGTGTGAATTGTGTGCTAATTGTTCTTCGTTAGTTATGCCACTATATACCGAGGGTACCAAAAAATGTCTACACACGTTCACATAGATATCTATTTAATATATTTAAGTTGGACCGAAAAACAACAGTAATATGTAGTATGATGTTCTGTAAACTGATGTGACTCACATACATTATGATAGCATTACTACGTGACAGATAAATAAACAATGAACAAATGAAGCCAAGATTATAGTATGATGTTCTGTAAACGAATGTGACCCACACTGCGTCATGCTAGCGTTGCTACAACAAAATGAAGCCAAGATTATCGTTTGAACAGCGGAAAGCAATTTTGAAGTGGTATAGTAACAATTGCACGCATTCGAGACAAACCGTATACAACAGGATGGTGCACCACCACATTACCACCGAAATATACGTGCGTATCTTGATGACAATCTTCCAAGACACTGGATAGGATGAAGAGGTCCGATTGAGTTTCCACCGCGTACTCCAGATCTAACTCCGTTGGACTTCTACCTATGGGGAACTCTTAAGCATGTTGCATACCGTAGAAAACCAGCTACACTAGCAGCACTTCGGGAAGAAATTGAAACGGTATGTGCTGCAATCGCTAAGGACACTGTCGCAAACGTTACTCAATCAGTAGTTCAACGTACTCAGAAGTATATCAACGCGATGATGGGCATTTTGAGCAATTGTTGTAACTGTAAAAGTCTAAGATGATTAGTGCTCATCATTTTCTGTTTGTGTGAATTCAGTTTTTTTAGGTTAACACAGCTTTTTCTTTGCTTGAAGTGTGTATACCTTTTTTTTTTTATCGATACATTGAAAATGATTACGTATAAAATGATACTTGCAGAAAAATACATGGTAAGGCGGTTCCGCAAGAAAGTATCCGACAATAAAGAAACTGTTCGCTAACTTCTTAAAAAGTTAGGAAAGCAGAATCTCTCAATGACAAGAAATGTGACCGCCTCCGTTTGCGACTATTAAGCTGGGTTCAAATCGCGATCAGGTCAAGCTGTCAGGATAAGGTTTTATCGGAATTTTTCATCAACCTGAGAAGGTAAGTGGCTGGTAAACTTTAGATGCCAACGACTCCAAAATTATATGTCATCATTTCATTCATCTCTACAGATTTACGCCTGTAGTATTCAGTTCACAGTCTACAGATATTGCGAGAAGAACAATGTATTCAAAGCAACAGCAAATAAAATGTTAAAAAAGATTCCAAACCGCCATATTCAAACGAAAGAAAAATTGGATGAAATGCCGGATGAAATGCAGGCATTTCCCACGCAGATACCTGTCGGCAATGTATTGCAACTTAGGTGCATCGCGCTCAGGCTCAAAAATCCTATAGCAATAAATATATACATATTGAGGGTTCCGTAAGACTCGTTTATTAATTAACATATTAGCAATAATTTTTAACGCAGACTTTGGAAAGTGATGTAGTAATGGAAATAAACAACAGATATCCTTATCGTCCTGAAGCTTTAGAACATTTAATGTGACTGTTGTTAATATCACTAAATGGTTCAACTGTAAATTGTGGTTTTCAGTATTAAAATGAAAAAGTTTTGCGACCAACTCTTCCTAGCACATGTTATTTTTAGTAACAATGCAATATACCAAACGATGGTTAATCGATGTCGACTTGTCCAAGGGACAAATTATCGGTGGGTCACTCGCTCTGTCAGGTGCTAAAGCCACGAGTCACCCGGTATTAACGCGGTAAGTGAAGGAGCAACAAATTGCCCTATAAACCAAGACGGTTTCACGGTAGAGTAATGGCCAAAGGGCATCATCCTGTGCTCACCTGTAGAAGAAGGTAATTATAGATATATGCTAGCTATTCCACCTGCATTCGAACACCAAGGAATGTTATACATTGGTATTGCGTTGGTAAAATAATAATAATAATAATAATAATAATTTGACGTGCATGTTTATAAAGAGGATTTAATGTTTATGTGGAGTCTGTCAGTTTACTTGTAATGCGATAAATTTATTATATATTTGAGATAAGCGTTTCGGAGAACATACACTCTAAATGACAGGGTAGACATGTAAAAAGTTGATAGAGTATATTCTACAGAGTGATTCATATAGATGTAATACTTTTCTTCCTCATTTTATTTCAAAAAGAATGATGGTAGCCACATCTTATTAAACCTCAAATATGGAGTATTAACCTCTATGGAAAATATTAAAAATGTCCTCTCTCCTACATGAGGCATAACACAATATGACGTATGACTAACAGCTGATTGAAAATGGCCGCTTCTGTGTGCAGACGGTGGTAGCATTTATGCATATGCAAAGTGCAGTAACTGTTTGCTTGGAGTAATATGATCAAGGATATTTTTCTTATAATACAATTAATCTTTTATCCATTAACGCCATTCTGTGTACAGAACCACTGATCTTCAGCTCTATATACCACAGAATTCTACAAACAGAGCAGCTGTGTTCTAATTAGCCGATTTCTTATGCTTAAGCTAGACTTAGGCGCAAAACGTACGTTTGTTTTTATGCTTACGTGATTCATTGTGAATGGTTCTTGCAATACATAGCATCTAGCGTTTACATTTAAGTTTACGTTACGTTTAATTTTTATTGTGAACGGGGCCTTAAAGTGGGCGTTCGGTGTGCAATATCCGCACAAACGACTTAGAGCTGGGTGACGATATTTTCAACAAGATAGTCCACATGCCATACATCAAACCAATCCATGGCGTTAATCGAATGTTTCTTTGACAACCGAGTGATCTCCAAGATCCTTTGGTCACCGCGATTTTCAGATTTGACAACACCGGACTTATTCCTAGGGGCTACTTAGAAGACAAGAGCTGTACGTCACATGTACCCAGACATTGGACGATGTGACTCACATTATACAGAAGATTAACAGTAACATGGAAGGACGTGTTAAATAATGCCTTATGCAGGAGGGAGGACTACATTTTCAACGTTTTCTATAGAGGTTAATAGTCTCCCAAGGATACTGCACATTTGAGGTGTAAAAAGTTGTGACTAGCATCATTCGTATTGAAAGAATAGTGTTAGTTCTATGTAAATCACTCTGTATAAGACTGCATGTAGCATATTTAATGTAACACTTCAACAGAACTTTAGTTAATTAATTCATATATGACTAACTTCCCTACGGAAAAGAGTAAAAGCACAATTATCAGATTATTGCTCTCTCACAAACACAAATATGTCATTATTTTGATGTTAGGTTAAGAACAACTCCCATAACAATACTTTCCCTCATTTATCTGTGGAACATGCGGACCATCAGTCTACATAGCAAGACAGCTGACTATTTTTGTATGTAAATATTATAAATAAGAATCAGCTGATCGCGTTCGGAAGTTCCCTGGGCAGCTTCCTCCTTTCCAAACTGCAATTTACGATCTTAGAATAAATTTGATGCTATTGCTTCAGCGCACAACAAGAAACACATGCAAAGACGTGCACTTTAAATAGAAGTAAACAGAAATCAACAAATTTGCTGGAAAATAAATTCATGCAGTGAATTCTTTGATTCGGTCTTCTTGTATATGTTACTGGCTTAAAGAGCCACCTCCTAGTACCTCATAATAAGCAATGTGTGTGATAAACATTATAATGTGGTCCTAATGCTGTTGTACCTGATTTGTCAATTAACATTCAATGAAACTCTTGTGCTCTGCATTGGTTATTGATGTTCTGGGGTTTTCTGGGAGAAAGAATGTAGACGGACACTGCAGGGCACTGACTTAGGAACGGTAACACGGTTAAGATTTGCAATCGTGTTAAGTGGTATCCCATCACGAAGATAAGAAAAGAGAGAGATAAATCGCAAATAGATTGTTACCAAAACTTGCGTGTATAATACAATTACAAGAGAAGCGAAAAGTGTTGTCCGCAAGCGTCTAGACCAGTCTTTCGCAACTAATTTTCAAATTAAATTTTAATTAATGTTTGAATACTTTTGCACCGCCCTCAAGCTTAGGAAATTTGTTATAGCTGCATTTTTAACAAGCCGCTTCCTTTGATTCACTTTATTGCAGTGCCATAAACTACCTCCCAGGACAGAGTTTCGCCAAGACGACATTGGGACACCCAGTTTGCTCTCAAAATAACTTTAATCCCAATAAAACTGAGCCGCAAACAATGAACAAACGATTTATAACAGTCTTACAGTAGGAATGTTCCAAGTTCCTTGCTTTCAGGCTAACATTCAGTATTACTTGTGAGCTTGTGAAATACTGTTTTGAGTACCTGGTGTTTGATAAATTGTACATTCAACATGTTTTATGTGTTTTTTTCATTGCTTTTTACACTAGATCTTATTCAGTTATATTTTAAACATAAGTATTCATAATATGGCACAGAAATAATAGTTTTAACCTAATGCTTTATTTTTTTGATTACTTGTGTTAAACGTCCATTTTTACTCTTTAGGCACCACATGCGGTGGACACTGATAATGCATGAGATGAAGTGATATATTGGGAAAGGATTTTTTTTAAGGAAGGAAACGTTCCAGGTCTGCATTTACGGTAGCTCCCAGGCATTTGCCATTTGTGAGAACTGAGAAAAACCTGGGAAAAGGCTAAGTTAGGAAAGACAGTCCTGGCGGGATTCGAACCCCAAACTTCCCGCTCACGATTCCGGACCTTAACGACCTCGGCCACCCGTGGCGGTGGTTCTTTATTGGAAACGAAGGAAAACCCGTGTGTTTATTGTGTAATGCTAGCCTCTTTGTTTCTAAAGTAATGTAGAGTGACATTTAAATGAGAAATATAATTTTATATTTTTAATTCTAGATTTATTATTCGTGGTATGGGTAGTTATCCTGCAAATGTGCCCTAGTGCAAATGAAAGTTGGGCGGCCCTGGTCTAGGCTATGCGATAATTGTAACCTGCCAGCAGTCGCAGCATATTTTGGAAAACTGCCTCTGTAAGGTGGTTTAAATGACCGCAGGGTGGGAAAATCTTTTGTAACGAAGAAAAATAGAAAGGCGACACATCATTAGGTCAAAGAACTTCTGAGATGACAACGTGATGGGGGAACTTTTTTCTTCCAAGTACTTCCAGACGTTCAGCAATAGACCCTCCCGAGTTCGGCAGAGTGCCGAGGAATTCCTGCCAAAGTATACAGTCTCAAGATTCAGAAAGAAGGCGGGGGCTGTGTGGTAGTGAGTGCTTTGGTAAATTAGCTGAGGAATTCATCAGCTTGGAAAAATACTTTGAAGCATATGATGCGATCAGTATTCAAACCTGCTGAAAAAGAAACTTAGCAAACAAGGTGTGCTGAAATACCTTTCCATATTCAGTGCCAGAACAGCCAAAAGGCACATCAAAACTGTGAAAAAGTTTCGTAAATTATATGCAAATGTTTTAATCCGGGGAGGAATAATATTAAGGTTTTCATTATCTTCTTGGGAACTTTTTTTTTAATTGTTGTGTTTAATTATAATTTTAATGTTTTAAATATTTATGCGTATAGTTTACTCAAAGTTAAGCTTAAAAATGAAAATGAATCCATTCACACTCAAATGCGAAATATCAAATCATGTCTAAACAGGTTATGAAGAAATAGATTGGCAAGCCCAAAACATAACATGACTTGGTCTGCGGATATTATCTTGTTACACAAAAAATCATCACATCGTTGATGCTATGTTCCTTGATTTCCAAGTCTTTTTCATCTTTGGTGCATTTGTTTCCCAGACTTTGATTCACACTTTTGTGAACTACAGAATGCTCCACCGGTAGCACTAGTTTCGGTTTTTTTTTTTTTTTTTTTTTTTGACAAGCCTGAGATGCTTCTAATTGACGTCAAAAGTAGCATTTAAATGCTTTTGTGCTAAACGGTTCTCTTTATAATGTAACAAAAAGTTTATAAAGTGTATTCTGCAATATTTATGCATTGAATTCCATGTTGTTGAAATGAAATTATTGATATATTAATTATAGCCCCGTAGTTATTATAACCTAGTCTTGCTAGACCCAGGAAAGCATGTTCAATCCCTGCCAGGGACGATGGTTTTTTTCGGGTATAAAAATCCTAAGTATGGCTTGCTTCGGAAAGGAAGCAAAGCCATGGGTCCTGTTTCGTAGATTTACAGCACGTAAAAGAACTTCAAGCCTGAAAGAAGAGGCCTCTTGAGTAAAATTTACCTGCCGTTTCACGCCCTGAATCAAATTGGATGCTGACAAGGATGTGTCCTATCTTGTATCCTAAATGTTTAGCACCAGTAATTTCTGAAATAGACCAAAGTCTTATTCTCTCTGGTCATTCACAGAACAACACACACTATCTCCACTTGGAAATCTGTCATTGATGGCTCCAAGCATTATTTGAAGCCATCAATATTAGATGCTTTTAGATGCAAACCATGCCTTCAAGCATTGGTGACAGTTTGTAGTGCAAGGGGTTCAGGTAGGACTGCTAGAAGGACAATCCCGAGCACTAATCTGCAACATTTCTCTCAGGGGAAGTTTGGGTACATCTTGCCTTGTGGGTTGACGCTGAATCTGGCTAGAAGTTCCAATGCCTCTTCTTGAACAAAGTCGTTTTCAGGTTCTTCGTCACAGGTTCCAGCCGATTGGTTTTATACACTTTGACGATTGTCTTCGATCTCTTTGACAGAAATGGAACTTGGTGACACCACACAGTTCATTCCTCACCAAACCATTACTTAGGCAGGATGGTGGCTTCTCTGGACTTTGAGGTCATCTCACAAGCTTCTTGTGAAATCAAGTTAACACTCGTCATTTTGACGGTTGTAACTTTATTCAACATTTAGTTCTTTCTCGTCAGTGAAATGAGTTTTCCAGTGGGCGTTGTTAGTATAGTGATGTACCAGTGCTTTGCATCTCTAATAGTTCTGCACCGCATCCGTTAAGGCACGGATTCATGAGCGGTAGGTCTGGGATTCAATTCCCACCATGTCCGTCCTCCCTGGCAGGGTTTTTTTTTTTTTTCTCCCAACTTTTCTTCGTTGCTCATAAATGAAAAGTGCTGGGAAGTATCCTAACTTAGACTTGGAACGATTCCTTTTAAAAAAAATTCTTTCCCATTATTTCATTTCATGTATCATTAGTGTCCACTGACCGTGATGCCTCAGTAGTAAAAACGGGCATTAAGCGGTATTCAAAGAGTTCTGCAGTTAAAATGCATAGTAATGCGGCAAAAAGCTTTTATCCCAAGGTCTGGTCTATGCACCTTAGTCATGTCTATCCTGCACATGTTCATCTCAAGGATCGTCAGTGTCTGCACTGAAATCTGGGGAATACGGGCCACCACTGCATCGACAACAAGCATGGTCTTTTAACAGCGCCTGCGTTCGAATCCCGAATGGTAAGGTTTCAGTGAAGCATTGAATGTTGCGGTACACATTTTGGAACTTTTTAACAATTAAAAGGGCTATCACAGCAGCACAGCTTTCACATTTTCCCCATAAACTTCAGTAATGTACTCTGAACTCAACAATGAGCGTAGTGGTGTCTGAAGCAAAGCGTTTCTGGTTTCTAAAAGACCGTATACATTCTTTTCCCCCAATATATGTAACAATATTTATTATAAGACTACTAAGCACAAACGTCTTCGTCTTCTTTTTGTTGTTAAGTCCTTTATAACATGTAACTTCAATTGTTTATGGTAACAAGAATATCTTAAACGTAAATGCAGCCATAAGGTGAGTGATGAGCTCTGTGTTTTATATTAAAATCGAAGCATTTCCGGACACTACTTTATTACGAAAATGTTTTTATTTTAATGTCCTCTTATCATATCAGAACATTAGGAACAGTCATTCTGATACATCCTAGTCGACGCTCTAGCGGCCGGATTTTTGTTTACTTGTTCTCTCTCTCTCTCAATGAAATTCGGCATATAACGATCAATTAACAAATTGTTCGAGTTGAAAATCCAGCAAAATTGGACTATTAGGAGTAAAGGTTCACTTAAAACGATGCATATATTTACGTGTCTGTTAACGCTCTAGCGGCCGTAATTTTTTTTTCTCAACGAAATTATGTAAAATGTATTATGTAAAATAATAAAAATAGTTTCTGAACACCAAGAAAATCGAACCATTAGGAGTAGGGGTATAATTGAAAACCGAAATTCAAAAATCTCTCTGTAATAACCTTCACAAATTCCACTTGCTGAGGAATTCGCTTAGTTTACGCAGCTCCTGCGGGAGTTTTTTTTTTTTTTTTTTTTTTTTTTGTGGTAAGTTTGCTGGCATACATGTTTTATTAATAAACTGCTTCTGAATTTTTTGCACAATAAACTACTACTTTGCACCTTGCAAAATGAAACGTAAATTACTCGGTGTAAGCCATGAAAGATGACAATCACATTAGTGTGATGTTTTAAATTATAATATAAGTAATCAGATGTGTCGATTTTCTTGCTTAGGGGGTTCGATGCCAGTACCCAGCAGCTGTACTGTAACAACAGAGAAAGTGAACACTGTGAGAACTGGCTCAGTAAGGAAAGCAGACACTCCGTTAATTGTATACTATCATTTCTGTCTCATTCTTTTCATTTCACTGTCCACTCTCACATTGTCAGTGTTTCTGTCATTTACTAGCAGTTGTCAGACTAACTGAAACCCTAAGAACTCTAGTTTATATACGGTACACTTAGATGCTTTTCGGAAAATAAATAACGAATATCATTTTGTGTACTGCTGCGAAATTAATGGACATTAGGCTCATTGGCTTATACAACTATTGCCCTCAACCCTTGCCATCTCTTCGAAGTCATCTGTTCAGTGTGTCATGCATGTATATGAAACCTCTGTTCATTGCATTCTTTCCTCGTTCCACCTCTTTCTTCTTCCTGGAAGTATCCTTTAGTACAGGTATGACCAATTCGCGACTCGGTGACGCATGCGGCCTGCAAATCTTACCTTCGGAGACTCAATTTTACTAAAGAAAGAACAGGCGAATGCTCCCAATAATCAAAACATAACATTCGGAAAAAACTCGATAATTCCACTACAGTTGCTTACCAACAATAACAACAATATCGCTCCACAGCCTACAAATGGTACAACCAAATCAGCTTAGCGTTGCTTTTTTTTTTTTCAGTTTGTCTATCAACGTATAATTTGCATAATAACATTGTGCCAAATGATGCTTCTTTATTTTTATATCTATACCTTAGGAGTGTTCTAAACATTCTCGCCCTGAAAATGTAAGATTTAATGTTGTTTTCCAACATAGTAATTGTATAATCAATAATTTAGTCCGACTTTCCAACTTTTTAACACCTTCAGTAAAATAACATGTTCAACTGTGAAAACTTAGCGATTGTCTCAGCTTCAACTCCATCATTTGGTGTGGATCTTGTACCCGGCCATTTCTTAAGGTTTGAGAACAAAAAGTTATCGCTGGGAACCAAGTCCGGTGAATATGGCGGATGGGGAAGCACTTGAAGCGAAGGTCATGCAGTTTTGCAGCAACAAACCCAAACGTGTGTGAAAGCGCATTATCGTGATCAAAGAGAACTTTCTTTTTCGCAAAGTGTGGACTTTTAGCCTGAATAGCAACCTTCAGTTAGTCCAGTAGTGAAGAGTAATATTCCCTAGTGATGGGTTTGCCCTTCTGGAGATAGTCTACCAGCACTACACCATGAGAATCCCAGAAAACCATAGCCTTGACTTTTCCTGCAGATGGAACCGTTTTTTGCTTTCTTTGGTGCACTTTCACCTGTTGCAACCCAATGTTATGCACTGCTGCTTAGTTTCTGGCGTGTAGTGATGAATCCATGTTTTCCATATACTGTTATGAAACTTCGGGGAAATCGACTGGATTTTCGTTTAAACAAGTCTAAAGACATCCAGGTGCTCATTCGAATGCGTTTTTGGTTCATTGTTAACACGTGCGGCACTCAATGAGCGGAAAGATTTCTCGTGTAAATATAGTGAACATGGCCTGTCGAGGTATTTGCAATGTCAGTGAACTCTCTCATCTTCAATCGGCGATTAAATTTTTGTCTCATTCTCTTCTGTCTTAGCAGTTTGAGACGTCCAAAACGCTCATCATCTTAATGGATGTAGGACCATGCTTAAATCCAGCAGCCCAGTTTTTAACCTTAGAAAACGAACGGGAATAATCCTTTAATGTGGAACGTAACTTTTTTTTATGGTGTTTAATGCCCGTTTTTACTCTGAGGCATCACAGGCTGTATTTTGTTGGGGTTAAACCCTTTAGATCGAAATACTTTATAACTCGTATTCCAGTTTTATTTATTTTGTCGAAAATGTTAATACTAATTTGTTTACACGTTCGTCACAAGTGTATTAGTGCAATAGTGCATTACATAGACCTCAGCTGAAAATTTGTTGAGACAAAGCAGACTTTTAGAGAAGCATATTGATCGTGCGTGTCACGTTAATTTTGCTCTACAGCTGAACATGTCTGAACTCCCAGCTCTGTATGCATGAACCAATAGGGACTGAAATTAGTACCAATATTACGCTAACAAAACAAATTTTAGTTGGAGAAATTATGCCTATTAAGTTTTTGTGGTCATTCTTAATTGAACAGCCCTTGTTTCATAGGTGCTCCTCACCAAGCCGTTACTGAGGCAGGTTAGAGGCTTCAGAACCGTCTAATCAGTAAAAATGCTTTTACGCAGTTTTACACAGTAGTAGTGTCGTTTATAGAATGAACACCATTTGCTGCTTCAGTCTGCATTTAAGAAAAGTGCACTACTGTGACAAATCTCCCCATTCCATGGTTAAACCTCAAGTAATGTGCTCTTTCTGCTGCACCTGTTAATTGGCCGCAAACCAAATGTTTGTGACACTATTTAAAGCAAGATTACGTAACAAATAAAAATGACTACCATGTATAATATTTTGAACGGCGGCCCTGCAAGCATCCGTATTTGTAATTTTTTCTCGTTGCCCCACAAAATCTGTTTGGGGCATCTCATTTTGGCAATCCTTATCAGATGTCTAACTATTTAAACTCTCCATAAATAAAAAATGATTCGATTAAAATCTTTTTACTTTGCTCAGTTCTGTTTTTCATTTCTCCCCTGCAGTACGTTCTGTATTGTGTATAATTGTCCCAAGAAATGTTGTTTGAGATTAAATTACTTTATTTCCATTGCTTCTATGATGTTTATGTTTTAAAATATTTACTTTTGTTGTAGGCTCCATAAACTGTGTTTATTCTTTTGACAATGCATTCTAAATCAGAGTGTCTTAAGCACAATGTATCATAATTAAATAGTAAATTAAATTTGTTGCAAATATGAAGTAATTTCATACCGTCATATTTGTATTAACTTTATTGTAAAATACGACGAGGGATAAGTAATGACAATTTATTTTTCTCGCGAACAAAGGAAAACAGAAAAGTCAAAGATATACTGTTGAAAATGTATGGAATGTTATTTTCGAAGAAGGCACCAGATGGTGTATTTGAGTAACTTGTGTCTCAGTGCGCCGAAGTTCATTTGATGATTGACAGTGACTAGAAATGGAAGTCACAGAGAGTAAACAATGTGTATATGTGAAAATAACATTTGCCGCTGCAGTAAAGCACGAGAATGCCACACAGCTACGGTAAGCACTGAGTGCGCGTGCCCTGCCCCATCGAACAGTGGCAAGGTGGACAGAGTTCTTCAAACGGGCAGAAGGTGCACTGCGGATCTTCTGCAAGTGGGCTTCCTGTGTCCGGGGACAAGGATGTACGAGTGATGATAGACGCTGGACATTTGTGGAATTAGAAGATCAAACTGGAGTTCCGGCAAAACAGTGCATTGCATTTTGCGGAAGGACCTGATAATGGGGAAAAAGTTCATCGAGTAAGTAAGTGAGTACAGGAGTGGACTCTCTATGAAGCATGTCGCATCAATTCGACGAGATTTCAGGAAGAAATTCAGTCGCCACTGTTCGATATCGCGCCCGTATGACATCCTCGTGCATTCCTGCTGCGGTGAAATTCTATTTTCACACACGTTGTTCGCTCTTCGTGACTCCATTCCTGACCACTGTCCCTCATCAACAAAACTTCGGGACTTGCTGAGACACGCAGCTGTGCTCACAAGCTGGTGGCTTCATTCCTTATACTTTCAATCGCTTAGATTTTTCAGTTGTCCTTTGTTTGTGAGAAACAAAATGTTTGCTGTCACTTAATGCCTTATTCCTCATGTAAAGTTTAAAACTTCTGTGGATATCTTCTAAAAAAGAGCAGTTCATGAACAGAAGCCATTCAGTGATCAGAGACTGTTCTTTAGATGAAGTTAGTGAAGCGTCACTTCACCTATTTTCTTACGGAATACATTCTAACATAATTTTGGTTTTTATTTTAACCTTTTGAGTCTTAAAGCCTTGCAAACCACCTCTCTCCTTGGGTATTGGAATGTTTTTCCTCCTCTTAACATCACTTTTGGTCACTTACATTCAGTGTGCTAATATAGTGTGGTTATGATGCATTTATTAAAGTTAGCTGCTGTGAGTTGTGTGGAATAAAAGCATTGTCAATAACTTCATTTTTTAAAAAAAATTGGAGATTTGCAATGAATTCACAAAATGAGAGTGTGTAGTCCACTGCAACCATAATTTTCACTATGGACTGAGGGTGATAAAAGGGTAGTAAGAATTACTAACGAGGAGATCAAAGTCAATACTTAATGTGTCAGTGCAAAAAGTGAAAAGGAAAGGTGTGAAATAATACAGGAAACATTTTAATAGTTTGTAGCATATAAAACATGAGTGGTTGAGCGGCAGTTATCACTTGCAAAAACTGTTTTGTTGGCCTTGTCTGTTACTTGGAATAAAAACTACAGCGGGGAATTCTGATGGCTTTTGTGACATACTGAATATCAACATTCACATTCTCTCAAGTGCATGTTGCAATTAGAACAGCTCGAGAGAATCTGAATAACAGATGCACTACATATTTGTGGGGAAAAAGTTTCATCCATGGTCTGGGCCACAAGCCGTCACTGTCAATGATTACAGTGATTATTTCATTCATGTGACGTCATCTTAAAATCCACCAATGAAATGAAACGAAACACACTTCTGAATTTTGACCAATCGCAGCCGGATTACAGAGTGAATTATTACAAGTAATATCACGAGAGGGTCTGAGATTGCCAATAAATTCACGAACCCAATGAGTGAATTTATCTGGAACACTCAGACTTACGAATGATATTTATTAGGATTATTTCACGAATAAACTAAGAATTTAAATATAATTCCTCTTAACTTGACTTAACAAAATTGTAGTTGTATATTTGCAATTAACCTTTTCAAGCCATCTTGCGACAGAAGAATGTCGATTGTCAGTAATGCCAATAGAGAAGAGTAAAATACGGGCTTAGGACGATTTCATGAATAGAATAAGAATGAAAGTGATATATATTTGAAATTCGCGCACAGAATATTAACACTTGTATAAAATGTTATATTTATGAATATAGAATTGAAAAACCCTCCATTTTGCATTATGATTGTCAATTGCCCCATGCTTTTGATGCTATCAACAGCTTCCCCTCCGCCTGCTAGCAAAAGTGGTCAGGAATGCGTGCTCAGGAATTATATAGTGGAGGTATAGAATTGGCTAGACTCACAAGACAAATGCACGTCGCGACAAAACGGATTTGATAATTTTTTTCTCGATAATTTCACTCCGTAACCCGGCAGTGATTGGTCAAAGGTCTAACATTTTTTTCGTTTCATTGGTTGATTTTAAGATGACGCAGCAGAGTGAAATAGTCGTAAAAATTATCAAATTCGTTTTATCATGCGATGTGCACTTGGCTTGTGGTCAGTGTAGCCAACTCTGTACCTCCACTACATAATCTAAATACGCATCAATGACCACTTTTATTAGAGACGGTGGAGAGCTATTGATAGCAACAAAAACATGAACAATCGACAGTCATAACGAAAATGGAGGGTTCTTCAAAGCGTTTTGGCGATGCGTCAAATATTCAAATTGATATTATCATTAGGAATTCCAAACCACAGAATACAAAAGAAATAGAGACACTATATCTTATCCTCTCTGTCTCTCTCTCTCACTCACTCTCAGTTGGTATTAGAAAATCGAACGGTAACGATTGTAATAGTCGACTTTTGTCCATTTCAGTCTCAAGGTTTCTGAATAGAATAGATAATCATTCACAAATATAACTTTTATGCAAGTGGTAATATTCTGTGTGCCAATTTTCCATATACGTATCACTTTTATTATTATTATTATTATTATTATTATTATTATTATTATTATTCTCTTCATGAAATATTCCTAAATCCGTATTTGGCTCTTCTCTATTGGCATTACTGACAATCGACATTCGTCTGTTGAAAGATGGCTTGAAAAGATTAAGTATGTACAATCATTGCAATATTGTGAGCCAAATTTATGGAAATTATATTTAAATTCTTATTTTATTTGTGAAATAGTCTTAATAAATATCTTGTGAGTTTTACTTGTGAGCATTTAACTCGTTAATCAGTGATAAATACGGGATAAGAATATCAGCTAGTTCCACAATTCACAAGTTATTATAATGATCATCATCTTCATTATATTTACTATTTGGTTGTAGACTGAATACTATAGGAGTAATTCTGTAGGGATGAATGAAATGAATGGAAGATGGTACTTATGAGCTCGGAGTCCTTGACCCCTTAAAGCTATCTGGCATTCGCCTTAGGGTAAGTACAAACTCCGGGAGGAGAGGGGGGGGGGAAACACTTATCCAAACAGCTTGACCTGATCGGGAATCGAACCAGGGATCTCTGGATTAGTAATCACGAACGTTACCGCTCGGTCAAGGGGGCGTTCTCTACAATTGTTTTTATGCAAAATCATCAGAACAGGGCACTGAAATATTTTATAATTTCTTTGGGCTAAATATCATTGTACATTAGAAACCAGTAATCAACATGGTTTTTATCTTGAGAATCTGCAGCTTGAGTTGTATTTATTTTGACTATTTAGCGCGTATACAGACAAAAATCATTTAACATATCGATAAAATGTGCTGACAGTTGTGAATGTCCAATCCGGCATTTTAATTTCCGCTAACAGTCGAACAGATGAAGGTCGAAATTAACGAGATGTACTGTTTTATTTTTTCATTTAAACCCTTTGTTAAAACTGAAGACTACTGAAGCAGCGGAAATTAAAATGTTGGACTGGATATTACTACCATAAGCGCATTTTATGGATATATTCTTGACTTTTATATTTTATTCGCTAAATAGTCGAAATAAATATAACTCGAGCTCTAGATTCTCTCAAGATAAACTCTGAAGCTCTCGTATTGCGTGTATAAAACATGCACTTTCTTCTTATTTACTATTCGTGGTCTTCCGGGTAAACATCTACATGGCATTAATGCAAAAGACCGTACACATCCATTCTAGTTAGGACTGCATAGTTAATATGAGATGTGGGAATCCGGTCTAAGGAGCCGAGATTTGCGTAGCCCATCCATTCTTAGTGGGGATCTCTGGAGAGAAAATATCTTCTCCGACATTTAGGTCGCCAATGCCTGGATTAGATGCATGTAGAGTAACTAATTAGCTCCGGTCACACAAAAACAGTGTGTCTCTCTCTGAACGGTGTTCAGTCCGATGTAGCTGCTGCCACTTAAATTTTACATGCAGACAGATAAATGAAATTAATGTTGAATCAATAGATGATAAATACTAATATTAGCCCTTTTAGAAGATCAACTGAAGAAAATCTCAAGTGGTTTGACGGCCACAGGGTTTTAACCTGAGACCTTTCGAATACAAGTCCCAACAATTAAGATGCGCCTTCAAAAGTTCCCAGCCTGGCCTAGAAAACACAAGATTTGACATTTTTAAACATAGTTATCTTGTAAATCAATACATTTAGTTCAATGTTTTTTTCCTCCCCAACTTTTTAATACCCCTCGTAAAATAAAATTTGTCCAACTGTGAAAAATAAAGGTCTGTCTCAGCTTCAACCACATTATTTGATGTGAATCTTCGTCCACCCAGCCATTTCTTCAGCTTTGGAAACAAAAAGTAATTGTTGGAAGCCAAATCCGGTGAATATGGTGGATGTATAGACGCTTGGAAGCGAAGATTATGCAGTTTTGCTGCAAGAATCCCAGGCGTATTTTTCTAATAAAAGAGAAATTTCTTTTTCGCAAAGTCTGGGGATTTAGCCTGAATATTATCCGTGAGGATCTCAGAATACCCTAGCCATGAATTTTCCTGTAGATGGAAGCGTTTTTGCTTTCTTTGGTTTTGCAACGCTGTGTTTGGTGCTTCTTCTTCTCTTGTGTGTAGTGATGAACTCGTGTTTTTCATCTACTGTTATGAAACGTCCGAGAAACTCAGTGAAATTGCGTTTAAACAAATCTAAACACTCTTGCGACGTTTTCATTCAAATGTGTTTTTGGTCCATTGTTAACAAACGCGGTACCAATCGAGCGGAAAGCTTTCTCTATTCTAATCTTAGTGTAAATGTAGCGGACATAGCCTATCGAGGTCTTTGCAATGTCAGCCAACTCATTCGGCGATCATTGAATACAGGATTGTGAATTTTTGTCACAATTTCGTCTATCGTAGCAGTTTTGGGACGCCCTGAGCTTTCATCATCTTGAAAATGGATGTATGTCCCCGCTTGCATTCAGCAATTCAATTTTTAATCGTCGAAAACTAAGGGAAAGAATCGTTTAATGTGTACTCTTAACTCCTTTTGCGTTTCTGTTGGGGTTAAACTCTTCAGAACGAAATACTTTATTACAGTTCCTGTTTTTGTTTTATGCATTTTGTAGAAAATGTAAACACTAGTTTGTTTACACGATCGTCACAATCAAGTAAGTGTACATATGCGTCTGAAACTTTACAGCGCATTATCTAAAATACGATACTTAACATATTTTCGTAGTAATTTGTTGATCCTCACGTCATTTCTGAGTAAAGTTAAGTATTTTTAGAACATCCCTCATACCACCTGAGCCAACCCCCTCGTTGGAAGGAAATTATGAAGTCCCATAATCGAAGATGACGTATTCCTTAACATCTCAGTGTCTCCAATAAGCAAAGAATGTTTCAATGGAGATGTTTAATATTCAGAATCAAAATAGGCAGCATATCTATAAGAAGAAAAGTGCACAATTCAGGAAACAGCAATAATGAATGCATTTGTTCTTTCGATTTCTTTATTCTTTTAAAATATTGTATTTGCTGATTGTGTAAAAGAAGTCAGCACCTTTGTGGCACATTTGTAATTAATATCTTTTATTTAAGATACCAGCGAGGGTGTAAAAATTATGCATTTTAAGTTTTTGTGCTATTTTGGTTTTCTTATCATGCAGTGTGGAGGTGCAATTTTAGTTTCCACGAAAAAGACCCCAGTAGTTCTATTGAGAAACAAGTTGTGTGATCAGTCTCGCCAAGCATGTACGCGTCCAACTCGTTTTCTCTTGGGTGCAATAAAAAATTGGCATTCGCTTGGGTGACTCAACCCCACTGTCGCGACGGTTCACTGTCTGTACTTGGGGATTTATCTTAAAAGTCCACTGTACTCTTAAACGATCAGCTACCAGTTTCACTTCTCTGCAACTTATTTTTGGAAATTTGTGTGATACGTGGCTGTAACCTTTTCGTCTATACAACATGCTTATTAAGAAAAGGCACATGAAAAGTAAATTAAGTGTTTTCGTTGCATTGGAGAATAACTTGAATTGCAGTTTTCCACTCCGTACCTTTCTCTTCTGAGTTGCTGGCTTAACGACACATAGCCTGACTGATGTAGTGACCTTATATTGCGTGACACGTTCACTCACACCAGTCATAACTGCTACATTGAGATTTTTCTAAAAAAAACAAACGTTTCTTTTAGGCTTGTGTTCCATATTTCTTTTGTGTTTGGCCATTTATACACCTTAATCCGCTTCCTTTAAAAATAACGTGACTAGGTTTAACAGCACAACCTCCGAAAGGTAATTTTGAGCGCTTTCAAATTTTTAAAATGCTATTGCTGCCATAAATGTTTCTTTATTATCAACATATGCCTTTTTAAAGCTGTTTCATGGATCATTTATGTAGTGTAATTTATTTATACGGAATTAGCACGAGATGTACTTGGGGTTTATGCTTAAAAGCGCCATAAGGTCTACTACAACTGTGTTATTCTAATATTAAATGCTTTTATCTCATCGGTTGTGAGTTCTTAAAAATGCATTTAAGATTTTATTATTAAGAGGGTAAATCATTAAGTACGTTACAAATTATAAGCTACTTTATATTAGAATGAGGTACCTGAAGCTATTGCCACTAGACGGTAGCATTAGTCCGGTGACAATGACATTTCACACAGGAAAACCGGTGTTTACAATAGAGAAACAGCAGTTGCAAACAGACTGCACCTATGAGTGGGTGTACAACTTTTGAACAGCGCTTCGTTGTGTATTTTTTGTGGGCAAAAGATATGGAATCAAAGAATATTCATAAAGAAATATTTCCCATCTACTGTGAACTGTTTACAATTGAGTGCAGAAGTTCTCTGAACGGCAGACACTTATCGGATGCAAACACTGGGTAGGCCGACCCATGGAGATTGTCACAGAGACGAATTTGTAATGAATTGAAATTTTAATTCGAGTATACATAAGGATAACTATAGACACTATAGTCGCTGCTATTGGTTCGCGTGGCATGGCGCATCTCAATGCATGACAGGTTAGGTTTACACAAGTTCGCAGCACACTGACCCCATCGCTTTCACCACAGCGATGAGTCTTATGTTCGCCATTACCAGCATCATCATTATTACCGTTATTATTGTAATCAGATGTTATGAAATGACTGAAATATAACGAAATGTCTGATATTACAAAACGCAAATAATTCTGTCCTAAATTTTTAGACACTACCTTGGTAATTATCAAGGGAAAAGAAACAATTTTTTTTGTACAGTTCAAATAATTCAAGTGTTGCAATACAGAATAATGGAAAACTACTGGTGGACCCAGTTAACTCCTGGAACAAAACAATAATCACATCGGCATTTCTAGTGTTAAAATGCAAACATAAACAATGAAGACGCATAATAAAAGTTGAATTAACGCGGGCGGATTGATGTCTGGTAAGAAACATAGTAAATAGCACTTTAAAAAAAACCTAATATTTAATGTCTCAATATAATCTTCTCTGAGCTCAATACGTTTGGTCCAGCGATATTCTAATTTTTATTCTTTCGAACTGTGCATAGTACTCATTTACAGCAGAGATAATTTCTTCATTCAACGGACATTTCTTCCTTCCAAGCCTCTTTTGAGATTAGGAAAAAGAGAAAAGTAACATGAGGGCAAATGTGGGGAATAGGGTGGGTGGGAAGCTATTTTAAAGCTCAGCTCGTGCACTTTAACGGTCACAACGGCAAATGTATGAACAGGTGCCTTTACCTGGCGGAGAAACTTTTTTTTTTTTTTTTCGCACCATTCTTGGTCACCTCTGCTTCAACTCACTATGCAAACGGTTTAATAACGTTGCGTAATAACAGGCAGTTACTGCTTTACCCTTTTCCAAATAGTCAATCATAATGACACCCTGTGAGTAAAAAAAAAAAAAAAAAAAACTGTGTCAAGCACTTTTTCGGCCTACAAAACTGTTTTAGCTTTTTCCGGTGCGCTTTCACCTTCGCCAACCCATGTCTTTTTGTCTCCGGGTTGTAGTGGTGGGTCCAGGTAACAAAACGGCGCCAGAAGTCATTCGGAGTATGCTGCGACTTTTCCAAACACGCGTTTCTGATCTGGAGTCAACAAACGCGACACCAAACTTGTTCATATGCAAAACAACCCCTTCCTACGAGGTTTCTACTCTCAGCAATCTCACGAATATTAATGCGACGCTCTTCTATCACGGTTTTATCGCCCATTTCTTCAGAAAAAAGCGGAATGTGCAACATTTGCAGTGCTCTTATATTCATTCATCCAGTAATAAATGGTATTCAGTGTTGGTGCACAGCTCTCACGTACTTCCTTCAGCCCAATTTGTATCTGGGCCACAGTTCACCTTTTTTTAAAATAAAAATTCGTCCTTATCCATTTCTACGAAATTTGTGACACCGATCACTTTAAGATAAGTGTCAACAAAGAACAACACTTGCATCTGTTTGCAAATGGAGCAAAAATTACGCTTACCAACAGTCATGTTACTTAACAAAGTTTTCCGTATGAAATTTGTCAGACTTATCAACCAACCATTTAAAAATTTATTGTAAAACCATAGATATAAACTATGTTAACCAAACTTTTCTGTCAGGTAACAATATTAGGATTTATCTTTGGAGGCGCAGTCTTTTTTTGGTCTATCATTTAGCGTGTCTGCATATCATGTCTTCTAATTTGTGTCGGCGTCATACGACTCTAACTTGAGATCAGTTTAAAGCCATGTATCATGTCCGTTGTGTTCTATTCTTTCATCGCCCACTTCTCTGAGGCTGCGTGGACGCGGCTGTGATTTGATAAAAGTTGGCATTCTCCACTCTTGACTGCGCCAAATTATTTGCTTTAAAACCTTGCAGGTTTCACAACTCTTGATTTATATTGTTTGGTTTCTTTTCTTTATATTTCTAGGAAATATTCTTGGCTCTTCGTCTTTATGTGCTTTTAATTTATTATGGGCCTGTGTTTGTACTGAGCTTCATTAATTACTGGAAGGGTCCAAGTTAAACACAGAATTTCACATCTTGAGGACAAGCTGTGAAGTTCTTTTAACCCTAAAACACAAACCTTATTTAGTATACTTTCTCACAAACATTCGTAATTTTGCGACATTTACATATATTGACGTGTAAATGTCGATTTATGTATTTTTACGTGCCACTGTGTTTAGCAGCTATACACTTATAAGCCTTCTTTCCTCAGTCACAACACTTATTTTGCGTAGCTGTGCACAACTGCGCTCGGCGTGCTTTGCACATTCGACAAACATTGCAGAAAATGGTCGTCATTCGCCTCTTTTTTTTTTTTTTTTTTTTTTTTTTTCAGACATGGCTTTCTTCTTTCCCTATAACGAAATGAACCTCCGTAGATATCATTGGAATATGAAACTTCTTCATCCACTACCACATAAGCTGTTCATTGAACGTAGTGAGGAAATTTTTCCTTTTCAGATGCTCAGAATTGTTGTGAACATGAATTACCCAAGCATTTGGGCAATCAATATTGACAGTGCATGCGGTCTTCTTTTTAGGAGTTAGTGAAGACCAATAATATGCTTTTAGAGACTTCTCTTTGGCTGAATAATGTATCCTTCATCAGCGTTTCGATCAATGAATACAGTGGGTGATGACGATTTCTTCCTATTAATGTCATATCGCTTCCATCATCGTCTGATTGAACATTTTCGTAGATATGTCATTTTCACTTTCAGTTAGCGCAACGTCGTCAATTTCAATGTGATCTGGTTCATCCTCACTCAGTGAATTATCAGAATCAAAATTATCACAAGTAATATCACGGAAGGGGCTGAGACTACCGATAAATTCACGAACGTAGCGAGTCTGGAAAGTTCAGATCTTCGAGTGATATTTATTAGGACTATTTCATGAACAAAATAAGAATTTAAACATAATTCCCCTAAACTTGGCTTAGAAAATTGTAATAATTTTACATTTGCAATTAATCTTTTCAAGCAATCTTGCGATAGAAGAATGTCGATTGACAGTAATACCAATAGAGGAGAGCAAAATACGAGTTTACAATTATTTTATGAATAAAATAATAATAATAATAATAATAATAATAATAATAAAAGTTATTTATATTTGAAATTCGCTCACTGAATATTAGCACTTGTGTAAAATGCTACACTTATGAATATCTATTCTATTCTGAAACCGTGAGACTGAAATGGACAAAAGTCGACTATTACAATCGCTACCGTTCGATTTTCTAGTACCAACTGAGGGGAGGGGGAGACGTTTACATACAGTATGTCTATTTTTCTTTGTATTCTGTGGTTTGCAGTTCCTAATGATAATGTCAATTTGCACATTTGACGCACCACCAAAACTCTTTGAAGACTGATCCACTTTGCGTTATGATTGTCCATTCTTTTGTTGCTATCAATAACTAGCCACCGCCTCTAGCCTCAGTGATGCGTGTCCAGGAATTATATAGTGAAGGTACGGCTACACTGACAAGACGTCGCGTGATAAAACGAATTTGGTAATATTTTTCTCGACTATTTCACTCCGTAATCCGACTGTGATTTGTCAAAATTCAAAATTTTATTTCGTTTCACTAATCGATTTTAAGATGACGTCACATGAGTGAAATAGTCATTAGAACTTTTTTCTTGGTGCAGTTCATGAAAAATAGTGTCTTTTCTGCAAATGTTGGATCATTTACATTCAACTTAAAGATACATCTGAAAAATTATTATTATTATTATTATTATTATTATTATTATTATTATTATTATTATTAATTCTTATAGCAATGTTTTAAAAATGTAAAGAAAGTTGGAGAAAAATATATAAAAAATTGGAAATTTTAATCTTACCTCTTTAACAGCCACAAGTCGCGTTGTTACAAACGTTCGTAAAAATTACGACGATGGCCATGCACTCAAACAAATAAGTTACAATAATTGTGTAATCTGTAATTATTCTCCGCGGTACTGTTGCTGCGTCAGCACAACAGTAAACGCATGCGCATCATTTACGAACATTTGTATTGCAGGGTTAAGCAAGAAAGGAAATGCTTTGCGTTTACCTCCCATCTTGTATATATTTAACTGAAAGAGTTTGTCCCCAAGATGCCCTTAAAAATTTCAGCAGCTCCGTAAAAGGTAAAATGCTAAACGTTTTAATTCTGACTCTTTTATATATTAAAAATCAATAAAAACTCTCCGTTTTAATGTGTCATTTCTAACGCACACTACCGGTAAGCATTGGGCACATAGTATTATTATGAAAACTGAACAAAAATTGACCAAAATTCTACATTTATATATTTACTCATAATGTTTTAATATATGTGTATGAAATTACTGCACTAAACATGTAAACAATGCAAATATATGTTATTAGATTGATTCTAGCATGCTTTATGTACAAATATCTAAAATTCTTTTTTCATCAAAAGATCCACTCTTTGCACTCACTACCTTTGGTATTCTAAAAGCAAGTTTTTGCACGTACACTGTTCTCATTGTTGTTCCAGGAAGCCTGAAGAGTTTCCCAGTCTTTCTTTTAAAGTTGGACATTCTTTACAAACAGACCTGCCAACCTCATCCCATGGTAATTCTGTCGATTTAAGTCAGCTGATTGAGGTGGCCAAACCATTATTTTAAATTCATCATCCTTATGTTTATTGCCAAAGAACTGCTTATATAACTTAGAGGTGTGCTTGGAATCATTGTCCTGTTGGAACTTAAATCCATGACCAATTAATTGCAGCCTTGGTTAAATAACACATCTATTCAAAATGGAATGGAAGCCGTTTTCGTCCCCTGAATTTTGTGAATTTTATCAATACCCTGTGTGAGAGGGAACCCTCCACCATGTTCACTGTGGGTGTGATACAGTCTGGTAGCATCTTTTCTTTTGGCTCTTCGTTGTGGAAGTGCTTAGCGGTCTTTCACTTCGTTTTTTTATTAAGATTTTGTTCATGTTTCAAGTATCTCTGGATTGTGCAACTAACAGAAGAACGTGCAATTTTTTTTTTTTTTTTTTTTTTTTTAAACGAATGCTTTTACCTTCTGCACGCAGCTTGTTGATTGTTGTAGGCTCAAAGATGATCTTGGAGCCATTTCCTATAACAAATTACAAAAACAGCATTAAAACAATAAACGATGGAAATGTAATAAATATTTAGCAAACAAATATAGAATTATCAAAATTAACAAAAATATTAAATGGCAGTAATAAAACATGATCTTCTCAAAAAGCTGCACTCAGAAACAACATGACTCACTAGTGCTCAGCAAATAAATGAGTCAAATGAACAAAATATATAGGCATCTTCAACAAAGAAACCAATATTAAAATCCATAACATATAAAATCAACCGCTATTAACAACATAACTTTAAATGGGGGGGGGGGGCTTGTCTTATTTTATACCTTTAACGTCGTTGTGTTTTGTGGTTTCAAATTTTGCATTATGTGGAATACCTTTTTAGCGAATTTTATACACAGACACTAATTATCGCTTCTTAGTGTTAATTTGGAATTGTAAATGTTATCGCGCCTCTATCTTTTTCCCCATTTGGAATTCGCAATTAATTCACACACACACACACACTAACCTAAACTAACCTCGAGTAAATCCTAGAAACCGGTGGACCTGCGACTCGCTACGGCCTACGCTCGCCTCCTTTTCGTAAATTTAATTGATAGCGAGTAAATCTACTGTTTAAAAAAAAAACACCCGATTATAGCATAAAAGCTCTCATCACTAAACCCGTGTGTGGCGAGCTATTGATAGCATTACACAAATTGTGGTCTCCTGGAATTCCAGTAGGCTACTGCTGATGAATCGGGAACTGGAGTATGATGCAATCAAGGTGGAAATTTTGTACTTTATTTATTTAGAATATAGATAAAGGGTTAGTATAAAATCATTATTACATTAAAATTTCTATAATCGTGAGGAGGTACACTTAAATTGGCATGAACCCAATGGGTGAATACCTCTTGTAGTTTGTATTTGCCTTAGCACTTTCAATGAATTTCAATTTCAATAACTTTTAATTTCAAATATGTGTATCACAATTTCAGTGTGAGAATTGTACAGAAGAGAAAGCCTCTGATGTTTTGTACGGAAGCTTGGAAGGGCAGAAAGGTCATAAACACGACACAAAGGAAAAGGGACACGTGTGAAGCACTGCCATTGCAGGGTTAATAAATCTGAAAAACTTTTAAACTCAAAAGAATTCGACCACGATAGGAGTTGTACTGTTACCTTTAAACACTAGCCATTGCCAACTAAATGATTTTAACTTTCAAAAACAGCAAATGACACGTGGGGCAGTTAAACTTAAACCAACCAATGGTAAATATATGTTTGAACTTTTAAAGATAAGCGCGAAGGTTGCGCATGCCTATGTGACTCCTTGGCAATCGTTAAAACCAACAATTATCTGATTTGAATTTAATATATTGCTCTGCTGGAGCATTCAATTCGACTCAGTTAAGCAGTATGAAGAAGTTGCAAGTTGGACTTTGCTAAGGCAGTCAGTTATAAGCTCTACACATAGCAAGCAATTCTTCATTTGTTTATTCCTCAGTACGCAGTTTGAAGTTTTACATGCGGCGACTAAGTTCCAGGCGCAGATGACACGTTCTACTTCGGAGCGGACACGCAGTTCCGATACATCAGTTTACGCGCCGGGGCACTCATCTGTAAGCTCACCGCACACCAGCATGCGTCAAGTCAGCGTCAAGTCAGATAAATTTGGTCCCTTCTTGTCTCTTTAGTGATTCAAGACATGCGGCCGAAGCAACACATGTCTGCGTCAATGCAGTGGCAGACATTACCTCTTCGAGTAAAGACGATGCTTTAATGTACAGATTGCTGAAATTGTGCAATAGGAGAAAATGAAAATGGGTTCATAATTTCAATTTGTCTTGTACTCAGCATGGTGTCTTAAGTGTCTTAAGTTTTAGCGCGTGGTTTGTGAAAAGATCGTTCAAAGTTGCAGTCCTATTATCAGATGTACCCAGCAACTTTTCCGAAGTGTCTCTCCACTATTACGTGGGGAATAACCGAAGTGAATAATCGCAGCTAGTCAGCAAGTTCATGTTACGATGACGTAATGCAAACACTACAATTTACTTTGTGTATATATGTCGTGCTGAAATAATAAGCAACAGTATCAAGCCGTATTCGCCAGAATCTCTAACACTTTAGAGCAAATATTAAAAAGAAAATAGATTTCTACCAGACAATACTCTTTAAAAAAAAAATCCTCCTGGCAACTAAAACATTAATTTTCCAACTGGACGGTCTTTCAAAAAGATCAGATTTAGTTGGAAAATAACTAAATTGACAGTATAGTTATGTAAGGCTGCAAATTGCCGTTACACTTGACGCACAGAATGCAGCATGCAACGCGTGTGCAACATGTTCATGACGTCTACCAAACCGCTTCAAAATTTGGCACCCAACATGGGGCCAAAAACAAACAGTCTCATAATTAGGCTGTAATTGTTGGGGCCGCCAAACTGCTTCAACACACAAACGTATATTCACGAACTAACATATACCTTATAAATAACTAAATAAACCAGGTGTATGAGTCCTCAGTATGTATAACTGCTCTCAGTCTTTGCAGCATAGATAGGTCAAATTTCTACAGTGGTGTAGACAAGAGAGTACAATATTCCAGGCTTCTTGAATTTGTGCCCATAGGTCATCTTTGTCTTTCGTGCGTGAATAGAGAATGCGTGTGCAGATATTGCATTTAGGTAGAACAAATACTTAAGGGCATATTATAATATTCATTGTCTCTCTCTCTCTCTCTTGCTTGCTGTGTATGGGAAACAATATCACGAAACTGATTTATCATAATATGTTGCAAAGGTTTATTAAAAAAGTTCATGCCGGGAGGTCAAACTACGCCCTTAACCACGGTAACACTGCACACTCTGCCACAGAGCTAACGGAACACACTTATCAGTGCATGCCTATAATGCAAATTGTTGCTGTATTTTTGTCCTCACAAAGGTAGTAACATTGTACTAAAATAATCTTTCCACATTGTTAATACTTGGATTTTCTTTCATTGTCTTTACATATAATTTGCTTTTTAGGATAAGGCACTTAAGAGCTCTTTATTGTATTCCGTATTATGTCCACCACAAGAAAATTAGATTTGCAGCTAGTATAAGTTTTGAGTTGGATAAAAGAGGGACATTACATCTTAGCTAAGAAACCTGCAGTAGAGGGGAGTAATTGTTTGTTTTGGCAGCTTAACAACCTCTAAACGATGGGAGGAGCAATGAACTTGAACATGTTTTGTTGCAAGTGTGCGTGAGTTTTGCTATTTAAAACTGACTGCACTCCCAGTTTGGAACAAGCTCCTGTTGAAATTTAGAACAAAAATCTTGAATACGATCAATAAATATTTTGAACTGTTTGAATTGATGTTGCTTTTCTAATGAAATGGTGAACTTCTGGCTCTCCGAAAGTAACATTGTAAGGTATAGTACATAGGTGATATGGTGATCATTGGAATGTATAAAAATGCAAATGTGGACTTCTTGAAGGAAGAGGAAATGGTGAAAGGGAAATATTTAGTAGATATAATAACCAAAGTAGGTATTGCAGCTGTTCAAATTAACTTTTTTTAAATTTTAATTTGAGCTTATTTAATGACGTATTTTCTATTACATGTTCATAATACCAGTATTCTATTTAAAATTTCATTGAGGTTAACACATATTTGTTGGCATAATTATTTCGGGACCGAAGCTTTTAGCTTTCAAACTCATGATAAGCATAAGTGTGAAATCTCAATGAAATTACCTATGAAAAATTATAAGCAAGAAGGGGGCTTCGATAAGATAATTGCAATGCGAGAACGATGCCATTTTTGTGTACCTTTACTATAATCACTGAAATGATATGGCTTATCAGTTTTATCTTTCTGAAAGCATATTCTAATTTTATTAGCTTTTATTCCGAGCAGAGCCGCATGGAGATCTAAATTAAATAAAATACGACTGAACACTATTGTAACACCATTTACTACTAATAGTGAACGAAAATGCATAAGAATGGGTTTCTAGATCCGTAATCGAATTGAAGCAGAAATTATAGGAATAAAAAAAATGAACGCAGAAAAAAACTATCGGTTTAATTTTTAAGCACCAGGCTTTGAAATTATTGCTTAAATTCCATTCTGATTGGTGAATAAGATATCATTGAGACCGCACATTGACTGAAAGGCGCTCGCGTGCAATTATCCTATTAAAATGTATATATCCACGTGTAATAGAAACCCGTTTCCAGTGACCGGACTTGAATGTAGGTAATTGAGAATCTTTGGGATCGTATAGACTAGCCCTTTCTCAGTCCCGCTGGCGCCGATGCGACTAATTTCCAAATTTAAATTAATGTTTGAATACTTTTTTTTTTTCATTTGAATAAAAGTTTTTCACTTTTCGTTTTAAAAGCACCGTCCTCAAGCATAGGAAATTTGTTATGGCTGCATTTTTATGATACAAAACAGGCCGCTTTCTTTGATTCACTTTATTGCAGTGTCATAAACTACCTTCCATGACAGAGTTTCACCAAGACGACATTGGGACACCCAGTTTGCCCTCAAAATAACTTTAATCCCAACAAAGCTCTGCCGCAAATAATGAACAAACGATTTATAAGTCTTACAGCAGGAATGTTCCAAGCTCTTTGCTTTCAGGCGAACATTCAGTATTACTTGTGAGCTTTTGAGTGCCTTATGCTGTGATGAATTGTACGTTCAATACGTTTTAATAACTTGAAATGATTCAGTTATTAATCAGTTATATTTTAAATATAACTTTCCTTAAAATGTGAAGAAAAAATAATGTTGGCGAGGAATGGATTTATTATTTGCCCCACTTTGGGCTACAGTTTGAAACGGATTTATAGGTGGGGGGATGGGAATTGGGCTGTATAGTAGCTGTGGTAAACAGTTTATGCCCTCTGATCGCAGGTTTCGCCATGACTGCTGGAGACCACTCCACTCTTCTTCGATGAGACTCTCTCGAGGGCGTTTCGCTGGAATTTGGCGGCTGTGTGCCGGCCGGGCCTGAGAAGGGATTCCGAAGCAAAAGTAGTCGACAAATAACGCCTCGTTATTTATTTGTTGATATCATTTATTCTCCTAACATGAATATTCGGACAAACTCACGTCGAACCATGGGCAAGGTAATCTTGGCAAACGCGTTATTGCGTGAACCACATGGTGCCGAGAGCGAGGAAATTGTTAATTATTTGACTGATTTCTTAATGCAGCTCAATGATGTACAGGTAATTAGCGTGGTGAATGACACTCAAATTTCGTTGCCGGAACTGGATACTTGTACTTAGGCCGCTCTTCCGCTGATCTCCGGGCGCCGGCAGCCACGCGTATCTGGGCCCGGAAAATTCCGAGACTGCCCTCTTTTTGGGAAAAATCTATTCCTTTTATACACAACACTAAATGAGCAACGGCGCGAAATACTCCCGACAATTTTGTGTTAACGTGTCTCATAGGTGAGTGCTTACCTCACTGAATTCATTTCCATTTGCTGGAAAATTTTGTTCAAGCCAAATCCTTCGCTATTCTTCTGTAAGATGAATTTAAACAGATTTCATACTTTACTGTCAACGACTCTTTTACTCGGACACGTACAACTTTGTCACCAAATAGGCCAGTTTATGCCCTGAAGCGGAGACATTTTCAACCCTAGCTTCATACCAAAAGGGATTACCTTGCATTGTCTGACATTTGCCAAATCTTTCTGCGTTCGGAGAAAGACGAGTTTTTTCCACCCTTACCTTGTTACATTTCTACACGTTATTTCTTAAATATTACAAAAATTACACTTTATGATACATTTAAACACTATACAATATTAATTCTGCATATGAGTTATGTCACTGAAGTTTCTCCACTGAAAGAAAATGCACAATATACTTGCGCATAAATACTGAATTGTTGTTTCTAAAATTTCAAATATTAATTATTTCAATTTCTCTGTAATTGACGGGAAGCCAAGGACAGCTTCAAATGGCAAACAAATTATAACATTAAAATATTACTTTATTGGAAACAAAGAAAAACCCTTGTGTTTATTATATAATGCTAGCGTTTCTCTTTCTAAAATAAGTAATATAGAGCGACATATCTTGAGTGAGAAATATAATTTAATATATTTTAATTCTAGATTTAGTATCATTATAATCATCATTATTGTAATAATAATTATTATTAGTTGTAGTAGTATCAGTAGCAGTATTGTCGAAGTAGTGACATGGCGCCATATACCCCCTAGTTATCATGCAAATGTGTCAGAGTACAAACGAACGTTGGACAGCCTTGGCATAATAAGATACCATAAGAAATAAAAATTATCTTAAAAAGGCTGTTTTAGAAGAGTGAAACAATTACTGTGAAAAACTGGTAAAGTCAATACCAAACAGTCTGACTGAAGTGAGAAGAAATAAGGGTCTGCCAGTAAAGTATTAAAAGCAGCAATAAGAGAGGCTTTTCTGTTAAAAAAAATAAATAAATAAAAGTTATGTTGTACTGATTTCGCTGAGATGATATCCCATGCTTGTTATATATTTTACTTTTTATAAAAGAATAATGTTAATTTGCTTAGTTATCAAAAGTGAAACTCTTAGTTATACTGCTTTAACTGTAAGTCTAATCTTTGCAGCCTCACAAAGTATTAGATTAGAACTTCAAATAATAAAACAATGCGTCATTCAATAGCTTTTAATTTCTATCATGGGTTCTATGTATTTTTAAACATTTTTTTAGTGTGTAATGCCCGTTTTTTCTACTGTGGCATCACAGGTGATGGACACTAATGATCAGAGCCGGAAAGTTGGGCAAAATGCCCTTTTCTATCTGAATGTATATATTTAAGAGTCAATAATAAACATGTTTCCGTACATTTGGGGTCGTTAGGATCAATTATTACTTTGCCTTATTTGTGCCTATTTTAAGGTTTAATTTTTTTCCCCCCTTCTTTTTGGATCATTATGGGTTTTTTTCTATAATTATTTACGCTTTTCAAAAACACATCAAGAATTTCAATATATCGGAATGAAAAAAGCTTTACAAATTAAATGGTATGTTAACCTAACAAAAATATCTAGTGAGAATCTTGTTATACATTTATTTCTTTTCAAGCAGTCAAAAACTTTCATCTCAACTCATTCACTTAAGCTCTTTAAATGTCAGAACCTTCATTAGTGAAATGAATATCTGGAGCATACGAATATCAGGAAATAGAGAGAATGAGGGAAGAATGTCATTTTTAATAGTCCAGTCCTGGCGAACGACCTTGTATCGTTCTACGCGAGACAATTCTAGGAAATTTGTGGAAGGGGGTAACTTCTCAGTTGTATAAATATAACAAACAATTGCAAGTGAGAAAGATGAGAGCGCTGCAGCTGTGCAATAAACCATCCCTATAATGTGTTCAGTACGGAAGTAAGAGAGATACTAACCCGATTCCTCTATAAACGCATAAACAGAAAATGAACTGGATCAAAATCCACTGAGATTCTTTGACTTATTCGCCAGGACTATTCAAAACTACTTTGTCTTGACATTTTCATGATGTCCTGAGAGGTGAAAATGTTCTTTGTAACTAATATTAATCTTTCCCAAATTGCTTGTTTTAAATATGCTCAATATGCAATATGTTTTTAATATATAACATTATTTTTCCATGAGGAAAACAGGTCTCTCTGATAAACAGATGACTATGACAGTTGATATCTTGAAAAACATCTTCTTGTTGCTCGTAGCTAAGAAAAGCAAGCTTAAGTGCTTTAATTGTGTGATAAAGAAATTATTAAGTATCATAAATACTTATATTCATTAATGGGCGATATTACTCTCCGTTTTCACCTTTAATAAATGCGTATTTTAATTATATTACTGCGAATTTTCAGTTTTGAGTGCCTTTTTGAACCAAAACAAATGCTTGAACTTCCGAGCTCTGCAAATGATACATGGAATAAAATCATGAATTGGGAGATTACTCTAGGCTTGAGTTTAGGGTACTTTCTTAACATTTGCCATTTATGAAAACGAGGAAAACCTAAACAAAAAAACTTAAATCAGGGAGGTGGAAATGGAACTCCAGACCTCTCGCTTACAAGTCCGTGCCTAAACAACCTCAGCCAACGGTGCATCGTGAATGTGAAATGAAATAACTCACATGCCTGAAGTGAGAAAAATAAAGATCACCATGTCGCTTGGTGTAGACTGTATTATTTTTGGAGTTAATGACAGAGGGAGAGGACGGAAGTACAGATAGTTAAGTGTAGGAAAAACGGCTAGATTGATGTCGTAACCGCCTTTCGCCGCGAAACCTAACCCGGTTACATCGAATAACATCCCAGCGATAGTTGGTAGGTATCATGGGGAAGTTGTTTGCAGTTAGAAACATTTGACCTAACTTGTAAGGTATCCTTTCACAGCAAATTTGTTGTTAAGTGTTGCGGTTGAGACCATGGTTGCGTGTCGCTTGTGTTTATTAGCCCACATTACGGCACTGGAAACAAAAAATGACAGCATATGAATGTGCTAAGTTGAGACATTGCATAATGCCCTTGGAGACGTTCAGATGGTAAATAGGATTACTTAACTAAGCAAAATACAATGCCTATCAGCATCCTCCCTGCATTATGGAACACATTGTACATAGACGACTGACAGACTACCTGCATTCTTGACAACCACCAATCTGGTTTCAGAGCAGGACTACACCACGGCATTTCAGAAAATTACACTGAACATACATGAAGACTGCGACGAGCAAAAAACAACTCTACTTATTACTAGACTTCAGTAAAGCTTTTGACACTATCGACTATAAACTTAAAAACTAAAATCTCTCCAACAGCGTTACTGCTTTAGTGAGCGTCAGCTGATTGTTGTTTTTCCTCCTGGCGTCTCCGCAGAGTTCAGTACTCGGACTTGGTGTACATATCAATGACATTGCCAACACTTCAATTATCACCTGTATGCTGAACTCTGCTTTCTCACCGCTCCTCGTTCCTTCGTGAAGCCATGACTGTAGCAAATGAGGATCTAACTTTCATCTCAATTTTGACCCAAAAGTTCAACTAAAACTGAATTATTTAAATCTCAGGCCATAGTCGTGGAACATAAACGTGCTTTACGCCAAATAAACTCACGATGAGCGGTCCGTCGTCATAAACAACAATATAATTAGTTACATCAGCATGGCAAAATGACTTACGTGTTTATATAGCTTGCAATACACAATGCACAATTGTATATACATACAATAAAATATTTCTTTTTCATTTACACATTAAAACATATAGTAAAAGACATACCTCTCAATTTCAAAAGAATCTTGTTATGCACTTGATTAATGTGATGTCTTGTACTCTAGTCTGAATACTGAGCAGATCAAGATATTACAACACGTTCACAATGCTCGTTTAGTCTTCAACACTCCTAAATTTGATCATTGCGCAATTAACTGTCACAGCCACCTCTAAAAGAACGTAGGAATTTTCATTGCCTTACGCTCCTGTTCATAATCCTTCGTACGTCCATCCCTCAGTATATCGCCTCTCGCTTTGTATACCTGTCCCTACCTCGAACCCGGAATGTGACTTTACTGTCTATCCCTCATCACCGAACACATTTATACTCAACCTTATTGAGAGCGTCATTTCTCAGAATCTGGAACTGCCTTCTCCTGAAGTTACAGATTGTCTGACAATAAAGCAATTTAAACGTAGGTAAAATTGTCATCTTAGCTCTAGGAATCACAACAGTTAGTCTCGCTCCTCCCTCCCCCGTGTACTCGAGAAAAAATATTGGAGAACAAGTGGAATTCTAACATAATCTTCTTAATCTACTTTCTAACTAGGATATTAAAATAGTAATACTTACTGCAATATATATCCTTAAGTTTGCCATTTTCGGTTTTTATATAACTTATATATTATACTCTGTATTTTTGCTGGTTTATTTCGCCTGGCAGAGTGGAAGAGAAGACCCCATGACCTTAACCTTGCTAGGGTAAATAAATAAGAAATAAATAACAGTGGAAATTCATGATTAGACTCTCGCGTATTGTGAGAATCTTTGGTGTTCGCACTAGACCTCGCTGTAAACCACTTTTTACTGAAATAGGAATATGTGTTACCTGTTCATTTTGCGTTTGCTGACGACTAAGTAAAGAATCCTCATTGTTTAGAACCGAGTGCTGCCAACAACACACGAGCATGAGCGATACCTCACAAGCTATCGACAAGCGAGGAGGAAGGAAAGGTTCTATCTGCTTACTTGAGTCGTAACTGTTATAGTTTTATTTTGTGAATGTTCTTAATAGTGCATTCTGATAAACTTGTTTCTTTTGCTGGGTTCTCCACATGACTGTGCTAGCGTAATGTTGTTACGAGTAAGAATGATAGCGGACTTTGATGCACATGACACGGGCAAGGGTCGTTAAAATACAGACTCGTTAGCTTGAGGTCTGGGATTCGATTTTCTCCAGACTGTCCCACCTGACTGAGCTCTTTCTTTTTTTCCCCTCCATATTTTCCTCAGTTCTCATAAGTGGCAAAATTTGGGGAGGTACGTTTCCCTCCTTAAAAAAATTCCATTTCCAATTTATCATTTCATCTCGTGTATCATCCGTGTCCGCCGCCTGTGATGCCTCAGCAGTAAAAACGGGTGAAAATCACTAGTAAAAATCGCTTTACTCGAAACTTATTAAATGCATTCTTCCCTTTTGGGGCTACAGTCGGGGGCGCGTCTTGGCCTGTCGCGGTAACCTCTGCTTCCTCTACCTCCGTCTTACGACTTCATTGATAAAGGGCAGTATTGCAGAGGATGTGATCCAGCATGCCGTCATCCGGTCTCACCTATCACATGGCTTGCTAGATCGAGGAAAGCTACCTCTCCAACAGGCAGCTCCCAATTACCTCCACGAGTCTGGGTAGACCCCGCTCCCTAGCTTAGAAAAAACCCTAAGCAGGTACTGGAAATTGAATCCGGGTCTCCCGGCCAGCAGTCAGCAATCACTAGACCAAGGAGCAAGGAGGCAGTCTGATTAAATTTAATTGTGGTAATACAATTAACATTTTTGTTTGTATCTCCCATATTTTATAACACTTATCTTGCATATAAAGACTTTCTGAAAGTATTCTTAATGTTATTGGACTATCCTCTCGCAGCTGTGTGAATGCTCTCTTCCGTTATAGCACAAGTGGATCCGGGTCCACTTTCCTTTGAAATTGATTGCCTCCTTCTTTAAACATTTTAAACCATCTTCGAGCTGTGCTCTAGGGAAAAACAAACTTTCCATGCTACTCAACTGCAGATTTGTTGAGACTACGTAGAATTTCAGCAGCATATTGTCATTACATGTCACCTCCATTTTGTTGTAGGCGGAACTGAACATGTTATCAACTTACATACCTCTCAAGGCGGAACTGGAAGTTACAAGAATGAAATTAGTACCAGGTGTACGTCGCACGTTAAAGCTAACGAAATGTTGTAAAGTTAACTTTTAGCTTGAGAAAGTATGTCTGTAAAAAAAAGACCATTCTTTATTGAACAGTTTTCGCAATTTTTTCAAGAAAACTAATAAGTCTAGCTGTAACTATATGCCTCATCCATTCACCGAACCTGTTCACCTACTTCGGCTCTGTAATTCAGAAGCCAAAATGGAATCGGGTCCCAGTGCCTTTCGCGTTTTACCGAGTATAGCGGTCTCTGGCTCGACACTGGATAGGAAAAAGTCTTGGTAAGACATTTTTAGTTCTCTTTCATAATCTGAAAATAGAAATATTAACATGAAACCAGTTGCATTGGAGTTATTAATTTGGTTCTTAGGGTCGAAGGCAGTGGTAAATGTATAAGAAAGCTACTACTATACTGTTCTGATTAAATTAAAGAAACTCGTTATATTCCTTTCTGAATTTTGATACCAATGTACGATATTTGTTCATCAGTTTACAAGTGTTTGACGCTTACACGAGAAATAGCAAGGGGGGGGGGGCTGAACTGGAATACACTAGGCTCGATCCAGATTTCCAGATTGGTATGATATTTTACAAAGTATTCTCTGTTGAGTTGAATGCACTCTGCCCCCAACGCGTCTGCCTGTCCTGTAACACAAGCTGGATGCCATCTTTTGACATCTTCAAAACCGTTTCAACCTTTTTTACGATTACCTCTGAAGTATCTGCCCTCTTAGCTCCTTTTTCAGACAGGAAAAGAGATAGAAGTTAAAGGGGCTAAGTTTGGGGAGTTTGGAGGATGGTGGTACATTCGAAGTGTTCTCTACACACTTGCACTCGCACCATCTTCTGTTCAGGAGTCAGTAATTTTGGGACCTATCTCGTACAAACTCGTCTCATGTTCAAGTGATATGCAGAATCTAAAATGTACTGCTATGGAAAATGTGCAACATGTTTGCAAGTCTGTCATTTGTTGTTCGTCGGTCTTCACGAACAATGACGCCAGCTGTGTTAATCATGGTTTCGTTTACTGCTGTTGCTGAAACCCCCTGCTTTGTTGTTGAAACACGACCCTCCTTGCTATGGATTGTGGTAGAACATCGCCATATGCCTACTGCAACAATCTGTAAGCTTCCATGCCGGATTTCTGCAAACGAAAGCAAAACTTGAAATCAGCATATTGTTCTTCACGAATCAACTCTATTTTGTATGTAGGCCACTGGTGAACTGGCTTAGTTTGCTCATCCCCCGTGTACAGACGCATGCGCGAGCGACCTGTTGTTTTTGTCCACCAATCAACCAGAGCTGATTCGTTTTCATCATGCACCATTGTTTCTTTGCTATGCGCGATGATTCGCAGTATTTTTTGACTGCCCTGTTTTTGGCAAGGCGAGACCAGGGGTTATTCTAAAGTCAATTCCAAGTTTTTTTATTTGTTTCTATCTGAATTGCAATCCATTTTCACCCTGTGAACATTTGAGGAACATATTTAGTACTTTGAAAGTATAGAAGGTGTTGTTGAGATGGATTCCGGTCTATCTCATATTGTCTTTGCATTTGATAAAATGGGTGTCCGGTCGTTGCAGGTATTGAGGTCCATTCTTGTCGAGAAACTTGCATTGGTGATGAGATGAACACTATCGGGTCTTGATTTTCGCATGCGCACTTCGGTAATGTACTTGACAGATTTTGTGGATGCAATAAAGAAGACTGTGTTTGGTTAGGAACTGGGTTTAATTAACATTGGAGGGATGTTGTAACTTTTGGGAAGGTTCTGTGTCTGTTCCAAAGGTGTCTGTAACGTTTCTAAGTTTTTGCTTGCTTAGGGATATTGGAAGTTTATGATAGGGTATTGACCTGAGCAAGGATTCGACTTATTAAATCGGCCATTTGATTTCCAAAATGCATAGTGTGTCCGTGGATCCAGTGAAGTGTTAGTGGTTGGTTGCCGAAGCAACATGAAGTTCCTTTCCTAACTTTGTTGAAGGCTGAGTTGTTGGGATAGCTTTCAGGGAGTCGACGATAATGACATAGTTGTTGTTTGCTGTTACATGCTTTCTTTTCCAGTCTACGGCCATCTGAATTCCCTTAACTTCTGCTTGGGATGCTGTACCTTGTGAGTTTAATTAAATTGAGATCCGGAGATTTCTAAACTTACCACTGTAGAACACCATGCCTGCTCCTACGATGGTTGTTTAATAAACAGTTATTATACTTTTTACAACCTATCTTTAAACATCTTTATAATTTTGATGATATTTCTTAAAGTACTTTTTCGTAATTTATGTTAAGAGAAAAGGAAAAAACTTAATTATTATGTAGAAAAATGTTTGATCCAAATTGTACAGTGCGATCAGTGATGCTTTCCCGTGCGGCGCAGGGGTTTTTCTATGAGCGAGTCCCCCCTTGTTTGCCGAAACGTGGAGGGGATAGCAAGCCTGCTTAGTTGTTGACTTTGCTGACAATCGCAATGGTAGCGCAACTGTTCCCGAGTGTGTGTTGTGTTGTTCATTTCTTAATTCGACAGTATACATAAAGTGTAATGTACCTCACGTTAACTGAGTGGTGAAATAATCAGAGAACCAATTTTGTTTAGCATACAGTTGATTCACTTTTGTGAATACCGTACCGACCCCCCCCCCTTTTTTCAGAGAATTAACCTACAGGGAGAGTGATCATGTATTTTTTCGACAGGGCTCTGTCACTGTTCACACTGCGAATAATTCACAAAGTGTTTCAGCAATACAGGGTTATTAGTAGTGATTTGTGACCCCAGTCTGCGATCATTATCTCTGGGGTAAATTAAAAAAAAAAATGCCGTGTACAAGACGTATCAGCACACCTTATAACAACTCAAATATACTATACATCAGGAAATTTTCTGGGTTTCTCAAAATGAACTACAGCAAGTGATGAATAATTTCCTAAAGATATGCCAAATATAAGAGGGAAATGAAGGCGGGCAGTTTCAGTACCTCATTTAATAATTTGATAAGTAATGGGCCTCTTAAATTGCTGTGGGCATTGTACTGTTGGTTGTTTTGTTTTACCCTCCTGCTAATCACGTAGACTCGGCTGGTCGGCTAACTTGCTGACGAGCGGCGCGCTCGCCCATACGCAAAACACTCCGGGGCAAAGCAAAACTGATCGCACGGTATTTGGCCAATATCAAGCATTTCACGCAATTTTCATTATGAACGTTTCTGAAAAGGATATTGTCAATAATATGTGTAATAAATATTTAGTATTTATTAATTTGCGTACAAAATGTTCATACAGTGAGGAAATAATGTCAATCAAATTTTGATCAAAATTGTACTACCTGAACACATGGCAAGCAATTGGAAGTGTTGCTACCATATTTCAAATAAAACGACCCTATATGGGGGCCCTGGCGTCTGTTTCCTGGTTATGCGTAGCTTTGCTGCGAGAATATAAAAGTGAGTTTCATCAGGTTAACGCCCCTGTATACTTCTCAATGCTGAGAAAGTAACGGTGTTCCGCTTTGTTGTGGGAAGCAACCATACGGTTATGAGTGTGATGAGAAAATTTATGAAAAGGAAAAATGCAAGTGAATGAGTCACATTATTCTCAGCTTTTCTGCTAAATAAGTGAAAGTGTGGACTGGTACATCTTACGTGAGCAGTATCTTCCTCTAATAAAAGTGATAGTTATTTACATAGCTGCTCGCTAAATTACCAGACTCGTTTATTTTCTCCAAAATAAAAACAGGCATGTATCTTTTGAAACTGCCACGTTTTTGGTCCGGCGATCAACTTGTTCAATCATCGTCGTCGTCGCGGTCTTCTTCGACATTACAGTCCGGGGTAAGCCTTGGCCTGCCGCGGCCACCTCTGCTTCCTCTATTTCCGTCTTACGACTTCAATGATAAAGGCCAATGTTGCACGGGGGTATGTGATCAATATGCCGGCACCCCCATCAAGCGGCTTTTATGATGGAAGACCAAACATCAATAATGGCAAAGGGTGTATCTTTAGTTTTGTTTCTCTACGTAATTTGATACAAATCCTTAATAAACTTAATTCTTAAATGAGATATAGAATTTAGTTCTAAATTGTCATTGATAATTAGAGAGCGATTATCATTACTTAAAAGCGCTTTTTTGTTCCAGACAGCATTATTGCGTTTTCACCAGACAAGGAACAAAGAGAGTCGAATGTGCATATGGCATGTGAACGCGCGAGTGGAAGAAAGGAATAATCAGTCGGTGCGTGATACCTTATTTGCACTCTTCATTGCATCAAGACGATTATTAAAATTATAGTAAAGTGTAAGTAAATAAAATTATAATACAGTATTAACACGAGAGTAGATAATTAGGCCATTGTATTGCAATGCTACATTTTTGTCTTTCCTTGCTCTCTTGGACTATTTTGCGACCCACCAAACGCTCCCGCAGGCCCATCACTGGGCCGTAACCCGTATGTTGAGAGCCACTCTTTAGAGTGAGTGTTGCTTTTTGACTTTTTTTTTTAATCAGAATTGTAAATCTATAACATTAATGTCCATTTTATAATTAGTTATTGTGAGGTCAATGTCTTCTGTTACTATACTTAAGACGTCATTACCGATGGAGGTTATTTAATTTGTTTTTATTGTTAGTGAAGATGGATTTACCGCAAGAAATTTTAGTCCAAACTGAATAAATTGAATTGTCACTAACGTCGAGCAAATCTTATAACGCTTATAAGAAAGAATACGACTTATTCCTTAATGGGATTATTGGTAAAAATCCAAGGTTATTTCAGAATCTTTGGTGCTTTTTTTAAAATGGTGTTTAACACCCGCTTTTATTGCTGAGGCATCACAGGTAGTGGACACTGAAGATACACGAGATGAAATGATAAACTGGGAAAGTTTTTTTTTTTTTAAATAAACAAGGACAGGTTCCAAGCCTAAGTTTTAGGGTACTTCCCCGGCATTTGCCATTAATGAGGACTAAGGAAAACATGGAAAAAGCCTCAGTCCGGGAACACAGTCTTGCTGGAAATCGGACTCCAGGCCTCCCACTTATGATTCCGCGTCTAAACGAACTCGATAACCATGGTGGTATTTTAGTGCTGGCATGTTTTTCAGAACAGATTAGTATTATCAAATTCTATTAATTTATTAGGTAGCTAATATTAACTTATTAATTATTTAATAGTGTATTCTTTAATGAAAGTGATTGGTTCTTTTTTCACTTACATGAGTTATTTTCTAAATATTATCGTAACGTATTAAGTTGATGGCAGCATTTTAGTAATGAAAACAATTATTTAATAGTAATTGTTACTGTGGTAATTTTATGCATGTAATGGCATAATGCAGCACAACACATTTCCTTAGTAGAAACCAAAACTAGTGAGAATTGGTAAAGAAAATGTGGAATAAAGTTTTAGTTTGTAACATACAACGGTGATCATTAGCAACGATACAAATGAAAGTTAAAGTAATGCTATAAAATACTCTTTTAAAATTTGACAAATTTATGTAGAGCTGATTTCAATTCTGTAATGATCAGGTTGGTACACTTGTATTATCCTCTGTACCAGAATCGCTAAGGTCATTGTAATTTATAAATAAGTTAAAATCAAACCTATCGAATGCCATGGCAGTCCTGCAAGAATCTGTTGTGTTCGATTAGCACGAAGGATTCTGTTACAGAGAGTAAAGTGACAGGTGGGAAGCCCATCACCATCTGTCAGGGATTACTTGGACGTGAAATGATTAATTATTTTAAGAACCATCTTTGGGGGGGGGGATTAACTGTAAAATGTTGTATATTAAATAAAATTATTAGATATATAATCTAAAGAATATTGCAAAGAAAGTTAAGCTGGTGTCTTTCCATGGAAGATATCTAGTTCGACTCAAGATTGTTATAAATTCTACAATAAGTTTCATATTTTAATTACGTAGAAATATGTTTTATAAATATAATGACGATGTGGCAATAAAAGTACCCAAATTCGAAATTGTTAGAAGAGTTAGTAAAGGAAAGAGGAGACTGAAACAGACTTGAAATTGTATAAAGGTTATAGCATTAATGATAGTGAAACAAGGAGGAAGAAAGTAAGATAGAAGCACCGGAAATGAGACTCTGTGAGCCGTTTAAAGACAGAATCGTAACAGAGAAAATTGTAGGTGTTCTTAACGAAAGATAGAATGAATACATATAAAAATAAATGGATACAAAAGACCACATATCAAAAATGATAAGGGTTATATAAAAGGAAAGATTAATGTGCTTTAAAGTTCCTGCGTGATGGACATTTTCATGTTTCCTGTTGTAACGGCTCCATTTCCCCAGTAAACAGCGTTGCTCAGGCGGCCCGTAGCTAAAATAATCTCATTGTACGATTTAGTAGCGTGCTTGTAGGGTAGGAGTAGTATTTACCGCCCGTTGAGGCATCACAGGCTGACACTGATGATACTTGAAGTGGAAAATGATACGTTGCATTGGGGGGGGGGGGGAAGAAGTGTTCCAGACGTGAATTTTGGGTACTCCCGGGCATTTTTCAATTATGAAGATTGATGAAAACCTATAAAAATCCTTAGTCAAATAGGGTGGCCCCCTCTGGAATAGAATCTGAGACCTCCCTGTCAGAATCCGTGCTTTAACGACATTGGTCACCCGTGGCGGTAAAATGCTTGTGGCGATCGTAATGGGTATTTTTAAAAGCTGCATTTTTATGTAATGACTCTACCATCATTTTCAAAATAAATACGTTCATTGATAATAGTTGCTTCTTAAAAGCATTTCAGGTAATCTTTTAGTGGTTCTTCCTTCAAGACTGTTAGTTGCATTGTTTTTTTTTTTTTTTTTCAGTCTGAATGGATATAAGAAAGAAAATTGGCGGAACTGTTTGGGAAATGTCATGTCAGCAGATCATGACTAACAGGCACCTTGTTTGAGCTCTCGGTATATTATTATTATTCTTATATTGGCATGTAAAGGGGCTGATGCACTGTACGGCCGCCGCCCAGTAAGCACAGGTGCCCGTCCCTCAGGCTATGGCATTGCGAATGATGTGCTGTTGTTACAGAAACAGTTGAGTTTTGCAGCCGGGAGTAAGGAAGTAGCAAACCAGTAGACGGTAACAAGGTCAGCTGTTGAAACGCGGAACAAGTGGGAATCTGTGCACACGTTTGTCCTTGCGTTACGGTAACCCGCGAGTCCGTTTGTAATTTTTCCGTTTTACCATGCGTTTCTCATTAGTTAGCTCACATGGATGTAAACCTCGTAACCATAAGAAAGGGCTATAATCACTCCTTTGCACATGTACAAAGGTCGTCCCAGGACTCCTAAAAGGAAACACCGGTGACCAGATGTCCAGCCTATTTTTTCGAAAGTCTCCCGGCTTCAGCTTTTCTCGAGACTGCCAGAGCACAGCACTTACGACGTCACCACTCATCAGCCATTTTTTTTAATATACTGGAAAAACTGAAAGGCGCTAGATTGGTGGCAAACCTTAAAAGCACTGAAAACTGTACTATGAATAGTAATTGTGATACTGAAACAAATAGCGTGTTTTTTTAAAAATGTATTTAATTTTAAATCATATTAGGTAAAATGTGGTAAAACGCTGCCGTGAAAATAAACACAACAAAATGAACAAACCGAGATGGTATTTGTGTAGTGAAATTTCCTCTTGGATAATTGCCTATTTAATATAGTAATTTTGCACAAAACCACACACTCTCTTTACGCTATTCTTCTCTCCTTCCCTCACTTGATTATCGAGTAAAGTGCTGAAAAGTGGGGAAAACACAATATACGCTTTCCAGAGGTATGTAATTATAAAACGCTCGCCAGCTCCTTAACCTAATTTTTTACATCAGAAACTTTATAATTCGTAAACGTTGTTATAAAAGTCAGTTAAACATAAAGTAGGGTTTAGGAGAACAAATAAAATAATGATAATGCTTAAAAATGCTTGATCCGCATTCAGAAGCCACCAATAAACAATCAAAACCGAAAACCAAAGAAAAAATGTACCTACTTTAATTAATATGGCGTTCTACATAATTACTTTTTATTTCATTGGAATTTTATGTGTAATTTGAAAAGAAAAAAAAACATTTTCATTACAGTGTGCAACCTCTACGTTTAACAACAATGTAGTTATAGCCATGGCAGATAAATTCATTGAGAAGCATATACCCAACTAGCGCAGAACTTAAAAGTCGACACAAGCCGTCACTACTGTATATAGGTACTGTGCTTTTAGACGTTGGCTACCATGTAATTATTGGAACAACCTTCTCGAATAATCTCATTCGTGCATTTTAGCTTACGCATGTGGTGAATATGTGTGTCATAGACTTATCAACTAACTAAATAAGATTTGAGACATGAACATTAGTCATCTGTAGGGAAAGCATTGTTGCTGAGTCGAAATTATTGAGTCATTAGTGTTGTCTTAGTACCGGGCATATCTCTGTTGTGTTATTCCTTTTCCTGCATTTTATGTTTTAAGTCTGGAAAATGTAAACGTTCTTGTAAGTGCAATGAGATTCAGAGAAAGCATTTTCGTGCGATGATCTTGTACGATTTCAAATGTAACGCAGTCACTTAAGTGTTTGAGGGGAAGGGGCATTCGGGGACTTTTCTCCTTAACGTGCTACTGTGTTCCGCTGGTTTGAAGAATTTAAGAGGGGGCGGCAATCTCTTAAAGATGAAGAGAAGAGTGGCAAACCAACAACAATAGTGCCTGAGAAAAACATCACCTCTGGGAAACAATGATCAGGAAAGATCCAAGAATAACCTACAAAGACAATGAACTGGCATAAGCGACTAGTTCGCCGAAGTTTTAACCATCCTTCATGAGCACCTTAATAAAAAAAAACAACAAATAAACTTCAAGATAGGTGCCCCATAATTTGTCTGAAGCAGAGAAACTGCATAGTGTGGAATGATGGCAAGAAATGAAATGCTGCTAATATTTAACTGTGGAAAGTCTCGCCGTGTTTCAGCATGGATATATCAGTTGGGTCCAGAAACAATACGCCAGTATACCATTTGGGTTTTCCCTGATTACCAACCACCGGTCAAAGCTAAGAGGCCAAGGAGAGTGGGAAAGAAAATGATTGCTTCTTTCTTCTCCACAAGTGGGCAGGTGTCGACCAGTGTGCCCGAAAATGAGAGAACTGTTACTGCAAAATGGTACACAGAAATTTGTCTTCCGAAAGCGCTTCAGAAAATGCAAGAACGGCGTTCAAAGACAGGACTAAGGAGCATTTTGTTGCACCTTGACAATGCATCAACTCACACGCTAATGTAACAATGGAGTTCTGCAAGGAACTGAGGCAAAACTGCCTTCCGAGGTTACCGATTTTGTAACCTCGGTGAAGCAGTTTGAGAAATTGGGATAAACAAAACGTTTCTATGAGCATTCATTATTTGTTGTCTCAATACTTAAATTACCCTCCTACTCAGTTGATTTAACTCTATTATAAACTTTAACGCACCAAATGCAAGAGACAAAAGCAATGGGTAGATATGAAGTGAGATGATATATTTATTACCTTGCTTGAGTTTTCACTTTCAGTCATATGAAATTCAGTCTTCCCAACAGAAGTATGAAAGTATAAACTAAAACAAGACTTTAAATGTGATTTGATTGCGTTTGCATTTTATGCTTAATTATGCACATTTTAAGTATAAAATAAAAGAAGGGACACTAATGTGAAGATAGACTTTTTTATATTCACTATATAGTAAGTAAAACATAAGATGCCGCAAAACATAAATATTCTATTTTTCTTCATATCTATTAAGAAAAAACTAGGCACTTGCCCGAAGATCCGCTATCTATTCATCGCCTTCCCAACTGATGAAATGAACTTTTGCTTTTTACCGGCAGGTTAGCAATTTATTTATGTTGCTTTATGGTGATTTGAGCAATAATCACAATTGGTTCACATATAGCAAAGATTTCATTCCGAGATCATGAGTCGTGTCAGCTTTTGTTCATTGATTAGAAGTTTTGCAATCCAACTTGCAGAAATAATTTTCATCTCCAAATGATCATGAAAAACGCGCCCCTCTGTTTATTTTGATATCTTCATTTCTCTTCCGAATGTGCCTGATGGCTACACGTCTATCTGTAAAGTTCATTTTGTGCACTTTGTGCACATTTTCGTGTGTCATCAGCCCAGCTGATCAAGGGTAATCTTTCACTTGCTGATTTGGTTTATTTATGGACGCTCTTTAATATCTCAGGTCATCAGCGTCCCATTCAATTCAGGGCGTGAAACGGCCGATAAATTTTGCTCAGAGACCTCTTCCTTCGGGCTTGAGGTTCTTTTACATGCCGTAAATGTACAACACAGAACCATCGACCCTGGCCAGGATTGAACCCGTGATCTTGGGTCTATGAAGCAAGTATTGTTACCACTAGACCACCAAGATCAACTCGTCTTTCACGCTCATTGTTCCGTACCCCATATCTTTACTATGACAGAGGAAGGAGCTTCCTCCCATAACATTGTCACCATGTCGCTATGGATCTCCTTCCGTTGTAAGCCCTTTCTGTGCATCTCTCTAGAAATTGCAACAACAAATATGGTCATCAGAGGTTGACCAATTTTGGCATATAGATACATTATGGACCCCCAAAATTATTATTTAAATATTAAATCCTAAAATAATTGTTATATAATCTGTGGGTGTAGGTCAGACTCAGGATCCTGGTAAAAATAGGTCTTACTTAGAACAAAGTGAGTTATACGGGGGTCAGTACGAAAGTTTTCAGACACGTCAAACTGGGAGTGGACAGACTCACTCCGACTGTTGCATCTTTTCAAAGTACTCTCCACCACACTCAAACACTTTCTCATCTTCCAAAAGTCATTCCTGCTACTCATTTTCCTCAAGGGTGAAAAGCTCCTTTTCATATGTAGCCACAGACTCTTTGGGGGTATAAATTCGCTTTCCTCGCACGCGAATGTTTTCCACTGAGAAGAGATAACCACATGGAGCCAGGCCAGGACTGTACTCAGGATGAGCAATGAGTCTGATCTCTGTGGATTCCAGAAACCGGAAGGTGATGTTAGCCGTGTGAGAGGAGGCGTTGTCGTAGTGAAGCAGGTTCCCCTCAGTGCTGTCCTTGGACGACGTTCTCGGAGCTTGTCAAAAACTTTCGGCAGGCAGACTGTGGTATACCACTAAGCAGTTCTTTGCTCCTCCAGAGTAACTGTGACTGCAAGGCCACTTTTTGGAAACGTGTAGCCGCTATTTTCTTCCCAACACTTCGGTCCCTCTTCACTTTCGTTGGTGGGTCGTCACCTGGAAAGATCCAAACTGCCGACTGTCGTTTTGTCTCCGGTTCAAATGCATGTTTCATCACCCGGGATGACATCAGAAACACCCTTGAGCTCCCTCAGTCAAATCTCTGTAGCATTTCTTCACACCCTTCGACACGAGTGCGCTTTTGTGGCTCTGTCAAATTGTGGAGCACCCTCTGAAATGTTGCCTCATGTCCTTAATTGTTACGCGATTGTTTTCGTGTACCATTTTTTTCCACTGCGACAATGTTTTCTCAGTCACTATTGTTGCAGGACGCCCACTTCTCTCATCTTGCAGTGAATTTCCGCCCCTTTTAAAATCGCGCAAAGATTTTGCCCTAAATGGAGCAAGGATTTCCAAAGCCTGTTACAAGCTCTCGAGACTTTGGGACTCACTTAAACCACGCTTGAAGTCATAAGGAACCATAGCGCGAAAATGCTGTCTCCAGTTCCATCGTGAGGACTTGCTGTCTATGCATGGGAGGGGTTGTTTACCCCTCTCTCTTTTACTCTCTGAAATGTGGGAGATGGAAGGTATTGTTTGACTCGTACGGAGCGGTACCACGTGCCACACTCCTTTTAAGTGGGTCAACGTTCATTTTTCCTCATCTCAGAATTTTCATAGAGACCCTCGTATTAAATTTTTAACGGAAGTATTGCGTATCTGCATTTGTTTACCAAGGACCTTGAAAAATAAAATACATTTTATAAGTTCTACCAAGTATGTACATAAAAAAATTGCAAATACCTTCCCAGATTCTAAGCTATGAGTTGTATTAAAGCACCAAATCTCACAATCCTTCAAGAATTCTGTACACTTAGTTGTAAATGTTGTAACGTATATCGATAATCCAACAGGAATTGTCAGCAGAGCTGAATTCATAGCTTGACCTATTTCCTGCATGGAATTACACTGGAGTGAACAACCAGAAGTTGTACGGTACAAAGTCGGGGCTATAGGGTAAATAGTCGCACACCTGGACCTTTCCTGCATGTAGTCTGCAAATTAGCGGCTATTCATTGTCATACATAAACAGAACCGCCTTTGGACATGGCCGCCTCAATTCCTCGAATAAAGGATGCAAGTGGCATTGTCATTCCTTCTGACATGCAGTCAACTCTTGAACATTCGCTTCCGAGAACAAAAGTTTGTTGAAGAACAAAGAAACTTTTGTCGTTTTCAGCCAAAAACATCCGCTTCTGAGTTTGGTTTGTAGTGATGTAACAAAACCGACTTTCAATACAGTGCTTATGACCGTAAACATTTTAGATAATTTCGTGGAAAAGTTATTTACACGTTCCGATCTCCTCGTCCTTTGTTAATGAATGTGGGGCCCATTTTGCAGAGAGTTTTTGTAGCTTTAAATGTTGGAGTATAGAGTAAGTGCTGCCAGCATTCAGCAGTAATATGGCGATTTTTCTCCACTAAATGTCGGTCTCTCTGAATTGTTATCTCGTTCACAACTTCCTAAAGCCGACCAGAGCAGGGATGTCTTTCATGTCCTCTTGTCTCTCTTCATGATAGAATACAACTTGCTAAGACATCAAATAAACACACTGATCATAATGAAACACACTGATCATAATGAACTCATACCAAGTCCTCATACCAATTTGTCGCTCTTTCTGTTTACAGGTGTGAAAGTGTAGAACGTTACTCTTTCTGTAGAGATATACATCGTTTTTCACTAGCTATTAACACAACTAAACTCAACCGACTCTTGTTTCAGGCCAAATCATACAAATGCATACTTTCATACAGATAGGCTATTTGACGGGCCGTCAGAACTTACTGCATATTCGAAGAAGCCATCGTCATGGCTGTATAATGTGGTAGCGGCTTGTCGTTTGAGGGAAGCTTTGTCAGCGAGTGATTGAGCGTTGTTGTGACACTTGGTGCTTTCATTGTGTTCTAATTGTTCCTCGCTAGTTGTGCTACTAAATAAATATATTGTTGAAGAACGGGTTTTTATATGCGATACATATGTCAAAAGGATTCTTCCAGAGCAGAGGTAAGGCCATTCGCCATAAAATATGTTGGCAGTCATGATATTCTAATTTATTAGATAAATGTGGCATCCGAGGAGTAGCTTTAAGCTTGTTTAAATCGTATTGAGTAACAGGTCTAAGTCTACAAGAATTAACGAGTCGAGGTGTATCACAAGGAACGGTTTTAGGGCCGGTTCTATTTTTAATTATATCAATGATATGATTAAAAGCAATGCTGCAAGTTTTTCTGAATCTATACACTTATGCAGACGACATAGTTGTAAAGTTTAGCGGTACTAGCTGGTATGGAAGATATCAGAATGCTAATAGTGTCATTTATGTGATAAAGGATTGACTAGACGCAAATCGGCTCTCTCTGAATATTTCTAAAACTAATTTAATTAAAGTTTCATTAACATCTCAGAGCTCACAACAAAAATTAAAAAGTTATGATAAAATTTTATACACAACAGTAACTTCATTAACTGCACTTACCCTTCATTGATTGTTTCATCTTATTAAGATATGCCTATACTCACATGTGTAACAATGCGAAATACAATACACAAATTCTACATCCTTAGGTTTTTCTTACCTAATTATGTACTTCGTGTAGTTTACCTATAACTCAGTAGGTTGAGTCGTTAAGTCAGCGCTCTGTGCGATAACATTGTTGCAGAGGTGTATTATTAAAGTTAGTTTACATAAACCTGTGGATTATCCAGCGAATCAAACGTTCTAACTATCGAGCAAACATATTTGCATATTTTCATAAAGTCGGGAACAATTTAAAAGCCGAACATCATGATTACCGTACCATAGCCGTTTCCTAAATATCCGAACCCACATATCATACTGCTGCAGAATCTTTGCATAGCACATATTTGGGTCTAGAATATACAGTGCAGTGATTAAAACGCATCCAGTTTTGGGTGAGCTTAACTCAAATAGATTTAGAAAAAGCATTTGTGTAATTATTATTTTTTTGTAATAAAGTTTCAAGATAATTTCCTACACATATATGTGCGACACATTGACGCTTATAGTCAACTATATCATATATCCCTGTAGATGTCTCATTAAACGTGTATTAAATATCTGTAAACTAGAAATATCCATTTTGCTGTTCTAATTTGTACACTTATTGCAATTGTTTTAATTTACAGTCTTATTACGTGATACACAGCTGACTTGCTTTCCACGTGTGCATTTAATGAAATTAATTTTCAATGCGTAAGTATGTAAAGAACTGAATTTGTACCCTAGCAGGAAATGTTGCTCTCTCGGAGTTGCAACTCGCATTGTTATCCTTTGTTACGCATGCAGTTAAACAAATAAAAAAATGGTGTCCCAAGTAGAGAAATTGTTGGTCAACTTGTCAAAAGTTTGGAGAGACAGGATCTCTCAATGGTAAGAAAGTGTTTGAACCGCTGTATTCTTACGGAAGAGAATACAGCAATTTTCTGTGCAGATGCCGGCAATGTATTGTGCCGACGGGCATCATTTTCAACCTCCCTTATAAGCACAACGCAGGGTAGGACTTATTTTCATCAGTTATAAAAACAGTAACACTTTTTTTTTCCTTTCAGTGAAAATATAAACACTAAAGTAAAAATGCACACTTTTCACGCGGCTCTTTTTCCAGTTTCCATGGCTGCAGAAAGCAGCAAGTAGCCGCGCTCAATGTATCGTAAAATCTATTGTTGCAAGCTGTATAGGTCACACTTTATACGTATACATTCTTGCGCAACAATCCATAAGGTGGTTGCAAAACTTTTCGATTGCTGCGTGTGCGTCTGACTGTAAATGTGAAAGCACAATCAAGTTTAGAGGTTAAATAAGGATGACTTCTTTTTTCTGCTAGAACTGAGAATATGTAGGTTAAAAGCAGGTCGCAAGAAAACGTATTGATGATTGCTCTGGAAAATAATCTGTCCCGCGGAATTTAGAACATGAAATCTGGTGTATTAAGGATCACGCTATAATTTGTTTTTCAAATCAACATTTTTCAGCAGTTTAATCGACCACATCGGCGTCACAGTTACCAACCATGTATGTCGAACGTGATTTTTCGTTCCTTAGAGATAAATGTGAAACAGAGGAATGCCGATTATAGGACAAGCGACTGTCATATAATTTAGACAATCGAGCAAAATCTCTTTTGACTTTAAGAAACAAAGTTCAATCTTTTAATGATCATGTTGACAATTGGTTCACGCAAATGTACAATGGCATTATTTTTGGTTGCATTTAAACTTTAAAACGTGCCTTTTGATAAATTTCATCACGTCCCTTTAACGAATTCCGAAGGAACGAGCCATTGCGATTGTATCCATTAAACGATTTTTGAAAAATGTCTTCAAATCAAATATATATGTCCATTAATGCTCTAGCGATCGCAATTTTTGTTTTTCCTCAACAAAACTCTGCATATAACCATCAATTAACATCAATTCTTCGAGTTCGTTAACCAGAAATGTTGGACCATTGAAGATCAGCAAAAAATTATTTATTTAAAACCCGTAATAATGTCCGCAATTTTGTGTTTTTTCGTAACGAAACCAAGTATATTTCTTTAAAATAAATTGATAAAAGTATTTTGCTAAAATTAGAGCATTAGGGGCATTAAGAGTGGGGGTATACCTGAAAACCGAGAGTAAGGGTTAAAGCGAAATTTAAAGTAAACTTGGTATATGTCATTAAAACAAAATAAGAAAAAAACTATTTATGAAAATTAGGCAAATCTAAAAAGAAATTTAATAAGAGCTCTAGCGTTTAATTTTCTGTATTGTTTCAAAACAAAAGGATAAATTAATTCAGCTTTTAAACTGTATTTGTAATGATTATATGTTTTATATTTGACAAAAGCATTGTGAAGATAACAAGTGTGAAATATTAATCTAATATGCGTTAGAATTACATTTGTATGTAAGAGGGATATGTAATAACCTTCAGAAAATGTTTACGATACTTATTTTTACTACAATAACATTTAATTTAAATTTAAAAGCCACTGAAAATCGATAATACTTTCGACTGTTCGTTGTTCTTTCTGTTTATTTGCTTAGTACATTGTAATTGTTTTTAAATAGTAACATGTTTTTGTTTTAATGAAACATGGGAACATCATCTTAAATGCACAATGTAACTCTAAACTTTCTGTTATTTTTCTCTATTTTAGTGAATGTGAAGATGATACCGAGGGCTCAGTACATAAACAGGTTTACATTTAACAGTGTTTAAAAATACTCGCACAGTATAGCTTTGTGTCGGTGGCCATATGTTTACTTTAATTAATAGTGTACCATTAATTTTTATTGTTTAATCTCGATAATAACAGTAATTTTAAAAATGTGGTTTCTCTTTTGTGATATTTATAGGTGGCAAGAATTCTGATTTTGTTCCCTTAATACAACACAACAATGCCACAACCTATTTCATATCATTATTTCATAAGGCTATAATTTGAATTTTATGTTAAAGTTATTCAACTTGATGAGGAATTCGCTTATTTTACGCATCTCCTGGGTAAAGGATGTTTTTAATTTTCTGGAATCCCCTGCACTCTCCGCTTCTCAACTTTAAATACGCACACTCTCCTTCTACGTAAATGTGCTTTATTGGCCCTATGCAAATTTCGTTTATTTTCTGTTCAAGAACCTATAGTCGCCGTTTGTGTGTATGTATTCTATTTTTCCCCAACAAGGTGGCTTTGTGAGTAACCTTCATAGGTTCCTCAGTATTTTGATGCTGCCAATCGTTATATAAGTTTGCTATGTACAATTTGGTTATGATCATGGAATTGTGGAAAAGGGCATGTAAAAACGTCTTTAAGTTCGCTGTTGCCACTCGTTAATTTAACACCTAACCTAGGGATTGCATATTAAGATCGTTAAATTTAAACCTTAAAACTCTAAACCAAAGAAAATTTCCTCTTAACTGCTGCATATACGTTCTGGAGGAACGTAATTACATTGGCCGGTGCTCCCGTTACGCCTTCTTCCGTGCTCCTGTTGACATTTAAGTCATTCGTAATCTTGGATTACTCAAGAGCACGTTATTCACGCGCACGAAATAGAGATGCATGCACACTACATACTGGTCAACACAGTAGGGTTGTTCTGGTGGTGAAATGTGCGGTATTGAGCTGTGAAATAACGAAACTTCCTTTGTAAAGGCTATTTTAGACACTATTCAGGCTTTATGATTGAAGAGGGTCTATTGAAAATTCTCCCTATGCTTACTTCAATAGCTGAACTTGCACAGTATACCTAGTTTTACCAGAAATATTGTTACAACTTTGAGGGTGACTGTACTATTCCCCTCTTAATTGGCTGCACATTTCTGAGTTGTGGTGCTAGTGGTGGGTCATTGAGAGGCGGAAAGTTGTGTTAGATCAAGACGGAATGGGGCGATTACGAAATTCCTGTAGCTCTGGTAACACAAGGTAGGCAAACCCCAGAAATTCTCCAAAAACTGAAAATAAGCAGAAGGTCCTTATATTGTGTCCAGCTCTTCTTTGAGACCGGAACTGAGAAAGACCGCCACGGCAAGGAAGACCACGCACTGAGCGCAACCCAGAACTGATGAAAGCATTGGCGACACGCTTGCGCAGAAAGTATATGATCTCGTGAGGTGAACATTTCTGAAATGTCTGTCTCGCACATTGAGCAGTTTCCTAGGTCTCCGTGCCTACAAATGACGAAAAACACACCTCCTCTCAAGCGAGCTGAAGTGCCAGAGGCTCTTTTAATCAAAACGCTTATTTCAGCGTAACGCAGCAAATGGTCATCGAAGAATCTTTTCACTGATGAACAATTTTTCAGTGTTGAGGAGACTTTCGATGCCCAGAATGACAGGATATAAATCATGTGCTCTACAGATGCTGCTAATAAGACTCCAAGGGTCCAGAGAAGCATCATTCTGCATTTGTTATGGTGTGTTGGCGTGTGAACTACTAAGGTATCACGGAGCTCCATTTCTGCGAAAAATGGGTCAAAAACCTACACAAATATCCTCTTATGGACAAAGCTGAAGCTTCCAACAGGATTCAGTCCTAGCATATAAGGCTCGGACAACCTAGGAGTGACTTGAGGCCAATGTTCCTGACTTTATTACATACTGATATTGGCCTTCTGCAAGTTCGAACCTAAAATCTTCTACAAATTGTGCTCCAAGCTTCAGGAGGTGGCTTGCAAGAAGAGACATCCAAATATTGAACGTTTGAAACGTTCTCTTTGGGATTTTTTTTTTTTTTTTTGAGTAGTGTTTAACGCCCGTTTTTACTACTGAGGCACCACAGGCGGTGGACACTGATGATACATGAGATGAAATGATAAATTGGGAAAGGATTTTTTTTTTAAGGAAGGAAGCGTTCCAGGCCTAAGTTTAGGTACCTCCCCGGCATTTGCCAGTTATGAAGACTGAGGAAAACCTGGAAAAAACCCCAGTCAGGGAGGACGGTCCTGGCGGGATTCGAACCGCAGACCTCCCGCTCACGAGTCCGTGCCTTAACGACCTCGGCCACCCGTGGCGGTTTCTCTTTGGGATGCAGCAGCAGATTTCAAGATGGAAGTGTTACGTACTCGTAATTCAATACATGGGAGGTTACAAAGACTTAAGAGCTGTGTGCTTTCCAAGGCGGTCATTTGGAATAATTATGTGTGATTTTGATTTATTATACATTCATATACATAATATTATTTGTGTACTAATGTATATCAACCATTTTGTGTAAATTTATTGGAATATTTGTAACACTATGTAAGACTAGGTAAGAAAGTTTCTGCCCCTTCTGGGTTGTGAGGTGGGCCAATAAAGTTACTAAAGTTGAAACGGTACAGGTAGAAACATCTTCATGCTTTGCGAGAATGTGATTCAGTTCAAGGAGTGAATGGTTACAATTTATTTCTGAATCAATATGAAATAAATAAAATTACAGTAAATGAGCTTGTCGATGACTGATGTGTTCCTATGATATGAGCAAGTATAGTGGAGGACAAACCTTAATAACGTCGCCCTGACCCGTTGAGTTTCGGGTTTGTGAAGTATAAATCAGTAGTTCCCGAGACTCACTTTGAATATCTTCAAGAGACGCATCATTTAACTTAGTGTACAGTAATAACAATAATAATAATAAAATTACTTTAACTACACACAATAAATGTTAACTTTTGAGGGGTGGGGCTTATCCTAATGAGAAACTTTGCGACCATGAAAAGCCCTCTCAGGACTCACTATTAGGTCTGGACCCATACGTTGATTTTGTTGATTTGTTTTATTTAAGGATGCTCTTTAACATCTCAGGTCATCCACGTCCCATTCAGTTAATGGCGTGAAACGGCCGGTAAATTTTGCTCGGAGGCTGCTTCTTTCACGCTTTAAGTTATTTCACATGCCGTAAATGTACGACACGGGACCCGTAGCTTTACTTCTCTTCCGAAAGAGGTCATACTTAGAATTTTTACGCCCGAAAGATAGTCACCGCTACGACCGACCCATAGGTTGAGAAATAGTGGTCTAAATGGTAACACATACCACGACACCTGGTAATTTTCCAGCCCTTTCATGAAAGATTGAGCAGAAAATACAAACATTTCCTTTTCTAATATTATTAAACTTTTCTAAGAAAGAATAAATAATTTACTCTTCGACACCGATCTCAGTTAGCTCTAAACACACTGAAAGAGACTGCAGAAAAGTGACAACGTTGTTTTCCTGATACAATTCTAAAGAAGGGTTCATGATCCATTTGTGCTTCCACAATAATGTGCGGAGCATTTTACCGGCTGATGTTTGGCCTCCAGGAACTCCTTATTAATTAATGATCTTGTATTAGATTTCCTTCCATCCTGTAGTAAATTAAGAAGAAGAAATAACCCGTTTAAGTGTTGTATCCCCTTTGGCAAATGCTCATTTGAAAACCTGTTGTGTATATTGCTCTCAGCAATATATGAAGGACAGTTTTGATGCGAGTATTTGACCTTTGTTCGTGCAAACGCGACCTTTTCTTTCATTTTTCACCATCTCGGAATTCTGTCATAGCGCCAAGATCGCAGGTTTGAACTGCTTTGTTCATCAGAGCGGAGCTGGGATGTCTTGGTGGAGAATTATCAAAAATAACACTCCCTGGTGCGTCAAGGCGAACCCACCAGCTACACTACAAGTGCGAGATGGTACTATGTAGCATCTTGCACTTAGACTATATTTACCTGTAAATCAAGGGGTGCTTTCATTAATCTGGGAGAAACCCTCATCAGTTAAATAAAACAGTCAATAGTTCGAATCCCAGCTCTTGATATCTGAAGTATCGTCAACTTATCTTTTACCATATACGAACTTAAAAATTCTGCGATAAACAAGTTTCGTAGCAAAAATTGGTAGCACTGATAAGTTATCATCTTTATAATACGCTTCCCGTTTACCATGTAATTTCAGTGCATTTCCTCACTACTTTCTTTGCAAAACTGTTGTGAATATTCTGCAATTATTGAGATGGCCTACGGTAATGAGCAGCACATTAATATTACTTTTTTTTATGAAGCCCTATAAATTCTTCACAGAGAACGATGAGACGATGAAAGAGGTTTATGGAGATAATTGTTTAAGCTGTACTAGTGCTATGAGTGATTAGGAGACGGTAGTTGATGACCAGCGTCCCGGACGTCCATTTACGTCAACTGACAACTTTCACGCGCCCAAAATTAATGAATTCATCCATGAAAATCGATGGAAGACTGTTGGGTAGTGCCGAAGAGTGTATTATTTCTATGGGATCATCTCATGAATCCTGACAGAAAGTCTTGGTTTTCATCATGTTGTAGCAAAGTTTGTCCCTCGGCTGTTTACTGAAGAACTAGATCGTAATCTGTCGGGAGCTCATGGATCGCTTTAATGAAGATGCAACTTTTATGGTGATGAAACATGGGCCTATCTTACAGTTGGTTACAATTTGATACAGAAGTCCATTCATCACATTGGTACAGGAAATCTTCACCAATATCCAAAAAAGATCCCACAAGTTAAGTCAATCGTTGACTGCTTTCTTCGACTCAGGTTGTTAAATCATGAATTTCTGCACGAAAAACAAGGCGACCGGTCTTCCCACCTTCACACTGTCTTGTATTTTCAAAGCGGAAATCTACGATGAAAGAATGGAAATTGGACTCATTTGAGATAAAACAAAATTCGCTTTCAGAAGCTCAAACGTCGTTGGAAGACGTATATCAATAGACAGGAACATTTCTTCTCCGGAAACAAAGCTTGCTAAGACGCAGTTGATCCCAAATGTTTGGTTATTTTGTGAACAGTCTTCGTTTAATGGATTTTCTTAATTTGGTCGAGCTGTACCACCTAATCCAAGAAAATATATTCCAAGAGAAATGTATGTAAATTATAAATAAATACACTTCCACACAAAAGCGAGTAGTTTTTGGTCAGAATTCGGATGGCATATCCCATACATTGTCATGCTATACTAAAACGTCGGCGGCGGTGCTAAACGCTACAGTAAATTCGGTGCTGCGCTGCAGATAAAACGTTTACGTTGAAAGTTTCCCTAGCGCGTGAGTGTGTGGTAAACAATTTGAAGTGACACAGTTCAAGTTCCATAAGATGCTTCATATGTGCTTACAGAGATACGCTGCGTTAGTTTGCTGGCATGAATATCTTTCCATGATACGTAATTAATGAGCAACTTTAGGGAGATGGAAGTTCAACCGTAAAATACCGAACTCGCAGATTGTATATTACAAGATTATAACGTCAGTTGAAAATGAGCATTCGTTTTGAAATTGCATCTTTTGCCCAAAGTAAATGAATTGAAATAGTACTGCTGAATTTTTTATATAGATGCTAAAATAACATGGAAAAATAACGTATACATTAAGGCTGTTATTTGCAGTAAAGTACACGTCTTTAATTTTATATATGGCCAATATTTTCGTCTTGCTCAGAAAGAATCTAATAACAGAATCGCTAGCTCAAATTCTCATCTGCGTTCCTTGGGATCAAAAGGGCTCTGTCATGATATACAGCTGGACCAATGTGTTCGCCATCAGCAGGGAATCTGCACACAAGAACGTGAATACTGGTCGTCCGCCACATCGCGGTCTCCCAGCAACATTGAGGCTGTGTGTGAATTGATTTTGACTGATAGGCTCATATCCTTTGATAAACTGGAATGTCAGACAAGTTCTGCCGCGCAACGCTGCACGCCATTATTCGCGACGATCTGGGTTCCACGGGACTTGACTAAGGCACAGAAAGACAAAAGGGTTGAAGTGTATCGTCGGCTACTGAAAATACATGAAGAAGATCCGGAATTTTGGTAACGAATCATGTGTCACTACTACAAACCAGAGAAGCAAGTCCAACCCAGGGTGTTCACGTCCGTAGAAATTTCGTGCTGCTCCATCTGCGGCTAAGCAGATGATCATCGTCCTTTGGCACACTTCAGGTGTACTGCTAATGAACTTGCTTTCTCGAGCAACGACAGTCAACAGCAAGGTGTACTACGCAATCCTTGCATCCAGAGTCAGCAACAGCGAATGGGGAAGTGGTCGACAGGAATGCCTCCAGCATAACAATGCGCGGAACCACACCAGTAACAAACACTACGACCTCAAAGTTTCAATGAGGTACCACAACCATGTTTACCGGACCTCACTTGTCTGGTATGACTTAATCGAAAACATGGACCCGCTGAGAGGAAAAAATGCTACAACGAAGAAATTTAGGCAGCGTCTACGAGTGGTGACGTTGTATTCCCAAACAATGGTTTGATAACACCATCATGAACTCACAAGCAAGATGACAATGGTGCATTGACATAGGTAGGGAGTATATTGATAGATACCATATGCATTGAACCATGTTACATAATTAATAAGATACAAAAAACTATTATTGTAAATCATTTCCGAACACTTATCGTGGTATGTCTTACAATGAATTAGCAAGAACGGTAAATAGCCTCAAAGCCCTTAAGTTTTCGGTGATAAAAACACTGTCTTGGTATGCAGCTCTTGAAGACACTGGAGGAGAAGAGAGGGCTAGTTACAGATAATTATACAAAAATAACCCAAGATCACTGGAGCGTGGAATTGATAGCCGCACATTTTCGAAATTGGGTTAAGTGTAGAAATCATCACTCAGTCAAGTTAAGAATCGAGTTCGGATCTACTGGCTGAAAACCAGCTTACTTCGTACGAGTAATTGGCAGCATCTATCATGTATGACCAGAGTTTGGAAAAACATTCTATGAAAAATAACAATAAAAACATAAAAATACTTCGTAAAAGATTGTTAGAAGTAGTTGCCTTACGAGACATATTAGGAAAGCATGACTTATTTTGGTTACAATCTTATTAACTTCGTAGCGTTGTCAAGTTCATTCTTCTTACCGCCACGGGTTGCCTAGGTCGTTAAGGCGCGGATTCGAGAGCGGGAGGTCTGGGGTTCGAGGACCATCCTCCCCGACTGAGGTTTTTTTCCAGGTTTTCCTAAGTCCTCATAAATGGCAAATGCCGGCGAGGTACCCTAAACTTAAGCCTGGAACGTTTCCTTCCTAAAAAAATAAATCCGTTCCCAATATATCATTTCATTTCATGTATCATCAGTGTCCAACGCCTATGGCGCCTCAGTAGTTAAAACGGGCATTAAACACTCTAAAAAAAAAAAAAAAAAAAAAAAAGCTCATTCTTGAAGCTTCTTTTGGTTATTTTCAGTACTTCAAATCGAACTGTATTGGAATTTTCCTTAATTTTTAGCTCGTCTCTGTAGTATTTTTAATACGTTTCTCCAAATTTTTGGCCTCTTTAAGAGAATTAGGTACTAGTTGACAATGACTCAAAAGTCTTGAAAAGAAAAAAAAGCAGGTCACAGACTTATATCCTTGGGCTGGAACCGTAGACCGTATTGAAAAGCATTCTGAATGAATGGACAAGTTTCATAACGCTAGTCTTCCTCACTGCAAAGTAGGTCACGGTCATGAACTGTCCGTACATCTAATAAAAAAGGACACTTGTATTTTATAGATGTTGCAGACATATGCTGTCGAATTTCAAGTCACGTACCTCTACTATACAAGGGTCAGAAGAAGTTACTGCGAAGTTAATTTTTATTACCCTTCAGAGAACATTTGCAAATTCCAAACACTTTCCAGTGTATTTGATCACTTGTGTGACCAGACGACCATGCGAGGGATGTTCAAAAACTTGCAAAAGACTCCTTAAAGTCCATCTCTCTCCACACACAGTTGTAGACAGTGCAACCACTTGTCAAAAGTATTACGTTACTCGGACTGAGATATTGTCAAAGGAGCCGAATTTTTAGCTTGAGCAAGGTCCTTGCGTTTAGAAGGTTTTCCAGCTATGCAAGATTTCACTTGGGGTAGAAGTAGAAATCGCATTGTGCATGATCAGGACTGTAGGGTGAATGGTCAAGAATATGTACTATACCAACTTCCAGTTTCCCCAAATTTGCAGCTGTTCTGTGAGGAGACGCATTGTCGTGTAAAAGTAACATCCTGGAAGTTTCTGTCTTTGGACGCCGCTGCCTCAGCTGTTCAATAAAGGATCAAAAATATAAGCGATACAGCATTCTCCATTCATTGTCATTCCTTCTGGCATACAGTCAACCATTAATGGTCCTTCACAGTTAAAGAAAACAGCGACCATTGGCTTCCGAGAACGAAAATCTTGTCGAAGAACAACTTGGGTCATTCTCATTTACCCACACGCAGTTCTGAGCTTTATTTAGGGTGATGTAGTAATAAAACTAACTTTCATCATCTGTCAAACGTATAGGGCTATTTGGTAGAAACATGCTTAACAGTTTCCTTGAATGTTCCTTTCTCCTTTTCTTCTCTTCGTTGTTCATGGATTATACTGTCAATGATGCCAACACTAATACCCACTTCCATACTTAACATTTCAACAGTAATACATCGATTTTCCTCCACCTTACTCTTTGAATGTTTCTCGTTCACAGCTTCCCGAGGCTGGCCAGAGCGAGGGCTCTTTCAAAGTCTCTCGCCCTTTGCAAATGATCGAATCCATCTTGCAATGGTATCAAATTGACATGCTTGATCAACAAGAACAGCAACCAAGTTCTCGTGGATATTTTAATTATTATTATACTATTACTATTATTTTTGTTCTTTCATCCAGCGTTGAGCGTGTGAAAATGTAGAGTGTAAAGTTTTCTTTAGAATTATTCCTGGTTTTTCACCAGCTGTTAACGCAGAACTGAACCCTACAGACTATACGACAGTGCTATGCAAGTTTAAACTTGCTTTTGTGTTTATTTTGATGCATTAAGGTCCATTGTTACCATCTGCGTTGTTATATTTTTGTAGAATTTCTGGGAACAAACATTTGTTGTATGAGAGATGCTAAAAGTAAAGTTACTTAAGTGATTACCGATACTTATATGTGGCCTGCAGCTGAGCGCATCGGGCTGGTCTAATAACACCAGTTGCCTATCATAAAAAGTGCTGAGAATTATATGCACAAAATGCCATGTAATTGAGTTTCATCATTACAGCGATGTTATAGAGTGCAGTGTATGCATTGTGAGATGTGGACTCTGAGGAGTGTTTTGAATGTGATAATGTTTGCTATTTATGTAGGTAATAATGCATTGTGTACATACCCCACCTCTATTTCATAGTCTCTACTTTTTCATATTTTTGTAAATTATGATTTTACTATGTACTAAACACTCATAGATGTAGCTTAGCAGGTAACAATAAATCCAGTAAACTTGTGTTAAAGTACATCTTTTAGTTGAGTTATTTCCGCAGAACAAAACAGTTTCACATAACCATCTTGTTACAGGCGTATAGGATAACAATTTGTTAAAAGCAGTCTCATGTCAGAAACAAAAACATTAAAGTCATCTAATACATAGTGCAAGCATTAATGATTCTAACAAAAAACATTCATTTTCATGGTATGAAGTTTTGATCACTTATGGGTAATGTTTGTTCAATATTGCTTATAAGACACTAACCACAGATATACAGTAGGGGTGGTTCTGGTGTTTCGGAAAATCGAATTCTTAGTGCGCATGTCATGAAATTGACTCTATTACCTATATTGTCCTGTAGGTGGTTCTGCATAAATAAATGGATGTCATAGTTCAATACAAACGGACAAAATTTATTGCTTCTTTTTTTTAATAAGTTAAGGCATTTTGGTTAAAATAGGCAGGCAAAAAGGCACTTACTGAAAATAGGCAGTAATGTAAATAAAATAGGCATTTATTAAAAGTGAAAACAGAGTAATTTCATTCATTATGAATGAAACTAGGTGTTTAGGATATTAATAATTTATTTATCACACAATTAAATTTTTAAAGATTATTTTTCTTGGTTACAAGCAACAACAAGATGTTTTTTTTTCCAGGTATCAACAGCTATAGTCAGCCGCATGTCAGAGAACATATTTTTCCATCGTGGAAAGTTTTTGACTGCTTAAAAAGAAATAAATGTATAACAAGATTCTCATTAGATGGTGAACATGCCATTTAATTTTTATAACTCTTTTCACTTTGATATGTGTGCTTTTTAAAATGTGTAAATAATTGCAGAAAAGTCAATAACGATCCAAAATAAGCAAAAAAAAAAAAAGTTTTAAACATTAAAATAGGCAACAGTCGCCAAAATAGGCAAATGCAAAATAAAAACTGGCCCCAGAGACCCCATGTACATTTTTATCTCATTCTTCAATATATCCACCCAGATAGAAAAAATGGTTTGGCCTAACCTCCGGGCTCTGCTAATAACAATTATTGCCGATGTAAACATTCCGAAATATTTACTTTTGGAGCCAAATTTTAAATTACGTGTTGATGGTGGTTGTCTTTTATGTTGGCACTATTTGCTCTTGTGAATCAAAGCCTGCGATAATTTTCTTGCACCGCTTACGGCAATAATACAAAGTGTGGTGTTCAGTCAAATTCCTGTGAATAATTTAGACCAAATGCCCTAGAAGTTCCAAGTTCATACTTTTTCACTACTGGAAAATCTTAAAAACACTGAAAATTGTTCTACCTAATAATAATAATAATAATAATAATAATAATAATAATAATAAATCGCGTGATCCTTTCTTCATCATTACTATTATTTCAGGTATATTTAGGTTATTCTAATGTGTGAAATTCTGCCCAGAAAACGAATACGGAAAAATGAACAAATCAAGGTGGTATTTGTGCAGTGAAATTAGCTGTTGGTAATAGCTCATTTTATATAGTAAGTTTGCAGAACACCACTCACATCTCCTTAGATATTCTTCTCTCTTTCCCCTACTTGATAATCGAGTAATAAATAGTATAATATGATAAAGCGGCCGTAAAGTGCGAAAAACACAGTACACGCTTTTCACAGATTTCATTTATGACAATTAAAAATCTAAGCTACGCCCGCCAGATCCTTAACCTATTTTTTGTATCATAAAATTTATAAATGTTGAATTACTTTCACAGCTAAACATAAAGTAGGAATTTAGGAGAAAACGAGATAACAGCTTAAAAATGTTTCACCGTCATTCAGAAACCACCAGTAAACATCAAAGCCGAAAACCAGAGTAAAGAATATGATTTACCGACCTTAATTAATGTGTTCTACCTAATTACTTTTTATTTCTGTACCATATACTAGAATTTCATGTCTATTTGGGGAAAAAAAAACTGTAACGCTCTCAGAAATACCGCTTTCTCATAAGGACAGAGAGAATAAAAAGATAGCCGAAAATCTGCTCCATACCACTGAATAGGTTGGAAATTTGAACCGCAAGGCGTTTCTGTGAAGGATAATGTATGCATATAAAATGATACGCATGTGTTGCGGGAGTGCAAGACCTTCACATGCTGCATTTGGATAGCGGTTTAATACATTTCGGTGCAATTTAATATATGAGATGTTTATCAGTTCACCTTGACGTTTCAATTTTGGTAAAACCCGGTAAATTCAGAGATATAACTTTACACACCTGGTTTTTATAAACCGCGTGTCAAGTGGCAAAAAACGGAGTTGGTGCTATTGGTTTGCAAGAGCTACTGCAGATTTTAGTCTAATCTGAGTGCCACGTACTTTCAGGTAGGAGTAGCAGTTAATTGTACACTTACTTGTTTAGAGTATTTATTTAACTTATCACTACGGAAATGTAATAAAATAAAAATTGCCTTTTTTTAATCGTACATTAGGACCTATTCGTAATTCTCTATTTTCCAAAATGCACCTGATGTAATTTTTTCATAATTTTCCACCCATTTTCATAGCTATGAAATATGTTTCTAAATATATTCTGAAAATGTATACATTAAGAAACGAAACCATCTCACTCTCCATGATCTGCGTAGTAAACAAGTATTTTTTTTTTTTTTTTTTTTTTTTTTTTTTTAAGGAATGGCTCAAGGAATTTAAAAATATCATTTTCGATGCTAATGAGCTTCCAAATGACCTACAATTATTTTAATAAATATTTACACGCACAAGTCAGGCAGTTAAAAGAATTTTGGGAGTTTGCCCAGATCCATATTATAAAAGTACTGTCTCATAGTTCCATTAGCTTTCTAACTCTTATTCTGCTATAAATATAAATTTACACATATTTGATGGTTTAAGTTCATACTTCTAATAACATCGTCTGCTCTCAGAACAATAACATCTTTGTTTTAACACTCCTACGCGTGGTTCATTCAGAGCTTTACAAATTTTCAATGATACCATTTTGGGTAGGGGAAAAATATCACAGATGCAGAAGTTGAATGACTTTAACATTAATTACAAGGAAAGAAAACAAAAGTTAATTCTTCAAATGGAAAAATAAACATTGTCAAAATTACTTCAGAAAGGGGAAATGAGTCAATTACAGGCTGAAAAATATGTAATATTCTTTTGTTGGTATTTAGAATTGTGGCAAAATACTTCCGAATGAGCTGAACAATTTTCTTTCTGTCAGCAAATGAAAATACACATTTGTTTTTCTTGATGAGAAGACGAGAAACCAGCACAGTTTGTAAATACCTTTGGCACGTAATATAAATACATAAACGTTTAGAAGAAGTGGTAATTGTTCATAAGATGCTAGGCAAATCAAACCTCAGAATGTAAAATTTGGATAGAAACACTTAAATAATTTACGTGTACTCAATTTAAATGTGTAAATTTATATTCTCTCATATGAAAAGCATGTGGACTCCGCAGAGAAATAGACTATTATGTGTTAGCTGTTACTTCTATCCTAGTGTGAATATCATCATGTGCTGCAGCGATTTACTCGATGGCCGCCGGACGACTTGATGTTACGTACGTCCCTAAAGGAAATTACGGTTTAAACTGTGATAAGAGATAATTTTAATTGAAAAAACCATATTAGTGAATACTGCAATACTCTTGAGAGACCGTCACGGGTGGCCGAGGTCGTTAAGGCGCGGACTCGTGAGCGGAAGGTCTGGGGTTCGAATCTCGCCAGGATCGCCCTTCCTGACTGAGGTTTTTTTCCAAGTTTTCCTTAGTCCTCATAAATGGTAAATGCCGGGGAGGTACCCTAAATTTAGGCCTGGACGTTTCTTTCCTTAAAAAACCTTTTCCCAATTTATCATTTCATTTCATTTATCACCAGTGTCCACCGCCTGTGGTGCCTCAGCAGTAAAAACGAGCGTTAAACACTGTGAAAAACAAAAAACAACAACAAAGCTCTTGAGAGATACCAGTCGCGAATTATTTCAACCCAAAGAGATTGATGGCGGAAGCATGTGCTAGTTCTGTAAATACTGTCAAGAAATTCCTTAAAATGTGGCAACTAGGTTATCGTGCATAATTTTTATTAATGAAGTTTGTAAAGAGTAACCAGAGTAACAATTAAATACTTTGGATCGGCTATTTATAGGACTAATAGTGCTATCAATGCAATCGGAGCCATGCAATTGGGAAAGAAGTTACGGGGAACGCATTGTAGAAGTCGGTAGCTTTTCAAGTTTGCAGCATGTTTATTGTCATAAAGTAAAGTCTTTGATTGCATTAAAGGAAATACATTTTTGAGAAAGGTACACATACATTCTTCCTGTAAATATGACTGAAATAGACAGCCGAGCAACAGATTGTATCCATCCGCCAAAAATAATGTAGTTTTAAATGGTATTAATATTGATAATTAAAGAAACTGGCTAATAGTCCTCATTTATCACTTTTGAAGATATTAATTCACCCGATGTGGTCACTTGTCGATAGTGTTGTAAAGACCATCCATTTCTCTAATTTTATTTTCTTCTACTGTCACAACATGTGCAATGCAAGTGAGGAATTCTTTTCGGCAGATTTCTTAAACATGTTTGTAGATATTGCTTTCTCACCACTACTTAGAGCCTTGCCTCTTTTGAATTTAATAACTATTGGAGTTTAACTTTCACCATTATGCGTCATAGTTTTATTTAACTAAACAGCTGTATTTTTATTTTGTTACGAATGAATATTAGCTGTTAGTAGACCGTGAATTTTTATGGATATAAAATATTATTATATGCATATTTACAATTTGTTTCCCATTTTTACGCGTATGTAGACTGCGCACTACTTTTCTTTAAGTAGGATGCCATGCGGTCAATATCACGTGGTTAATGTTTACATTAGAACCCATTTTCATAGCAATATGTTATATTAAACATGATAATATGTATTATAGGTCTAATGTTATTTCTGATTTATGAATAAATATTCCCTCTATTTCTTTCTCATACTCTGGTGTGCTGCATTATTAATTTAATTTCCTCCGTTTATGATTCGGCGGGGAAAAGTTCGTATTTTTGCTTCAGAGTTTGAGAAGCCTATTTTTAACTTTTGGTTTCTTTTTCTTCCACAGAGCCCTCTCCTCTTGAAACTATAAAATCGTGAATCTGCAATAATGAAGTTTAGTTTAACTGTTGAAGCGTTTGGAGGGAAAGCATGATAGCAGTGGTGGAAACATGAAATAAAGAAACGTATTCCTTAATATCACATTATTTCTTTACAGAGGAATTTTACATTTTGTTTTGTAAATGCAACGTTTTTAAAATAATTATTTCATAATATCAGTAACACAGATGCTTTTAACTCTTAAAAAAATGGAATGATGCACAAGTGACAAGCACGTTTTCTCTCCTCGGTAAACATGCTAATTTGTAGTATCATGCGTTAAGTCGTGTGTTGGCCTATGTTTAAATTTAACCAGCGGGCGTTAGCTGTCATGAAACCGAATGCTGTCGATGAAAGCAAAAAAACATTGAAGTTGCATATGTTGCAGATTTAGTTTCGTAGTGGTATGGACAGGCCGGTTTGTAACTTTATCTAAGCTGTACTTTATATAACGTGATCTCATGTGTTGTATTGTTTGCTTTTCAGGCCGCTTGCTGTGACAATGACGTCTCCTCGCTTTAACTGCTCTTCTGGTAAGTTTAGTCGCTGTTATTTTTAGTTTAGCCAGTAGTCAGTACCCCATGCTGATGTTGTTTTCTATTCGTGAAGCAGAAATAGCAGCAGTGACCCAAATGTCTACTGGATTACTTCTTGTTAAGCACTTTTGTAAATTATCTCTTGTATACTAACAGAAAATGCCTTGTGCAAAAGAAATCTTGGGAATCTTTTCAAAGCAACTTTATGTTCGAATACACGACACCTGTTTATAAGTCGGCCCTGCCTTTCTAGTAGTAACCATACTTGGCTCGTAGATCCAAAGTCTTGCGTCGGTTGATTTTTTGGGGCGTAAAAGTTTGGCTTCTTTAGGAGTAGAAGTAAAGCCGTAGGTCCCGTGTCGTACATTTGCGGCACGTAAAAGAAATTCAAGCCTAAAAGAAGAGGCCTCTGAGCAAAATTTATCGACCGTTTCACGCACTGAATTGAATGCGACGCTAATGACCAAAGACGTTACGGACCGTCCTTAAATAAATAAACAAACCTATACCTGTTTATAATCTAGAATCGACCTGTCCTTCGATTCTAGATTTATAGGAAGTGAAAATTATCTTCTCATCAAGATCATGGATTTAATTGCCGAGCATGTTGAAGATATATAAATGCATCCGGTATTGTAATGAACCTGTGGGGCCGAGACGCTTAAAAGGCGTACCTAAGTATTCCAGTGGAAATGATACACCAGATGGATGAAATGAAATTAATGATGGTGAAAATGAGCTCGAAGTCCTTGGCGCCTTTAAGCTATCCGGCATTCCCCTTCTCAGGTTAAGGAAAAACTCCGAAAAATAATTCTACCCCTACAGCTTGACATGATCAGGAATCGAATCAAAGACCTCCGGAATTAGTAACGCAAATACTACCATTAGATCACTAAGGGGTCTCAACCGGCGGTGAATAACTTGTTCCCTGAAATACATAAATAAATAGTTCCTATATGGTAATAAAAACCCATTTGTTGTAGAAGACACAATGGATTTTGAAGGAGAATTTGCAACCATAATATTTCCTTTATTCTTCGTTCAGAAATAAATATCATTTCTCGGTCTGTATCTGTTAACATCATTCTTTGTTCAAATTGTATTCTACCTTGACGAGCCGACACTGTCAATAAGAATGAATCACAGATAAGCGCTCTTAAAAAAAACGTATGCTGAGTCATACAAGTAGCACACTTTACATTAATGGACTTTGCACACAACAGTAACATAATGCGCCTCTGCTGATGGACTAGTAACTGGCGTAAATTTGTGTCTATCCACCGCAGGGACAAATGTCATGAGCATGGTTGATATTTGTATGGCTTAAAGTTCATGAGGTTGTAAGACCACAGGTTCACTTTTAAAAAAAATTCATATTTTAGCTTTTTTTCAAATAATTATTTGTATTTTTGTGCTTAATTTGGTTTATTATTTATTGAAAAAAATTAATTGTAAGTACTTTTACTTTTAATTACGTAATATATTTTCTGTGTCAAACTACTTTTTTTAATATCTCACACAATTGCATAAAAATGAAAATATCTCTAAAACCATTTGTTTTAGAAGGCTATGGGTATTGCGTGTTTAGTAGGTAAATTAATGTTTCAAATGTCCATAACAGTACTGGCAGTTTGTGTGTTTAATTTTTGAAGCAATTGGATTTTTTTGTGTGTTTTTTTTTTTTTTTTTTTTATTTTTACAACCTATACATCCCAGGTTTCTTTCCTAATTACACGTAATATGCCTAGGTCCACCAGGATTTATAAACAATTTAAGGACAAAGGAAAAAGGTATCACAACAAAACCTATCCAGTAAAGCAAGGTAGTAGTGATAATGAAAATAATAGGCCTACAAGAAGAGAATAATTCAGTGAATAATAAATCAATTACTTACACTCCACCTAGTGCTTCCAAATAAAAGATAGTTGGCATTCGTATGGAAGATATAAGACAACAAAAGAAATGTTATTGTAGCGATTTATTTAAACATTTTAATTACAATGCTAAGTGAAAGTGTCTCTTGTGGTGGTAATATTACTTTGTGTGAAGAAGCAGGTGCAATAAATGATTTAGTATGTAAATTGACAATTAGTTGTATTACCTTTAACGGTATTTCAGTCGTAAGTGAAAAATTCACAACGTATGTACCTTTTCTCTTTAAGATTACGCAGTGGAAATAGTGGTAAAGACATTAATTTAATTCATTTATCATAAAAATCATATAAAGTTATATTTTGGATCAGTGGAAAAAAATTATGCTATCTCTGTCCCAAAATAATAGTAGCATTTCCTCAACGGCATTGCTCGCTCTAGAAACGAAAGTGAAGAACCAGGTATAATCAGAGCTTTGAACTAGAGCGAATTACAGAGCATAGAAACATACTTGGAGAGTTGGGGTTCTTCTCTACGAGGGTAGGTCCATAAGTTTCCGGCCTAACCATTTTGTAGGCATGATAAAGACAAAAATTATATTGTACTTTTCAATATAGTTACCCTTTATTGCAATAACTTTTCTCACATCTTTGAATTAACATTTCAATCCCCACCCCCACCCCCAAAAAAATCAGAAGTCTTGCCTGCAAAATGGCCATAAACAGCATCTGTAACTTTTTCGTCACACTTAAATTTCCTTCCTGGAAGGTCCTTCTTGAGTTCTGAGAAGAGGAAATAGTTACTGGCAGTTACATCTGGGCTGTAAGGTGGATGGTCGATCTCTTTGAAGCCACGTTTCTTCACAATTTCCTTTGCAACAAGAGCTGTGCGCATGGGCGCATTGTCCTGAAGGAGGCGCAAACCGTCACTCAGCTTTCCTCACCTTTTCTCTTTGATGGAAGCACGTAGTCTGTGCAGTAGGTCAACATAGTACTCCCCATTTACTGCGGTATTCCTCTCCTTGAAGTCAATAAAGAGTATTCCTTCACAGTCCCAAAAGATTGTGACTGTGATCTTCTTGGTTAACTGAGTGACCTTGGCCTTTAGAGGCGTTGCTTCACCAGACTTACGCCACTCCATTGATTTTCTTTTGGACAAGGGATCATAGTAGAGGATCGTAGTTTCATCTCCTGTATTAATGGTTTGCAGAACTTCTCTCTCGTTGCCACGGCAGGGCTCCAACATTGCCTTACAACAGATGACTCGTTGCTGCTTTTGGACTGAGGAAAGAAGTCTTAGGCACCCATCTTGCACTAACTTTTTTCATGTTTAAATGCTCATGAATAATTCGAAGAACCGTTGTCTTAGAAAGGCGCAACCTTGCTGCTATTTCTGTAACTTTGCGCCGCCGGTCTTTCATAATTTCTCCTTCCACGAGAGCGATGTTTTCAGAAGTGAGCATCTCCAAGGGCCGATCTGCACACTCTTCATCTTCAATGTTTTCTCAACCCATTCAAAAAAGCCCATTCTTTTACGGTAGAACATGAGGGGGATGCTTCCCCTTATTCATCGTCCAGTCGCTGTTTAATTTCATTTGGAGTAAGTCCTTCTTTTGTAAAGAACTTAATAACAACTGGACACTCCATTTTGAACATGTCACAATCTTCTCTACACATAGCTGCTTCATGCAACTATATCTGAACAACTGAACACAGCGGAGCTGAAGTTACATCTGCAGTTATTTACTTAACAGATAAGGTATGGCACCAGATAAGGATTTTGTAAATCCTTATCGCGATGCCGCAAACTTATTGACCTACCCTCGTATTTGGGTGTTCACTTCAGATTATACATTAGGCAAATGCAGCGACTGTTTCATGAATTTGTAGGTTTGTTTACATACATCGGAATTTATTGTGGAGTTTATGTGCGTAGTATTGCAACATTGGGAGGAATGAATATTGGAAATGATCAGCGGCGGAGTATTTCTGATCACCTGCTTCGTGCCAGCAAAAATGTAGTTACAAAGAGAGGTCTGATGAAGAAAAGTGCTGAGAAATTTGCCATACATCTCTCCAACATCAAGTAGTATCCACGCTAGATTTACTTATTACCATCGTTGTGAATAAGTGTATAGCTTTGAAGGGAAATGCTGTTGAGAAATAAATTAAAAGTTTGTCTCATTTTTGCATGGATTTATCCCTTACAGGAGATGACACAGGAGGAATTTGACTCACGGCCCATGCAGGAGTCTGTACTTTTAAAAAAATTGCATCGTTGCAGATCATGTACTGCAGCAAGAAGTCCACTTTTAAACAGCTTTTGTAAAAGGTTAGAACTAAAAATTGAAATGTAATAGATTTATTCTCAGTCACATCAAAACGCATTTTCTATTCCTTCACCTTTACAGGTTGACTACTTACTGAAATTGATACCTTTGGTTATTTGACATAAAACTTTTATTTTGCTCTCTTTTTTTATTCCCTGTGTTATAACTTTTACATATTTATTTATTCGTTTATATTCACATTCTATTAAATGTACGTACAGTTACTTTTTGAATTTATTATACAAGTAATTAAACAGTGGCGGCTCATGTAAAAAACTGGTTCAGGCTTACCTCCACATAAGTAGTTTAGAGCATCAACTACATAGTTTGAGTATAGAAAATACTGATGTACACATGTAGCTATTGCTTGAGAATAGGTCGCCTTATTCGTTTGTTTTGTTTCCCGAGTTGCCACTATGGGGATGTGGATTGCATGTAGAGATCCATCGGAGTCAAAACACAAGTTATTTTAATTATATAGCATTACTAAGCGAGCGTCATAACAAATAGCCATTGATGCCACGATTGCGGTGAATAGCTACAAATCCTTATAAAACATACAAACACATAAGCACTATTTAATTTCGCGGATTTACGGATAACTTCGTCTTGCTCATTTAGCGCTCACCTGCAGCTGCGTGAAAGTTTGTGAGTGTTGTTATTCTTCGGATAATCCACCAAGGAACAGTCATTTCTAACATCTTTTGAATATTTCCTTACACGAACATAAACTGTTATTTGACTTCATCTTTTTTCACCCTCTGTAACCCTCGTGCCTTCTACGTATTATTATTATTATTATTATTATTATTATTATTATTAATAATAATAATAATAATAATAATAAAAGAAAAAAGAAAGAAGTCGTTACATATATTCACTGTTTTACACTAAGTATTACACAACAGAAGGATGATAAAGTAAAAGCTACTGTATTTCAACATAAACCGTAACACACCAACTTAAAAAAGTACTTACATAAGATTCGCTGTTTTTACATCATTTTATGTGAATGCAACAATGCACCTTATGCACCGGAATGGCATTATAGAAAACCGAACTACAAAACAGTGGTACCACACCAATCGCTTCAATAAAGCCGGATCTAAATGCAGTTCTAATTAAAGTAATACCTTAACATTCTAAAAAGTTTTATTTTTGTAGCTGTAGAGAATAAAACAAGTAGCTAAATCGCTATACCGTAAACGTAAAATATAAAAATTCTTATAGCTAAACGAAGTCTCAAAAAATTATATTTAAAATGATGACAACGATCGCCTGCTCGCTCATTCTTCTGAGTTGCTATGGAAGCGGGCAACCATAGAACGACACACATATCCCTCGCCCTAGAAACTGCTCACTGTCCGATTTTCAGGTTTGGCTGTACTTGCTACCTCGGAGCATAAAGCAAGCGTCTACCGTTGCTATGAAACAGGTCGCAAGTGCAGCCAAATTAAACTGTGCCAGAGGATACAGGTGTGAGAATCATGGCAAAGCTTTGCCGTGTTATCCATAAATCCGTTTATCAGCACTCAGAAATAGTGTAAATTTGAGTTAAAATTGAAAACCACGAATCTAATAATTATGTATATACTGGCTAAAAGATTGATTCACCCGGGCTGTATCTGAAGCACATAAAGTCGGCCTGTAGTTTAATACTAATATTTGTACATTAAATACAACATTTACAATAATTCTAAATAATGGATCATTTAGCATTATATATTTTTATACATTATGTGTTGATATCAGTGGGAAGGTACATTTATTCCGTGTCGAACTGATTCCCACCCTCCATTTTAGCTCAAACTCGGATTAAAGGGACTAGGAATCCGGAGTCCACTTACGACAGAGAAACAGGTAAACAAGTGAAGAGTGAAGCATTCATTATAGAGAGTGAATTAAACTTTCTTTTTCTTTCAAACAGTAATAAAACTTAATCTGAAAGTAAACATGCCATCAAAAAGTGTATGTTGTGCAGCTACCTGGTGGAAATAATTTAGCTATTTCGTAAATTTGTACAGAAAGCACATATTACAATAAACGGGGTTTCACTGTTTGGTAACTTCTGAAAGTAGGTACATCCATTGTAGTCCTAAAGTTCATTCTTTAATCATAGACATGCAAAATTTGTGTTGCAACACAAAACAAAACCTTTTGACCTGAGTAACGTCATAGTTCCACTCATCTTTTCCTGTTATGCGCGCCTGTTATTTCCTACGTCATACTGGGTTTGTTTAAACATGTTCCTTGCAAAATGTTTAAATGGATTCTAAAAGCGTGGAACATTACCAAACATGCAAGAAAGTATTTTATGAGCCACCAGTAGAAATTATTATTGGGTATTGTTAATTAAAGCTTGAAAATATTCTGATCGGCTACATTTGGACCTGGTTTCTGAAAAGTCGGATACCACTTATAAAACAGGTAGTCTTTCGATAATCTATCGCGAGAAAATTCACCAGATATCTCTCTCATAAGCCTTAAGACAGCGAACTTTAGTGCACGTTTGGTGAAATTAATAATAAAAGGGTTGGTCCTGGTGGTCTGTTAGTAAATACTTGTCTCGTACTCCCAAGATCGTGAGTTCGATCCCGGGCAGGATCGATGGATTTTTCGGATGTAAAAATCCTAAGTATGGCTTTCTTCGGAAGGGAAGTAAAGCCAAGCCGTGGGTCCCGTGTCGTACATTTACGGCATTTAAAAGAACCTCAAGCCTGAAAGAAGAGGCCTCTGAGCAAAATTTGTCGGCCGTTTCTCGCCCTGAATTGAATAGAACGCTGATGACCTTGAGATGTTAAAAAGCGTCCGTAAATGAAGCAAATCGAGAGAAGAAACGTTGATAACATTGGACATACTGTGGAACTTCCCCTAAAAATTCACGTCGACGTCTTTCGTAGCAAACAGAAATTTCCTATTCAAACGGCTACAAAGCTACTGAAGTTTAAACCCCATAACATTACTGCAGTGCAAGAACTTCTGGTCACCCTCTATCCAGCAGTAGATTTTGTGAATGGATTTTGAATAGTGTGCATAAGGAGAAATTGACCCTGATCTAATTTTCTTTAAGGACGAAACTTAGTTGTATCTAAATGACTATAATTCACAACCGATACTGCAGTTCAGAAAAACCTAACCGACTTGACGAGCAACTCTTGCATGATCAAAAGATAGGAGTGTGCTGCGCCATTACACCCCCCTTTTTTTTTTAAGAAATAGATAATACTTATAAGTATGTGCAGATATTTTCCAACCCTTTTTCCAAGAATTAATTGTGACGAAACGTAGGGTTCAAGACTTTCCAACATGTCTCTTTGCATTCAATTCATGAAATATTCGACGATAGAGTTTTCCCTTGATTCACCGATTTAACGCTCTGCTATGCTTAGCTCTGGGAAACATGAAGGAAAAGTGTACAACAAAATCCACACTATTAGATGAACTGAAAAATAACGCTCGTGAAAAAAGGTCTTCCATTTCACAGAGAGAACTGTGGAAGTTAATGGATCATTTCATAAGCCGATGTATGGAAAATGAAGGCAAGCGGTTGCAGCATCTCTTGCTTGATAATGGTAAGTAAATGTAACCTTGAGGTTAGTAATAACTTACGTGACAATCATAGCTGCAGACTTCCCTGACTCCGGTTCACCGCGGTACCAACTTGAACCGACCGACCGGCTTGAAGTGGTCCCGCGAAGCAACAATCACCCATCACAATGTGGATGTGTCACCAATGTATCAACAACTTGCGTTATGATGTATTTATATCAATAAAGTGTTTATTTAGGTAACTAATATATAAGTTTTTATAAGTTGTTTAGGTGAATTTTGAAGGTCAGGCATTGAATGTTAAGGAAATAGATAGCTACTTGGTCTAATTTTCACAAATTCTTTGTATTAAATCCTGTAACATTCTAGTCAGGTAAAGGCGAATACATTGTAAATTTATTTATGTAAAAATAATAGAGAAATAAATTCAATTAGGTGTAAACTTTTTTAAGTTTATTTATTTATTTTTTTAATGGACGATCTTTAACATCTCAGATCATCAGCGTTCCATTCAATTCAGGGCGTGAAACGGTCGACAAATTTTGCTCAGAGGTCTCTTCTTTCAGGCTTGAGGTTCTTTATCGTGCCGTAAATGTACGACACGAGACCCACGGCTTTACTTCCTTTCCAAAGGAAGCCATACCTAAAAATCCATCGGTACTGGCCGGGATCGAACTTGCGAACTTGGGATTCAGCTGTAAGAGGATATGTCTTCAACATAATGCATACTCTTCCTAATTTCCATTTTTGGGCACAAAACTTTCAATTGCGTGAACATGTTTAAATGTAGATAAACAAAATTATCTGCTCTTATCTGCAGTTTTGTGAAGCAAGTGATTCGCATTTTGATTAGAATGCCCATGACATCTGTTGACGAGATAAATATCACCTTCCCTTTTAAAAGAAAAAGCCTTGAAGCTAATTTCCAACCTTAACCTACTTTGATGATGATTTCACGAAGTTCAAGGATAGAAAGGATTGGTAGAGAGTGACATAAACGTCTCTGAGGGAGTGGAAGAATGTAAAACACGGCAGACATTGGATAGCAACCCAGAAAACGGGAGAATATTTCCTTATAAGAAGCATGGTGTTTTACTTCGGTAGAGCATTTGTATCAGTAGTGTAAATCACATAGTTGTTTTTGATATCAGCTTATACTTTAGAGGTAAAAATATATATTTACTTTTTATTGCATGTTTATTTTTTCAATGTCTACAAAATGGGCGAAGTTGTACATTAAAATATTTTCGGGTGCGATCACTGTTGGGTCTTTAAATTAACCCCAGGCATGCTTAAGACGTTTATAAGTTAGTCGTCATTTATTGGTTTAAATTTTGCGCTTTTCCTCCTTTTAACACCTGTATGGATTTTCATGTGGTGGATATCTTGCTGCAATGTAGCTAGGGGCTGTTTGCGCAATTCTGGGTGAGTTAACATCACATTCATGTTCTATAACTAGTCATTTAATGGACTTTGTGTTTTGCTGATTAGTTCGGTTTGGATGTGGCTTTGTGTTGATTTTGAAAGATTAAAGCCAACTACACTGCAATACAACAAATGATTTACAGATCACAAGCATTTAACAAGGCAGTAATCCTCTCAAATTCTACGTAAGCGCTAGAGACAATGGCATCCAATAACTGCCCCCTCCCCGCCTCTCCACAACAATCAACGAAATACAGCAAATAATCAAAAACATTTACCAAATTAAATAAAATTATCCACTTTAAAAGAGTTCCCTCACAATAGATAAAATAGTAGATTCCTTAGTTCAAAAGGGTACAAACATGCATTGATGAGCTTGCATTTACCAAACAATTTAATTTAATTTAAAAAATAATTTTAAAAAATTCCTTAAATAGTTTACTAGCGGCGACTCTCAAAACAAGAAAAACATACAAGATCCCTGGCATAACAAAAGAATTAACAACAATCTTTCAATTAAATATCGGTCACTAATGTCTCGCAGCCCTCCTGCACAAGAATAAAATAAACACTGTGTAATAAATATGTAATCAACAATATACAATTATGAACAGATGCCATTAACTGCAAAATAATAAAATTAATAACAATAATAATAATCATATTGAACCATGTTGGGATGACAGAAGACAAATTCCTGACGAAAAAGTCAGGCTCGTACATGGTGGCACTCATTCTCAGTGACGATGCTGTCTGTGAAATTGTCACCTTCAGCCTTAAACTGGTGAGGCAGTTCCTGACAGACTTCCATTCCATGATATGCCAAATTTTCTGTTAGCTGCTATATTTCAGCACCCTGTGCTCCTTTCAGTTATACAGCTAAACAAAGAAATGCCTTCAGTTCAGTGTCTTCTCTACCTATTCAGAGTGGCAGAGAAGGCATCTCCCGGATCTTCACCATCGCCAAACAAGAGCCTCTGCTGCCCTGACAAAATGCGGTCCTCGAAGAGTGCGGATTCCTGCGTTTACGAGGGCTGGAAAGAAAGTAATGGCGACACCATAAAACTTAAACAATGTCTACAAAAATGTAATTAACGCAACTGGCAACAATGCACCTTACACCAACGCACTTACGTATACCCTGCCGCGTTGTGTGGAACCAAATACTTAAGCCACGCCTCCTTTCACGAACGGCAGCATAAAACAGCGGAGAAAACCGAGTAATGACCGCACCTATAGCGCGTCTTCAACGCTTCCTTAGTGTAACTTTGGAGGACTTTTGTTATTTCCCGTACATAGTACATTGCTAGATTAAATTTCCCATTTCCTTTCACCGTATACTCCATATGATTAACATATACTAACTAAAATGTTCATTTCTGGCTATGATTGCATTTTATTATGTGCTTTACGACTGTTCACCCCGCCTTGCATCGATGCACCATTTACTGGAATTGTACTGCCAGGCCGGTCATTACTCTGTTTTCTCCGCTGTCCTACGCAGCAGTTGTGAAAGAGGGTATACTTGGTTCCACACAACGCGGCAGGATGTATGCCAAGTATCAAAATATGCATAAGTGCAAGTTTAAATTTGTATAGTCACTGTCGCACAGTCTGTTGAGTTCAGTCCTGTGTCACTAGCTGGTGAAAAATCATGAATATTTCTAAAGAAAACTTTACATTCTACATTTTCACGCGATATAAGCAGGTGAAAGAGCTGTTCATGGTTATCAAGTGTGTTCATTTGCTACCGTTGCAAGATGGATTCAATCATTTGAAGAAGGGCAAGAGACTTTGAAAGACAAACCTCCCTCTGGTCGGCCTTGGGAAGCTGTGAATGAGAGAACAAGTTCAAAGAGTAAGGAGCTTGGCGGAAAATCTAAACCTTTCGATCGAAATGCTAAGTATAGAAGTGGGTATCAGTGTTGGCAGCATTGACAGTATACTCCATGAACGTTTAAAGCTGCGAAAAATCTGTGCAAAACCAACAAGGAGAAGAGGAGACAATGTGCAAGGAAACTACTGAGCAAGTTTGCACCAAATGATCCGAAACGTTTGACAGATATATACACTGGTGATGAAAGTGCATACCACTAGCACTATACCACCCCAAACAAAGCTCAGGACTGCGTATGAGTAAATGAGAATGACCAAATACCAGTTTTGTTCTTCGACAAGATTTTCATTCTCAGAAGAGAACGTTCACCGTTTTCTTCAACTATGAAGGACCATTAGTGGTTGACTGTATGTCAGAAGGAATGACAATGAGTGGAGAATACTATAACACTTATATTTTGTATCCTTTATTTGAAGAGCTGAGGCGGCAGCGTCCAAAGACAGGAATTTTAGGGTTATTTTTGCACGATAATGCGTCTCTTCATAGAACAACTGCAAATTTGAGGAAACGGAAGTCACCAAAGTTCAGTTGCTTAAACATCCACCCTCCAGCCCTGACCTTGCACCGTGCGACTTCTGCTTGTTTCCTCGAGTGAAATCTTGCATCGTCGAAATTTTTTTTAAACGAGTGCAGAACCTTGCTGAAACTATAAATTCAGTTCTGTTGATATTATCTCAGTCCGAATAACGCAATGCTTTTGACAAGTAGTTACACCGTCTACAATTGTGTACAGAGAGATGAAAAGCGGCAAACGTTTTTGAAAGCCTCTTTTAGTTACTTTTTCCCAAAATGTACAGTTCAATACTTTATTCTATATTGATGTGAAAATGAATAATAAGAGGTACTTTTGAACAATGTGCAGTATTATATACTCGAGAGATTTGGAAAGCAAGATATATAAGTAGTAAGCCTTTAATTGTTGAGCCTGGGAGACTTTTACATTACCTCAATGTAATCTACTGGCACATTTATCAACCACTGTCATTCTTCTGGTAGACACTGGACATCCGCAGCTAAACCTTTATATGTACGTGCGTGTGTGTGTGCGCGTGTTTTCCCCCCTTCAAAACAAATCTTCAAGTAACACCCTAATTGTTCATCAGCAACCCCCTTCCAGTGATTGAATGTAATGCGCTTCAAGGACAGGGCAACCTATACGTGGTGCATCTTCCGCTCTATTGTATTCTTGTCGAAAAAAAGTTTCATTGTCACAGTTTTCTAACAGACTTGCATGACATTCTCTCCTAAAACGTGTCGCCTCACTTTTAATTCTTTTAGAAAATATCACTTTATGGCGGCCCGCATTCACGTCATTACTGGGGGCGCTTCGTATTCGTGCGTCTACAAATTACATAGTGACGCTGAGTGTGTGGATCTTCTATGCCATTCGCCACCACGGGTGGCCGAGTTCGTTAATGCGCGGACTCGTGAGCAGGAAGTTTGCGGTTCGAATCCCGCCAGGATCATCCTTCTGACTGGGCTTTTTTCCAGGGTTTCCTCAGTCCTCATAAATGGCAAATGCCGGAGAGGTACCCTAAACTTAGCCGTGGAACGTTTCCTTCCTTAAAAAATCCTTTCCCAACATATCATTTCATCTCATGTACCATCAGTGTCACCGCCTGAGGTTCCTCAATAGTAAAAACGGGCGTTAAACACTACTCAAAAAAAAAAAAAAAAAAAAAAAAAAAACTATGCCATTCCTGCAAACATGTTGCGAACAACAACGGCCTCACATGTTTATTAGCAGCATGGAGAAAATGTTGCCACAATTTTCTTTCCAGCTCTCATTACATGATCATCACAGCTGAATGCTGCGATACACAAAGACCTACTTACTTTCAGCTTTTTAAGAGCTGGCTTGGTGATTTTTGCACGGTTTTCATTATCTACTCATCCCATGGTTAAAGGTAAAGCGATGTACTCTTTCCGCTGCACCTGAACTCAACAATGAGAGTAACAGTGTGTGGCAGCAAAACTGTTATCTGATCATCAAAACACGTGGCACAATTTCCTGCAAACATTTGTAACAATATTTATTGCAAGACTAGACAGAAAAAGAGTATGTGAGTGAATCCCATCTGGATGAAACAAACGACAAGTGCTGCAACTTACATGAACGCACGAAAATAGATAATTGACAAATATTTTGTTGTATGAATCAAAAGCATTACAGAAACAAAAGTTCAAAATGTTACATATTGCCATAGTCTCACAAGATGCCTCAATGAAATTCCAAAACGTAGGTTGAGGTTTTAAGACAACTTGAAAATCCGCGCACGTCGTCTATTACTAAATGCAATAATCATGCTTCATGGTGATATCATCAATGCTGTGTGTCTGCTTTCCAGGAAGCCTTGCAGTTGTCATGGCGAGATAAGCAAGATTAGGGGTATACAAAAAAGAATTAGACCGCAACGTTTGCTGAGTTGACGATAAATCAGCTGTGTTCCAGAAGCTGCATTGACGTTTAATTCTGTGAACACAGAGAAATTCTGTGCAACTTAAATTTTTATTACAAATTCCAAAGCGTACGATATGCATTACTAAAAATGAAAAGTGAAGCAACTCGTAAAGAACGACGTGTTAAATAATAACTAAAAAAAAATCATAATTGAATAAAACATCAAAACAGTCGCACAAATAGCGCAAAATTATGGGACTGTTTCTATTGCAGTTCCTGTTCTTTTAGCTAATTATATAATACTAATATAAGATAAAAGCTTAACTTTACAACGTAGAATTTTTTATTTTTATCAAAAGCCAGTAATTTGTTTTCATGAACTTATGGGAATTCCCCTTTGAAATGGCGGTAGTGTAGTGGACTTCTGAGGTCGGAACGCCCAAAGGACGCGGCTGCGTTGTCCTAGTGGGAATAACGGTGAGGGGTGACATGGTTATGGTTCATCAAGGAGGCCCTTAAAACTAAGGATATCTAATTTAACCAGACTATACAGTCATATATATCTTTCAAAGGATAGATCCCCATGGCATGTCTAAAAATCGAATCCGAGTCCTTGGAAAATTGAAGTTAAGAATTCTACCACTATTCCATGGGGGTGTGTTACAACATTAAAATGTCACAAATATTTTATTATTTACTCCGTTGTACAATTGTTGCATTACCTTAAGGCATATGTGGTTTGTATTGTGTGGTCCAACGGTTTTTCAACTACGGGCGGATTTTTTCCCAAGAATAAGTCGAGGGGTAACTTAAATTATTATTATTATTATTATTATTATTATTATTATTATTATTATTCTGAAAACGATTACTACAGTCTTCCAAATACAGTCACTAAGTTATTTTATGTGTATATTAATATATAACAGGTCATATCGGTTCTAGTAGTTTAGTAGTAGCCATACTTGCCTCGTAGACCTAAGATTGCGTGTTCGATCCCAGCCAGGGTCGATGGATTTTTTCGGGCGTAATATTCCTATGTATTGATTTCCTTCGGAAGAGAAGTAAATTCGTGAGTCCCGTGTCGTAGATTTACGGCACGTAAAAAATCTCAAGCCTGAAAGAAGTAACCTCTGAGCAAAATTTATCGGCCGTTTCACACCCTGAATTGAATAGGACGCTGATGACAGATTAAAGAGCGTCCGTAAATAAACCAAATCAACGACAATAACGGGTCATCGACAAGTTTCTCCTCTTTTTGATGATATGCATCGCACAGGAGAAAGTTGGTACTCCTACATTTCCGACATCTCTTCCTTCGATCCAGGTTTCTAGCAGGTAATCCGCCCACCGTTGTTTGTACTTTGGAGTGTGTGCTTGCTTTGGGGTTAAGTGAATACGCTCGACGCGCGATCACTGCTGTCACCCGAATTCGCTTCCCAAGTGAAATCTCGGGTACACAGTGGCTACGGAGCGACTTCTCGATGCCTCTTTATTTGCAATGCGTACAACCGCCTTAGCCGGCTGCTTACTGATAAAAGAGAAATATCTGGTCTCGGCGCGTACATTTGGTATTTTTTGTAGTGTTTGTTTTCTACTGAAAGCATAAAATGACACTGTATTTAAAACTGTACAACTTTCTTTTTAATGAGCGACATTTATCACCAATTTACTATCAGCAATTCCCAGTTTTTTTTGGGGGGGGGTTCTATTTGTTTTTTTTTTCTTATGTTGGTTGTTTGATTTAAATTTATTTCTGTGTTATGTATTATGTGTATTATTTTAAAAAAGAAACTGACAAAAAGTACCACACAATGAAAGCACCGAGTACCACGAACGCACATCCAAACCTGACAAGGCCTCCATCAAATTAACTACATGTTTCTACCTGTACATGCATTACATACAATTGGCCTCTCCCATTATGCAGCCATGCTATATCACCCCTTAACTCATTTTGCTGGATTTCCATAAATAACGAACTCATGAAACTTACACGCGCTCTCTTAAATGCCATTAACTGTTTTTGAAAATATCAAATTTAACCTGCTTTCTGTTTCTGGTAGCAAAGGGAAAGAGTGAGTAATACACAATAAAAGACCGACTTAAGGCGGTTTAAATGCATGTAGTTAATGCAGAACACATTTATGTTCAGCAAACTCGTGACTGATGCATGCTAAAGAACCGAAGACACAAGGAAAAGTTGGAAGCTACTAGAATCTCTAGTCTCGTTATGAACTTTCAAGCTCTCGCCGTCTGCGGACATTCGCCTCGTGCTGAAACGACTTTGCTTTGGGCCTTCATTTCCCAAGATTTACATGCGATTGTAAATTAAGACAAAGCTATAAACCCTTTTCATGTAGTTACAACGGAGTCAAGTGATTTCTTTAATTTTAAGAATGTTGTTGATCCCCTGTTAACATTAATAAGTGCAAGGTTTTAAAATGTACAATACTTAAAGTATGTCGATCTCATCCATCTCAAATGGCTATTAAAAGAACTTACTCACCATTAAAAGGGTGGAGAGTTTTTTAAGTTTTATAGAGAGGAACATCTGGTTGATATACGGCAACCTGTGCTTCATCTGAAAAATCAACCCCGTTTATAATTTGAAAAAAATAAGAAAGACTTCTCGTCCATGTTGTCATTCCTTCCTGAAGAGCACAGAGAGTTTTATGAAACATCAACTTCAACCCCTGTGTAAGAATAAAAAACTAAACTCTTCCTGTCAGTTGTGAGGAAAAAAATATGAAAATTTATATCCATGTACATGTTTCATAATACATTTTTGTAATTATTTCGCTCAAAACCAGAAATAAATTGTACAGAAGTTTAAATGGCACTTGTAACATACTTTTTTTTATCATATGACATATTTACTGTTATTTTTTCCCCTCCCTGACTATTGTATTTTTGGAGATTTGTTATACAAAATAATTTTGTAGTAAATTTTTCTTCATAATGTTTTTGGATGTAATTACTTAAATGCTAACAAAGATGGGTAGTTTTTTGCTTATCCTGTAAAATTTAGAAAATAGCACTTAGAACGTTTGAAATTGTAATTAGCAAGTGTTTCTTGATATAATACTTTTCCCTGATGTGTATGTGTAAAATTAATTAAAGACTGTGACATAGAACTTTTTGAAGCGAAATTATGAAATATCAAATTTCGGGGAATTTTGTTTGACAAGATAGCTTTCTTTAGATGAGAATGTTGAACGTAATATACACATGGGCATTACAGCAACGCTGAAGTTTTTGTCATAAAAGCACGAAAGCATTCTATACCATCTCTTTCTTAGGCTCTAAGGAAAGAGAAAAGCGTGCCAAAGTGAATTCAAATGAAAAAATTGTTGCAGGATAATCTTATAGGGTGCGATGTTGCAACCAAGTGAAAAACGCTAAACAGCGAGTAATGGAAATGTTAGCATTTGCTCACATAAACACATTGTGGTGTTTATATGCTTGTCTTTTTGTTCGCTTTAAGAGAACGTGTTTACTTGCTTGCATAACTGTGTGCATATTATGTACCCCATCAGAAACGATGAGTTAGAAGTTAGGTTACTTAATCACTGGTTTGTATATGTGTGGGAAGAAGTCGGTGTGTTTTTCCTGTACTGTCAGGTGAATCCGTTGGTTGCGTGTGCAGAAGAGAAGCGAAGACTGCCATTTAAACTGGTAAGCACAGGTGTATGGGAGAGTATGCTCTTGAATCTGCACTGCCATGGACAAACCATTATTGAAAAAGATAAAAATTGTCATATCAACCATTGAAACGCTCAGAAAATATAAATGAAATTGTTATATAACAATATTTTCACAATTTTAAAATTATAACAGCTGTTACATTATTCACAATAACTTATTTCAGTGATATCAGACGAAGGTAACGTTTAAAAATAGTTAAATTTATTTATTTGTTTTCCGCTTTACAAACCTGACCCCATATTTGAATGAGTAAAATATACCAGAGTCAAATCAAAGTTCTTTTACATATTGGAGCACAGTAGAAACGCAGAAGCATCGAAATCACTAGCACGTAAACACTAAAGCTGAATACACTGTGCATTCACTGGGTACTTGTAGAAATTCCGAAGGAATGCGGTTGTACCCATGGAAAGGTTTATGCAAAATTTCTTCAAATCTCCATCAATCCTATTTTCTAGGTACCAAAAATGACCATGAAAAAAATATGCTAACGCTCTAGCGGCCGCAATTTTACTTCTTTCTGAACGAAACTCGGCATATAAGGATCAATTAACCGACGATTCACAGAGTTCATTAACCATCAAAATTGTACCATTGGGGGTGGGGATTACCTAAAGCGAAAATTTAAAAATCGTTCTTGTGGCTGCAATTTTTCTTTTTTCCCCAACTAAACAATGTATTGAAATAAAAAAAAAAAAAAAAATAGTTCTGAAAATCAGCGAAATACGATTTATGACTATTATCTAAAACCCAAAATCTATTTTTTTCAACGAAACTCTGTATACCATTAAAAAGATAAAAAATTCTTTCTGAAAATCAGGAAAATCGGACCATTTGGAGAGGAAAGTATACCTAAAAATAGAATTTTTGTAATCGCCGAGGACGTCCATTAAAGTGGCCCGGAGTACAGGTGTGGCATACAGGGGATTTGTTATTGTCAGCATTAACAACTTGGTATTCGTGCCAAACGATAAACTCGGTGTCTTGTGAAAGAGAATGGGGGAATAGTCTGGGCATGCGCATAAACGAATAATCTACCTTAACCCTTACAGGCCGTACTGCGGCTTCAGTGCCAACTGACAGCGGAAAAAACCGAATTCCAGGGAATGCTGGAGGTTTGTGCTTTATCAACCTTGGTGGTGTAAAGTGCACAAATGCAGGTGGAGAGAACACAATGATTTCAGAACACAGAAAAACAAGAAATCGTATGTCGTAGCTTACATATTAATCTCATTCCGTTTTAGCGTGAACTTGTAAACTTTAAGCTAACAATGTAACACGTAAGTAAAATAATAATGGTAAAGGAAAAGTATGTATACAGCCTGAAAGTTGTGTTTATTATTCAATACATTTGTTATCTTCAGTTATCGTTTTTATTTGTGTGTTTATTTATTTTTATATTCCTACTCTAGTGCTCTGTAATAGCCCTCACGAATTCAACTTGCCAAGAAATTCGCTTAGTTTACGGGGTTGGGTTTTTGCTATTTTGTCACATATTTGGTGGTGCCTAAAGGAGCTTTTGAAACCTCGATTGTGATGTATAAAAGAAATGAGACAAAAGTGGAATAGGTGCTAATGTAAGAATATCAAGGTTTTAGGTCTATAGGTACCGCATTCTGATGGAGATCAAACGAGATGGTAAACAGCAGGAATCCCGCCCACTTATGTAATGAAGTCATGCTTTACAATTTGAAAAATATTTATTTATTTTTTGAAGAATCAAGAATTTTGAGAATAGATACGTATTACGTTATAACACATTGTCTATTAATTTTATCGAAGTGAAACGTACTCATGCTGCAGTACTCAGCGTTTGTCTTTCACAAGTATTTAAACTGACTAAATAAAATTGTTTAGGTTGGCAAATTAACAAAAGAGTTTCATCGCGAAAAAACAAACATTGGTGCCATTAGAACAAATTTTAAGTTTTGGGTAAACCCCCACTCATAAGAGACTGATCTTGCTGAATTTCAGAAACTATTTTTCTTATTTTATTTCACTGGTATAGACGTAGTTTGGTTGAGAAAAAAGAAAATTTGCGGTTGCTAGAGCGATTTTTAAAATTTTGCGTTAGGTTAACCCCCTTCTCCAATGGTCCAATTTTGCTGGTTAACGAACTCGATGAATCGTTTGATAATTGATCAATATATGCCGAATTTCTTTGGGAAAGAGCAAAAATTGCAGCCGCTAGACCGTTGACACGCACAGGATGAATCGGAAATACTGTTACAAACTTTGGTGGCGGGTTCCTAACACCAAAACAAGAAAAAAAATCCATATAAACATATGTCCGGAAATCCTTAGTTTTTGAGTTAATAATGACAGTTTACTCCAGAGCTAAAATGACTATTTCCATCACATTTTTAATAGGATTATTAGCATTTCACATAAATGGCTAACGTTCCACAGTGCTATTGCTGCATTTTTTCGAATAATATTTTGTCATGTAATTGGTAGACTTGTATCAATAACATCATTCGATTACTTATCAAAATTAATTTTATTTTCGGTAACGAACTGTAGTTGTTAAGATTGCACCTTGAAACACGTTGAAGTAAACTTTCATTAATAACTCAAAAACTCGAGATTTCCAGACACATGTTTGTATTATTGTTGTTTTTTTTTTTTTTGTAAACTTTCATTAATAACTCAAAAACTAAGGATTTCCGGACATGTTTATATGGACTGTTTGTCTTGTTTTGGTGTGAGGAACCCGCCACCAAAGTTTGTAAAAATATTTCCGAAACACTCTCTCTCTCTCTCTCTCTCTCTCTCTCTCTCTATATATATATATATATATATATATATATATATATAAAACTTTTTTCATTGTCATATTTGGTATCTGGCAAGTAGAGTCGATGGAGATTTGAAGAAAAATTTTAAAAAATATTTTCAATGGAACAACGCAATTCCTTCTGAATGCGCTTAAAAGGGAGAAGATCACCGCGTTAAGTTAGTATTTATACTTTACTAAAAGTATAAAATGATAAGCGCTAATATGTTTTGTTACAGATATTGAAAATGATGCCCCTCAACGGCAATACGTTGCCACCATCCTATATTCCATCTACATTTTCTTGTGTAAGAATACGGCTGTTCCTAACAAATTTCTTATCATTAATAGATCCTGTCTTGTTACTTTTTATCAAATTTGCGAAGTTTATATATCTGTAACGCAATGCCAGGATATTTTCTTGCAAATATCGTACCACTTCTATACAAGAAACCGTTTTCACATATGTGTCGTACATAAAATCCTGTTGGGAACAATCTAGCGTATTTAAAGTTGATATAAAACAATCTCTGAATGAGAGAAACGTTTAATTACTTATTGAATGTGCTTTGTCGTTCCTTTATTAGTAGCCAAAAGCTTGATGTGATCAATATTAAGGTTGTTTCATCATCAGGTCATAATCAACTAGAAATTTCTGTTGGTTTCGGTGAAATTTTGCGCAGCAGTTGCCTACGACGTTAGTTTGCACATCACTAAGGGGCACAATGAGGTAAATCGTAAGCTGGCGCATCAAGTAGTTAAAAATAACAGGACTGCTCAAAAACATATCTAATGCATTAGTGCAAGTTGGAGAGCTGTAGCACCTTGGCAAGTGCGAAGACCGCGGTACTGTTGATCTATACATACTCCAAATATACCAGAGGCAACGTCAGCCCAATATGAATCATCCTTGGCTTCTTTGGAAGCCTTGACAACCGTAGCGGAAGAATTACTCTACAGGAAAAGTAAAAACAAGAAGTCTGGCAGGCATCCAGCCTTTCCTGCATTATCTGCACCTTGTGTGTAGCACAGGTAAGAAGGACACCTGCAGCCTTTATCTCTACTGCTGATGGCGATCGATGATAAGACGCGATAACATCTTGGCAGAAGCGCAGCAATGATCAGATTTTCACTTCCTGAGAAACCGATTAGGTCATTATACTTTTGACACAAAGTAAACCCACCCAGGTTTATGCAGTTAATGCCTTCTGTTTGACATGTATGTATGTATGTCTTGCATTTTCAATTCTCTGTTCTTCACTGCAATCATTTCCTCGTTCCACCAGAAATGTTCGAAGGTCGTGAACTAAAGTTACGCCATCTTTTGGAAATAATGTTTTTGCTGAAATTGTTTGCACTAAATAAATAATGCAAAAACTAGAGTCCATGAGATTTAAGTTGTCCGGTGGTTGTTAAATTTATTATGAACCAATCACTAATTATGTCCATTAAACCTTTTTCAATGGTTTGTACGTGTTCACAGGCCGATTTCCAATTCTCTTAGATCACTTTCGAAAGACATTTTTACGAGTAACATGTGCACATTTTTGTTTTAAATTCTATTTTATGTTTCACAATGTCATTTTTCACTTGTGCCCGTATGAATTCTATCGCATTAAATCACAATGACAAGGAGGTTGTCTCACTACGATATGCGAATGTTCTGCGCAATTTCATACCTCTTGAAAATTTCTTTGTTCAGTTTAATTAACTCACACAACAAGTACCGTCGACTGAGGATCGAACTCCATGTTTATATCACAAGCAAGCTATCATTTTAGATTGAATGGTCGATGAAACGGACGCTTTATTAATCTCCTTGGAACGATAGAGGGATTGTCCGTACAGTAACACTATTGGGAGGAATGTTCGGTAATAGATATGTACGAACCAGTTTCTAAAACAGTGCTGTCCATTTCCTGGTGATAATCCCTTGACGACTTTGATTTGAATGTTAGCAGCATTGGGAACTGAACCAGAAGGACATCCAGAATATAAAATAATACAATTCCCACCTTTCCCTGTTGCAATTTTAAGAGGAAAATCAATTTCGTCGTTCTTCCAAATTTTGGTTTTTGAATGACAGTCGTTAATCTAAGTTTCATCTAAATAAACAAACAGTGCGATCAGTAGCTCTCGATTCCTTAATTTTCCATAAGAATTTGGATTTTTTAGAAACAGTAGCGGCTCTCTAGCCAAAAGAAAGCCGACTTCGACACAAGCAAGCACGCCACTGACGCCTGAATAACCGTGTAAAGGGCTGTGATACAACGAAGGGGTGCAATCTGACTGGTATTTCCAAGAATTATGACAAACTGTTGTTGTCCCTAATGATTTTACGATCCGTGGAAGAGGACAGTAGAAAACATGACAACTTAAATCTCATGGGCTCCCAAGTTACTGATTTAGCAACACGGTTTATTGCAATTTAGTTAAGTGTTTGTTTATTGGCATAATTCGCTTTCACTCTCAAATTAAAAACCTTGTGCTGCATTTAGTGGGCGATCATTTCTATTTTTATAAGCAAGGGAATAAATTTGTCCAGGAAACATTTTCTTAACCATGTATGTTGTTGCTTTACTGCATTTAATGTTTTTGCTGATTTCATAAATCTTCTTAAAGCTGTGAGAGTGGAAACTATTGTATCTTCACAGTGCTGACATTTTGCTTTGTAACAATTATTTTTATCTTTCGATACCCACATCCGTGGCTCAAAAATGGTAGCCGAATATCATGTACAAAATAATTGTTACAAATGAAAATTTTATACACAGTATAGCCGAAGGATCCAGTCAATTCCAATATTGTAACAATGCGATTTCTGTATGTATCAATATTTTGAGGCTTTTCTAAATTGGTGGTTTGGACTAGTGGTTAGCGCTGCTGATTGCTGGTCAGGAAGCCCGGGTTCGATTCCAGTTACCTTCTTGCGAATGTATTTAAATTAGGAATATCTGGAAAGGGGTTCACCCAACTTCGTGCGGATAATTCAAAAGCTGCCTGATTTGACCCCCCTCCCGCAATACTGCCCTATATCGTTGAAATCTAAGAGGGAGCGGATGTCGCTGCGGCAGGCCATGCATGACTCACTCCTGACTGTAGTGTCAATGAAGAAGACCGGTGACATGACGAATATGATGTGCTACTGAGTGGCTATGTCAGTAAGCAAAATTCTCATTTTCTCTTTTGGGAAATACCCGGATGAATATGCACAGAGACCATTACATTCGGAAAAAGTGACGGCATTATTTATTTATTTCGTTTATTTACCGACGCTCTTGAACGTCTCAGGTCATCAGCGTCTCATTCAATACAGGATGGCTGGCCCCTAATGATTTGAACCCGGTACCTCCCGAATGCGAGTCACAAACGTACCTCCTGAGCCACCCCCGCTCGGTGATTATTATGTCGTGTTGCATTAATTGATAGCGCGACATTTCAGATTCTTTGTCGTTCAAACGATCAAAAGGAGGAAGGAATTAATAATTTGTTACGTGGTTTTTATTGTTCTCGTGCACTTAAGCAGCCTCTTCAGTCATTTGCCTTGTGATAAGAACATTTCACCATTTCCTTTTATCGTTGCGGTTTACGTGGGCGGAGTCACACGTTGAGAATGTAGGCGAAGGCTAATATTGCTACCTTGGGTTCGTTGGACATACAGGAGCTCTTGCACCAGATACAATTTGGCTCAGAGAAGGAATTCTTGTCTCATGATGCTCAACGCCCACGCTCTGGTTGTCAGTTAGAGGCCAACTTTGGGTAACACAGTTCCATGGTTCGAGTCCCCGAGTGTGAATTAGAGAATAATAATTCTTGTCTGATACTCCAACACAAGGAGTTGGCTTAAAGGTACATTATTATTATTATTATTATTATTATTATTATTATTATTATTATTATTATTATATTTTACTACAATCATTATGCTCTTCTTTCGTTCGTTTTCGTTTCTTTTATTTTTACTAACGTGTTTCTCTTCTCATACCTTCTGCGTTTTGTTTCTTTAATCGTTACTCTCCATTATTTCATTTCTGTGCTCTTTTTCGTACTTTTCTGTGGAATAACGATAAATCCACCAAGGTCAGAAATGTAGTAATATTCATGTAAATAATTTATCGATTTTCCAATATTTTATTTAATATAATGTTTATTTTAGTGTTAATCAAGCCAAAATATGTTTAAGCGAATTCCGAGGGAATGTAGTTGTACCCATGAAAACATTTTTTATTTTTTTTCAAATCTCCATCAATCCTACGTACTAGACACCGAAAGTAGCAGTGAAAAAATGTGTGTGTGTGTGTGTGTGTCTGTTAACGCGCTAACGGCCGCATTTTTTTTTTTTTCGAAACAGGGTATATGCGTTTAAAATAAATTAATAATAATAGTTTCCGAAAATTAGCGAAATCAGGCTCTTAGAAGTGGGAGTTTACCTGAAACCCAACATTTAAAAATCGCTGTAGCGGCGCTCGATGTATGCGTTTAAATAGAAGATAAAATAGTTTCTAAAAATTAGGGAAATCTGACCATTAGAAGTAGTATCTGAAACGAAATTTTAAAGGCGCTCTAGCATTTAATTTTCTCTCATTTATTTCAAAATAAACGGACAAATTAACTCAACATATAAACTGTATTTATAATGATGAATATGTTTTATATTTAACAAAAACATCGTCGTGAAGATGGCAAATGTAAAATATTAATGTAATATGTGTGTGGGAATTATATTTGTAGTAAGAGGGCCCTGTGGTAACCCTCATAAAACGTCTGTGTTACAGTTTTTTGCTACCTTGGACATTAAATTTCAAAGCCAATCAAAATCGATAAAAATTTCCATTGTTTGTTGTTAATTGTGTATATTTGCTTAGTGTATTGTAATTCTTTTCAAATAGTAACATAGTTTTATTGTATAAGACACAGAAAAGTTCTACTTAATATACAAGCCTTCTAGTGAATGTAAAGATACATCAAGAGTTCAACGTGGTTATACTTAAAAATGCTCGCACGATATACCTCTATCTGTCATTGGTCATATATTTAATTGATATTATATCCTTAATTTTTGTGGTTTAATTTCAATAATAATAATTCTAAAAATGTGATTTCTCCTTTGTGATATTTATAGCTTGCAAGAGTTCTAATTTTGTTCCTCATACTTTTGAAAGTTATAGTAATTTCACTATAGACATTTATTTTCAAGTGATTTTGAGGGGGAGATATAGACAAACCTAGTTAAATAATGAATTATAGTTCTGTTTTTCATTTATTAGTCAGATTTAGCTTTTGTCATGCTAATTAACATACATTAATGGCATAACTTATTTCATAAATAATAAGGCCATAATTTGGATTTTACATTCTTTTTTAAAGTTGTTCTACATGCTGAGGAATTCGCTTAGTTTACGGATTGCATGACGGACTTTTAAACACACGAGTTTAAACCATTTACCCGTAGCAACCGGAGAGGAAAGCAGAAACAAACTGTATGGCCTCTTCTACCTGATCTAATGCTGCTATAAAGTTGTTTAGTTAAAGCTTCTGTTTTATTTTTAAATATCTGGTGACAAAAAGTATAAAAATACTTTTAGTTTTCATTTAAGAGGTGAAAATATGACTTAAGGCTTCTCATTTTTTCATTTTTGTATTTCAAGTAGTGAGAGTATTATAGGCCTTGTAGACAAGCTAATGCAAATATTTTTACATGGAACACGCTTAAATTCTACTCGAAAGTGAAGCTGGAATTTCATTGTTTTCTCATTGCTGTAAACTTTTTATCAACAACTTTATCATGTAGAATTGTGAGCCCATAACATAACAGCAACGCTATGTAAATTGCACAAGACAATTTAGCATCTGAAGAGCCGTTGAGTGTTATGTCATCTAATGTGCACTTGCCTAGCGATTGAGCACCAATAATACGAGGAAAAGTCATTAGTAAGTTACAAATTAATGTAGAAATTAAACAATTAAGAGTACTGATTTGAAAAAATACTTTTATTTCTCAACACAATCTCCCTGTACGTTGAGGTACTTGTCGCATCGTTTCACAAACCCCTGAAATCCAGAAGTATGAACTTTTTTGGGTTGCTATGACTTCCCTTTTTACAGCTTCATCGTCGGGAAAATGTTATCACTAAAGATGTGTTTAAGAGGGCTGAACAAATGAAAGTCGCTTGGAGCAAGATCGGGACTGTATGGAAAACACTCGAGGACTTCCCATTTGAAATTTCGTAGCGTCTCATTTGTCTTGTTGGCAGTATGAGGACGCGCGTTGTCATGCAAGAGCAATACGCCTTTGGTGAGGAGTTCTATTCGTTTCCGTTGAATGAGCTTACGAAGTTTCCTGAGGATGTTATAGCAGAAGTAGACATTTACGGTTTGCCCTTGAGGATGGAATGCGTTTAGCAGTATGCTTTCGTGATCCCTGAAGACCTGAGTTTCACTTTCCCGGGGGATGGTGTCACTTTAAACTTTGTTTGATGTTGTTGTTGTTTTTTCTTTTCTTTTCTTCCGCAGGTGATGCAGGATATTTTCACTGCATAGATTTACACTTTGTCTCGGGCTGATAATGGTGAACCCAAGACTCGTCACCTGTACTCCATCATAGTAGCGATTGAGATGCTGTAATGCCAGATCCATTCTTTGCGTTTTGTTCTGTGGTGTCAGCATGCATAGCACCTAACGAGCACAGACTTTGTTAAAACCTAACCTGTCATGTCTTATGAGGTAGGCCATGTTGTGTGAACAAGCAATAGTACCCAATAGAAGTTACCCTTCTGTCTGCTCAGATTAAGTCTTCAACACATTGCAAAATCCCCTCTGTGGCAATCTCGTTGTTCGGTGTTTGTCATCGATACGTGTCCGCCCTTCAGAGCACTTTTGTACCCAACTGTAAATAGGTGACGTACCACACACTTCTTATCGTAGATAAGAAGCAAATCTTTGTGAATATTCTTCGTTTCTATTTTGCTCACAAAAATCACGGAAATTAGCGGTGCTCGAGAGTTATGCATTCACTTAGGGTCGCCGCTGTTTCGCTTTTGTAAATATCGATCGTCTCATGTCACTAATTGCCACAACGAATAGCAGTGTAGGGTTTTACAGTAGTCAAACTTCTTGTGAAGTGATATCGAATGGCAGCTTTCTTACAGCTGCGGGGGGAGGAAGGTAACGGTGTTATTATGAAGCCTTTTTTTGGCCTGCCGGTGGTTAATGAAGATATCTGGTAGTGTTCCCCTTAACAGTCGCTGAGACAACCTCATTATATACTACTGCTGTTGTGCTTCTTGTCCGGGCTCATTTTTGACTGTTTCTTTGCCTTACTTGAACTTCGCAAATCAACTTTGCAACATGCGTTCAATCCCAGCACAGGAGGACTGGCATATCTTCACGCGCAGCTGCAGTTACTTTATTCCCCAGTTTAATCATGTGGCATGAAAGCTCGTGTCGGTCCCGGTGGTACCCATGCTTGCCTCGTAGATGCATGCTTTTTTTACGGGCGAAAAAATCCTAAGTATAGATGAATTCCTTCGGAAGGGAAGCAAAGCCGTGAGTCCCACGTCATAGATTTACGGCACATAAAAAAAAAAACCCCAAGCCTGAAATAAGATGTCTCTGAGCAAAATTTAGCTGCCTTTTCATGCCCTGAACTATTGAAAGGCCCACTGATGACCTGAGATGTTAAAGAGCGTCCGTAAATAAACCAAATAAATAAAGTAAAACTCATATTATCATATGCTCTGTTTAGTTACGCTTCTGTGAATACTGGCAAACACTATACACTTGTTAATATTTTAAATTTGGCAACTTACATAACTAACCTTTAACGTTTTAGCTTAGTTGTAAGCTTTGTATGATAGATTGAAAATTAGTGGTTTTAAGCTACGTAAGTCTGTGCTCCAAGTGACAGGCAGAATTCGAACCTAGGAAATCCGCACACGACCCTGGCATAGACCTAGACCCTCTGGCCAGGGAGTGTTAACAGAAAACTCGTAAATATTTTACACTTCCTTTGTGAGCGAGTAATAAATAATACGTCATACACAGTAACGCGCCGGTATTTGAACAGGATGTCGTGATTGCCGACCGCATGTTGTATTCCCTTTCCAGAACGTTTCGTCATTAATTTAACCGTCGTGACAAAACCGCAATCTCGGTATCATCCGTTAAAAACCACATTCGCCTTGTATTGCTTTCAGGCCGCCCGCCAAGGTCACTCACGTTCGATAAACGAATCAATCACGTGCCCTACCTGGGTACTTTGATCCCAAGTTGCGTCAGCGCAGAGCGTTCGTTACATTGCACCCGACTGATAAGTGGTAACAAAACAGAATTTGAATGTCGTAGCGTTTGATTTCGATGTGGTGGCGATATTAGGTCAACTAACAGGATAAGTGGCAGAGGAAACTGTCCACACTGCTGGATTCATCTCGAGTCGCAAGTGAAACCTTGTCACAACTACTTAGCGTTATTTGGAAGGCGATTTTTTTATGTCGTTACTTTTGATTATATCCTTTTCTTGGTTATAAATAATTTATGTTATAACAGGTTGATGCGTGTAAGATCACAGCTGTTTTGAGCTAAAGCAGTCGTCAAGCCAAGATTTGAGAGCATTTTTTCTCTTTCTCTTTATCGAGGAGTTCCTTCAAAGATTATTGGATAGAGAACGGAAAAGGTGAACATCTGAGGAAGCAAGATCGGGATATTATGGGGAATGTGGAATCACCTACAACCAAGCTTATGAACAGATGTTTTCGTAATGTTAGCGGAATGTGGGCGTGCATTATCGTGTTGCAGCAGCACTCGATGCAGTCAGTCTTCTCGGTATTTTTACTTCAACTGCGGCCGATTGTTGACGATAAGTTTCAGCAAATATGATTGGGAAACAGCTTGTAGCATATGGCGCCATCGTTATCCCACCAAACATACAAATTCATCTTCTGTGAGTGGACACAAACTTTTTCACCAATAGTTGCTTTTTTGTTGGAACTCAGTCATTCCTTTCTTTTATTATTATTTTTCTCTTTGTTGTTTGTTTTCATTTTGACTGCATTGGTCTTCTCATGTCCGTAGGTTGGACGTGAATACTGCAGGTGTAAATCTGTAGTAATAAATGGAATGAAATTAATTCATGATGGCACATATGAGCACGAAGTTAGAGATATCCGATATTCGCTTTCTCAGGGTAAGGATAAACTCCGGGGGAGGGGGGGCATTACCCAGACAGCTTGATCTGACCGAGAATCGAACCCAGAACCTACGGATTAGTTGTTGCAAACGCTACCGCTAGACCACGGAGGCGGCTTCTTTTTAATTGTTATTAGTATAGAGGGACAATTTTTCGTCACCAGTAATAATCTTGCATATGAATGGTCCATGTTGTTTACGAGCTAACGGATGACCATCCAACATAGATGCACATGGCCACCCGCTGATTTTTGTTTTTCTTAAAACGTGCGGAACACGGGATTTTTAAACCTTGTCCATGGAATGCAAATGTCTAACATGGTTGACTAGTCATTAATAATCACATCTGCTATTCTTGCTGAGGTGGATAACGATGAGTCAGAAGTTCTTCATCAAAGCCCCATGATCTTCCTGAATATGGTGAATCGCTCACGTCAAATTTTTTGCCGTGCTGTTTGCAATGACATTCTCCACGCAGACAGCACAAGCGTTTCAAGCTGCTTCCGCCGCCTTTGCTCCGCTATTTAATATGTCTAAAGTGTTCTTTTTTTCCTCCTTCACTTGACACTCCATTTTCAGTTCATAAATAATGCAAAATTTCATCACATTTGCAAAATTCAAGGAGTATTTTTAAACATAACACTCCAAATTACAAATGATGATGACATATGCTAAACAATGCATTAAGAACGCAGTGTTGTAATGATGAACTTGTGTACGAACCTAATATTTGATTGTGTATTGATTTACGCTGCTTTGTTTACATTTAGTAATATTAGGAAGTAAGACGTGAATGTTTTGTTCTTGAAGATAATGCGTTCCCCTTCATTTGAGCCTAAGTCCATTCCAATTTCATGATCTTTCTTGCTCTCTTGCACCAGCTGCCTATACTTAAGGTGATGATCAGTCACGTATCCGTTCTGGATGAATAAGACAGAACTCCATACACGAGAGAAGTTCAGTTTCAAATTTTTCCAAGTTGCAGCTGCATAAGCCAGTTTGATCATCAGCAAACCCCGAAGTCTTTAAACTCCTGAAACTAATTTCCATTGCTTTGTTGAATAGCTGAGAAATACCCACCAAAAGTTGTTACAACTCTCTTTTGGAATGAATGCACGAAACTCGCATCGTGAGAGCTGTACTACATCTGCGATAATGACTGGTTTGGAGCCTGCCTGTGTACGGTTTCGTATTTACGCGAATCAAATGTGCCATTGAATACGTGCCGTATAATGCGTACCTCAAACTTGAAACTTAAAATGATACAAATGTGCAGTAAACGTTTGGCATACGGCCGCTTACGTCCGCCGACGGCTAGCCTTAAACTGTCGTTACGGTAAACCAAGAACTTCAGCCTGCTCTTTTGCTGTATTTCTTATGGTGTCACTAGTCACAGGTTTCCTGTTCTTTCTCCTTTCATGTATTAATTCCAATGTCAGGTTGTCTTCCTTTGCGAGGATCAGTGAATTTCTTCCTACTAGCTTTAGTTGCAAATAATGTCAATTTCTGTTGCGGACGTTGCTCTCAGCTACATTGAACTCTCCTCCTGCCTTTCTGTTACCATTTTTTTTTTCAGCAAAAAGAATTACTTTACGCTTGAAAGTAGCACCGTAAGACGTTCTTCTTTATTTGCCTTCCATTTTATTACTACTATTCAAAAGCTGAGTGCAATAATAAAACAACAATAAATGTAACGAGTCGACAATTGCAGCAATGCATTATGACGTAATAAACGATAGATTGGAATGAAGTTATCGGCGAACTACGGAACGTAGCTGATTTGCAATCTAATCGAATGTAATGCGCACCACAGTTTTGAATGCTACATTTGGACAAAAAGGTGCACATTAGATTTGCATTACTACGACATCTCTATTTCAGATAACAAGTAGTTTCATTATTGCCAGATTTACAAACTAATCACATCCGCGCATCAGCACCTCAACTTGACTTGATGGTGGTAGAGATTTCGGCGTTTTCGTTGTTTCCAGAGGTAAGTACCTTGCCTTTTAATTCTCTCCCTCTGATTCTTTTAACTTGTGTACAGCAGCAGTTTCTTCCGTCATAGTGCGGCTACATTGACCTATTGGGGCAGCATCCTCAATATGATGTACACCGTTATTAAACTTTCTATCCAGACTTGGATATCCCTTTCACTCACAGCTATTTCCATAATCGTTAACCATTCTTCTTTGCATTCATACGTCTTATTTAACGTTTATCAGTAACTTGTAGTTTTAATGAATGGGCATATTAGAATGGCTCGCTACAATAATCGTATTAGGAATATACGAGGGCTGTTCAGTAAAGAAGGATCATATATTTTTTACAACATACCTGTACTCTTGTCATAATTTTGATGATATTTCTCAATGTAGTCCCCGTTGGATGCAATGCACCTGTGCCAATGTTTCTGTCAGTCTTCAAAGAGACGCTGGAAACCACTTTTTCACAGGTTCTTCAGAATCGTCTTCACCACTGCTGCTGATGATGGAAAAAGCCTCCTACGAAGATGTTTCTTCAGTTTGGGGGAAAGGAAAATCTCAAAGGTACTAAATGTGGGCTATGAGGAGGTCAAGGGACACAGTTCGCGTGGATTTTTGTGAGATATCAACAACAGCATTTGCGAAGTGCGGCCGTGCATTATCCAGCTTGTTGCAGAAGTAACCACCTTTGCCTTTTGCTGTTTGCTCTCAGGTTCTGCATTTTGAAAGAAACTCTGCAGCTTGCTGTAACATCATCTTCAACTGCATGAAACGTGCACGCGAACGTCGTTTTGTTCGAAAATCAGCAGTTTGGAACCCACCGTGTGAAAACATGTCTCAGAGGCAACTTTTCAGTCACCAACGTGTGGGTGACACCCGGTGAAATGTTCCGAATTTCTGAAAGTTTTCTTAATAAATTGCACGATCATTTCTCACAATGATAGCAGCGGTGATGGCCGCGTTCATGCCTCCCCTCTTTAAACATTTTAAGCCAGCTGCGTAATATGAGATAAACAAACTCACCGTATGCCTCTTGTAGCATTGTATAAGTATCAACTGAAGATTTATTGAGACAAAAGCAGAATTCCATGCAGCATATTGTTGTGTCACTTCCATTTTGCTGTAGGCGGAACTTAACGTTTCTCAGCTTGTACACCTCTCACAGGTGGGAATTGGAAGTTTTAAGAGTGAAACTTACAACACGCTTACATTATGCAAACAAAATGCCGGGAAGCCAAATGTTAACAAAAAATTATGCCTGTAAAAGTTATAGTCATTTTTATTGTACAGCCCTCATATATATCAGCCACAGTGTACATCAAGGTCATATAGCTAAATAAACCTGCTGTTTTTGTTGAGGAAACTTAAATTGATTACATAGTTGCTATGACTGCAAGGGTAAAAAAATCACGAAATGTGCTACACTTGTGTAATTGATGAAGATAGATTTATCGACTGTCTATTGGGAAAATGCAAGATACCCTAAACCTCCATACATTTGCTGGTAGCAACCAAGGTTTATCACCAGGGTAGTCTCGCACAACTGCACTACAAATACTACAAATTGGTAAACGTAGTTAATTATTATTTTCTTGGATGCATTAGCTACAGTTTGAATGCCATGCCCCTTCTTATCTCCACGTTATAGGTTAGCAATGCGTTTTATCGCACTTGAGGGTGAACACGAACGTAAACGTTTTATTGCTTTATTGCGCCACTTCCTTTTGAAAACAGCGCTCCTTGTGTTTGCAACAAACAATAATGCTTAGTTTTTCATTTTATCACTGATTTTAGTTGAAATCATGTCTTTGAGTACTGAAGACGTTGCCGGGGCTGTCGCCCTGATTGACGATGGACGCAGATTGTGTTACGCCGCTACAACAATAGGCGCGCCTACCACGGTGCAAGAAGCTGAGAAACGCAGAGTTATTCCTGAAGACTTGGATCTGGCAGAAAAAGAAACACTACATCCGGAGATGACTGCCAGGTTCTAAGAAACAGCGGTTGAAGCTCGGAATCGTTTTAATGTGAGCGAGAGGACGCCTCGAAGAACAAGATCTACAGTCATGACGACCTGCTGCATCAGCAATTCTGGCCGGAGAGCACAGAGTCGCTCTTCATCGCTCTCAATGGACTATACAGCAGTGGAGCTCTGTTGTTGGAACTGAATTCATATTCATGTATGACAATGCCCCTCCTCACACAGCGCATATGGCATCACAGTATCTTGACGAGGTGAGGGATTGTTCAATCGACTTTCCAGCTCGCAGCCCCGATCTAAACCCTATAGAACACTTTTGGGATAGCTTGATAGATGCATCCATGGTCGTAGTGCTGACCCGGAAACCTTACAGGAACTCCGTATGGCACTCCAAGAGAAATGGAACAGTATCGATCAAAGAGACCTCTGAACCCAATCGAAACCATGCCCTGGAGATTGGCAGCCGTAATTATGGCTAGAGGGGGTGCACGTCAAATACTGAGCGTTTGTTTTGTTGTTTTTAGGGTAACCTTAATTGTGTGCGCAATATCGCTTTCATTTTCACCGTTAGTGAAGTTTAATGGACAAATATTGAGCATATAAGCTAAGTGAAAATTTTACATAACTTGTAAATATATTTTTTGTTTATGAAGGTCATTGTCTCAAAATTGATTTTAAAAAAGTGCAAATTTTGTGCTACATTAAAGTGTAATCTTTAAAATGAGGATGCTTGCAACGTTATTTATGGGATTACGTCGAAACTGACATTTAAATTTTATTTTTAGTAACGATTTAAGTGGTTTTTATATTATTATTATTATTATTATTATTATTATTATTATTATTATTATTATTATTATTATTGCAGTAAGAACACTTTAAATGTCCCACTACGTAATTCATGCATCACAGGTAAGACGCCACGTTTCCGCCGTATTTCCTTCCTTAGACTCCGAACTCCCAAGCGCTTCGTTATTTTAAAACTTAGGTACATCACATTAAATAATAGAATTCAGTACTTACGCTCTTTACTGTAGGTGTTGCAAATGTTGCCTATTTTCACTGACACGCATCAGTTCCACACCACTAATGTCTATCTTCGTTTCGCGTGTTTAAGTTCCTCCAGTTGAATGTGGTCTATTTTCAATGTTCCCCAAGGGGGGGGGGGAAGCACACATCGTAAGATCTAGGGAATGAGGAAGCCATAAACCAGAGATAATAATTTTAGCATCAAATATACGGCGCAATTCCGTCATGGATGATGAGCAGTCCTCGGTTTTATTTTCCGGTCAGTCATAGAACCTGTTTCATTATCCTTCTGTACTAACTTTAGTACTGTTTTTCATGTTGGAACCAAACTGCCAGGAAATTTACGTCTAAGTGCCTGTCTCGTTCTGCAACGCGACTTTCTATATCTGATGAATGCCTAACGATGACGCACTGCATACTGGATCTCCGAAAATGAAGTAGAAACAGGGATTAGGGACAATATTTGTATGCCAGTACATTGCAGTTGTTCAACATATGTGCTGCTGTTACAGAAAACTGGAGTGCATGATGCTAAGTGTGCCAGAGAGGGTAGCCATTAAATGCAATTGTTTATTTGAACGTAACGTGCGATAAACATGCGAGTATGTCATTATGAACATTAACAATTCAGTCATCATTTCAGCAAAATCGATACTTTTTTTCTGGACGTCCTGGATATTACCATTGCACTGCACTATTTAATAAAATCTTATTCTCGGCTGCATAATAAAACTGTCCGACTCTATCTCACTTGCAATTGGCTGGAAAAAATCCTGGTGCCACGCGTGTTGCAGGAAGAATTTCAGCGATTAGAAAGAGATACTGGTCGGCCGATCAAAGTTGTGGAACTTTTGAACTGCTTTCACTGTAGTAGAAATGAATAAGAAGGCTAATAATAATCAATATAAATATTATACAATTTAATTTTTAACAGCTTGTAATTATAGATTGAAGAATTGTGTAAAATTAGACTAGACATTCTAACAAACTTTTATTTCACAGGAGTAGAAACGAACAAATTATTAATTAATACTGAAAATAAAGTTAAAATATAACATTACATGCTTTAGTAATCAACACTCAGTACCTAGTGTGTCCTCCGTGAGCTCGATGACTTCATAACATCCACGTGACACACTTCAGCTTCCTAATAAAGATTTGCGGGATTCTCTCCCATTCTTCAGTGAGTGCATTTGCGAGTTCTCCCAGCTTCTGTGGCACAGCAGGACGCTCGTGAACAAGTTTCATCAGCTTAATCCCAGATGCTAATCGTATTTAGGTTACACTGCAAGCAGGTCAGTCCATCACCCAATTTGGCATTTTTGCAGAACATCTTTGCTATTCCGTGCTGAATGGGATTTAGCATTATCATTTAAAGCATTTAAAGAAAATTAGGGTCTATATCGTAAGCAAAGGGTACGACATATTGAAGGATAATGTCATTAATATAAAGATTGGCAACAACAAACTCTGTCCGAGACTCGATAGTAATGCAACCCCAAACCTAATCGAATTGTCTCCAAATCTTCCATATTCAATAATGGTGGCTGGAGCAAGACGTTCATCAAGACGTGTCCATGCAACCATCACAACCCGTCAAACGAAATAATGACTCCATCTGTGAAGAGAACAGCCTTCCATTGACGGAGCTGCCAGTTGAGATGATTCTGAGCAAATCTCATCCGGGCTTCCTTGTTAAACGAGAGGCTTGAAAAGGGATACGATCTCAACCCTACATTTCTCATTTTGTTTCTTACAGTCTAATCAGAAATCACCATTCTAGGTGTTCGTTTTGTCATCTCTGGCTGTAGATTTGCTTCTGTGCATAGCTGATAGGACAAGATATCTATCCTGTACCTCTGTTGTCTTCTTTCGCCCTTGTCCGGGCCGCCTCTTGTGTTCACATGTTTTTACATATCTATCGTCTCCAAACCATAAGAGTGACAGAAGGGCTGACATGAAGAATTCTGGAGACAAAGAGAATGGAATGGCCATCTTCAATCCACGCAACCTTTTGTGCAACTGATGTTTCATTCAGATGTCTCATTGCTCTGTATTAGCCTCAGAGAACACAAAATAACAATTTCCTACCACATATTGCTGCTAAAACATTTTTTTAAAATATCATAGAGCACTCACTTTGGTTCAACAGTTCTTGATACTTCACTAATTTATTCACAGAAAAACTAACAAACCCTTAAAAATATTATTTCTACTCGTAGCTTTAAACAGTGCTTCAAGCAATGTCAAAAATTACATTGTATCAATATTTATTTTGGGGCTTTGATTCAAACAGTCTTAAAATTACTGTTGCCTAAACATTTCTGCCAATTTTTATATTTACACTCTCAAAGTGATTTGAACACATATGTTTATGACAGTCGTCACACTTAACTTTTGTCTTTCAATCTCCCATGGACAAAGTTGACATCGACTTTTTCCTTCCCCACGGTTTTCTTCAGTGTTCGGGGCTTCTTCTTGAGGAGCAACGTTCTTCATTGCATTTACAATGGGTCATATGGAGACCACAAGGACTTTGCAATCTTGTTTTCACATGTAGAGTCGCCCCTTTTTTTCCAAGTTGTAGAAGGAAAGGTCTCTAAAATCTAAGCAAAAATTTTCCATGTGGGGTGTTTAGTCTGTCATATGATGAAAGCATTTACACTCCCTATATCAATCAAGTTCAAGAAAATAACATATAGCCATCTTCTTGTACTCGTTTTATCATTTTGTTCATCCTATACACACCGCCTTTAGTGTTGTTGGAGTGAAGAATTATATCAGGTTTATTTACATGGTTTTTATCTCCAGTTTTCATGTCGTATGCTCGGTGCTTATGAAAATTACAGCCTTTCTTTTCTTTGGAACATGTGATACCATTGTCATTTCATTGTTGGAACAAAAAATATAGCATTCCTTTGTTTTGAAGAATCGGTAAGCATTTCTTTCGGTATATCTGGCCTGTTTTGTCTCATGGTTCCACATAATGCCAGGCGAAAAAGTTGTCAGTAGTCACTCCAAATCCTCCTCGAAGAAAAAGTCTGTCCAAATCCAGCACCACTCGTTGCCCTCGATTCTTTTCCCTGATATTTCCATTCTTCCCAGAGTGCACTTGTAGATTCAAAGCATGTGAAGTTTTGACATCTACCATAACCCCACATTTTGATTCCGTACTTGGCAGGCTTGCACTTCATATACACCATCGCCCTCTAAATGCAACCAACATAGTTACACATGATGCGAGGATTGTAGTTAGGTTTACAATTATCAACAAACATTTCAAAAAAAATCTCTCAACTGCAGCCAATTTATTTTTCGTTTTTCGATCATCCCTATTCCTTATGTCGTCACATCTAATGAAAGACTGAAGTTGTAGCAAGGAATATGTCCCTCTTGTATCTGTAGTCCATAGAAGCTGCACAGATTCCCACTTTGCTTTTAATGGGCCCATTGTTATGAGGATATCAAAAAATGCATATATTTCAGTACTGTGTGTCGCCTTCCATTCTCTTTGCTTAATTGGATTTTTCTCATTTCATAAATCATAAACGCATTGCGCCTTTTTATTGATGAAATCAACAATATCCATGATATTATCAAAAAATAATCTGAATAAATCACTTACACATTAGACAATTCGCCATACTTGAGGGCACTGCAAGATGTGTGTTGTGCGACGTGATATTTTTGGTGGGCGAGTTGACCAGGCTGTACCATTCTTTTTTGTTGATTTATGACGTTCTTTAACATCTCAGGTCATCATTGTTCCATTCAATGTTCCGATAAATTTTGCTCAGAGACCTCTTCTTTCAGACTTGAGGTTCTTTTTCATGCCGTAAATGTACGACACGGGATCCACGGCTTTACTTCCCTTTCGAAGGAAGCCATACTTAGATTTTTTACGCCCGAAAAAATCCATCGACCCTGGGCGGGACTGAACCCGCGATTTATACCATTCATCGCAATAATATTAGTAATATTATTATATACCCCGTTATCACTACTGTTTTCTGAATCGCATTCTTCTTCATCTATAACATCATTTATTTTTAAAGCATCTTCATCTTCCGACACATCTAGAAAATATCTTGTTCATCTTCAATGTACCGCCACAGTGGGCCGAGGTCGTTAAGGCGCGAACTCGTGAACGGGATGTCTGGGTTTCGAACTCCACCAGGACCATCCTCCTTGACTGCTTTTTTTTTTTTTTTTTTTTTTTCTTCCCAGGTTTTCCTCAGTCCTCATAATTGGCAAATGCCGGGGAGATATGCTAAACGTAGGCCTGGAACGCTTCCTGCCTAAAATAAAATATCCTTTCCCAATTATGTAGTGCCTGTAGTGCCTCAGTAGTAAAAACGGGCATTAAACACTACTCAAAAAAAAATCTTCAATGTCACTGCATTGTATTATATGTAAAATTTTCTCTACCTCATCATCTTTATCATATCATATACCTCTCCTCCTCTCTTTTGACACTTTTCTGGCCGACTGCACAACTATTTGTTTGTAGGCCAGGAACAAAACATGACTTTTTTCAACAATGAAATCAACAATGTGTATGAAACATTGTATTGTGAATATATGACAACAACGGGCGCACAATGAACCAGAATAGTATTTATTACCAGTTTCGAAAAATGTTTAAGTAACGCCAAAGGTTATGAACCCCAAAACATAAATTAATGCTAAATGTTAAGATCACTCGTTTATTTTAAAACATTAATTTTTAATAATTCTGAACTAATGCCTTTAAGACGCATTAAAAAGTTGGCATTCTCTAAACAAATCTTTTTAAGACTGGAGTCCAGATACACCTCGCTTTTCATTAGGAAGGTTAAAGAGCTGTTGTGTATATGTTAGCACAGAAAATTATGTAAACCTGAGATGAAATACTGCAAACAATTTTGCAGGCTTGTGTTAATGGTAGCCATGTATCGACAGAAGAGCGCGAACGGTGCTTAATCCAAGGAAGAAGGATGGATAGATAGCCTTCCCAGAGCACGTGCTGGCGAGCCGGTTCTGTATGCATGTGCACTGAATGCTGATGTTTCTCCTATAGTCAGAGCTAGGCTGTCGCAACTTTTCCAAGAGGCAGGTTCTTTCAACAGCCTGTTCACCAGTGCAGACGTTTCTCAGAACCAAGTTACAGAAAAACGCGGAAAATCCGCTTTGCGAACTTAGCCGTCTCTAAAGCTAGCCCGGTTGTCTAGATAGACGGGTGGGTGACCTTGATGGATCAGAAGACCAAATATGGGTTATAAGGGGATGTGGACCACCTTGTGATGCCCATAAGTGTTGGGAAATATTTCAAATACTGTCACGGGCGTACAAAGCTTTAGCTTCTCTCGTGCTAAACAGTTGGCAAGAGATCACGTCATAATATTAATAATAATAATAATAATAATAACAACAACAACAACAACAAAAGAGTGCCAGCAGCCTTTATTCGAATTCGTTTGGGAATAAGCCTCGAAAATAAATAAAAAAACATATACAAAATATTGGGAAAAATAAAATAAATAATACCAGTTTTAATTATTTAACGATTGCCTAGTATGAAGATATGCTATTCTGTAACATTAATTTGGTAATATTAATTCGAAAATCATATATACAGAAGGTATTCTAATATATTTAAAACGAAAATGCTCAAAAGTAGAAATGTTGTAAAATACATCAATCAGTGCATATTTTTTGGCATTTGAGTAATAAAATTAACTCAGTTACATCTGGTAAGAGAAGAAATTAGGCATGAACGCATTCAGGGCCCAAAATGGAATACCTGAGTTCGGAGCTGCCAGATATAAGCTTCCTTAAATTCTGCCCTCACCATGTGTTGTATGAAACTCTTTATATATATATATGTGTGTGTGTGTGTGTGTGTGTGATGTAACACTATTAACAATGTAACTAAAATAACAGTAACTAGAAAAGCGCAAAACACCAAGAAAAAGTCGCAGATTTGTAATCGCTATATTTCCACCTGAGTTCTTCTATGGCAAGAAGACAAGTACATATTTTATAAGGTTCGTTGAAAACGATAAAACTATCAGATGAAACTCGTCATGTAAAGAGAAAAACTAAAACCAAATATATTTAACCTAAGTATGTCATATATATAATTAAGGTTCGTTGCAAAATGATAAGACCATCTGATGAAACTCGTCATGTAAAGAGAAAAACTAAAATCAAATATATTTTAACTAGAGATGTTTAATTACTGCACCATGGCATATTGCTTCCCATCGCGATAAACTGAACTGCATAAGATTCCCATACATTCTCCTTGGGGTGCCATTCCATGACACTAATGCTTTACGGCAAAATCTTGTGGACCTGGCAGTGTGAATGGTTAATTATCGTGCTGAAATGTCCAATTCTCTGTTCCAATACTCTCTGCAACAGGTAAAAGTTGATGTTCAAGCAGTGTCTGATGGTGTAAGGCTTTCATACCATCTGCAGGGAGCGCAAGGTGTGCTTTCCCTACATATCCAAATCCACCCCAGACCACCGGAGAATTTCCTCCTTGCTTCCTCTTTGAAAGCACTTCTTCTTTTTTCAGAGGTGAATAGTGTTTACGCCCGTTTTTGCTACAGAGGCACCACAGGCGACTTTTTTTCAGAGGTATGCCTAGTATGCTCAATCATCAGAATCGTTCAAGTTGAATTTTTTTCATCGCTGAATATTATACGCTTCCATTCTCCCTTCCAGGTGATGTGTTCTTAGTCAAGTCAACCTGACTCTTTATGGTGAACCGCCAAACGAGGTTGTTTCTCATTATGTTTGGCTAGCTTGGCAACGTCGATTTGTGAATACTGACAATGGAATCACAAGCAAGTTCTCACAGCGATGATTCATCAGCACTGAGCTTTCTGATCAATTGCTATTTGTCGAGGCGCAAGTTTTTGAGGTCTTTCAGGCTACTTTTTCATTCCATAATTATTTCTTAGCTTTTGGAAGTTATTTACTGCACGGTGACCTTCCAAGCCTTCTTCCTATTTCTTGAGACGACTTCTTTGTAAGCTTTAGCTTGTTCGAAGTAAAATCCTCTATTATACAAGTATGGACACGCTTAGCTGCGGATTTTGCCAACAACCGAGCTTCGTGATTGGTTCGCCAGCATCAGCCGCCATTTTGGGCCTGATGTCAGTGTGTTGTGCCATATGCTTATATGGAGAACATTTTTAAATTTTTATTTTAATTGAATTAATATGCCAGGCTGTTGTGCATTTGGTTGTACAATTCAAGGAAAGAAAGGCGTTCCGTTATATCGCATTCCCTCAGGAAAGTACAACGTCGAAAGACGAAATATTTGGATATACATAATTGAAAGAAAGCACCAGAATACATAGAAGAACTCTCGACTGTGTTATGTAAATATTATATTACATTTTTTCTTAGTATTTGATGTTAAATAGAATAGGCTGCCTTAAATTTAACGCTTATGTTTTGGTGATTTCACACGTGAAATTATATAATAGGAATGTCGAAAAAAGCTGCACTTGAAGCCCAAAGTAGGCTTATAAGCTTATAAATATTTTTAATACTTGATGCATGCTTATTTCATATCATTTCATTTTATTGTTGAAGAAGGTTGTGGGGTTTAGTGAAACTTTTGTTTTTTTACAAGTTCATTGAATTTGGTAGGAAGCCCTCAAAGCCCTATAATTCTTATAATTCATTCTTAACTGACAGGTTAACTGTAGGCGTTATACAGTTTATGTCAACACTGATATAATAAATGCATTATAACAAATAATTTAAATAGTGAATAGCAAAATAAAACGAGGAAAGTCTTATTTTAAGTTTCACGTGTTAAAAGGAAGTAATTAATAAAGCTTATGTTTAATATTGCGATTTCTGTTTTAACCGGTGACAGCCTTTTCCTGTGCCGGCAAATGACCCGTCATTGGCCGCTGAGTTCGGATGCGGTACTACGCTTAAGTGCCGTAACTATAACTGACAGTCTTAAAAAGTATGCGTTTTCTGTCTGACCTAGGCCTTCTAATGCAAAAAGAGAAACATGAGTAGATGTAGAATTTATCATTCAGCAGTATAACACAAATGTTTTAGGAATTAACTATATGACAATCGAGTATAACGACAGAACCTTAACAGGTAGTCTTGTGGGAGTTAGAGACGGTTAGGCCCAAAATGGAGCGTGTCCAAACTTGTTTAATAGAGGGCTTTTGTTCGAAGCTGACAACCAATCGTTTCAGGAACACAACAGACATATGACTGCTCACTCCACAAATATAGAACAGCTTTTGCGTTCGAAAGTCACGAAGTATTTAGTTTGTTCTTATAATTTTGCAATACAACTGTTTTCTGTCTTCCGACCAATGTGCAATGAATGCATATGTTTGTAACTAACCCTACGATAAAGTTCATATAATTTGATATACTTAAGTTCACAAATGTTTGATTTATCTATTTATTTTTTCTATGTTTGACGAGTTTCATCAGTTGGTCTTATAATTAGGCAACGCACCCTATTTAATTATTAAGAGAGAAATGTGCACGGATTTTCAGAATCTTGTCCCACGATTGTTCTCTTCACTGTACGTTGTTCTTGTAGTGAGTGCATCACAAGATGTGATATTTTCCTCATTGTTTGTTGCACAAAAGACAAGTTTTCATTCTGTGTATGAAATCGTGTGACATTGCAGATTTTATTGTGAAGTCGGTCCTGTTGGCCTCAGTCCTTAGTTTGCATATGTCCATGGGTTGGATGTCATAGCTTCGGTATTGTAGAATTCAGGCCAGACCTTCTCTTTCTTTTTGTTGTGCTTTTGTAGAAATTCTGCACTTGCAGAGATAAATGGCAGCAAGTATTAAGATCTTCCACTAAGAAGGGGTGTCTGAATAATTCGTGCACAAATCTTGGTGGTGAAGACGGAGAGAAAAAGGAAGTAAAGCCGTGGGTCCCATGTCGTAGATTTGCGGCACGTAAAAGAAACTGAAGCTGAAAGAGGAGGCTTCTTAGCAAAATTAATCGGCCCTGAATTGAATAGGACGCTGATGACGCAAGCTAAGAGCGTTCTTAAATAAACCAAATAGTTTCCCAAAGCTTCAAATTTCCAAAAGTGTGCACCTCTGCGGTAACATAGTATATCTATGCATTTTCTTCATATGGATACAGGTAAAAGATATATATTTATCATAAGGCATTGAAAAATAAAAAGATGTCTAGCTTTTTTTTTTTTGAGCCAAATCATTTAAAAAATAATACGAAATAAAACATATCCAAATAATAGTGCAAAAATTCATTGCTCTATGACAAAAATTGCAATGATGATTTTTTTTATCTTTCGTTTTATAAGAATATTTCTGCTTAGTTGTCACCATAACTTGCGTCAGCTGTCTGTATCCTTAGTCAGTCTTCTTATACCAGAAACTATATCTGGGCACTAAAGATGTAAACATACACCTACTTATCCGTACACGCAGGACGAAAATCACTAGTGCATTCTTGCTGCTGGGTGCTGGCTGCAGTCCCGAGCGACAATGGAGAGAGCCGAAGGCTGTTGATTTGCACATATATAGCTAGGGCTTCCAAGGACAAAGGAATGGAAGCTTAGACGATTAGAGCATCATGTTATAGTTATGAAGATACTAGTTTCGAATCCTCACGCTCACCCCTCTCTCTCTTTTTAATCCCTGCCGGAGTTAGAGATTTGCCGCCATTATAATGATTTATTCGGTAACGTAGTGTCACGTACAGAATGGCGTATAAATTGATGTTTACTATTTTTTTTTCCTGCTGCAATCAAAGGAAATTTATCACAGTGATTTACCTGCCCCCATCATTTTATATATGAAAAGGAGGCGAGCGTAGGCCGTAAGGCCATAGCAAGCCGCAGCAAACTATTGAGTTCACCGGTTTCTAGGATTTGCCCGAGTTTAGCGTTAGGGTTAGTGTGTGTGTGCATGTGTGTGTGCGCGCGCATTAATTGCGAATTCGAATAAGAGGAGATTTGCTAACGTTGCAATATTTTACCCGCCTAACAATGCCTTATAAATTTATATTTAACAGTTACGGAGGATAATGCACAGGTTACATTATTTATAACATAAAATATACATCGAATATTTACAGTTACAAACGGCCACACAGACGCAGTAGTGCAATTTTTGCTGCAGCAAGAGTTACGGTAGTGATTTCCGTCTTGTATGTACGGACATGTGATTTCATAGAGCTGAAAACAATACGTCTAATCGACGATGGTCACACTTCGGTGTAAATTATAATAAAATATGCCATTAGAGAAAATAAAAATGGTGATTCCTTGCAAGATTTGGGGAGCCCCTGGAAGTTCACGGACCTCAATTTGGAAAACAAATATGTAAACAAAATTCTCGAGGAAAGTTTAACAAAAACATATTTATTTCGGCCAAATACATCTGCCATATAGGCTGCATGCATGTTTTCTTTCAAGCCGGGACGCTGATTATTAATTATTAAGATTGGAAAAGGGGGAGGGGGCTGTAAATGTTATAAATGTACCATATAGGCACTAAAATATGAAGCATTTACAGTATTGGCGATCATATACGGTTATATATAACCTGAAATTATTTTAATACTCCCAGAAAGTTGTTTATTCAAAGCACAGAGTTTGTAACCCCAGAGAAAAAAAGCCATGCATGCCATAGCTCAAGAAAAGCAGCATGTGGGAGCTTTTATTTTAGATGAGAGTTGCTTGAGCCTTGACTCTACTCCATACAGTCTTTTCAAAGGCAGCCAATGTGTTAAGAGCACGTTTGGGACATCCATTCCGGGAATTGATCCATGAAGTCGGTCAGCGGGAATTTTTGGGTTCTGCGTCGTCATCCGTATACAGACGTACAAGTTAAGTAGAGGAAGACACAAATTCGCAAGGAGTTGTGGCATAGTCCGTTAGATCGGTAGCGATATGAAGACGTGGAAACACGCTGCCAACTTCCCAGAGGAGTTAGTCATGGTCACATGCGTTCTTTGCACGCAGTGCCTAGTATTCCTATTGGTACAGCTCATTTTTCTTTTTGCTGATGCTGTATTGATCGTGAGTGTATTGCATGTGATTTATAAGCAGGGGTTCTACGGTTGGCTCTGTAGTTCTTTGTGCAATTTGTTTCTGCAAATGACGTGATAAAGGGCGGTGTTTTTACAGTCAACAAAATTCTTAAGAGGACGACTCGGAAAGTTTTCGGCCTGAGAAAGAAAATGCCAGATTTTGACCAAACTTTTTTAATTTTTCAACATAGTCATCTTAAGAGATACTGGGAGTAAAGTGTTGGCCAAAATCGGTCAAGAAACCGAAAAGAGCTTTTTAGCTGCAAGTGATTTCCTTGAACCTTTGGGCGTGTTCTTAAAAATCACACTTTCCCAGCATACTATTTTATAAAACAGCTTTTATCTCAAAACTTCATTTTCACACTTTCTGAATGTCCCACGCGTAACGTTTTTTGTTTCAGTTCAATTAAATTTTTCAAGAGTGTAAAGAATTACCGATTTTAATATTCTATGGAACAAAATCATGCTAATACCAATAATAATTTAAAACAAATTCTATGAAATATTATTAATCTTATTGATTTAAAAAGAATTACATTTCACTAATCAAATTTATTTAAAGCATCTTTCTATACAATTGTTATATATGGTTCAGAGCTCCAATTGGAAAACTGCCAACCAATTTTTTCAACTCACGAGCCGCATGGGACATTTTGGTTATGCGATATATTTACATAACAACATTTATGAAGTAATTTATAGCTCTTAAAGTGTAAATTAAATACGAATGAAATTTGGTGCATGTATATATGGCTTCTTGCCTTTGAAGAACTCAACGAGTTCGAAATATAGTAATTTCAAGTGTGACTATCTAAGTGTTTATCCTATTCTACTGTTGTTATTACTGTTAATTATATATATATATTCAACTCTGTAAAGTCTGTGTTTGTTTTGAGCTACAAGGGCCGCTGAAAAGTTCTCGGCCTAACAATGAAAAAGCGAAATCATCGATTTAGGGATGTTTTCATTTTTCAACATATTCTCCTTCAAGAACAATAGACTTATTCCAGCAGTGCTTTAGCATCGTTATCCCATCACTGCAGAGGTTTTCTGGAAGCTCTTTTGATTTGCTGTGAGTAAATGCGGCACCCATCTTGCGCAGTTTTCTCATTCCCAAACATAACCCCCGCGCTCTTTATGTGCATTTAGCCTCAGCCACTCGCCGATCGTCCAGCACTATTGTTTTTTTAACCATTTCCGGTGTTGTAGCATATTTTGACATCCTTCGCGTGGATCGTCTTTTAAGCTGGTGCGTCCAAAGATCGTACTTAAAAGCTATCTTTGCTATTTAGTACTGCCAGCCCGAGAACTTTTCGAACCGCCCTGATGTTGATAAGTAGCTGAAACTTCCATTAGAATTGCCAGTGATAATACAGAGCAATTATACACTTACTTCTCATTTCGGTTAGGCTACCTGACGGAGTCCACTGCGCCGCGACATTAAATTATCCAACACATCCGGACTATGAGGGACATTCTAAAAGTTCTCGGCCTGGCCAAGAAAACACAAGATTTAAGAGTTTTTTTTATATTTTTTATGTCAGCATAGTCACCTTTGTAAAGAAATACATTTAGTCCAACGGCTTTCCAACTTTTTAATGCCCTCAGTAAATAAGATTTGTTCAATTGTGAAAAATAAGCGTCTATCCCTGCTTCAACCTTCGTACACCCATCCATTTCTTCAGGTTTGGAGGGGGGGAAGTAATCGCTGAGAGCTAAATCCGGTGAATATGGTGGATGTAGAAGCGCTTGGGAGCGAAATTCATGCAGTTTTGCAGCAACAATCTCGGACTGTGTGATGGCGCATTATCGTGATGAAAGAGATCGAATCTTCTTTATCGCAAGATGTGGACGTGTAACCTGAATAGCATCCTTCAGTTGGTCCATTAGCGAAGTGTATTACTCCCCAGTGATGGTTCTGCCCTTCTGGAGGTAGACTACGAGTACTACATCATGAGAATCCAGAAAACCGTAGCCGTAACTATTCCTACAAATGGAGTTTTTTCTTTTTATTTTTTCCTTCCAGAAAACCGCAGTCATGACTTTTCCTACAAATAGAACTTTTTTTTTTTGTTTATTTTTATTCTGGGGCACTTTCACCTCTTGCCACCCACTGTTTGGACTGTTACTTTGTCTATGGCGTGTAGTGTTCATCTACTGTTATGAAACGACAAAGAAATTCACTGGAATTGCGTTTGAACAAGTCTAAACACTTTGCGAAATGTTCATTTGAAAACGTTTTTGGTGGAAATCCTTCTCATACTCAAAATGTAGTATAAAAGGTAGTGGACACGGCCTATCGCAGTTTTATCCATTTAAAGAAAATGTTAAACACTAGTTTGTTTACACGATCGTCACAGACAAGTGACTACACTCATGTGGCTGAAACTTTACAGCGCGCAGGACGATACTTACCAACTTTAGAACACCCCTAGTATTCCCTGGAGGGATGAAAGTGTATTAGTAGCATTCGTAGACCACTGACTGGGAACCCAATCTCATTCTTTCTTCAGTTATAAGAATAAGAAATTTTCTATCCGCTAGAAAAATAATGTGTTTGTAAATGGGGAAGTCGTGCAGAAAAATGAGATGTCTTATATGTTATTTAATTTGGCCTCAGTAAATTACAAAAGAAAACCCAATTAAATAATACGGATTCACCGTGGTAGTTTGGAGCAATCTTAGCAAACAAGAAATACTTTTAGCCAATATAAATTCAGTACACCATTTTACAGTTTATATAAAACTCTCATATTGTATTTTAAAATCATATTCTGATTATTATTATTATTATTATTATTATTATTATTATTATTATTGTTGTTGTTGTTGTTGTTGTTTGGTTTTGGGAATCGCATCAACTTAAATGTGCAGGATGCCATTCAAATTCAATATATGAGAGTTTTCTTTTATCACACAATAACATTCAGCCGTTAAATTATTCCCTGTCCGCAATATACTCTTCTTTTATATATATATATATATATATATATATATATAGTATTATACATATATATAAATAGTATTATACATATGTATATAAATAGTATTATACGCTTAGACACCACAGGAGGAGGACACTAATGATACATGAGATGAAATGGTAAACTTTTTTTTAAGGAAGCGTTCTAGGCCTAAATTTAGATTGTCTCCCTGGAATTTGCCATTTATGAGGACTGAGGAAAACCTGAGAAGATGGGGGGAAACCTCAGAGAGGACGGTCCAGGTGGGAATCGAATCCCAGACCTCCCGCTGACAAATCCACGCCTTAACGACCTCTGCCATACATGGCGGTCCACAATATACTGTTAAGGCAATCAATTGCAAATATATGAAATATCACGTTGATAAAAATGAACGGTATAAAACATAAGCGTTTATGTGAAATACAAAAAACGTCCATGGGAAAAATAACCTACAATCCATATATTACTGTCTTTAAATACATTACCTACCGCAGGATTGAACGGTAGTTGTAAGACTGCTAGTAACAACCTGCGGTTGACCGATTTTGATTAAAACTTAATGACCCAGGCGCTTTTTTTGTTTACTTGCTTGGTTCTGGTTTCGCGAAAATTTGTGCATCGTGGCATTAAAGTGTCCTCGTGCCGATGTAGTTGATGTTCAATTATTGCGTGGCGGTTTTCACTGAGCACTGGTCGTTACCCCTCCCTTGCTCTTACCTGTTTTCTTACTTGCTCAGTGACTTTAAATGTTCCTCTCAAAAATCCCAGTTGGGCATGCCATGTCGCGATGAGTGAACTTGCTTTATATGAGTGGATGAAGTCGGATGTTGTCACTTGTTGTTATATAACATGTCGGAATAAAAGTAAATCAAATTATTTCGACACTTCTGGGTGTTGAATGAGCTTTGTACAATAGTAATGTACTGAACAGAGCAACAGATGTATATATGTGTATATCTCTCTCTTTGACTGCTCTTAAATGTCGTTTTGAAACCTGCTTAGGACGTTGGGCAAAGTGTTAGGGGCCCTTATCTATCTGGGTGTTCAATTCATAATGTGCATTACAGTAGGCGACAAATTACTGTGTAATTGACACTTGGAACTTATTTATGCCGGCCATTCGGCTGGCGAGAGACGCGTCTTATCGCTGACCAATCAGGTAAGAAATACATACTATCGTCAGAAGCATGGGATCATCGGCGTTGCAACAGTTAAAAGCTAACGGAAATTACGCAGTAACAACGCGTTTTCAAGAGAATGCGTGGAAAGAAGACATTCTAGTAGAATTAGTGGAACGTTATATTATAAACTGGGTGACTCAAATAATTTCATTGACAGTGATAGTGAAAGAATGAAACGAAAATGGAAATCGACAGCGAAGGAGAACAGGAAAAAGAAAATTATGATGTTGGAGTGCAGCCGTTGGAGATGGATAGCGAGTGACAGATATGGGCATAGCGTGCTGGCGCGACCACGTGGCGTCCATCACAAAATAATTTCTCGCCTATTATAGGCAAGTGCAGCGGCTATTTTATGAATCTGAAACTTTTCAGACATGCATCGTAATACTTTTGTGCAGTTTATGTGAACAGAGGAGCGTAGTATTTAAACAGTGGGAGAAATGAAGAATATTGAAAGATGATTAAAGACGGGTTTCTGTATCCCTGCTTCGTGCCAGCAAGAGAGGTCTGATAAAAAGAAAGTACTGAGAAATCTGTCATACAGTCTCTCCATCATCAACAAGTCACAACCACGTTAGATTAACTTGCTTCCTGCGGAGACATTGAACAATGTCTTCCTGATCTTGAAACACGTCATGATTAAATGTGTGAGGGTTAATGGTAAAAACTGCTACAAACTACCTCACATGGAGAAGCAGAGTTTACAATGACAGGGATGTTTGCCTTTAGTTCTCGACATTGTTAGCATGATGAGCTATCACCAATACTGCTGTGTAAACAAGTATCTGTATTCATATTGTCAATAAATATGTCTCTAAAGAAATTCAAATATTCTTTTGGGGCAGAGGTTGAACTTATTGTGAAATCCAGCAGCGTTTCTTTGGTCTCATTAGCAATAACGGCAAGATACTTCACTTTCACATTTTTCTAAAAAGCATTCAACTTTCTTAAAATAAAGGAATATAAACTTCCGTTGCAAAAATGAGACATGTTGAATTTTAATGTCCATTTTTTTTTTCACAAATTAAAAAATAACAGATTGTGCATTTTGGTTTAAAAATTCTTGAAGAATTTTTCTCATGGAAGAATTTTTGTACTTGCGGTAACAATCACCAAATCTATCTGGTGGCTTTGCTTGGCCGAAGCGTGGAGGTTTTATTTTCAAGAAAGAGGATATAAACAATGTTGCATTATTGAATATCATGCTACAACATACATCCGTGTCTTTTATGTAGAAATATCAAATAATTCCAGCGACACTTCGCACACCTGCAGACATACTGAGGGTAAACCATGACAAGAGATATGACACCTGAAGATAGGAATCGAAACCAAGACGCCCACGCCAGTGGTTGCGTGAAGGCCATGACCAAAAAGTGTCACTTATCGACAAGTACAGTGTGACCCAGTTGTGCATTTGAATGTGACGACAAAACCGTAATCACGGCAGGCACGAGTTGGACAAAAACCAAAATGCTTTCGTGCTTGCCCTTCCCTCCTTTGTCCGCCCTCTTTAACTAGCTCTTCCTATCGAACGTAGCCATGGCTTTACGCACACATTCCAATGAATCTATTTCAGAACTAGGGTAATTTTGCCTACTTTCTGGACGTGCTTATAGCACTGTGAACTTCTTGCGACTGTCACTTGCGCCAAAGTAACTGCACATCGCAAAGTGTTGCTCGTTTGTTGTGTGAACGCTGGAGACTAGATTTATAGACGAAACACAACTAAAATACTAACACACGGAATCGAAAAACGGAGAATTCCTACTAATACCACATGCATTTTGAAAAATAAGAAAATGTATTAAATTATGAACTAGTTTTCAGCTTTCTACCTGGAAATAAACATTTAAAATCCAATAAATATGTACATAATGTAAAAATGTGGAACAATCGCTGGTCGGAGATTAAGTTGAAGAATGTTCTTTTTAAATTATATTGAACTGCAAACGGTTATAACCTTCAAATGTCTCCAAAATGCGATTTATGGGCGAAAATTTGATAATATTGATTATAATATCACAGAATGGATACAGAGTATTACTATAATATATTTTTTTTATCTATGCCCGCACCTGGGCAGTTCGTTTGTTACCGCCACGGGTGGCCGAGGTCGTTAAGGCACGGACTCGTGAGCGGAAGGTCTGGGGTTCCAATCCCGCCAGGACTGTCCTCCCTGACAGATTTTTTTTTCAGGTTTTTTTTTTCAGATTTTTCTCAGTTCTCATAACGGACAAATGCCGGGGGGAGGTACCCTAAACTTAGGCCTGGAACGTTTCCTTCCTTAAAAAAAATCCTTTCCCAATATATCATTTCATGTATCATCAGTGTTTAGTAAAAACAGGCGTTAAACACCATTCAAAAAAAAAAAAAAAGATCGTTTGTTGTATTGAATCACCTAATCCTCCTTCATATTGCGCCTTCTGCTTGCAGGAACAAAGGGTTATAGATTTCGTATTTGTATTTCATTAATGCGCAAAAATCTCATTACACGGTGTCCTAGAATCACCAATGCTTTTTTTTTTTTTTTAATACCCTTGTGTACTTTTATGCACAATTGCCAATCATATTGGTTACATCTTCCATGGGTTTTAGGAATAGACAAAATTAGACGTTATATGCATTTCTTTCCTGTAATTTACTCTGATATTTTCACTGCCGAAAACAAACAACTGATGTTCAATCAATGCACAATTATTGATGTGTATTCATTTTATCCTCCTTTTGTGTACCTATATTAAATATAATTTCTTTTGGTTGTTAGTGATTCTTATCTGCTAAATTTACTCAATTAATATATGTAAAGTAATGAGTGATTTTTCGTTCGTGGGACCGCTTCACGTGTAACGGGCGGGCGGTCGGTTCAAGCTGGCACTGCGGTGATTGGGCGTCAGAAAGTTCGCAACTGATTATCCCGTAACTAGCGTTTAAACACTTCAAAGATACATTTGCTCATCATTATCAAGCAAGAAGATTCTAGAACTTTCTCCCTTCATTAATTACTCATTTCTGGCATCGATTTATGAAATTAACCATTGCCCTGTTCAGTTCCTCAGAGAAATGGAAGAAATTTCTTCACGAATGCTATTTTTCAGTTCATCTAATGTGTGTGGATTTATCTTGCGCACTTTTTCCTTTAATGATGCCAGAGATAAAAATCTCAAGGCGTTAAAATCCGCGCTGTTCGCTATGACTATCGTCGAAAATTTAATGAACTGCATGCTAGGAGACACGGGCTGCATGTACCTTTTGGGAAGTCGCGAACATTTAGTTTTCTCACAGTTAATTCACGGAAAAGGGCTGCAAAATACTCTGCACATATCTATTACTATTGGTTCTTCATATATATTCTCTCGCCGCTAATGGCGCACCACACTCCTATCTTATCATACAGGGGTTCCTCGTGAAGCAAGTTAGGTTATTCTAAACTCCAGTATCGGTTATTTTGTGAATTAATATATCCATTTAGATGGAATAAAGTTTTGCCCGCAAAGATTTAGAGTAAATTTTTCCGTCATGCACGCTATTCAAAAGCCATTCACAAAATCTACTGTTGGATGCAGGGTCACCCGGTTTGTTTTTACATTACAGTAATTTTGTAGCGCTTTAACTTAAGTAGTCTTTGGAACAGAGGAATAGTAAACTTCCGTTTGCTGAGAAAGACGTCAACATGGTTTTTAGGGGAAAGTTGCACAGCATGTCCAATGCTATTTATCGTTTCTTCTGTAAGTTCTGCTCGTGGCTGGGTACACGTTTTATCAAGAATACTTCCCGTTTCAAGAAATTTGTTTATCAATCTATGAATCGAACTTCGACTTAGAAATTGAATATCACAGAATGTCTTTTGAAACAATATCCGTACATCGACCAATTCTATACGCAAGTGCAAAGCGTAAATAAATACTCTTTGAGGAATAGAATACCTAGATTGAGCCATATTATTGTAATTAGTGCACTGTATTAGGCCACCTAATTTATATTTAATACACTCTCACACAAGACACAAAATCACATCCGTATATTTTTAGATTTAAACTAATACTGACTCCCCTCCGGCTTCCCGGCAGGCTTTCAAGCATGGGAACGAAACGAGAACTGCAGAGATTGGTCCATTGCACATGGGAAGTTCCGCGGAGGAAAAATCACTCAGTATTTATGCCATGACAGTCAGTGAAACAAAGACAACAATTTTAAAAGAAACATGTGGCATGTAACTGTAACACGTTTTCAGAAGTCGGGTATTCCGGTATGTAATGAAAATAACTTGCGTTTTGACTCCCATTTTGTTCTCTTCATGCGACTCGCGTCCCCCTAGCTGCAGCTCTGGGAAATAAAAAAAAAATAAAAGTAATAAGGCAACCTATTCTCAAACATTACCAATGAAAAATAGTAATTTTTATTTTATACCTTTATCAGCCTTCTGTTGTGTAATAAGTAGTCTGAAACAGTGAGTGTATGTCAGTATGTTTTTATACTCTCACTGTGTAGTAGTCACTCAACATTGTTTTCAAATTAAATACCTCACCAATGTTTTATGTCAGAGCAGCACTGTTGGTGGAAAACAGGCGTCAACGTGTGTAACATAACGAATGCTTTTATCCTAGCTGGAGAAGATGGAGGCGTATGGTTCTGCACTGACGTTGAATTACTGTCGCACGTCCTCACAACTCTTGACTGTTGTTCGCCTCAACAGTTGCTAAGAGAACCTCCTTACTAATTAAGGATATGTGACCCTCTTGGTTTCCGACCTAATCGTTTGCGACTTTTATATCTGGCGTAAATTACAAAATATAAGACAAGCCACATACCCTGGAAGAATTGAAACAATATCCACCAGATCATAGCATTACTCAATGTCAACTACGGCGAGTGATGCAATATATTTTTAAAGAGGTGCCAAAAATGTATGAACAACAACGGTTTACTTGCTAAGCAAAATCTTTTGAAATACAGTGTGATCCGTTTTGGGTATGGATAAAATGAAAACACTGTACAAATTTACTACTAAACTGTACATTTTGAAAAATGGAAGACTTCTCAGAACGCCACATGGACCCCATTGCGCACTCAGCACTACTCATAATGGTGATGTAGTACAGCCCATGTCCGTTGTAACATCTTAGAAAGCTTGAATAATTTTTAATTTCAGATCATCAATGTTCCTGGATTTCTGTGAATAGAAAGTGTTTTTAACAAAACCCCACACGAAGATATCTTGAGGGATTAGATCTAGGGAGTTTGGGGGCCAAGAAATTGGTCACGACCATATGATTGAAAGCGATATTTAGAAAATGACGAACCTCCCATGCCCTATGAGGAGGTGCACCCTTTCTGGAATACAATGCTCATATTGTTGTCTTCATCATGTTGTGGCAGCAGAAACTACTGCAATATATCGTTGTTAATTTGTAGTAGCCGTTTCAATCATCTACGATTTCCATTTGTCATTATGCATTGTTGATTTTCATTCTTGCCATGTACGGAAACTCCCATTTTTAAAGCAAAATATTACCAGTGCGAAATGTTTTCTACTATCATATTAGCTTTTATAATATTTCATATTATCTATATCCAAATTGATCATCCTATAGTTAAAAGGAAAGTTTTGTGCGGTTGCAGCACCGCTGTACGATACCCGCAGACGGTAACGAACGCCGCTCTTTCCTATAGGCACAACACAAGTTGGTTCATTGCTGTACTAAAAATTATTAGCCCTTTTGTGTTAAAAATGTTTTTAAAATATATTAAAATAGAACATTGAACCTTCGATTTATTTTATTTTTAAAACATTCGACAAAAGCGCTAAGATGATTGCTTAGTTTTTTCATCACAAGATTGAGGTCTCTACATCTTGGACAAAAGACTAGCATTGCTACTGTCAGTGTTGTGCAGGTGACTGTGTTTTTGTTGCGCAAGTCACTTCCTGTTTGAAAAATAGCGGCTGCATTAAGTTGCATTTCTGGAAAATACTGTGAGGAATGAGATCTGCAAATGAAAATAAAAGAATTGTTACGTAACACAAGAACTACAGGCAGCCTTGAAGTATGGGAAAGAAATGTTGGCAGTAAAAAATAAAAAGAGTCAAGGCGCACTGCGATTGTTTTTCGTAAGAACCTCAATGGGAAAATGAGAAATAAGGACGTTAGGGCACAAAGAGCATGCAGTAAATGAAATAGAAAACAATGAAACAACGGGATATGTTATGTGAATACGGCGTTGAAGACATTGAGACTCCGGACAGATTGAAGAAGGCAAGAAAACCTACTAAACAAAAATGCACTATAAATACAGATTATGTTACAGGTAACATCTTTTAGCGAAATCTGAAGGAAAGTAGCTATTGGGGTTGTGCCCATGAAAAGGTTTTGAAAAAAAAAATCTTAAAATTTCTTCGATCGCACGTACTAGGCACCAAAATGACGATGACATTTTTTAAATTTATATGTGAGTTTATATTAACGCACTAGCCGCAATTTTTTTTTTCAACGATACTCGGCATATAAGTCTCAGTTAACAAATTATTCATAGAGTTCGTTAAGCAGCAAAATTAAACCATCGGGAGTGGGGGTTAACCTAAAGCGAAAATTTAAAAATCGTGCTAGCGACCGCAATTTTTCCCTCAAATATGCCATTGAAATAAAATAATAAATATAGTTTAGGAAAATAAGCGAAATCAGGCTATTATGACAGGGTAATTTTTTTGAATCCAAAACTTTAGCGGCACCAATATTTGTTTTTTATTTTTTTCAACAAAACTCGGCATATGCCATTTAAATAAAACAAGAAAAATATTTTCTGAAAATCAGAAAAACCTAATTATAAATGTACCTAAAAAACGAAATTTAAAGACTAGAAGGTTAACCTAAATCGAAAATTTAAAAATTGCTCTAGTGGCCGCAATTTGTTTTTTCTTAACAAAACTCTGTATATGCCATTGAAATAATATAAGAATGATAATCTGAAAAAAGAATCAAATTATTAGGAGTGGGTGTTTATTTGGAACCCAAAATTTAAAAATCACTATAGCGGCCACAGCTTTTGTTTTTTCTCAACGAAACTCGGCTTATACCATTTAAATAAAATAAGAAAAATTAGGAAATTGGATCATTGGGGTATACCATAAAACCGAAATTTAAAAACCGTTCTAGCGTTTAATTTTCGTGCAATTGTTAAAAGTGTAAAAATGTACTCATAATTTATAACGATGTTTTATTTTTGGCAAAAACATTGTCGTGAAGGTAACAACTGTGAAATATTAACCTATTACTGCCACAATCATCGTATATCCAGCCGGTGTCAAAAGAGATGACAAAACTTTTGATGTGACCGTTATTCGATACCCCAACAATGGCATTTATAAACCCTCCCGTAGCTCTAATTTATCTGCTGTTAATCAGAGATTGTTATTGGCTGAAACTAAAATATTATTGTAAGACAGAGAATCTCTATTTCTATATTATGGAAGACTTTGAAAAAAGAAACGTGGCGACTAATTACACTGGCTTGGCCCGTCGTCTATAAGAGAAGGGAAATTGCCAGGGCGTTTTGAATTGTTGTTGATTTGGTTTATTTACGGACGCTCTTTTAACATCTCAGGTCATCAGCGTCCTCTTCTTTCAGGCTTGAGGTTCTTTATCGTGCCGTAAATGTACGACACGGGACCCACGGCTTTACTTCCCTTCCGAAGGAAGCCATCCTCGCCGAGTTTGAACCCGCGATCTTGGGTTTAGGAGGCAAGTATGGTTACCACTAAACCACCAGGACCGACGTTTTGAATTGTGGGCTCCTGGTAATAGACATACAAGTCACTGCTTCCTCCCAATATCTATTAACTCAATATGTAATTTCTCTCCTCTGTTAGAACGCTCAAAAATTGAACTTGAGGAATTCTCTTAGTTTACGCAGTTCCTGCGCGACGGACTTTTCTGAGTATGTACCTCGTAAGTTTTTTTCCCCCAAGAAATTTTGCCTAAATTTTTTTAGTATGTCTTCAATATTTTAGCGTATGAAGGATCAAACCAGTGCCGTCTGAATGTTTAAAGGGAAGGATCATTGAAATGTTCATCTTCTGTAGCCAAAACTTGTGTAACCTGTGCTTTAGTCCTTAAAAAGCGTACATTTATTTTAGTAAGTGTATAGTATATTCCCAAAAAGTAGGCAAATGAAAATATTATATTCTTGTGTTCATTATACATTCAGAAACAAAGGATACATTTTTTTTTATAATTCATGTTAGTCATTCTTCAGAAAATTAATATACCAAACGGTATGAAAAGTTCTTCGGCCTAACAATAAAGGAACGAGTATTTCACTTGCTTTCTTTTTTTGTTTTTTCAATAAGTTCCAATGTAATTATTCCATCTCTAAAGTTTACCGAAATGTCTGCAAAATATCATCCTGCAGTTTCAGTAACTTCTTGATTTGATGAAAAATACTAACCAATTTGATGTTGGTGGAAGTCGGAGGGAGCCAAATTGCGGAGTAGGGTGAGCTTCAAATTTCTCAATTTTATCCATCCCTATAACACTTCTGCGAGAGGGTGCAAACGATGTTGTTTCATTTGCAAGTCGTATCTTTTCTCCGAAATTTTCTTATCTAGTTGACTTAGATCCGGTTTCTGAAATGTCACTTATCTGTTCGATAGGCTATCCACAACTTTATCTCTTCGATAATGTTTCTGAAACATTAGATATGTATTATGAAACACATATCCTTTCGATAACCTATCTAACAAAAAAAAAATAATAATTGTTGGGGATTTTCAGATAGAGCTTTGCTGTTTGCTCTCAGGATCGAAATGATGTAACCAACTTTCATCACCTTTGAACAAAACTCTGTATCTTCAAGTGCATGGAAACTTGCACGCGGCAATCTTGGACTCACCGTACACAAACACGTCTCATATCCAACTTTTAAGTTAGACCTGTTTATAGGACCCAGAAATTTGTTCTTAATGTTATTGGACGACCCACCCTCATAATGACAGCAGCTGTTTGTCTTCTTCTGTTAGAACACTCCACCTTCCTAAGAAGTTGATTGTCTCCCCTGTTTAAAAAGGTTCATGTTCTTCGAGCTGTGCTACAGGGAAGAACAAACTCTCTAATCACCTCCTAAACATTGCATAGGCCTCAGCTAAACATTTGTTGAGACGAGAACAGCATTTCAGAGCAGCATATTGTTCATCGCGTGTTACCTTATTTTACCGTGAAGGAACTGAACATTCTGTTTGTACACTCTCACGGCGTAAACCGGAAGTGACAATAATAAAACCGCTACCAAAAGTAAATTACGCTAACAAAATATAATATAATGAAATTATTGTGCGACAAATTATGTCCATATAAATTATGACAATTTATATTGAACAGTCCTTGAGAAAAAATAATTGCTTTAGGCACCTCGCCCTGTAAAAATTACATTTCAGACTGCCGGTGAAAAACTTTATCAAGAGTATGATAAATTTACTCCTTTCTAGTGGTCTGGCTAACATTACTGTACACTCTTTTCATGTCATAAAATTACACAATGCAGCGCGTCCTTAATTACCTGTGCCTTACGCTAAGAAATAATTAAAGAGTCTTTAACCACCCATGTTTCTGCTCATCATTAGCCTGGTTAAACGAGACTGTGTAAACACAGAGTAAAAGTTAAGGTGCTTCAAAAGCCATTTAAACGTCCCATCTTGAGTGATATAAATCTTCGAGGCTGTGAATAAAATTAATGACGACGAAGAAAGTGAACCCGAAGGTTCCGCAGAAAACTCCTTGTCAACACCTCAACCGAAAATCGGATCCAAGCAAGCATAAACTTATGATCTAAGTCACGTTTGTGAAAGTCCTCAAATACGAGCTTTAGCTATAAACCTTGCCAGTTCACGCTGCGTTTATGGCTGTGCTGCTAAGCTTGCTGCAGCCGGCGACGTTTGTACTTCTACTGTGCATACAATCTTACGTCATAGAAGACACCGAAACAGTCTTTCTCCGGCGGAAAAACATGATGAAGTGCTGCCAGCGTAATGCTTCTGATTTCCTTTACATTCAGACTCGGTGGTGCTAATTTCGGGAGTGAATTTGTTGGCGAACGTTCAAAAGTTGCGCGAGTGTTTGTCCTCTGTTAAAATTATACGCTTTTGTTGTAATTTAGCGAATTCCGAAAGAATGTAGCTATTGGGGTTCTACCCATAAAGATCTTCAAATCTCTCACTAGGCAGCAAAAATGACGATGAAAATATGTAAATGCACACACACAGGTGTGTGTGTGTGTGTGTGCGCGCGCCTTAACGCTCTAGCAGATACCATTTTTATTTTTTGTCAGCGAAGTTCGGTGCAAGCCATTGAAATAAAACAAGAAAAATAGCTTCTGAAAATTATGGAAATCGGACCATTAGGAGGAGGGGTATATCTGAAAACCGAATTTTTGTATTCGCCGAGGACGTCCTTTTAAGATAGCCCGCGGGCAGATGTAGCTTACGGAGGGTTGTTATCGTTAGCATGAATAATTGGGTATTCCCGCAAGGTAATAAACTTATTGGTGTCATGTGATAAGAGTATGGGGGAGAGTCTGCGCATGCACAAGGACGAATAATCGGACATATCCTTACAGACAGCGGCCGTACTGCGCCTTTGGTGCCGAACGACAGCGGAAAAAGCAGACTTTCGAGGGAATGTTGGAGCGATACGGAGTGATTTAAGTGTAAGAGTTTGGTGGTGTAAAATATACAATAAATGCAGGTGGAGAGAACACAACTGTTTCACAAAAACAAGCAATCGCACGCCTAAAATTAACTATGTACCTTAAATATTAATCGCATTCCGGTTTAGTTATGCAGCTAAATGCAATTGTAAATGCTAAGCTAACAATATAACTCGTAAATAAAATAATAATTATAAGGAAAAGCATATACTTTTAAGCCTGGAAGTTATATTTTTTATTAAATGCATATATATCTTTACAGCCAATTCTGGACAGAATTCAGCTGTATGTAGTTGCAACACACACACACACACACGCGCGCGCTCGCGTTTGTATATTCCTCTTATGAAGTTTACATCAATTTATAAGCTGAATATTTACTTAAAAAAAAAAAACAGGGAAATCATGCACAGTTTTTGAATGCAATAATTGCAAGGGGCGTTCTAACAATTCTCGGCCTGACCAAGAGATACAGGATTTAAGAGCTTTTCCCCCCTTCTCTTTTTTCTCTCCCCCCCGCCCAAACAAAGTCACCTTGTAAATTACTAAGTCCAACGACTTTCAAACATTTTCATACCCCCAGTAAAATAAGATTTGTCCAACTGTAAAAAATAACTTTAGGTGTGAGAAGAAAAAATAGTCGCTGTGAGTCATTCCGGCGAATATGGCTGATGTGAAAGCTCTTGGAAGCGAAGGGCATGCAGCTTTGCAACAACCACCCCAAACGTTTGTGAAGGCGCATTATCATGATAAAAGAGAACTTTCTTTTTCGCAAAGTGTGGGCGTATATCCTGAATAGCATCCTTCAGTAATTGCAGAAATGGAGTGCTCCCCGGTGATGGTTTTGCTCTTCTGGAGGTAGTCTACAAGCACCAAATCATAAGAATCACAGTAAAACGGTAGTCATGACTTTTCCTGCAGATGGAACCGCCTTTGCTTTCTTTGGTACACTTTCACCACCCACTGTTTAAATAACTCCGTCTGTGGCTTGTAGTGATGAATCTACTGTTATGAAACATCGGAGAAACTCAATGGAATTGCTTTTACACAAGTCTAAACTCTTGCGAAATGTTCATTCGAGTGCATTTTTGGCCCATTATTAACAAACGCGACACTCGTAGAGAGGAAAGCTTTCTCATATGCAAAACTTCGGATAAAATATAGTAGACACGGCTTATCGCGGTCTTTGCAATGTCAGCCAACTCATTCAGCGATCATTGAGTACGGCATTGTGAATTTTTGTCACATCTCCGCTTTTGCAGCATTTTTGGAACACTGAACGCCTTCATCGTGAATGGATGTACAAACTTCAATTCATCAGTTCACTTTTTAACCGTCGAAAACGAAGGGGAAGAATTCTTTAATGTGAAATATAACTCCTTTCGTTCTTCTGTTGGGATTAAACCCTTCAAAAGGAAATACCTTATCACGGCTGGTACTTCAGTTTTTTCCATTTTGTAGAAAATGTTAACACTAGTTAATTTATGGGCCATCACAAATAAGTGGCTACTGAAACAGCGCGCCATCTAAATGGATGATACTTAACAATAATTATCATAGTCATTTAGCCGTCCTTACGGCATTTCCGAGTCAGGCCGAGGACTTTTAGAACACCCCTGGAACGAAAGGGAGAAATGTTAAGATCACATTTTGGTTTCTCAAGTACAAACAATTTTAATTATTTCGGATGTTTTTTTTCCATATTATAGCTAATAGCAGTTATAATGGTTTCTTTTGAGTAAAATTTGTTTCTAACAATAATTGATTTACATTAGAGTTGTATGCACAAATCTAATAAGAACTGGTGTTAAATTTTATTGATGAAACAGAAGGCTTAGCCACTTCCCGTACACTTTCTATTAGGCGGTACCTTATGCGAACCCGGCCAGGACCGATGGATTTTTTCGGGCGTAAAAATCTTAAGTATGGCTTCCTTCGGAAGGGAAGTAAAGTCGTGTGTCCCGTGTCGTACATTTACGGCAGGAAAAAGAACCTCAAGCCTGAGAGGCCTCTGAGCAAAATTTGTCGGCCGTTTCACGCCCTGAGTTGAATGGGACGGTGATGACCTGAGATATTAAAGAGCGTCCATAAATAAATCAATCAATCAAATCAAGGTACCTTATGCTTTAAATTGACCTTCCTTTATGATTTTGAAAATTGAAACAAAACTTGCATATGCCAGGTCATCCGGCCCAACTTCCATTGTTACTGGTATAGGGGTCGAGCTACTTAACTCTCTCAACCTCCCCACCTTACGTTTTTGGTGGTTCAACATCCCGCCGTAGTAAATATTATATTCCACAAGTGTCACACCAAAGTCAACCGGCCGACTCCCTGAAGGGACGGGCTCGAATATCCGGCCCGGTGCGCTTCTGGTAACTTCAAATGTAGAGCGGCTTCTACGGATTCCACACAGCTTACACCAGAGCATCGGAAGTGGTCGAAACCCATCCTCGCTGACTAAAATATACTGAGATAAGTATAATAATAACATGACAAGAGGTTTCCTTTTTTGTTTAAAGTGCTAGTTACAAGTTATGACACAACCCATTTGTTTGAGCCTCTGTTTACGTAGCAGAATTATCCCACCAATCGATAGCGGAGCATGGTACTGTCAGAGACCGGTACAATAGAAGAGATGCACTTAGCATAAATAGTAGTAAATTAGTATAACATTTTTGTAATTTAATAATTGTGAACGTGTCTTAAGATGAAGTTGAAATGTTCACAGGTTGCAAATCCGCTTACATTAGATGAACTGCAAAACAGCATACCAGAAGAAACAGCACTTCGTAAACAAGCGTTCCAATGTGTGAAGCAAAATTTGTTTAAATTCTGCATCGCTGTCTCGCAGCAAACGGTGAATATTTTCAACATCTTTTTGAAAAGGTAAGCAAATTTTGTTTTCAAACTTTTTTAGTAATTTAGCCTCCCATTCTAGATAATATTTATTTCCCGTGCATCTCCTGTTTCACTACTCACCAGCCTGGAGCATGCCAGGGTATTGAAAGAGCCCAAATAGATGCATAGCATGCTAATTACGTTAGCATAAAATTGTCTTTTAATGAAGAAATTTGCTCTTTTTGCACTTTGGAGACGCATTAAAATATTTTATAGTAATGGCTGTATATTTTATATAGCTATTTAAACTCTTTAAATCTCTCAATTCCCTTCAGCGTTCAGAACCATCAACTAGGAACACTAGTTTTGCAAATTTTTGACCTTGAACAGATTACGTACTCTGCACTGTTACGAGCAAAAGCCGTATTTTCTACTGCGATTTGAACAGCAATTGTCAAGCACATCGTTGGATTGTATTGACTAATGTTAATTTTGTAAACTTGTGAACCGAACTTTTTGCCCCTTAGAGCGTATGTTTACTTTCGCTCTCACATCTGCAGTAGAGTTTTTCTTTCTCTTCTTTTTTCTCTTGTTTTTACTAACGGATGAAAGTATATAAATGAAAGCTTGAGTGAAACCGAGTCTATTTTGGATATTATACACATGCAGAGAAGAAGAAGGAAATACTAGTGTTGATGCTGGGACAAATCTGCGACATTTTTAACATTTTTACCTGCAGTATTTAATACTTTGCTCGTAGTGCAGTAATCACCACTGATGTCGGTCATGCTGATCTAGTGGTAACAGTTTTGCTTTCTAAACCCAAGATCGCGCGTTCGACTCCTCCCAGGATCCATGGATTTTTTCGGGCGTAAAAGTTTGGCTTGCTTCGGAAGGGAAGTAAAGCATTGGGGTCCCGTGTCGTATATTTACAGTGTGTAAAAGAACCTCAAGCCTGGAAGAATCGGCCGCTCCACACCCTGAATAGAATGGGACGCTGATGACCTGACATGTTAAAGAACATCCCTAAATAAAACAAATCAACAATTCGTGGTGCAATTTCAGTATGGTTATTGTTATTTTGGTTCAGAAAATAAACTTCTTAACTGCAATTGATTTCAACCACATATGCCCAGTATTAGTGACAATATAAAATCATTTGAGATCTGTACATCGTCCTAGCATGAACTTCAAAAAGAATGAAATAAAAATTATGGTCTTATGGTTTAATGATAGCATCCTGTATGGTATTAACATGACAAATTCTAAAGCTATCTAATAAATGAAAAATTAAAGTAAAATACACTATTTAATAGGTTTGTCTGTTGTTTCCCTTCAAAAACACTTCAAAATAAACTTCGATAATGAAATACTCTCATTTTCAAGAGTAAGGGGAACAAAATTACAATTTTTGCAATCAATAAAGTATTACAAAATAAAAATTACATTTTAGATTTATAATTATTTTATTATTTATTATTAAAGCACATAATTAATGGTATACTATTAATTAAATAGTATTAATTAAATGAAATATATGACCATGATAGACAAAGCTATATTGTGTGAGTATTTTTAAACATTTTTAAATGTAACTTACCATGTTTATGAACTGAGCTCTTGATATCATCTTTACATTCGCTAAAATAAAGAAAACTAACAGAAAGTTTCAGGTTACATTGTGTGTTTAAGAAGAAGAAAACGCTAACATTTCACTGTTCAAAAATAATTACAATGTACTAAGTAAATATACACAAACAACAATATACAACGAAACATTCCATTTATTTTCTGTCTCCATTCGATGCATAACGATTTCGCGTCTTTAAAATTTCATTTAAATTTTATTTAGCGAAAAGAAATAACGCTAACGTTTAGTAATAAAATAATATAACGCGATGTAGGTATTGATACACCTCACGAATAATAAATTATGTATTGTTAATTAATTATTATCCTATACATATTGGTTTATATTTAAAACCAATTTTATCATTAAAGCGAAAATAAATGTCCTGAAATTTAAATATAAGAATTCGCAAATCATTCTCTCGTAATGTAAAACGAATAATGTTTATTTTTTACTTTTATTAAATACATACACTATATATATGTATATATATATATATATATATATATCTCCTAGAGTTTTTTATTTAACACAATACTAAATTTCTTTGAACCATCCAAAAAATTGAGGCCGGTAGAACGTTACTTAGTCACACCATTAAATTAAACATTTCAATTTCAAAATCATAAACTACTTTTCCAGATATAAAAATAATTCTATTTTCTTTTTAATCTATAATGTTTTCCATACAACCGCTGCTAGTACGCTTTTTAAATTTCAGTTTTGAGGTGTTCCCTCACTGATAATGGTCCGATTTCCCTGATTTTCAGAAATAAATTTTATTATCTTATTTAAATTGTCTATACGGAGTTTCGTTGCGATAAAACAAATATTGATGCCGCTAGAGCGATTTTTTAATTTTCGCTTTAGATTAACACCCAATCCTGTTGATCCAATTTTGTTGGTTAACGAACTCGACGAATCGTTTGTTAATTAATCGTTATATGCCGAGTTTCGTTGAGGGAAAACATTTTTTTTTTGACCGCTAGAGCGTTGAGATACGTGCGCGCATTATTATTATTATTATTATTATTATTATTATTATTATTATTATTATTATTATTATTATTATTATTCCGTCGTATATTAGGTGCCTAGTAAGTAGGATCGATGGAAATTTGAAGTTAAAAATATTTTCATGAGTACAACCGCAGTAGCATTCCTTCGGAATTCCTAAAACTCTTAGGGTGGACAATCCTGGAGGGAATCGAACCTCGGACCTCACGAGCCCTGTCTTAACGACCTCGGCCGCTATAGGCGGTACTTTAATGGTCGTAGCCAAGCAATGTGAACCTAACTTGGAATGTTTCACCCTTCAGTACTTTTTATTGGAAAATGGTCGCTTTACGTAAATTCATATTCAGGCATCCAAATGTCTGAACTAAATCAGCTGCTCTTGCGACGGCAGTGCCTTGCCTTTAGTGAATACAACGAGTAAGTCGTGGTTGTGTCCACAGTGCTAAATCTGTCGCAGACAGTTACAATAAAACAAACCTCCTCATTGACACGGCACCGGCTGGACCTTGTCTTACTTAGAGCAGCTGTCATTTCAGCAAATGAATGTGGGGCCCGATACAGGGTCTCGCTATCTAATGACTAGCCAGGCTAATGGTGTTCAGTATCGCCGCTAGTGTTGGCGCTTCTCTGATGTTACGTTTATTATTTATGAAAATTGACTGGGTCTCTTCAAAAAGTGACCAAAGTTACTGCTACAAGTTACAAAAAATATTCATGCCTGGGTAGCAAAGAAAGATTCATTAATCCCATAAATCGTGGCAATAAATATCATAACAGAGGGTTTTTTATGACATTGATAAAAATATTTTTCAAGCCAACATTTCATGCACTTATAAGAATTCGCAAAGTCTATTCGGGGTCTAACAAATCATGTGAACAATTCGCATTTGATTGCATTTATCACGTAGGTGATCAGCCTGTTGAAGACAGAATTCACGGGGAAAAACTATAAACTGAATGTATTTTTCGGAAGGTATGGTAGTAAAACAAGATGCCAGAACTATCAGGAAATTAATACAATAGCATAACTGGATACATCGGCAAGACATTTTCTTTTGGATCATAAATGTTGTTGAATGGGGTTTAACGACCGTTTTTACTGCTGAGGCAACACAGGTGGTGAACACTGATGATACATGAGATGTTATAATTTAATAGAGGATTTTTTTTAAGGAAGGAAGCGTTCCAGGCCTAAGTTTGGGGTACCTTCCCGGCATTTGCCACTTACGAAGACAGAAAAACCTGGGAAAAACCTGAGGGAAGACAGTCTGGTGGGAATTGAACCCAGACCTCTCGCTCACGAGTGCGCGCCTTAACGATCCTGGCCACCCGAGGATCATAAATGGCTAGCATTTTTGGATGGCGGGCCAAATTTAATGGGCCATAAACCAAAATATTATGAACCTATATATTGTATACATGCATTCTAGTTTATAATTTATCGTAAAATATATGAAACAGAATAAACACTATTTGGCATCACTGTATTATGTAAATTTTCTATTCTTGCCATAAATACTGATACAAACTTTTGAAATGTATTCTACACATGTTCTGTACCAGATCACTGTTTTACTATCACTCTTATTGCTGAGTTCAGGTGGAGCAGAAGAGCATATTTTATTTGAGGTTTAGCAGTGCTCCTCCGAGACCGGTGCTGTAGATGATCTGGAAATCCCTGCGAGCAGGGCTGACCGTTGTGAAAGCAGAGGCAGCCCATGCTCGGCGAAATCCAGTCCGGAAGCTGACAGTAATGGCCCTTGATATGAGCATATTCAGGAGATGCATCTTCGTCTTTTATTCTGCCATTTTTAACTAAAGAAGATGCTAAATTGTAAATAACTGCTACACAAATATCGATCACCGGAAAATTCTTTTTACTGGCAAGAAAGTGTTCATAATTAAAGAAAACAAAATGACAGCGTATGCCTCGACTTCAGGTGAAGCTTGTTGAGAGAGTCGCAAAGGTTCAGAAAAGCCACCATTCCGGTAAGGGAGCTATGATGGTGTAATCAAGCTTCATTTCTGTCAGAAGGGAATGAAGGCAATCGTCAAAGTGTAGAAAACCGCTCTCTGTAACTTATAGTGAGAAACATGAACACAACTTGTCCCAAAAACAGGCATTGGAGCTTCCAGGTAGATCCGCAAGGTCCGCTCAGAGTTGGCTTGAGAAAAATGTTGCACGTTTTATTACTGTGCAAGGTATGTCTGGAATGTGTTCCAGACTGCAAACTGTGGTCATTGCATGAGGGTATGGTGTGCAAGCTAAGATGCGTCATATTGAAAGTCTCAAGAGACCCTTGGAGGCCAATCGAGATTGCGCTCACTGCTATAGATATATGGTAAGTGAGGACAAAAGGGGCCCATTCATCGGAAAACAATAATTCAAAAGGAGATGTAAATATTAAATATGTTGTATGTAAAATCTTGTGCAAGACTAGATACTTCCTAAACCCAAGATCGCGGGTTCAATCCCGGCCGGGATCAATGAATTTTTCCGGATTGGATGGATTCTAAGTATGAGTTCCTTCGGAAGGGAAGTAAAGCCGTGGGTCCATGTCGTACATTTACGGCACGTAAAAGAACTTCAAGCCTGAAAGAAGAGGCCTCTGAGCAAAATTTGTCGGCCGTTCCACACCTTGAAATGAATGAGACGCTTATGACCTGATATGTTAAAGAGCGCCCATAAACAAAACATTAACAAAGGCAAGGTACATACAAATGAAATGACAAGTCTAATGCAAAACCTGACATTGCATGGCTTAATATGCGCATCAAAGTTTATTTCCACTGTTATAAGCTTAAGTAGATTCCACAATGAACATCAGTAATTTTGAACTGCAGTTCTGATTTTGTGTGCTGTTCTGATCAAAGTAGCTCACCCAAGTAGGTGTTTTCATAAGAAAAAAACATGAATAGTGTGTGCTTGTTTATTTTAACGCCCTGTGCAAATATTTCCCATATCATTTTATTACCCAAACTTGGTAAAATTGTTGCTTTAATTTTAAACCCAATCAAGTTTACAACTTTCTATCTACAAATTATGACAATGTAGGATAGCTGTCTAGAAAATGGCGTTGCTATTTAAAAGAACAGTATCTATAGATATGAGGGTAGGTCATTAAGCTACAAATGGATATAAAAGTTTAACAAATAAGAGTACTGATTTAAAAATACTTTTATTTCTCAACATAACATCCTGTACATTGAGGCACTTGTCCTGTCGTTTTACAGACCCTCTGAAATCCAGCAGCGAAAAGCACTTTGGGCTGCTGTCGGAACCAGGCGGTGTCTCCCCCTTCTACACCATCGTCGAAAAATGTTCACCCAAAAGTCGATATTTAAGAGCGCTGAACAAATTGAATCTAGATAGAGCTAAACGGAGGATGTTCGAGGACTTCCCACTTGAAATTTCTCAACGTCTTATTTGTCCTGTTGGCAGTATGAGGACGCGCGTTTTCATGCAAGAGCAAGACGTCTTTGGTGAGAAGTCCTGGTCGCTTCCGTTGAATAGTCTTACAAGTTTCCTGGGGATGTTACAGTAGAAGAAGGCATTTACGGTTTGTCCTTGAGGCTGTGGAGCGCTGAGCAATATTCTTTCCTGATCCCAGGAGGCTATAAGCACCACTTTCCGGGCAGTTGGTGTCACTGAGGTTTTTTTTTCCCCCCAATTTTTTATTATTTTTTTATTATCCGCATACTACGCAAATGGGTCCACTTTTAATGCCGCGTGCTTTGTCTTGCGCTGGTAATGGTTCACCCAAACTTAACACCTGTGACAATTCGAGCTGACATAATGTGTCGTTCATTGTGGAAGCGATTGAGATGCTGTAAGCCAGACCCGTTCTTTGCATTTTAAGTTACGTGGTCGGCATGCACGGTACCAATCGTGCACATACTTAGTGAAAACCTAATCTGTCATTCATTATGAGGTAGGTTATGTCGTATAAATAGCCAATAGCAGCGGCTATAGTGTATATAATTACCTTCTGTCTGCCCGGATTAAGTCAACTCGTTGCAAATTCGCCTCTGTGATGATTTCCGTTGGCCGGCCGACGCGGTGTCCGCCCTTCAGAGAACTTCTGCACCCAATTGTATACAACTTGGCGCGACAGGCAGTTCTCACCGTAGACAGGAAGCATTTCTTTGATCCCATACCTTTTGAGGGTTGTACATTCACTGAGAGGCGCCACCATTTTGTAATTGTTGTTTCGGCATTGTAATCATCGATTGTCTCGTGTCGAATGTCACCAATTGCCAGCTGACTAATGCTGTCATCTAGTGGCAATAGCCTAATTGTCTCATTCAAACATGCAGTAAACCACATATTTTTAACTTCCCTCGTACTTTAAATACGACTGCGGTAAACTTTTGCGTCCAAGGGACCGCATGACGCACACGGGCTGTTAGTTGGTTGCCCCTGCTCTAGATTATAAGTAGGTGTGTTATCTATATTTTTATTCTTTATTTTCTGGCAGTTATTTCGTTTTCCATTCCTTGTTATTTCCCCAATTCCTGCTTTTCTTCCATTTTACTTTTTTCTGTTTGTTTCCTGATCTGTTCCTTTATTGTTGTCATTTGCCTCTCTCTCTCTCTGTATGTCTTTTATCATTCTTTCTTCATTTTTCATTTTTTCCCATTCCCAGCCGAACTTGGGACATATAAGAAGTTTTAGAAAATGTGCAATGCAGAAACTTTATCTCTCCACCTTCCTAAGAACGCAGCGTTCATAGAATCTTCTATGAAACGGAGGGAATGCACTTAGGCGTTGTTCGTATTGCATATATTCAAAGGTGTACCCGAAAAGCTCTCAACGGTAAAAGGCCTGCAGATGGGAGATACTTTTATACTCTCCTACGGTGATAAAATCGCGCGAGGTGTATGTGCAGAATGCATAGCTTGCGGCGACAGGGGGAGAGCTCGGGCTTCTTGTTAACGAGGTTGCTTGCTAGGAACATATGACAATCGTTAAACTCTGTCTTGCTCACAGAAGCATGTCTGGGTTCCCTGTACGTGTTCTTGCTCAAAGTTAAGTCTACAAATAAAGTATTCCTTCAAAATTAATTTATTTTCTTCTGAAACTAATTACCAGAATCTGGAAATTAGGGAAAATGTCTTTTCTATCCGCGTGGATATATTTAAGTCAGACAACAATGAACATATTTCCGTGAATTTGGGGACAATAGGGCCAGTTTTTCTTTTTTTTTTTTTTTTCTTTCATATTATTATTTATATAGGGTTCTGCTGTCTATTTTAAGGATTAAAACTTTTTTTCTCTTTTGGATCGTTACGGAATTTTTCTGCGACTATTTACGCATTTTAATAACCAAATAAAGAATTTCATATATCAAAACGAAAAAAAGTTATAAAAATAAATGGCATGTTTACCTCGCAAAAATGTGCAATGAGAATCTTGTTTACGTTTATTTCTTTCCAAGCAATCAATAACTTTTTCCTTAACCCATTCACTTAAGCTCTTTAAATAATCGAACCTTCATTATTGAAAGGAACGCACGGTTACCTCGGGCATACAAATACAGGGAAATAGAGAGGGTGAGGGAAGTACTGTAGTTATGAATAGTCATGGCGAATGACCTTGTTCGATCTGCGCGAGACAATTCTAGGAAATTTGTGGTGGCGGTAACTTCCCAGATGCATAAATTAACAAACAATTGTAAACAAGAAAGATTGTGGCGATAAATCGTCCATACAAGGTGTTCAGTACGGAAGTAAGACAGATACTAACCTGCTTTCCCTATAAAGCATAAACAGAAAATGAATTTGACCAGAAATGCTGCGCATTTGTTCATTCGCCAGGACTTTTCAAAAGTACTTCACTTTGTCTTCATCAACATTTCCGTGGTGTCCTGAAAGGTGATTGTTCTGTAACTTTTATAAGGTCTTCCGAAATAACTTGTTTTAAATGTGCTCCAATCACTTCATTGGAAGGAGAAAGTTCTTTTTCCACGATTAAAAATGTTCTGTCTGACAAACAGCAGACTATGACAGCTGATACCTTGAAAAACATCTTGTTGCTTGTAACCAAGAAAAGTAGGCTTAAGTACTTTAATTATGTGATAAAGAAATTATTAAATATCTTAAATATCTATTTTCTTTAATGAGTGATATTAGCTCTCCGCTTTCACTTTTAATAAATGCATATTTTAATTATATTACTGCCTATTTTCACTATTAACTGCCTTTTTTAACCAAAGTAATGCCTGAACTTCAGGGCTCTGCTAATGACGAATACTTGTTGTAAGGTTGTGTAAGGCACGTTAACCAAAAGTAGTCCGTGTCCTCAAGATTGCCCGCTTGAAAGATTTTGTTTATTCGATGTTCCGACAGTAAATGGCACCACATCCTAGATAACCATGCGCAGTCGTGTATGCAAAAATGGAGTTGCTCGATGATCGAGAGCCATACCTACTGTTGAGAGAAGTAATGGTTCTTTATCGTGCCGTAAATGTACGACACGAAACTCACAGCTTTACTTCCCTTCCGAAGGAAGCCTTACTTAGGGTTTTTACGCTTGGAAAAACGAGCCCGCGATCTTGGGTTTAGGAGGCAAGTATGGTTACCACTACACCACCAGGATCGACATGACCTAAGTGGCCAACGTAAATACTCAAATGGCACATTTTATGTAATTTTATTGTGCAGATCTGGCCTTTAAGAAATTATTAATGTGACTGACAAATTTTTTTCCCGAAGTAAATTTACGCTAAATTTCCGTTACTTCACTAAGTATCTAGGTATACGAATTTAGTGTCATGGAACATAACACATGTAGAATTAAATTGAGGGTGGGGGGCGTTTGTTGTAAGGTTGATTTGTAAACTTTGATTTTTCTAAAAGTAAAATTAGGATTATTTAAATATTAAATGTACATTCACTATTTTACTAAACTCAGGAAGAACCGATTATGACTTTATGTTTGAGAATGATGCATTTCTTATTTCTTATGCATTTATTATGCAAGATGGTTCAATGCACTTGGGAATCTCTTAATATGCACTGTCAGCATCTTCCTTGTAACTTCATTATGAAACGGAGAATCCTTTGTTTTGGATCACTACGTCACTACTCCTGAACCTGTTGCCCAATTTTTTTTACCTCGCAGCGCATGTTGTCGAATAAAGTATAAGCAGACGGAGCGAAATCCAGTGAATATGGTAGATGCGGTACAACAGTACATCCCAGCGATACCAACTTTGTATTCATAGGATTGCTGGTGTGGGGTCACGCATTGCTATGTTGGAGGAACATTCCTGTCGATCACTTCCCCATTCGCGGTTCCTGAATCTTAAGCCCTGTTAGGGTCCCGCAATACATCTCACTGTTGACAGCCATTCTTTGAGTTCATTAGCATTACACCTGAAAAGATTATCATGTGATTGTTTGCAGTTTCTTGTGCCGGGTACTCCCTGGGTGTTTCCATTGCACTTTCTTCTCTGTTGTGGGTAGTGACACCATGACTGCTCAGCCGCCGACGACAAATCTCATGGCACACAATGTGCGCACACCTTTTTCATCAAGCTCAATATTCCTGAGAGACCGCGATGTTGACGGACGACCAGTGCTAGCGGAACCCTTTGACGCAGTTGTAAGCGATCTTCTGTACAGGAGCTTCTTGATATCATACCGGGGTTGAACGTCTATAAATTTCTATCGTTTTGACATCTTCTACTAAAACTATGCAGTCCATCTCCGTCGGTGATAGTCGCCTTCATATTGTCCCCGTCTTGCTCTGCTTGACAACAAACACACTGTCCTTACCGCTTACAAATGCCATCTAGCGTCGCATGACGTACAGTGTCATCAGTCCATCGCCCTACGAATGGGTGTGCTCTTAGATTGCCAAGCATTCGTAAAACACTGCTGTTGTAATTCATTCCCGGACGCCTTATATACAGGGTTTTCACGTAAAAACTACACCGCGCTTACGGGATGGTTTTTATGTGAAAGTCCTGTAGTTTAATCTTTGTAACAACAACAACAAATGTAACTAGTTTATTCCAGATTAAAGGTAGCAACCTAAGAGAAAATTGCTCAAAAAGAACTAGGTTTAAAATTGACTTAAAAACAGTCAATATAGTTATATTGATAAATAGCCTGTTAGTTCGAAAGGTAGTTGAAACTTTTAATATCCTTGAGAAACCGCTTAGTTTTAGGTACGAGACAGAGAGAAGATTAAAGGAAGGAAAAGTTTCTTAACACGCACTGGAGGTATGTAGGAGGATTAATAGATTGGCTGGTGTTGGAGAAGAATGTCTTGCTATATGGTGGTCTGCAGACGGAAAAGGAAAGCTGGAAATGCCATTTGTGCGAAACAGACCGCATTCTTCATATGAAACTCTATAATCGAAGCTTAAGATATATGCCTGAGAAATGTGAAGAACTTTCTAGAAAGATCAAAATAGAAAATTTTTTATTTTCATTCTGTGCAGATTTTGATTAAAGGATTTTTCTCAAGGTAAATTTTAATTTCCCTCAAAACAGATAGTTTAATTTTTTTGCCGTAGTAAAGTTTAGTATATTATAAATCACTATGTTGTTTATTTTAGGATCTTGAATGTAGTTTTTGAAAATATAAAATATGGGTAACTCTTTGTTTACCTAATCTCGATATATACAACTTAAACAAAATAAGAAAAATAGTTTCTGAAAACAGGGGAAATGAACCATTAGGAATAGGAAAGAGCTGTAGCTTTTAATTTTCTCTATTGTATAAACAAGGGGCAGGACAAATTAACTCATAAATTATAACGATGCATATTTTATTTTTAACTAAAGCATTGTCCTGAAGGTACCAACAGTGAACTATTAATCTATTACTGCCACGCTCATCGTATACCCAGCCGGCATCAAACGAGGCGGCAAACTTTTGATATGACCGTTACTCGATATCCCAACGATAACACTGACTTCTCTCCTGCAGCTGTATGTTTGTCTGCTGTTAATCTTAGACTACTATTGGCTGAAACTAAAATATTATTGGTGCGGTAAGACAGAGAATCTTTAACGCTTTATTATAAAATGCTCTAAAAAGTGGCAACTAATTACGCTGGCTTGGCCCGTCTTCTAAAAGAGACGGGAAGTGGCCAGAGGTGAGCGTTTTGGATTGCGGGCTCCTGGTAGTAGGTACACGAGTCTCTGCTTCCTTCCAATTTCTGTAAACTCAATATGTTAACTTTTCTACTTTAGCGCTCTGTCACAATTCAACTTGCTGAGGAATTCGCTTAGTTTATGCAGACTTTCATCATATATAATTTAATGAGTTAGATCCATAATTAAGCGGTTGTATAAGATAAAACAATAAAAATAAAAATAAATACATGTGCAATGCCCATTTCAGTTTTATAATGCATATATTTTTTTACTTTTTAAAGCTTATTTTACGCGCCAAAATCATTGTTTTTAATGCCTTGCAGTTTATTAATGAGTATGGGCAGACAAGTACTTTCTGGAGTCGCTTTAATAACCCGGAATAACGCACGGTAATCAATCCGGCTTTGGACCGCATTGGTCGGAAGTTTAGTTTTACGGTGACCGAAACTTGGACCTACTCTTAAGCAAAGAAATACGTTTGCTGAGCAGATTTACTTGTTCAAGGAAACATAAAAAGTGAAGGCCACAGCAGTTTTAGGGGAATAATTGACAAAACCGCAGTGTTATATTTTCATAGAATTAAAGTACACGCATTTGCTTTCACAAAGTGCATTAAGACCGTCACTGCCGATTTCAAAGCTGCATTAAAATATTGCACTGATACAAGCAATACATTGTATGAATATTGATGCACGTATTTGGTTGGTCAGTTAAGATATTCGTTCAGAAGGTCGGACTGTTTTGTGCTATGTGCTGTCCATCGATCCACCTTGACCGGAAGGCCTTCGCGTGACCTCATCGTGATGTCTTCCTGCCAGGAAGAGATACGGAATCGTAGATAAGTGAATGTGAGCAGGATTTCCAAAACGGGGTCTTTTCCAGCTGCTTCGAGAGAATAAAGATGTCATTTAATTATTTTATTCATGTAAAATATGTTTTACTGACTGTTGATAATGTCCACTGCTTGCGAATGGATAGGTAGCTATTCATAAGTAAATATAACATTTTATACAGTGGTTAATATTGTGTGCGTGAATTTCACTTATTATTATTATTATTATTATTGTTATTGTTATTATTGTTATTATTATTATTATTATTATTATATTCATGAAATAGTCCACCCATATTTGACTCTTCTCTATTGGCATTACTGACAATCGGCATTCGTCTTTTGCAACATGCCTGAAAAGGTTAAATACGCATTATATATATAGTTATTACAATTTACAATTTTGTAAAACAAGTTTAGAGAAATTATTTTTAAATTCTTATTTTATTCCTGTAATAATTCTAATAATTATCACTCGAAGGTCTGAGCTTTCCAGATAACTAGACCCTCTTGTGATATTACTTGTGATAATTGCACAGGAGCGTCTTTCAGCCAATATACGGTCTCGTTGATACCTTATTCACCAATCAGAATTGAACTTAATCAATAGTTTTAAAGCATGGTGTTCAGAACTAATAACTGAGAGCCCCCCCCCCCCTTCTTCGCTCTCTTTATTCCTATAATCTCTGCTTCGTTTCGACTAGGGATCTAGAAACCCTATTCTCATGCATTTTCCTGTTTACTATTGGCGATTCTTACAACCTGTAAAAGTGCCGATATTTGGTGATCTGCGAATTCAAAATATAAAAGAAGCGGTACAAGAGCTAACGCCGCATAATACACGGAGAAACAAAAGCACGGTATGGGATCAATTTTCAGAATTTATGCGCCGAACGAAATTACGGTATTGAACAAACGAGCGATGAAGATATTACAACTATATTAGAGAAATGGGGTTATAATAGCAAGAAAAAGAATAGTGAACATTACAAAGAAGGTGCTGTAAAACTAATGTGAAATGTAGTTCTCGTCCCTATATAACATATGACATAATTGATGCAAAAGTAGTAGTAAACGGCTATTGTTATAATAATGTTCAGTTGTATTTCATTTAATTGAGATCTCCACGCCGTTCTGTTTGGAATAAAATTAGCGTGTGTTTTCAGAAAGATAAAACAGGTAAGCAATATCACTTCAATAATTATACTAAAAGTACGGGGAAAAAAAGAAGAAAAGAAAGAAAGGAAAAAATCGTTCTGACACTGAAATTATCTTACTAAATGCCACTCTTGCTTATAATATTTTTAGGTAATTTAATTGAGTTTTTAAATTCAGAACAAGCATTAGTTAATCGCAATTAAATTACCCAAAAATTATCAACACTCGTTGTATTACTGAAAATAGCTAACGATAAGTATCATCCTTTAGATGGCGTGCTGTAAAGTTTCAGACGCGTAAGTGTAATCACTTGTTTGTTACGATCGTGTAAACAAACTAGTGTTAACATTTTTTATAAAATAGATAAAACTAATACGAGTATGTGACAAAGTATTTTGTTTTGAAGGGTTTAACCCCAACAGAAATACAAAAGGAGATAAATTCCACTTAAAGGATTCTTCATTTTCGTTTTCGACCAGTTAAGTGGGCCATTGAATTTAAGCGTGGCCGTACATCCATTCAAAATCTCTGGGCAACAAAAATTGAAACGTATCATATTTGACTTACATTTGCCTACTATAGAAAGATGGAGAGTTGATCATAATAAATGACAAAGGAAGTAAGTGAAAATAATTATTTATTCGTAGTTCTCAACCTAAAAAAGAGTTTGGCACTAAATTGTCAATTCTGTATCACATATTCAAGGAATTCTAGTTTCATTTCAGTCAAGGAATATTATTCACAGTTTTCTGCTCCCCAATGTGTTATTTTCAAACAGCTGCTTTTACTTTCAGTTTGTGCAGACATTTAATAAATAGGAAGTGGCTTACCTGTCATAATGGCACCCTAATTCCTTTGAAATACTTTCTTCAGGACCTCAAACACTTACCACTATCATTTCTAAAAAAAAAAAAAACCTGTCTTTTTTCGTATCTCCTGCCTTGATGTATCTCTTTAAGTGCACAGTCTGAAAACATTTCCTCATTTCGTTTTCAAAATTGGGATGTAATGGAGCTGACAGATTTGGGTAATGATACATTTGTTTTAGTAATAGGCTTGAGACCTGAAGAATAGGCTGATTGGGATGATTCAGTACATCTGTATGTCGGCCAATAACCTACAGGAAGGTAGTAGATCTTGTTCGTGCAAGTGTAGTAAGGTCTTATATGACAGATTGCCAACTTACATGTGCTTCTAGAAACACCCAAAATGACTGCACAACTTCTGAGACTGGTTTCGCATAAGAAACTTTCCTGTAACTTACTCGTAGCTGTGATTAATCTCAAAAGCATATATGTTGTGTATCATGAAGAAGAGGAGCATAGAGCTTGAACTTCGAGGATACTCTGCAGAAAAACTGCCGTTCCAATTGCTTCCAGGGCAGCGAAACGGAGCTTCTGTGCCACAGTAGGGCAGAGGGTTACATAGAGGTCGTTTTTGTGCAATCAACAGGAAATACGACCGCCAACTGTATGTGAAGAGGGATTTTTCCGCCCGTAGTCACAGAAACATAGGTTCAAATCCTGTTAGGGTCTGATTACCTGGCTTTCTTTTCCTGGTTTTCCTCGCGCACTGTAGTGCTATCTCGCGACCCGCATGTTCCAATGCATGTGTACTGTAATTGGAGTTGCCGGAAATGAAAACGCGGACATTGATTTGGTGATCTTGAATCGGTACGAGCTTCACCGAGAACACAACTGGGAAATTGCAGCGGTGTACTTTGGCATAAAGAAGCGTTAATCAGCATGTACAGCTACATAGTGATTTAAGAATAGTGCTCTTCGTGCAGGTTCAGCAGTTTTAATTTTGTAACTAAATATGTCCGTGTTTTCTCTTTTTCGCTACTGTTGTAATATTTTTTTTTTCTGCCCGCTCTGCCGATCTTTGGTAAAATAAATTTGCGCCACATTTCCACAAAAAGTAACCCAAATCTGCGTTGAAAAAGTAGCTCCAGTTAGCTTAGGAAGAAAAACTTACCCAACTCTTAGGTCTGCGGACTTCCCTCTTAATTAATCAGTAATCATGTTGTCTTTCAAAGAATTTCCACTCAGAAATTAATTATGGTGTTAAAGTAGTACTATTTGGTTTGTTTACAGCTTGAACATCATCAGCGTCCCATTCAATTAAGGGCGTAAAACGGCCGATAAATTTTTCTCAGAGGCCTCATCTTTCAGGCTTGAGGTACTTTTACGACAAGGTTTTACTTCTCTTGCGAAGGAAGCCATACATAGGATTTTTACGCCCGAAAAAAGATATACCCTGTTCGCGATCTTGGTCTACGAGGCAAGTCTGGTTACCATAGACCACCAGGATTGACCTAGCACGCTAAAGAAATGTTATAGTATTAAGCAAAATTTCAAGCTCATAAAAATCGATTAGTCTAATAAAAGCCAAAATTTAATAAGCCCAGGTTATTTTTCAAATGGAATTATAATTGTACCCGCCAAAACTATTTCCATACACCATCAAATTAATCATGTCAAAAACTTAGACTGAGCCTACCCAACATTTGTGTGTTGGTGGTGTGTGAACTAGGCGCTGTCGGTAAGTAATAACTGATCACTGATAATGCGGTCGAAGATGCAGCCTGCCTTGTGCACAGTAGTGATTTTTGAACTAACTCATTGAGGTATGAAGGGAATCTTTCATGGTACTTTTAATTACTGTGTAGGCTAGTGTTGGGATCGGCCCAGTTGCTTAGCCTTCCCCCTTCTGAGGTTTTGTACAACACGAATCCCAACATTTCAGTATACAGGATGCAGCAAGTTGTAGAGTAGAAAGGCAATACCAAACTAAGCATTTTGAGGTTAGTACATGGGGTCGCAGTTGTAATATAATAACAAGAGCGTTGCATGATCATAATTGAAATCGGGCGTTATGAAAACATTTTCATTTTCCAGTCAAAAATGAAATATAATCCACTGTGCGCGTACTGTCTCAAGTAATGAGTACGGTACACATTGAGGAAATAAATATTGCATGCGCGTACATAATTTATATACCTTGGAGGCCACCGCGCTGGTCCGCGCGTCCAATCCGTCACACCAAATGTTCTGTTTAGTTGGAGCTGCAAATGAAAAATGTGCAGGGGCGCCGCTATGTTGGAACCTTAAGTTTCGCTTAATTTCAAGTTCCGTATTACCGTACAATCCAGTAGGCTTAAAACCCAAATTCTGCATTGCACCTAGCGACAGCGATTAGTACTGAACACAAGTGCGTTTTGTTTACATGTGGCACTTCACAAACAAGTTTCACAATCTTAGACTGTAACATAACGGATTTAATGTTGACGCACGGAGTTTTTAGTTCTGAGTTTAAGTTTTTGTAGTTAAACTATAGCTGGCTACAGTATATTTATAGTTTTGTTTGGTTAACTGACTTCCATTTTAAGAACTGTTTGTATGTTTTATTTTGGAGTTTGTTTTGGTTGTTAATTGTGTTTGTTTAATTAGTTACAGTTATAACCTGTACAAAGTAATGTAAGAGGGAAGAAAAATGTAATAATCTGTAGAAACTGCAATATGTGTACCAGTATAGACATCTAGGTGCCAGGACGGCGTTTTATAATAATGATGATGATGATGATGATAATAATAATAATAACTAATGATTTTCATCATCATTTATTATCTCGTTCCTGTCCTCAAAATGCTTAGTTGCCTTTCTACTCTACAGTTTTCTGCACATTGTTTTTCCGCACCCAATATAGCATTTCGCTATTTTTAGTTGTATTGTGGCGATATGAAATTATGTAATTATTTTTAACTGCAAAAGGTATTTATTATTATATTATTTTTAAGCTCGTTCTTAAATTCATTCAATCATATTTTAGTTTATTCGGGGCCTTAGATCATATGATAGGTTGGTAAACATTTGTTTACAACGGTTTTTCTCAATTCATACCTAATACTCAATTACAGTGAAACAACGCAGTGTCTTACTAGGGTTATAGAGAAAGGGATATTAAAATTCAGGGAAATGTCAAAAATTCGTTTCAGAAGTAATTGATGGGTGGGGCCGGATTGACCTTATAACCAAGCAGATTTAAGGTGAATCATAGAAAATATTTTTTTTTTTTTTTTTTTTAAATATTGCACTTATTTCAATTATCACGTATAGACGCTGACTATACCGGTGGCAGGAGGGCATGTGCTCACTCAAGAATTCATCTCTAGGGGTGTAGTCCTAGTGGTGTAGTGATAACCATATTTGCCTCGTACAACCAAGATCATGGGTTCAATCCCAGCCAGGGTCGATGTATTTTTTCGGGCGTAAAAATCCTAAGTATGGCTTCCTTCGGAAGGAAAGTAAACAGGTTGGTCCCGTGTCGTACATTTATTGCGTGTAAAAGAACCTCAAACCTGAAAGAAGAGGTCTCTGAGCAAAATTTATCGGCCGTTTCACCTTGAATTGAAATGGACGCTGATAACCTGAGATGTTAAAGAGTATCCGTAAATAAACCAAACAAATAAATAAGTCTCTAGGGATGCCGAGAAACTCATAGCCGTGAAAAAATTGCCTGTCTATTGTAAATTGATTTTTTTTAAATACAGCTAAACGAACGTATTACATCAAGTGACCATTTTACATTGTAGTACAGGTGGGGCCATGGGAACCTGACTTTTTAACATTCAAAATGAACAAAATAAGGTACATATTGAAATTGTAATGCTCTTATATTACAATACAATATAACGGAATGTCATTTGGAGACGTGACCTCAATTTCTAAATAGCGCACACTCTAATGCCCCCATCACTTTAAGATACAAAGTTTGCAATCAGGCACGCAAATTCTGTATCACTGACTACACCATGTTGTTTGGTATGGCTCCTTGAGCTCATTAATGTCCCTTGGTTTCCTGAAGTACACTTTGGACTCGAGGCAACCCCAAAGGAAGTAGTCACATACTGATAGATGGAGAGAGCACGCGGGTCATGTAACGTCTCCTCTTCTGGGAATCACATGGTTTGGAAACGCTTATTTAACCGTTGTAACTGATAGTGGCATAGTGGGCTATAGCTAGATACCTTTGAGATGATTCCGCGATAATGTAGCTCTGGAGTAAGGAAGTCCCCTAACATTTATATGTGTTGAACAGAAGTCATTGTGACAGCTTTATCATTCTCTTAAAAAAAATTAAGGACCTATGATTCCAAAACTGGCAATGCTACACCAGACTTTTACATGTGAACTATGGAGAGGGCATATGCAGCTGCTGTGGATGCCAATATCTAAAAGGTTGTTTATTCACTGTGCCATTTAAATGAAAATGTGCTTCAACAGGTCGTGTCATCAATGAAGACGTTCACAGAATGTCATTTGATTTACTTTATCACGATTACTTAACTCTCGAACCTCAACCATCTTGTAAACATGAAAATTTAAATCTTTGTGCAGAATTCTTCTCAAACTGGTACGTCTTAAACGTAAGGCAGCAGCGTGTTTTCTGTTTCAGCTACTAGGACTCCTTGCCATTGCCTGTAAGTTTTTCTCACAGTGTACAGGACTACAGAAGCAGTTGCTCGAAGTTCTGTATCCACAACTTCATTGTGTACCTGCTGGGAACGGCACCATGACGCGGAATATAAAAATGTCAACGAAATAATCTGTGTAATGACAACTGAGTCATCATTTTTAAACATATATTTTCACCACAAAAGCACGATGTTCAGCATTCATAGCGCCAGTTTTACAACAATGATAAACTTTGCGCGTGCGCAAATTAACTCGCACATTCTCTTATATATTTACCAAGACCGCCACGGGTTCCAATTCTAGTTTTCGTCTTGAGCAATAGTTGGGCAATGCTTGATAGTCTTTGTGTCATTTAAATCTAGATCTTACATGTTCCTTTTGATTTATTTTTCGAAGTGTTAACTTAAGAAAACTACGCATTTTATCCAAAGTACCCTGACAGTGAATTTTGGTAGGTCTACCCAGTAATTTCTTTACAAGAATCTTCTTCAGAGCAGCAATGAAGTCATTTACCGTAGTAGTACATGTACAATTCACATCATGTGGAGGTTGATCAAGACGCCACAACCTGATTCTTTTCGTATTGTACGCCCTCCGGTCACAGCTTCATGCATAAATCTCCGAATGACTGCATTACTTGCCCGGCATTTGGTACATCTCAGAGAACCTGGGTTTCACCCTTTCATCATGTAATGGAAGTACCAGCACATTCTTTATATATCTTTGCATCGCATCAGTAGTTTCATCTAAACATGAACCCCACTTTGTTTACCCACCACCTCTTTTATTTCTTGAAAACATTCTCAAAATTTGGCTTTATATACTTTTTCTCAAGCTGCTTTCATCCAATGCTGATTCTTTGCACGTACTTCTTGAGGATGGATTGAATGCAGAATTGTTAACATAATGGACCAGAATTCCTGACTAAACTAATGCCATGGTAAAGATCTACAGAGAACTGATTCGATGACTACTGCTTTTCAGATACTTTTTTTTTTTTTGATTGATTGATTTATTTATGGACGCTCTTTAACATCTGAGGTCATCAGCGTCCCATTCAACTCAGGACGTGAAACGGCCGACAAATTTTGCTCAGAGGCCTCTTCTTTCAGGCTTGAGGTTCTTTTTCGTGCCGTAAATGTACGACACGGGACCCACGGCTTTACTTCCCTTCTGAAGGAAGCCATACTTAGGATTTTTACGCCCGAAAACATATCGATCCTGGCCGGGTTCGAACCCGCGTTTTGGGTGTAGGAGGCAAGTATGATAACCACTACACCACCAGAAGATCTGTAATTTTAGTATTAACAATAGTTATATTAGTACCATAACTTGAAAGTTGGACATGGTGGTGTTGTGGTAACCATACTTGCCTTCTAAACCCAAGATCACGAGTACGGTCCACTACACCACCAGGACCGACTTTTCAGATACTGAATTGAAGGCACTTATCAAGGTAGTTCGCTTAGGTTGCGACTTGTGAAGTTCAAAATTCTCCACATGCTTGCCATACTGGATCGGCTGTTATTCTGGTTGTTTGATACTTCTCATTGATCTTTATATTTACATCGAATAATTAGACCATCAGTTTCGATGTATTTTTCTGAAAGTGCATACAATTTTGCCTTCTGAACTTCTGGCATGCTCGTACTGTAACAATGCAGACACAATCAAGTAGAGCAACTAATATTTGAGCCTTATTTATGTAAAAAGTACGCGGACCGCACAGAGAACCCTGGTTCTGGCAAATAGCATAACTAAAATTTGTGTTTTCTCTTGCCAGTTTTGCACATTAACTTGGAAACTTTTGGGACTGCAAATTTATAAATAGACCATTTTATACCTCTGATCCTGTTCTACAAAATGAGACTATAGGGTTTTATGTAGCTGCCTAAGAACAGTGAAAATTGTGTATTATTCGGCCCAATTTTTTTTTTAACAAAACGTAAAAGAAACGGTTTAAAAACAAATAAGGGCTGGATCAAGAGGAGGAGAAAAGGTACAAAACTGCAATAAAATTTGTCTATTTCATGTTCTAAAATCTAAATTTCAAACAATCGGTATAAAACAACTATATTCCGAAGGACTATTGCAGTTGTATCCATGAAAAGATTTTTGAAAAGTGTCGCCAAATCTCCATAATCTAGGCACCAAAAATGACAATGAAAAAAAATGTATGTTCAACTTGCTGAGGAATTCGCTTAGTTTACTCAACTGCAGCGTGAGGGACTTTTTTTTTTTTTTTTTTTTTTTTTTAAGACGCTGCACTTTAAAACCTTTTTTGGGATATTTTGTGAACATTTTTATTTGGGTAAAACTGGTATTTATTTAAGGGAATTTATAAGCAGGCCAGAGGGAAGTTTATTTGTGTTGTAGCAAATATCACCAGCTTAAATGGTTATTCCTTCATGAAAACTAAGGAAACTGGTAACCTTTCTGTTCTGAAGAGACCGTCCAATGACAAGAGTGTTGTTGAAGCTATTAGAGCGACGTGTGACCTGTACTTCCGCTTCCTCAAGTGTGACGGCGGTTGTAGGTTAGCGTAACGTTTGCGTGCCTATGCGCGCCAAGAGGAGGGCTTGCTTTTGGCACAGGCTGGCAGTGTCCTGACCCCCAGTCGCGTTTGTTTATTCTACAGTACAGTGATAGCAATAGAACATTTAAAAGTTAAGCACTACTGGTTTATTTACATTACAGGTATCCGAAAGTCAGTTAGCTGATGTAGTTTCTTTTATGATCAATAAATAAATTTGATACCCAATATGTATTAATGATAAAAATGGGGGAAATATGATGCTCTGTTCCACAGAAGTATTACTATTAGTCGTGCACTTGTAACTTGTATAGATTATTCTACAAGTGTAGAAATATTGGTAACTTCAAATATTAGTGCAAGTTTTAATATATTTTTAATAATTTTAGGAATCAGTTAACCTAAATATGTGACATTGATGATAAAGATGTGAGTAGGAATGTGTATAAAACAAGAATACTTCAATATTTGAGTATAATTAAAAGTGTAATAGGTTAAGTGCAATAAATATATGACTTAGATTGGCCTTTCCTGTTTCAAATATATACTTCAGTCCAGCATCCAGCATATTTTTTAAGAATTTTGTTATGTGCCACGAAAAATAATTTCTTTTCGTTCCTCAGTCTCTTTTGACGCCATTTTCATAATTTTTTTCTTATGGTGAAAATATGATGGCCAAACAATGTAAAGAAATGTATACCGGGTGTAACAAAAAGGCCTGTCAAAACTTGGGAAAGCATTCCTTGCATATAGAGGGTGCAAATATGTTACATGAACATGGGTCGGGAAATATTTTATTTCCTTGTTAGAGCTCTTTGTCTACAACTCCGCTCACACGGTGTGGTATGCAAACTATAATGCCAGCATAGCTGTCCTAACCCCACAACGGAACAGCTGCTTAATACGTACAGTGAGTAAACATTCGCTTTACCTCTGGTTAAATGGGGTGGGAGTGCTGTAATTACTGTTAGTTCCTAGGTTCACCGTTGTTGTGGTCGTTCTGTACCACGTAGTCCGTACTAAGTTTATTGCTTGAAGTAGCACCGAGCATGCAGTGTCAGTTCTGTGTGTTTACGTATCTCGTTCCAGGTACAGTGAAATGAGGTATTCAAATACGGAAGCGGCGGATGCTCATATGATCTATGGATTAGCCGAAGGTGTAGAGGGTCTTCGTGCTCGTGTTCTGCAAGGCTGCCAGACAATACAGATACTCCAGGGATGCTTCAGCACACCAGGAAGTCCATGCGAGGACTATTGATTGGTTTATCCGTGCTAACGGAGGACATTTTGAACATTTCACATGATTTTCTGTTGCTTATGTTCTATATTTAATATTCTACTATGTGGTACTGGTGTAGAAAAAAGGCTCTAAGAAAATAAGGCAGTTCCGGGCCCATGTTCATATTATATTTTTTATCTTGTATATGTGAGGATTGTTTCCCCATATAAATATAAATGATCAACTGGACTAATAAAATTAGTCCAGTTGATCTGCCATCTCTCGACGATTGAAATTGAAGCTGTTATGTATTCGTATGCTGTCGTCGTCCCAAAGTGGATTATTGCTCTTGAATATTGACAGATGCATAATAAAGTATTTACATTGTCATTATTTCTGAGGAAAAAAAATCACTAGTATGGCGACATGCTTATATAACTTCACTTGTAGCTTTTTATTCATACTTTTAACATTCTTTGGTGAAACAGAAAGTTACAAGTCCATACTTTACAAGGACTTGCAATGCATTAGACCAAATTTTTATGGATGGATCCCTGATTAAAATATTCAGTGACGAGTACTTTCTGTTAGTCCACAGAGAAGTTGGGCTAAGAATTCTCAGAGGTTAAAATTGAAACCTTAATCTTCTTTGACTGTGGGTTATATAGGCCAGCGAATTGAATTTCACGAGTAGTTTCTTATTCATAATGAAGCGAATATTGAATTTAATGAAATAATGCTATTTTCAGAATGAAAATACTGATTATTCGTCATAACTGTGCTTATTGGTCAAGTTATAACCCATGTGTAGTAATGCAAGAGGAGCTAAACGTTTCTGGTATCTGTGTATGAAGGAAATCGCATAATAATAATAATAATAATAATAATAATAATAATAATAATAATAATAATAATAATAATAATAATAATAATAATAATAATAATAATAATAATACATTTCCCCGAAGATATGTCACAGGAGAAAATTGCGATGAAATTTTGGAAACAAGAAATAAGAAATCCTGATTTTGATTTCGTTTGGCGAAAATCACTCGAAAGTGAGGCAATTGCTTCCAGCCAATTTCATTGAGTAGCTATAGGTGGAATTTTTAAAGAAGAACTTTACACTAAAGACGAACACTACTCCCATGAATTAATCGCTAATGTGTTTTTTTCTAAATGGTGTTCAACGCCCGTTTTTACTACTGAGGCACCACAGGCGGTGACACTGATGATAAATGAAATGATAAATTGGGAAAGGATTTTTTAAGGAAGGAAACGTTCTAGGCTTAAGTTTAGGGTACCTCCTCGGCATTTGCCATTTATGAGGGCTGAGGAAAACCTGGACAAAACTTCAGTCAGGAAGGACAGTTCTGGCGGGATTCGAACCCCAGACCTTCCGCTCATGAGTCCGCGCCTTAACGACCTCGGCCACCCGTGGTGGTATTTAAGCATTAGAAGATATGCATAGAAACAAATAGTTTTACAAAATTTATCCGTATCATGCATAATTGTTCATAACCATGTTTAGATATGTGATATTGTTATATTCACATAGTTAACGACTCTCTTTTGTATAAAAATGTTCTCGGAATGGCCCACAGATTACAGCAGCTGTTCCAAAGCAGTTTTGTTATCAAAACCCGCCATCTTCCATAGAAACATTATGCAATAATGGATTGGTTATGAATTGCAGAATGCTATAGTTGTTTGTTGCAGTGCGCGCACGCACACACACACGCATATATATATGCGTGCATACATACATACAGGAAAAATAGTAAATATCGAACATCGTACGGTTATTAAATACTTGGTAAAGAATGCAACAGTAATTCATGACAAACACTCTAGGGGACTTTGTACCATCATTTTTATCAATTTCCGAATGGACCGCGGAGTTTAAACCGACCATGAAAACTTGGAAGATGACACTAGCGACGGACCATCAAAATCCGCTGCGACATCAGAAATTTTCGATAAAGTGCGCGATATGGTTCTGGAGGATCGCGATTAAAGGTGTCCGAAATTGTTGAAGCTCTGGGCGTTTCAAGGGAATGCATATTACATGTTGAATTGTGCTTGAAAAAATGATTGGCAAGATGAGTGCCGCAACTGCTGACTCAGGATTAAAGCGAAACAGAGTGCAAATCTCTCAGCAAAGTTTTGGCCCGTTTTCAGAGACTTCGTCGACTTTATGTGTTGATTTGTGACTAATGGTGAAACATGGGTGCACTCCCGCACACGTGAAACAAAAAACAACAGTCTATCAGTCACTGGGAAAGAAAGTCAAATGTGTGAAATCGGCCTGGTAGAACATGGCGTCGCTTTTGCAATGTACTGTTAATTGATTATCTTCCCATTGGAGCGTATTATGCTAATGTTTTGGATCTATTGAAGATAAAAATTCGCGAGAAAAGGTCAGGTTTATTAAACAAGAAAGCCATCTTTCATCAAGACAATGCTCGCCCTCACACATGTGTTGTTGCAGTGGCGGAGCTCGGTGAATAAGAGTACAATTTACTGCCACATCCGCCTTATTCCCCTCACTTGACACTATCGGATTTCCATCTGTTCCGTAAATTGAGACTATTTCTTGGTGGAAAGAAATGTTCGTCCGATGAAAAGCTTAAGTTATTCAGTTCGGGCGTATTTTGCAGGTCTGCAGGAATCTGACTTTGGTGACAGAATAAAGGCTTTGGAGCATCGCTGGACAAAGTACATAATGTTAAAAGGCTTTGCCGTTATACATCACTGAGAACGCAAGTATACATGTTATAGAGAACTTGTACATGTACGTGATTTTTAGAACAAGGAGAAGTTCGTGTGGTCTGCGTTATTCTCGAACGTTGCACACATTTTACAAACAAATTGGAGCCTGCATGCCGAACGAGGAAGCCGTTTACAATGATAATGCAGATAAAATTATATTTTTATAAACAAATTCTTGCAACGCCATTTTCAATACTGAGACATCACAGGTGGTGGAGCATTGACCATACTTGTATTTAAACACTTAATTGGGAAAGCGGAAGGACTCCATATTTACGTTTAGGGTACCTTCCCGGTATTTTCCATTGTGCAAACACTTCGAAAAAATGAAACTTCGTTCGTGCTCTAGATTCAATGTACACAACATCAACCAATCATGCCCCATAATTGCTCAAGGACAAAGACCTAGAGGAAGGGTGGTCCTGGTGGGAATCGATCCATAGAACTCATTTTCACAGGTCCGTCCGTGCCTTTTCGACCTGGGTCACCCTGTCGATGTGAACGCGTTTTGGTGTTGCTCTCGAGTTCAAAGCAATGTGTAATGACTGCAATAAAAGAATAGCCTAAAGGTAGAAAACACCTGAGTCAAAACTCGAGCACGTAGTGACCTTAATTCGTACACCAAAGAGGATGGAATCTATTGCTCGTATTCGCTTCATTCACCGAGAAACTTCAGGAAACAAGATTTTTATCTTGGAATATCGAACGCAACATAGCCTTCAGCCACGTCATTAAAGTCTGTCCACCTTGAAAAAAACTTGATGTAAACAAATCGACTGTATCTTCTGCTGCCTTTAGTGCCTATTACTTTAAGCCGGTACCAACTACTACGGATTATCAACTTTTAATGCAGCATTGAATATGAAAAATCTCTCTTTACCGTTCATATAAAATAATACGCCACTTAAAGTCATTTAAAGATGCATGTTCAACCACACAAGGGCATTAAAATCCTCATGTAGCGGCCATTTAAATCACGCGGAGGTATAACTGTTGACGGATTATGAAATTATTTATTTAAATAGCACTAAGTTTACAAATGTTGTACCCAGGTTGTATACAAAATACTCCGATGCAACAATTTTAATTTACATATTAATTTTCACCATTCAACTAAACTATATTTAACAATGTTTGCTAAGCCCCAGTCTTGGTTCATCAGTAGCTTCCTTTTGGTATATCCAGAGGATTTTGGCACATCCCCTTCTATTAAAAAAAGAAATACTATAGTAACATAAAACTAAAACATTTTATATAATCACCCAAAAGTCTATTCTCATTTGTAGAACCCTGTCTTTAACTAACTTATATCCACCCACATTTAATTTGTTTAATCTACTTCACATACTATCAAAATACCACTACCAGCCAATTATACAAGGCAAATGCAGTCGAGCTCCTAGGTCCTCTCTCCTCTCTAAACATAACTATTTCTTCTTAACTCTGTACAAATATACCCCAATACCTAATTTGTCTTTGGTCGCAAAACATTTTTTTTTTTTTGCTGCATTTTGCTTATTTAACGTAAACCAATTTCCATACATTGCATGTTGTCTCCATTCACTTGTTCCTGAGCATTCAAACAAAAAATGTTATAAATTTTTCAAATTTTCACATAGACGACAAACCCCATGCTCGCAATTACTTCCAAAGCACCTTAAGTTTCAGATTCCTAATCTAAACCGTGCCATTCCCTCTCTCTCCTGCTTATTACACCCACTAATGTATCTATCTCTTTTAACATCCACTTTTATCACACTAGTGACTTCTTTTCCCTTATTATAGAATGTAGCACCTTCCGTCTATATCCTCCAACCTTACTCTAATCCGTTTGCAAAAACCACCCTCCAAATCACATCTTCTTAGACACACATAACCCATTCCGTTCCTTGTTAACACTTTCTAACTTTGTTTACCCAATAGAAATCCTCTACCAGAGCAGAATCATCCCGAAATTATAAACATTCATTTAAAAGTCGAATACATATATTGTTTTAAAACAAAACAAAAAAAATCAGTTTTTCATAATTTTTTCCAAATTTTACTGATACCATTCCCTTAAATATGTAATTACATTTTACGTCCTCAGGAAAGGTTTTCTTTCTCCACACAACACACATAGATGGTCATTTTACTGCGAAATGAAATCATTACTCAGTTATGTGACGTTTTCATCTAGGTCATCGTTGATCAAATCATTTCTAAAGTTCAAGTAGTTTGTCCTTGACAAGAGAAAGACCTTGTCCTTAAAATCTGCTTGGTGAGTGCGACAGCGGAAGCATTGTTCACCAACAACGGCATGCAGGAACAGCAAGTCAGACAAAAACAGTTTGCTTGATTTAATCAATAGGACGGTTGCACGATGTAACATATCTTTCCATAATTTTCATTGAATCATCCACATTCTCAAATTGTTAACGCATCTCATGACTAAACGTAATAAATGGTTACGGATCCATTGATGATGATGATTATTATTATTTAATTTATATGCTTTTGGCACATGCGAGTTCTAAACATGAAAATTTGAAATGGTGAACACTATAGAGTTCCAAAAAGTTGATGTCGTCACCTCTTCTGTAGAAGAAACCTACTTTTTCTTCTTTGGCATAGAACACTGTTTTGACTTCTGTTCCGATTTGGATCCAAGCCTGTGAGCCGACGCACGGAAGACAAGAGTAATGAAAACTCCATGAAAGATCCTCGCACCGATCCCTAACAATGACGTAGAAAATCACTACTGCGCTTGCGCATGACAGGCTGAACCTTTGACCATATTATTGGTGATCGGCTATATAGCACTGAAGGTATTTCAATTCGTCTGTAAAATTAATTTATATAAGCCAGCACACTAATTTTGGATAGTCTTAATGGACGCGCAGAGTCGGAAAAAACTGTAATTTTGTTGGCTCAAGCAGAACTTCTACATCGCACGAAAATGCTGTCGAGTCACCTTCTTGTTAGAACAGCAAGCGCACGATCGCAATTAACATATTACTGCAGCTGTGATTACTAATCAAGGCACGCTCTTTCCAGTGCTGCCAACAGGAAAGTAAATCTCTCATAGTTTTCTCAAATCCAAAAATTAAACGGTGATCGTTGTAATGTTCACGGTGTTTTTTTTTTTTTTTTTTTTTTTTAAGTTTTGGAAAAACATGGAAATTATAGGTGCCCAGTCTGGGCTGTATGGTGGATACCGCAGTGTATGGTAAGATACAGTTTATTACAGTTGTAGTAGGAAGTTAAGCATGTGGTTTAACCTTAATCGCAAGTTTTAAAGTGTGAAACATTAAAATTTAACATTCTGCGACCCTAAAAATGCTTCTAATGATCTTTTTAACTCTTTGAACCGAAACGCCTTCACGAAATGTGTTCATTAATTCAACTCTTGCATCAGTTTCTACTCCTTACATTTTGTAACAATTGAAATGCCGGTGGTAGAATTTATATTTTTTTTTTTTAAAATTCCTCAAATTATACAGTTGCATTAATAAACAGTTGTTCATATATTGGTTATTTTCTTGTAAGTAAACATCTGGCTAGCATAGAAACTTAATGGAACATATATTGGACTTTGGCACATGTTGCGTTGCCTAACAATTTCTTGTCGAGGTCATTGTATTGCCCCAGTCATAGTGATCGACCTTCAAGACGTTGGCCTCGGTCGTGGCTTTTGTTTTCCTTTATTGTTGTAGCCGGCGCAAAAACAGGTAGACCCCCAAGAAGATACGTAAGTCGGCTAAAATTGACCGTCCTTTTGAAACAGTACTTTCACCGACCAGGTACGTTCAGAAGGATAAAGCGTACATCCTGAACTTTTCTAGTCGGCGGGTTTTATCTTCCGTAACTGGAAAACAAATGTCGGCAAAGGCATCTGTAGAAAAGGTCGGAAAATAGTTATTTTTGTGCCTAGTATAGAGAAAGTAAAACTTTTGCATATAGGTAAACGGTAACGGAATACGAAGTTTCCAAACGAGTGCGTGAAATTCGATAGCTGTTCAATAATGATTAAGCGTTTGAATAATTTTGCAATATATGAATTTTTGGCATTGATTTACTATGAAGTGATAATGTAGCACAATTTTAAATCGCATTCTACGAAGACAGGCTTTTGTCTCCGAGCGTAGGTACATACAAGGCTGAGTCAAAAAGTAACTTTAATGGTTTTTTTTATTTATGAACATATATTTTGGGATTGAAAACACTTCATGTTTTAACACAGTCTGCACCTGTTCAATGCAGGTGTTCCAGCGTTTCGCTGATACCCGGATTCCAAGAGAAAAACATTTTTGTGACTAATTTCGAAACCATCCCATGCATCGCGTCTTTCACCCCGTCATCAGTACGGAACTTCTTGGCGTCTAGTGCCTCTTTGAGTAGTCTGAAGACATATCCTGAAGGTGTCCGGTCCGGCGAATAAACAGGATGTGGCATATACTCAAAATGAAGATCTGCAATTTTTATGTCGTTGCATGAACTGTGTGAGATCTTGCATTATCGTGCTGTAAGAGTACACCAGTTGTTGAGAAAACCTCGACGTTTCGACCTGATTGCAGGTTTCAAGTGGTTCTCAGGTAGATCACAACATGACTCGTTAACAGTACATTCTGTGGGTATGTAATGTTCCGTGTTTGGATCTTCAGAGTCCCAGAAGAGTGTGAACATCACTTTATCGGTTGACACAGCTGTATAAAACTTTTTTCGGTTTTGGCGATGATGAAAGCCGCCACTGTTTGCTGGTTCGTTTGGTCTCTGGCTGGAAGTAGTGGACTCAAGCATTCCATCACCAGTGACTATATGCTTTATTCACAAACATCCACATGACGTTCTTTCAGTTCAAGGGTGAGTTGTTTTGGTAACCACTTAGCGGAGACTGCGGTACTGCAGAATGTCGTGAATAATGTGGTGCACAGTCTTGACTGATCTTCAGTCCCGTATTACTTGCTCTACTGTAGCGATAGTGTCTGAGGGTCGCTAATGTCACTTTCCCGCCTTTTTAATTGCTAAAGTACCGTTACTCTTTGATTCAGCCTCGTAAAATTATCATATGGTTCAAAATATCCCAGGATATGTGTTCGAACAAAGATCATTTGGCAATTTCCTCAGTGAAGAGTCTTCTTCTTACTGATAGGAGTAAACGGCATTAAGCTTAGTCAGTAGTTGGAGGAATTTTCATTTCTGCAATTACAGCAAGTAAATTGTAGTGACCTATTTCGTGTCGAAAAAACAACCTATTGTCTCTATCACAATAAGCACTCTACAGGGGATATTTAAAGCTGGAAATAACAAAATAATAACACTCCAATTACGGTAATATCGTCTAAGTATTACAAAAATACCCGGAAGCCTTTTGAACTTAGGAAAGTTGGCTAAAGGATTCCATGGAAACGAAAACCGGCACGGAAGTGGCGTGTAATGCAGTAGTCAGTGATGCACATCTGCAAAGAACGGATGCAGAACCTACAAGTGCAATGCTCTTGACTTTATCTCAGTATGTATATAATTAATGAAAATAATGTTTAATTAAATCAACACTATTCTGCATTAGTGAATAATTAATTATAGAAAGTTCTTGCTTACATCTACGTAACAATTCTTCTACATTCATACCTAAAATGCCTATCAGCTATCAACCAATGGGTTGTCGAGAGAGCAATAATTTATTTGTAAACCCATATGACATATTTTTCTTAACATTTTCCCCCCCCCCCGAAAAGCTTGAAAGATTTTAAAACCCATTGTATACATCAGACATACATAAGATATAATTATACATACAGCGTGTAAGGAAAAATATTGCACTAAAGGTTCTGCGCGATACGTGAAACAAATGTCTAATAAAATTTCAAGTGCCGTTCATCCCGAATAAAAAATCGTTTATCAAATGTTTGGACTTAATGCGTATTAATTGTTCGGAGCAAATGGCTTATTGCTGTGGAAACGATTTTTTTATCTTAAATCCAAGAGTTTAGTCACAATTTTAAATTAAAATGTTATCTAAAACGCAAAACTTTGCAAGTGTGAACCTGTTGTGGCGTGTGTCCAGCACGTGCAGTGCAGAAGAGAAGGGAGTTAAGGTATGCGATTTGAAGTAATGCAACGATCTAAATGTTTATTTAGATCGTTGCATTACGTTGCGATCTACATTGTAATGTTTAACTCTTTAGAGAACGAACAGGATTTGATCTTTCTTTGGCCAGGCAATACTTGGATAAGGTGTTATTTATGGGAAAGCAAAACATGCTAGAGATCTTCAAAGATCTTCACATTTGCTTAGTATTGCGGCAGCCGCTCAAAGATAACAGAAACGGGAAACGTAATGCGCGCTCATGTGCATGTTGGGCGTTGGCGTATTCTTCGAGCAAAAGCACAAATTCTCCAGTTCGAGAAAACCGAACTAGAAATAGTCGACAGTTGAGCACAATGATTGGACTGTCCCATTGCGTCGTGTTAGAACTCTGAGAAAATATCTGTAGCATTCATATCATCTACAGTGTGAGCAGTGCTTATCTGGGAGAGATTTTTCAGCCACCAATTCATTAGTCAAGTTGCAGTCTTTGTGAGTAGCACATGTTTACTGAGGAGGCGTTTTTTCTTCAATTTTCGTAACACCCATGTGTAGTCTGAGGAAACTCCCCATGCCGTGCAGCAAATGTAGTTATCATTTGACATGAAAGTTTATTTCTATCTCAGATAACGTTTCAAGAACATTTGCTCCAACTCCTGGAGAATATTCCTCTACAAATCAGCGCTAGCTGCTGTTCCAGCACGATGGAGCACCCCCTCACATTACCTACGCAGTGCGCCGTTTCCTAGACAGTACCTTCCGTAAACAATAGACTGGTAGTGTAGACCCCACCACCTGTCATGAGTCGGTCCTGGTGGTGTAGCGGTAACCATACTTGCCTTCTAAGCCCAAGATCGCGGGTTCAAACCCGGCCAGGATCGATGGATTTTTTCGGGCGTAAAAATCCTAAGTATGGCTTCCTTCGGAAGGGAAGTAAAGCGGTGGGTCCCGTGTCGTACATTTACGGCACGAAAAAGAACTTCAAGCCTGAAAGAAGAGACCTCTGAGCAAAATTTGTTGGCCGTTTCATGCCCTGAATTGAATGGGACGCTGATGATCTGAGATGTTAAAGAGCGTCCGTAAATAAATCAAATCAACCACTTGTCCCGAGAAATTCGAATCTCAGTCCCCCCCCCCCTTTTGAGAAAGCCTTAAAATGTAAGTTGCACCGTAAAGAAACGGAAACTGTAGAAGAGGTGAGGAACCGTGTTTTTCAAGCTGCTCGTGATGTCGGGATCAAGCATGCAATGCTGAGGAGAGTTGAAGAAAATGTCTTTTCGACGTTGCGAACCTGCATAACTGCTGATGGACATTTTGAACATCTGTTATTATAATGTTCAGCTCTGCTGTACAGGTTTTGTTTCAATTATCCTAATTTAAATGTACAAAACTCTACCAAAGTTCCCATATGAGGGTCACTAGATAAGTATTGAGACAACAAATAATGCATTCTCATAGATACGTTTTGTTTACCCCAGTTTCTCTAAGCATTCGTCCTGGCACTGTATACAGCCTTTCATCCTCTGGAACCACTTCTGGAAACATCCATGCCTTTCAGTTTTCGGCACTGCAGATAACTCCTCCTTGTATGCTGCAACATCTACTTCTGGGCTAGAAAATCGGCGATCTCGAAGTCGGCTCTTCACAGTAGGGAACAGGAAGAAATCGCATGATGCCAGATCGGGACTACAAGATGAAAGAGTCATTAGTTTTGCCTCAGTTCCTTGCAGAAACTCCATTGTTACATTAGCGGTGTGAGCTGATGCATTGTCATGGTGCAACAAAATGCCCCATAGTCCTGTCTTTGAACGTTATTCTAAGATTTTTTAAGTATTTTCGGAAGACGATCTTCTGTATACTATTTTGCAGTAACAGTTCTCTGATTTTCAAGCACACTGGTTGCCATATGACCACTTGTGGAGAAGAAGGCGGCACCCATTTTCTTTCCACACTGCTTTGCCTCTTGACTTTGACGGATGTTTGGTCATCAGGGAAACCCAAATGGAGGACTGGCATTTTATTTCTGGATCAAACTGATATATCCCTGTTTCGTCATCCTTAACAATATCTGAAACACGGCAACAATTTACAAGTTAAATCTTTGCAGCGTTTATTGGCACCATTCCATTCTGTGGAGCTTCTCTGCTTCAGTTTGGGCCTAAAAATCCTAAGTATGGCTTCCTTCAGAAGGGAAGTAAAGCCGTGGGTCCCGTGTCGTACATTTACAGCACGAAAAAGAATCAAGCCTGGAAGAAGAAACCTCTGAGCAAAATTTGTTGGCCGTTTCACCCCCAAAAGTGAATGGAACGCTGATGACCTGAGCTGTTAAAAAGCGTCCATAAATAAAAAACCAGATTTCCTGTGCTATGGAGTGAGAGTAGTAGTTTACATTTGAAGCGTGCGCGTCGCTTCGTTTACCAGCTGTAGCGTAATCTGCCGATACATGTGCTTCTGCAGCACTTGCCATATAATAGCGGAAACAAGGCTTTTTCGCGATAACTCCTAGAAAAAGAAAAAAACTTATTTATAATATTTTAATCATATCATCAAGAAATATTAGCAGTCAGTCATTGGTACTAAAATCCACACTTTACGAGGGGCTTTGAAAGTGTTTTTCAACAAGCCTATCCATTGTTGGACAATAATGTCTACAAAAATGTAACTAACGCAGCTGGCAACAATGAACCTTAAGCTATAAAAATGTGCATAAGTGCAAGTTTAAACTTGCATAGTCACTGTCATACAGTATGTTGAGTTCAGTACTGTGTCAATAGCTGATGAAAAATAACGAATATTTCTAATTTCTACTCGTTATTGCAACCCTGTGTATTTACTGAAATACTCTAGATGTTTTGGAAGATAGGAGGAAGTGGTAAATAATGCATCTGTACCTAGTGTGGGATTATTGATGAAATGGTATACAAATAAACCTGGTGAGCAGTGTGTAGTAGATAGGTGTGCATAATTTCTTACTAGTTCAAAGAGCGCAAAAAAAAACAAAAACAAAAAAAAAAAAAAAAAAAAAAAAACAATCCACGAGGACTTGATAGCTGTTGATGGTGATCGAGTGTGTTCACTTGATACCATTGCAAGATGAATTCTATCATTTAAAGAAGGGCGAGAGACTTTGAAAGACAATCCCCGCTCTAGCCGGGCTCGAGCAGCTGTGAACGAGAGAACAAAGTGAGGAATTTGGTGGAGGAAAATCGACATATTACTGTTGAAATGCTAAGTGTTGGCAGCATTGACATACTTCATGAACATTTAAAACTGCGAAAAGTCTGTGCAAAATGAGTTGCACATTCCTAACCAATGAAGAGGAGTAAGGAGTGTGCAAGGAAACTGCTCAGCATGTTTCCACCAAATGGTCCTAAACGTTTGACAGATACATGCACTGTGACGAAAGTGGTTGTATTTCTATACCGCTCAAATAAAGTTCCGAACTGCGTGTGGGTAAAAGAAAATGGTCCAAGACCATTTGTTCTTCGACAAGAATTTCGTTCTCGGAAGCGAATTTTCACTGTTTTTTTCAACTATGAAGGACTGTTAGTGGTTGACTGTATGTCAGAAGGAATGATAATGAATGAAGAATACTATAATACTTATATTTTGGATCCTTTATTTGAAGAGCTGAAGCGGCGGCGTCCAAAGACAGGAACTTCAAGACTTGCTTTTGTACAAAAAGGCGCCTCCTCACAGAACAGCTGCACATTTGAGAGAACTGGAAGTTGTTAAAATTCAGTCGCTGGACCTTGCACCGTGCAACTTCTGGTTGTTTCCTGGAGTGCAATCTTACATTGCTGTAAAATATTTTAAACGAGTGCAAGACCTTGCTCAAGTTATAAATTCAGCTCTATTGTCAATATCTCAGTCCGATTACCGTAGTTTATTTGACAAGTGATTGCACCGTCTACAACTGTGTGTGGAGAGAGATGGAGAATACTTTGAAGGATTGTGAGGATAAGTTTTCGAATTCAGTCCTTAGCTTGCACTTTAAGGTGACACTTGCAAAACTTGTCGAATGCACCTCGCAAACCTAATCTAGGGCTTAAAGTGGAACCGGATTAAGGGTTCAAATCCCTTGGGGCTGAGCATCCTAATCTCGAGTTTTTTTGTTCCCTTCCCTCTTTCGTGGTCTTCCCCGGTCACTGAGGCGAATATTCGGGTATATATTTACTTTCCACGAATTTTTTCTTTTCTTTTATTTTTCGGCGTTTCAGGGCTGCAATGCAATCACTGGAAAGCTGCCCTGGCGTTTGGAGTGACAGCACCTGTTCCGAAGGGCTCGAACTCCTTGATGGGGTAGGCTCGGGCGGCAAAATAACAGATGAACAAAAAAATGCAAATCTGGAAATGTTAGGAACCACATTTGCCTGCATACACACTACCCCCCCCCCCAAAAAAAAACCTGACCGCTCTTCGTATCCTTCTCTTCACCCCTTCCGGAGCTTCGGTGCGATACGAAAGTCCCTCTTGGACTTTGGTGTCTATCTCTTCCTCATCCTGTTTAACTCAACCCAAACCTGTGAATTACAAGTTTTGTGATTTATTGTTCGTGAACAATCCACAAAAACAAAACAGTTATTCCTAAATTAAAAGTTGACCAACTGCTTTGTAATAAAGAATATGGGATTAAATTAGGTTAGCCTCGTTTAAACTATACGAACCATGAAATTATTATGGACACAGTGCTGCAAGAAAAAATACTGGCTCATTCTTTCTACCAGAATGGATAACTAAATAACGCACAATAATTTATTTTTTCTGGAGATATTATAGCTGGGACGTTGACATTTTGCAGACGTGTAGTTTGAAGTTCGTGCTAGGGACAGCATATGTTCGATCAAATATATTGCAACATAAGCGAGAATTACCTCGAAAAAACATGTCGCGCATGATATTGTTGTCAACTTGTGAAGACATATATGGGGAAGAATGTTTGTACAGGTGGTGCACATTCTTTGAAGGAGGCCGTGTGAACCTTGTTGACTCGCCAAGTTCCGGATGACCAGTTACAGCTGCAACTCAAGAGACTGCAGTTCTGAACGACTGGAGGACTGCCTGTGAACCTTGTCAGATTTGTTTTACCATTTCTCAGGTACGGTGTACGATATCGTGCATGAAGTACTGAATTTTCTTGAAGTTAGTGCCCAAGCACCTGACAGACGAGCGAATGATGACATGCTCGAGCCACTCATGACGCTATGCTGCAGAAGACATGCCGTGACTCTGATGAGTCCTGGACATATCACTGAAACAAAACAGGCTTCAATGGAGTTGAAGCATCCCGATTCTCCAGCAAAGAAGAAACTCAAGGTGACGCAATCTGGGATACACATGTGTTCTGTTGGTGGAATTTCTTACGCGTACACAAGGGACCACTGGGAATACTACATGAAAAACATTGAAGAAGTTGCGCCGTTCCCTTCGTGACAAATGCAACGCTGCAAATGTCAAACTGCTCCATGACAATGCTCGCTCCCATCTTCGAATTTGGTTGAGAGGTGCTCCAGCACCCATCATACAGTCCATATCTTGCGCCCTCGAACTTTATCTTTTTGGCCCAATGAATAAATTCCTAAGACGTTTCATTTTCAATGAAGAAGTGTGATCTGCTATGTGCAGATGGCTATTATATTCCCAAAAGCTGATTCCTATGAACATGGTATATTGAAACTAATGCCACGATGGAAGAAATGTGTTGAGAAATTTCGCTCCTTTGTTGGAAAGAGCTAAGGATGTGGCTTCATTGTATATTTAAGTATTAAACTTTTTTTAAAAAAATATGCTTTACTTAATAATCCTCCCTGGTATTTTTTCTCCCAAATTCCTAATTTATGTTTAACTGAGAAAGCATAACAACAACGTTTTTGATATAAAAAAGGTTAAGAAGCTGGCGAGTGAGGTTTTATAATTATCCTAAATGACAAATCTCGTTTTCCGCGCTTTACAGCACCTTTATCATACTCATTACCCGATAATCAAGTGGGGAGGGAGAAAATGCCGTGAAGAAATGTGAGTGGTGCTCTGCAAAATTACTTTATCAAATAAACAATTATCCAAGAACAAATTTCAATTCGTAAATACCAACTCGATATAGATATTACTTTTTCTGTATTCATTTTCTTGGCAGCATGTTACCACATAAAAACACAACCTAAATTAATAACAATAATGAAGATGTGATCACTCGATTTGTTTTAATATCAGTATTAATTATTATTCCGTGAGCGCTTTTCATTGTTTTTTTACTTTTTCCAACAATGGAAAAGTATGAACTTGAAACTTCTAGGGCCATTTAATCAGAATTATTCAAAGAATTCTATTCAGCATCAAAATTTATATTATTGCATAACCAGTGTGACCAGAAAACGATGCACAGGTTTTAATTCACAATAGCAGGTATTGCCAACATAATCGCCGACATCCACCAATCCGGTGAATTAAACTTTAGCGTCAATAGTAAATATTTCGGAATGTTTATATTCGTTAATAATTATTAATAGGATTTCGATGGCATGCACAGCTTGATTACTGTTTAATTTATTTAAAAGAGAAATATTAAATGTTCTCGGTTTGTATTAAATTATGCCACTCCTTTATGTAGTCAGTGAAGTGCCATGGCACTGAGAATTTGATCTCGCGACGAGATATACAAGCCGTGCCTACTGTATATGCTGTACATTTTACACGACAGGATTTCTTTTTATTGCATGTCGTATATTTTAGTTAATACATTTGTTGTTTATCCGCACGTGTTTTGTTATTTCGCAGGTTGTTATGAGAGATAAATGATTTCAAAATGGAACACAGGAAGCAACCTGTACCTCAAGACATTGCTCTGGCATCCGACATTTTCGACCAGTTCTGCAGCGCCTCCACCTTAAAGGGCATCCTTGGACATCATAGACAGCTATGTGATATACTGCGGATTAAGCCGACTGTATTTCCACAATATTATCCTAAGCTCAAGGTAAGACGAAGTATCAGTCTTATTCCTAGTTTGTACGCTATGCGAGATGAGAGAAATAAATCCTCGCAGATTATTGAAGCAGTTTAGACACTTACCTTAAATGTAGTGCAGAATTAAGTGCCGCATCACCTCTTTTTCCATATGTTTTAGTATTCCAGCTTGCTGTATATTACAAATACTTACTGTAATTATGGAGTAGAGTGCAAATAAGAACCAGGCTAATTCCAACAGTTAATTTTATACCGGTTACCCAAAAGATTCGAAGTCAGATATAGTTTAATGATATGTAAGATCACTTTCTTATTCTAATTACGTCACTTTATATATCATACTGTAATTAATATTGTCATTAGGAGTGAGATTTTTGCGCTTATTTTTCATTCCTTAAATTTTTATTTCGCCATTGTAACATTTTCGTTTTTCCAGCTATTACAGGTAGCCAAGCAACATTAAAAAAAAAAAAAAAAAAAAAAAAAAAAAAAAGTATGAGGAACGCTCTAAAAGTTCTGGACATGACCAGCAAAAGACAATATTTAAGACTTTTTTTTTTTATTTTTAAAATTTCCAACATAGTCACGGTGTAAATCGAACACTCTTCCTCCAACGACTTTCCAATCTCGTCCAACTCTCAGCTTCAACCTCATCATTTGATGTGAATCTTCATCCACTCAGCCATTTCTTCAGGTATGTGAACAAAAAGTAAACACTGGGAGCCAAATCCGGCGAATATGGCGGATGTAGAAGCTCTTGGAAGCGAAGGTCATGCAGTTTTGCAACAACAATCCCAGACGCGTGCAAAGGCTCATTATCATGATGAAAGAGAACTTTCTTTTACACAAGGCGTGGACGTTTAGCCTGAATAGCATCCTTCATTTGGTCGAGTAGTGAAATGTAATACTCCCCGCAGATAGTTCTGTCTTTCTGGGGTAGTTTACGAGTATAACACCATGAGAAACCCTGAAAATCGTAGCTATGACTTTCCCTGCAGATGGACTCTTTTTTGCTTTCTTTGGTGCACGTTCACCTGTTGCCACCCACATTTGGACTGCTCCTTCGTCTCTGGCGTGTAGTGATGAATCCATGTTTCATCTGCTGTTATGAAATGTCGGAGAAATTCGCTGGAAAGGCGTTTAAACAAGTCTTGCGAAATGTCCATTCGAATGCGTTTTTGGTCCATAGTTTACAAACACGGCACCCATCGAGCAGAAAGTTTTCTCATACCCAAAACTTCGTATAAAATGAAGTGGTCAGGGCGTATGGAGGTCTTTGCAATGTCAACCAGCTCGCTCATCTTCAACAGGCAATAATTGAATAAGACATTGTTCATTTTTGTCAAATCTCGTCGGTCATAGCAATTTTGGGACGATCTGAGCGCTCGTCATCTTCAATGGACGTACGACCACGGCTAAATTTATAGTCCACTTTTTAACCATCGAAAACGAAGGGTAAAAATCCTTTAATGTAGAATGTAACTCATTTTGTATTTCTGTTGGGGCTAAGCATTTTATAACAATTCGTATTTCAGTTTTATCCATTTTGTAGAAAATGTTAACACTAGTTTGTTTACACAGTCATCACAAACAAGTCTGTACGCTCACGCGTCTGAAACTTTTCAGCGCGGCATCTGAAGGATTATATTTAACAACTATCGTAGTAATTTGATCATCTTAACCGCATCTCTGAGTCAGGCCGAGAACTTTTAGAACACCCCTCGTAAAAACGAAATTTCCTTATATAGAACAGTTTACACTGGGAAGCAGCAGGGTAAGGAAAGCTTGCGACATTTTACCTGCACAGATTGGTCGTTAGTGTTAGTTCAGTATTCGTGATCATTTAAAAAAGTTTCGCTTTGGTCTCTGCTGCATATCACCTCAGAATTCTGTATATTTGTCATGTACGTAGTCTTAGCATAAATACTATTACAAAGTTTTCCTTACATATTTTTATTTTTTATGATTTACTTTTTACAGGACTTTTCCTTCACCCAGGGTTTTAATGTAATCGCATGAAAAACATTTCTCTAACCTATATATCTTAGCTAAATTAGATTTACTCGTCTAAAATGTATGTGAAATAGATTTTTAGCTGTACTTCACTTGAGGAACATCTTTCTTCAGTGTCCAACACAAGTCGGCCAACATATTAGAACACCATTTATCTAATAGCGCCTTTCCACTTCCGCGATGTCCTGGTGGAAATGATTCAGTTGTTCGTCGCTCACAGCCCCTAGGTTTTCAGGAAAGAAATTGAGATGGGAGTGCAGAAAGGGAATTTTTACATCCCATGATCTTGTAGTTCTCCATCATCTGAGCAACAAGTTCTCTGTAGTTTCAGAACTGAAGTTTCTTAGAAAGTTTATGACTTTTTTTAAAAAAAAGATAACCGTGCATCACTGGATGTTGAGCATAAACCCGAGGAATAGCGTTTGTTCTTAGACTCCTCGAAAACAAGTTTGAAAGAAGTGCTGCTATATATAATCCAAATTCTCAACACCATTGCAGAAAACTAGGCCCTTCTCTTTTTAGAAAATAAATGCTCAAATTCCTTTCGGTGTTGGCGGAAGAAACTTGGTAGTCACCCTACAGCAGCGTTCAGCTTTTCAATCTTGAGGCGAGGAATTCCGCCTTGCTTTTACTTAAACCAAGATCCCGAACCAAATTATTTTCCTTCTGTGTTAAAAAGCGAGGTTCATATACATAACATCTTCAACAAAATGGCGGTCATTCTGAACATCAAGATCACTTTATTCATTGTTATATCATTTGGTGGAGTTGGTATGGCAAGTCCTGGCCTATGAAGCACCGACCAAATTGCTGAATCTAAAAATGGATATTTAACAGTGTGTGTCTGGACTTGCAACTTATTCGAGATATATTTTCAAGCAGGTTGATAAATTGTCCTTAGGTTCCTGCCTCATCACAGGACTGTCAAAGGTATCCTTTTAACCAGTCAGTTAATAGTGTTACACATTTGGTACAACAGATTTCCGAGGGCATGTCTTGTTCTATTCAATTTTGTAGTCAAAATACTTAAAGCTAGAGACATACAATTTCGACTCTTTTAAAGTGAGCTCGCCACACACAAGTAACAGTTGTGTCCAACATTAAGACACTTTCGAGACATGTTTCTTATACACAATCTTTATAATGCACTATCAGGTCTATCAAATGACAACGGAAGAGAGCACACAATTCGCTTTTTTCTTTAAAGAAAACTTCTATTCATCTGGGAACTATAATCATACGATCACAGTTTTGTGAGAGAAATTTAAGTGATATTCGTGAATTCACAGGCAACAATCACCAAACGTTATAAGTTAATTGTTGACACATGAAATAAATATATTCCTAATCAGCGCGTTATATACTACAAACGCTAGTAAATAGAAAACAAATACTTTCAAAATTCAAAATAATAATAATAATAATAATAATAATAATGGACGGTGATGAGAAATTTTAGACTTCATTTTTGGAATCAGTAGATCGAATACATATTAAACAGCTAAAAGTATTTATTTAACAAAACCATTTTGACCAGTGATATTATATGTGGGATACGTGAGCAATAGTTATGAATTTTATGATTGTTTTATCTAGATTTAATGATAACTGCATCTATAGTTCATAATAAAAGCTTATAAATTAATGTGCTCCTGAAAGTTAGGCAACTCTACCAGCTCCACTCGAGCTTAGCTTTTTTTCCTTCTTCTTTTTGAATAGTGTTTAACGCCCCGTTTTTACTACTGAGGCATCACAGGCGTTGAACACTGATGATACATGAAATGGTATATTGGGAAAGGAATTTTTAAGAAGGAAACGTTCCAGGCCTAAGTCTAGGGTACCTCCCCGGCATTTGCCAATTATGAGGACTGAGGAAAACCGGGGGGGGGGGGAAACCTCAGTCAAAGAGGACGGTCCTGGCAGGATTCGAACCCCAGGCCTCCCGTTCACGAGTCCGCGCCTTAACGACCTCGGCCACCCACGGCGGTGCGATGAGCTTAGCTTGAACAAGTATATTTGCTATATTTGAAATTAAATTAAATAATTAACTTACTTAAGAATTTTAGATGGAGAATTAATGTGCTAACAAAATGATACAATGCAAGTTTGCGTTTTATCGCAGAGGAAGATGTAGAATGCTTACCGCAACTACAGCACACCGCTGCACTACTTCAGCGAAGAGGATTGTAAACAAGCCAATGCGTAGTGAGAAACTGAAGCACGTTGTAATGATCTTTTCAGCACAAGCCCCTCTGCCACACATTGTTGCCGCGTTTGTTCTTCCGCAAATTACTACAAATTGGAAAGCTTCATAGAATTATTGCCTCTCAGTTCCCGTAATCTAATCGAAAAAACTTTTAAGTTCATAAAATAAATATGCTACAAGGTGTGCGTTTAATTTCTGTTTTCTAACAAATTAGTACTAGAATTAATAAAGCATAGTTGCGTCAATTGAAATCTTCATGCTGCGCTTCTTCTGTTAAATATTCTTTGGGTAGAAAACAGAAGACAATAATGTAGCAAAAGATCTACTTCTCAATCTCAAAAAGAATCTCATCCAAGTGTTTGTTATGCCTCGCGTTGATTATTGTGATATCTTGTACTCTAATCTGCAAACTGAGCAGATCGACAGATTACAACGCGTCCATAATGCCTTTGTTCGTTTCGTATTCAACACTCGTAAATTTGACCACGTGACATCCCTACACAATTGTCATGACCAAGAGCATCCGCAAAGGGGGCACAGAGGGGTAGTTGCCCCCTCATGATTTTTAAAATTAATAAATTTCCATTTAATAGCTTAAACACTGGTATTTTAAATAAGCGTTTAAGGTGAATATAATTGATTAACCTATATTTTCTTTGTTATATCGATTTTAAAAAGTAGGTTGTTTAATTGATTTTTCAACCCTGGTAAATTTTAAGCATTATCTACTGTCAACAATATCCCCAAAAATATTCTGCGAACGCCCTTGGTTATGGCTACCTCTAAAAGAACGTACGTCTTTCCATCCACTTACGCTCCGGTTTAAAATCCTCCGTATCTTCATCCCTCAATGTATCGCCTCTCGCTTCGTATATCTGTTCCTACCCCGAACCCAGAATGTCACTTTACTGTCTATCCCTCATCACGGAACATATTTCTACTCAATGTTATTCCGCGTGTCAGTTCCCAGAATCTGGAACTCCCTTCCTCCTGAATGGTATAGTGGCAACCATACTTGCCTTCTAAACCCAAGATAGCGGGTTCAAACCCGACCAGGACCGATGGATTTTTTCGGACGTAAAAATCCTAAGTATGGCTTCCTTCGGAAGGGAAGTAAAGCCGTGGGTCCCGTGTCATACATTTATGGCATGAAAAGAACCTCAAGCCTGAAAGAAGAGGCCTATGAGCAAAATTTGTCGGCCATTTCACGCCCTGGATTAAATGGGACGCTGATGGCCTGAGATGTTAAGAGCGCCCGTAAATAAAACAAATAAAAAAAAATCCTCCTGAAGTCGGAGATTGTCGGACAATAAAGTAATTTAAACGTGAATTAAATTGTCATCTTATCTCTGGAAATCACAACAGCTAGTGTCTCTTCTTCTTCTTCTTCTTCTTCTTCTTCTTCTTCTTCTTCTTCTTCTTCTCCTCCTCCTCCTCCTCCTTCTCCTTCTTCTTCTTCTTCTCCTTCTTCTTCTCCTCCTCCTCCTCCTTCTCCTCCTCCTTCTCCTCCTTCTCCTCCCCCTGTACTCGCGAAAAATCATTGAAGAACAACCGGAATTCTAACACTATATTTATCAACTTTCTAACTGCATTAAAAGTATGTTATAATTGTAGGCAGTATATGTCTTTAATGTGGCTTTTTCTGTATTTTTGCTGGTTTTTTCGCCTGGTACAGTGGAAGAGAAGGCCCCATGGTCTTAACTCTTGCCAGGATTATTGTATGTAACCCGTTAAAAGGGTAATTTTCAGAGGTTAGAAATTAAATTTACGCTCTGTACTGTTTATGACAGAATCAGTTCCTTCACGGTCTGTATTTTTACTCATTGTACGCTCTACATGCACTGAACTCGGCTGATATAATTTAGTCTGACATCACTCTTTTGAGAATAATATCGTGTCAGGATCTCGAGCAACTCTGAGCAGATTTTTGTACGCAACCGAGCGGGTAATGAGTCACTCATAGTGACTAATTGAAATATCCAGTCGAAGGTCTAAGCAGAGTTCTTTGAAGCCCAGTACATACGTGCAGAGCTTTAATTATTATTAGAGGCTCCCCACGGAGAAGGTATTCCGTCTTCGGAGCGTACTTTATGACGTTAAGCATAATCTCTCTATTTTACGTGTTAAAATGAAATGAGGCAGTGCAGTTCATCCTTTTGGATCAAAGAAGAGAACGATTTTGATTTTTATTTTGTGGTAAAATTTTAGAGAATATGTGTGAATGAAGTAAATTGCCAGCTTCAAGGTCACAAGGGCAGTAGCTGGTAACCAGATTCACTGGTTCGAATCTCCTGCATGATGAATTTGCAGACAAATTCCAACACCTTACATAAACTCAACATGTTATATTAGGAGATATCTAAAGCAAAACAAAAGATTTAAGTTCGCCCACAGTTATTATCTGTTCGCTGTTACTTCTGTCATACTATAAATATAATTATGTGGGGCAGCTCTTTTCTCTTTGGCCCCAGGACTTACATTTCAAATTTTACGCACAGGAAGTTACAGTTTAAATTTTAAAAAAGGGTAGTTTTCATTGAGAGTAATCATATTAGTGAATGCTGTAATAATCTTGAGAGATACCAGCCATTATGAATTTTAATTGTTAGTAATTTATACACATGTTGCTCTCTGTACAGTGCAGTTAGTTTCAATGCAAAGGCATGGCGCATGTGGTGGAAGCAAGTGCTGGTCCTTATAGGCTTGCAAAACACTGTTAAAGAAATTCTTTGAAAAGTGGCAAAAAGATTATCGTGCAAAATTATTTTCAATGAAATTTGTGGATAGTAACCAAAGTTAACAATTAAATCCGTTGCATCAGTTGTTTGTGACTACTTAACCAATCAGAAGCATGCATCGCAGAGTGACACATTATATTTGTTTACTCCGGGATACAAGTAAAAATAAAAGCAGTGTATATCAGTTGTATTTTCTTCATTCTTTGCAAAGTAAAGACACTGCAGTTGTTTTATAGAATTATAATATTCACGAAAAAAGTATATTTTATTACAATTAAATAATCAACGAATCCGTAAATTGCACATACAAATGATTGCTAAAAACAATTTAGCTGCAGTGATAAAGCTTCAACTGATGGATCCATTGAGAACTACAGCCAACTCGGAGTCGCATTTTAGGAGCACGAACATCAAAGGTGCCGACACAAGCTGTCCCTACTATGTATACTGTGGTACCAGTTATATTCGTCTATCCGTTCTGTCAAGCTATAAATGTTTCATTCTTCCCTTATGTGTGTATGTTTTTTTCTGATTTACTGATCTGTATCCTGCTAGCGACCGGAGAAATAATTTTTTGAAGCTTCTGTTTTCCTTCTTTCTTTCCTGATTAAGTTCATTTTTCACCTCCATAAAAAAATAAAGGCACTGCAGTTGTTTTATAGAGTTTTAGTACAGCTATTTTTTTTTCCAAAGTTTTTCTAATGGATTGTTAAAATCTCTGTATTTGATTTAATTTTATTGTGGTATCTTGCTTTTGGCAATATAAAATATTAAAACCTAAATAATTTAAATTAGTTAAGGTTCTATAGTTTTAGGATAGATATTTATTTTCTGTGCTCGTTTTAAATTTTTGTGTTCATCACTACAGTGTTTTTTTTTTTTTAATTTAAAATATGATACAAGTCGGGACATTTTAGGTCTGTAGCCCGTTTACAAGACAGGAATTTTTCCCCACATATTCTCTAATTTGTTTATTTTTATACGCATAGAAAAAGTATTCGAAAAGCAAGGCGCGGGAATATTAATTAATGTTTCTAAAAGAAGATTGTTTTGTTGTGACAAAATATATAACTTCATTGTTATGTATTTCCGTTGAATTAATCTGATGCGGACTGAAAATGTAACTTCATAGTGGGATTACAATAAAGTTGGTGGCTCTGTTTCGATTTGGTTCATAACAACGCATCTCCACCATTGTATTTCAGATTTTAATTTGCGTATCAACACGTTAAGCCCTAGTTGCCAAAGGAACGATTTCTATCGAGTGTTTTCCATCATTCCAGAAAGGCGGTACCAGAGGATTCGTTTATAACATTATAAATCTGGCATGACTGCTAAAAGCTTTATAGTTTAAAAAATAAATAAATAAAAATAAAAGTCAAACATAATAAGTTTCCTCAAATCGCATTTGCTTCACACAAAAAGGGAAGATATCTCTAGAAATGTTAGTAATTGTAGTTAATAAAGATTATTTATTTTCCATTGATTGCCATATGCTAAAACAGCCCGTGTTGCCTTTCTTCTAAGTAAGCTGTTCACTATTGGGAAGTAGCTAGGAATGCAGAGTGGTAGTTCATTTCATAATAAACTTTATCTTTATTTAGAGTGGTTCTGTCGGTCCTGGTGGTGTAGAGGTAACCATACTTGCCTCGTAGATCCAAGACCGAGGGTTCAATCCCGGCCGTGTTCGATGGATTTCTTCGGGCGTAAAAATCCGAAGTATGGCTTCTTTCGGAAGAGAAGTAAAGCCGTGGGTCCCGTGTAATAGATTTATGGCACCAAAAAAAAAAAACCTCAAGCCTGAAAGAAGAGGCCTCTGAGCAAAATTTATCGGTCTTTTCATGCCCTGAACAGAATGGGACGCTGAGATGTTGAAGAGCGTCTGTAAATAAACCAAATCAAAGAGTGATAAGGAGGATCCTTATGCTGTTATGCTGAGAAATAAAATACAATGGCATGTTCTTATCTCATGGTATTACAATGAGAATGTGTTACCTGTAGACGCTGTTAAGATGGTCAGGGAGAGGAGTTGTGCAACTTGATCCGCTCACATCTCTCGATAGACTGACTCTTTTTTCTTTACCAAAAACTAGACGTTACACGTAGGGCCGAAAGCATTCAACTGCTGCTGAGTATCCTTGTACCCGAGCGACAGCGGGGAAATGAACTTATCCACAAGCACTTTACTTTGTAAATATAAATAGATAGGGGTAAATCACTGTAATGAGGGCATTATTAGACGGGTGAAATTTTGTAACGGTGGGAAACGTGCTCTTGTTCCAATTCGTAACCACTTCAGGGAGTAAATCATTGTAATTGTGGCAATACTCCTTTAACTCCGGCAGGGGGGGGGGGGAATTGTGATGGTAGTATTCGAACCCACTGTTCTATCTTCATAAGTGTAACATGATGTTCTAACCGCCTGCGCAGTTGCATCGTTCATCCTGCAGCTTTATTATCTACCTAATATCTGAGCCACTACCTTCGGCTCTCTCCGCTGCTGCTGAGCAGCAGTTTTCAGCTCTGCGTGTAATGTCAAGTTACTAAAACCTCCAAACATTGCAGCATGTGCAGAGCTTGGCCTTTATCTGTTTCACACACGCCAGACGAGCATGCCATTCGCTCGCGATTGTTGACTTCGAGAATACTGTATTGTTACAATAATGATGGGTCTCATTATTAGTATTTTAATTATTAAGCTCCATTATCACAATTTTCATTATTAAGCCCAATTAACGTATCGTTTCCATTATTACGTCCCCATGTGTTAGACAGTCTTTTCGCAGAACTACGATAATGTAACATATATATAATTATATTTATTATAAACATTTCTAATGATTATCTTATACCAGAATCTTTAGACTGATAAGAGATAATGAATTTTGTTTGTTTACAGGCAAAATTGCATTCATGGAAAGCCCAAGCGTTATGGGCAAAATTTGACAAGAGAGCAAGCCACAAGTGTTATAACAGAGGAAAGGCTTGTCCAAATACTCGGGTGAGTAAAATGTTCTTCTCTTTTATTCTGTAGTTGACATTTTAATCTCTATACTTGATATAATAGCGAAACATTTTATCGAAACTAATGTTGAAATTGGTATCTGAAACTTGAGATTTAATGATAAAATTTAATAAACTTTGTCTCTTATATAATAAGAAAGTTGGTGACATTCTGCTAATTATTTTTGCAAAGCATAAGAAAACGACATGCAAATATAAGGAGCGATTCAGTGAACTATGAACCAATTGCAAAGTTTTTTCACTGAGCGTGTGCACAAATGTTTCCTGCCGTTGACTTGAACATGGTTACCTAGCTTCTGGCTATCAGCGTGTATCTGAAAGTGGTTGAGTTGAGTTCAGTTATAGCTTCCTTCGGAAGGGAAGTGAAGCGGTGGGTCCCGCGTCGTAGATTTACGGCACGTAAAAGAATCTCAAGCCTGAAAGAAGAGACCTCTGAGCAAAATTTGTGGGCCGTTTCATGCTCTGAATTGAAAGGAACGCTGATGACCGGAGATATTAAAGAGCATCCGTAAATAAGCCAAACCAAATCAACAAAAAAGTTCATTTACAAGGGGCTTTCAATAAGTTTTGCAAGTGTCCTTAAAATGCAAGCAAAGGACTAAATTCGGAAACTTATCCTCACAATCCTTCAAAGTATTCTCCATCTCTCTCCACACTCAGCTGTAGACGGTGCAACCATTGTACCTCTTCTCTTCATTGGCCAGGGAATGTGGGACCCATTTTGCATAGAATTTTTGCAGCTTTAAATGTTCATGGATTATACTGTCAATGCTGCCAACAATAACACCCACTTCCATACTTGGCAGTTCATCAGTAATATATCGGTTTTCCTCCAGCCAGTTCCTCACTCTTTGAATTGTTTATTGTTGTTCACAGCTTCCCGAGGCCGGCCAGAGCGAGGGTTGTCTTTCGAAGTCTCTTGCCCTTCAAATGAGCAAATCCATCTTGCAATGCAATCAAATAAACACACTTGATTACCATGAACAGCAGCCAAGTCCTTGTGGATATTTTTCGCTCTTTCATCTCGTTTATAGCGTGTGAAAATGTAGAATGTAAAGTTTTCTTTAGAAATATTCATGATTTTTCACCAACTATTGACACAGGATTCAGCTCAACAAACTGTACGACAGTGACTATGCAAGTTTAAACATACATTTGTGCATATTTGATAGCTTAAGGTCAATTATTGGCAGCTGCGTTAGTTACATTTTTGTACACATTATTGTCCAACAATGGATAGATTGCTTGCAAAACTTTTTGAAACTCCTCGTAGTGGTGTGTTCTATTCTGCATTTAATCAGGAAATTAATTTTGGATGTATGTTTTCTACTACACAGCGTGTTTTATTTATGATTATATGTATTAACTCAGTCAGCTCAACAAGTTTAAAGGCTATTTGAAGAAAAATTACTGGATGTAAAAGTCCATCCGTAAAGTAATTTATAATCTTTATAATAAATTTCAAACCACGGGTAGTGTTCAGTGTAAGAAATCTAACAGATAGCGTAGGTTCTGACAGAAGAAACATTAGATGACATCGATCTTTGTTTAGAGAATTTCTTCTAAAAACTACTTTCACAACAAAAAGGCACATCTTATGGCTGTTTGCAAACGATATTAAATGGTTAAAGTTAAAACCATATCAAATAATAAAATAAGCTGTAGCATACGTAAATATACTTTGTCCTCCCCCCCCCCCCCCATGTTTTAGAGAACTAACAGGCAGGCAATACACCTTTTATCAACGTAACTCTACTTGAGCTCATATAGCGAAACTTCCAATGGAAGGAATGAAAGAGTGTTTCAGAATGACACAGTTATTAGTAAAAATAACAGTTTCCACGATTCAATCCCTTGTGGTTTTTATGTCTAGGATGAATAAAAAAATGCCATACACAGGACAAATTGAAGCAAAATATCACCCAGAAAATCCAGCATTACTCAACATGAACTGTAAAGAGTGGTGGATAGTATTTAAAGAGGTACTAAAATGTATGAAAAATGACACTGGCCAGTTTCAGTAATTCCTTTCACAAATCTGGCAAGTAAAATCTTGTAAAATAGTAAGGAAACGATTGTATGGTTGTGTTAGCAGCAATCTAACCACAGAGATCAATGAGCGCCTCTCTCGCCGTTATACATAACACAAGTTCGTTCTTGTTCATTGTATACCTCTGTGTTTTTCCACCAAGTGTTTGAAATTGACGAAGAAATGAGTTATAATGTTATAAAATTGGCGGTAACTTAGGAAAGCTTCAGTAGGTATAAAATATCATTTTTGTTAGAAAACTAATGAATAAATTTATGAGCGGAGCCCGGAAGTTAGGAAAATAGCTCTCTCTCTCTCTCTATCTGGGTGGATGTGTCTATTATTCGGATAGAAGTGACTCTCTCACTCTTTCTTTCTTTCTTTCTTTTATGTCTCTGTGGATTTTTTTCTGCGATTATTTACACATTTTAAAAACCACGCTAAGAATTTCAAGATATCGAAGTGAAAAAAGTTATAAAAATGAAATGGCATGTTCACCTCAAAAAATATCTTTTGGGAATCATGTTATGCATTTATTTTTTTTCAAGCATTCAAAATTTTTTCTCAACCCGCCTTCACTTAAGCCCTTTAAATAGCACAACCTTCATTAGTGAAAGGAACGCACGGTTACCGCGGGCACACGAATACCATGAAATAGAGAGCATGAGAGAAGTACTTTATTTTGAATAGTCCTGTCAAATGACCTTGTTCGATCTGCGCAAGACAATTCTATGAAATTTGTGATGAGGTAACTTCTCAGGTGCATAAATGTAACAAACAATTGTAAGCGAGAAAGATTAGAGCGTTACAGCTGTGCAATAAACCGCCCCTACGATGTGTTCAGTACGAAAGTAGGAGAGATACTAACTTGATTCCCCTATGAATGTGAACAGAAAGTGAACTGGACCAGAAATTACTGCACATCTTTTGCTCATTCGCCGGGACTATTGAAAACTGCTTTACTTTGTCTTGGTCAACATTTCCATGATACCCTGAAAGGTGAAGTTCTGTTGTAACTGTTATGAGTCCTTCCGAAATAGCTTGTTTTAAATATGCCCCAATCACTTCAGTGGAAGTTGAACGTTCTTTTTCCACGGTAAAAAATGTTCTTTCTGGAAACTGCTAACTATGACAGTTGATACCTTGAAAAAACATCTTGTTATTGCATGTAACCAAGAAAAGTAAGCTTAAGTAATTTAATTATGTAATAAAGAAAGATTAAGTATCTTAAATAACAATTTTCATTAAAAATGAGTGATGTTACTCTGTTTTTACTTTTAATAAATGCCAATTTTAACCAAAATAAATTCCTGAACTTCCGGGCTCTGCTTATGGTGCTAAAGTGAACCACAATACAATTAGGGACTTGATAAATAGTTAAAACTAGTTTATAAAAGTTATTATTATGCTCATTTTTAGAATGCTTGTGTGAATAATGAAACTTAATTTATGTAATTTTAATTTCTTTTAGGTTTTAATTATTGGAGCAGGTCCTTGTGGGCTCCGAACAGCAATAGAAGCGCAGTTACTGGGTGCAAAAGTGGTGGTTATTGAGAAGCGGGATCGTATTTCCCGAAACAATGTTCTTCACTTGTGGCCTTTCGTAATTCAGGACCTTAGAGCTCTTGGAGCGAAGAAGTTCTTTGGGAAATTCTGTGCAGGTTCTATTGATCACATCAGTAAGTGCAACCAAAAAATATATACACTATACATATAAACCACATAGATTTTTTTTATTATTTATATCGGCGTCAGCTTTTAAATTTAGATGACGAGCTAAGTATCCGATATTCTTTTTGTTTATGCCGGTATGCAGACCGAGTTCGAAGCTGGGACAGGTTACCGCTGCTCACAACGACAATCAAAGATGCGTATTTGCGCTAATAAGACCAGCTGGTGCGTAGTTACTTGTTATTACTAGAGGCGAAATAAATTCCTCGTAAACAAGATGTCAGCGTATGGTAGAAGCGAGCATTGCAAATAAGGCAGGGGGAGAGGGTTTAGAATCGGATTCCGCACTGACTGGTCGTAGCAGCGCCAAAATTGACCGAGTCGATTGGTAGCTTGTAGTGTAGTGTTTACCTTTGGACCGGTGCAATGTTCATAGTCCCCTATACTATGGTTGAAGCTTCGGCAACCTCGCGTCCAAGGAAGGAGAGGTTTCATGTTTAGTTATTGCACTTTCATTTTTGTTTGACATGGTTCAGACATTTAATACAGAAGAACGCATTTTCATTTGCTGAAACGTTTTAAGAAACGGATCAGTTGATCACCTTCGTGCAGAATTTCAAGAATGTTTTCTGGTTGTTCATCCCTTGACAGATCTACAGTTCATAAAATAGTGCTTAAATTCAAAACAACGGAATCATTGTTGAAGTTAGCACAACAAATGGAGGTCAGCCATACATCACATTCTGGCACAAAATTTCTGAAATTTTAGTTTCTTCAAGGGTGAAAAGTTTATTTTCATATGCTGGAAAATCGCTTTCCTCGCAAGCACCACTGGGAAGAGAAAATAATGTCCTGGAGCCAGGTCAGGTCTATTGGTAGGATGCATCATGAGGCTAATCTCTGTGAACTCTAGAAACGGGATGGATATTAGTCATGTAAGCGGAGGCGTTGTCTTAAAGACCCCCCCCCCCCTTCCGAGTCCTGGCGCTTTCGGCGTTTTCGGAACTTGTAGAAAACTTTCGGCTGATAGACTCTGGCGTACCACTGAGCAGTAAACGTCCTTTGCTCCTCCAGAGGAATTGTGGCCACTTTTTGAAAATGTGTGGCCACCATATTCTTCTCAATATTTCGACCCCTTTTCTTTTCATTTTGGTGGATCATCATCTGGAAATATCCAAACTGCCGACTGTCGTTTGGTCTCCCGGTCAAGTTGGTAAATCCATGTTTCATTATCCTTCATGACATCAGAAACACTCCAGCTCCTTCCGTCGAATCTCTGCAGAATTTCTTCACACCATTCGACGCGGTGACTCTGTCAAATTGTGCGGCACTCAACGGGAGGAAACCTTTCTGACAAGAAAATGATCGTGCTGGATTTTTTATAAGGCTGGTGATCCAATCTGGAAGACTGCCTCGATGTCCTTAAATGTTACACGATTGTTTTCGCGTACCATTTTTTACACCGCGACAATGTTTTCCTCAGTCGCTGCCGTTGCCGTACGCCACTTCTCTCGTGATCTTGCAGTGAGGTTCGGCCCCTTTTAAATTTCGCAAACCAGCGGAAAACAGTTGCCCTAGATAGAGTAAGATCCCCAAAAAGCTGTTGCAAGCGCCCAAGACTATGGGATTTGTATAAACCACTCTTGAGATCTGGGGTTCGATACCCGCCAGGATCGTTCTCTCTGCCTGAGGTTTTTTTCCGGGATTTCCTCACTTTTCATAAATGGCAAACACCGGGAAAGTATCCTAAACGTAGGCCTGGAATACTTTTCTCCTTTAAAAATAAATAAATAAATAATCCCTTCGCAATTTATCATGTCATCGCATATCACCAATGTCCATAGCAGTAAAAACGGACATCAAATCCCATAAAAATAGTATATCATTAACTATTTCACTATGCCATTTTCGACACACTTTCAGTGAGATACAATTTTGCATGCTGCCTCAACTCAGAGTAACATCGCCAAACACACACCCAAGAACGCGGGTTCGAACCCGGCCAGGACCGATGGATTTTTTCGGGCGTAAAAATCCTAAGTATGGCTTCCTTCGGAAGGGAAGTAAATCCGTGGGTCCCGTGTCGTGCATTTACGGCACGAAAAAGAACCTCAAGCCTGAAAGAGAGGCCTCTGAGCAAAATTTATCGGCCGTTTCACGCCCTGAGTTGAATGGGACGCTGATGACCTGAGATGTTAAAGAGCGTCCATAAATAAATAAATAAAATCGCCAAACACAGCATTGAAATGTTCTTTTTCGTCCGTGGTCATTAGCACACATCACGCATGCAACTTTTTCGTGTAGTTGAAATACAATCAGCAGTTTCGCGCATTTTCACTAGACAAGTCTAATTACGATGCATTTGAATTTTTTCATCAGAGATATCCCTTGTGGCGACTTCAGTTGGGCTCCATTCATCTTCGGTAAATATACGACCACGTTTTAACTCGAAAGTGAAGTCTTCGGCTCTAGTGCAAAGTGCCAACGAACTTAAACTCGATTTTAATGCACAGCCGTTCGCTTGTTCAAATCTGATACGATTTTCGTTTACTCACACAATTCCTCCCTTAGTTCTACACCAGATGCATAGTGATCAATTCATGAGTGTCAAATGCTATACGTCACATATAGTTGAAACATACTTACACATTTACAAGAATGGTGTTTCCAACAATGATGTCGCTTAAACTATTATCGCATCATTTGTTGCAAATTTATCGGACTTTTGAAATGACCCTTATATTCACTTAAGTCCAGAATTCTCTAAATAACCGATAAATCTAATTGTAGTGCTCAATCACTTTTGAATGTTTTTAATGTTACAACTCTGTTAAACTAGCTGTTGATAATCTTGGTAGTTTGGAATTTTTAAATCAGCAATGTTTTCCCTTAAGAATAATTGGTTTTAATAATGCAAATATGCCAAATATCTATTTATTGCTGATACAGTGAGGTTTCTGGGTTACGGGAAGGCAGATCGCGACTGTATGCTGGGAGAAGCCAGTTGTTAAGGCCTATAATGCATGTGCAGTTAGCAGCTTATAGATAGTTTGAGGAAAGCGTTGTTAGCTAGTTGTGTGTTTGTATGTTACTCGGTGCTTCAAATTGTTTGTTAATTGTTCTTCATCGTTTATGCCTCTACATAAATAATCTTGAAGAATGGTGGTTTTATATACAATACATTTGTGAAAATGGATTCTTATAGAGAAGTAGTAGGGCAATTTACAAGAAAATATGTTCCAGGTAGAGAAACTGTTCATCAGCTTGTTAAAAAGTTAGGAGAGATAGGATCTCTCAAATGATAAGAAATCTGTTCCAAACCATCGTATTCTTGTGGAAGTAAAGTTAGATGAAATACAGGAATTTCCTACGCAGGTGCCAGCAATATATTGCTGCTAAGGGGCATCATTTTAACACCTCTTGTAATACAGGTTAGTGCTTAGTACTATCATCATTTTAAAATCTGTATCATTTTATGCTTTCAGTAAAAATATGAATACTAAATTAAAAATACTAACTTTACACAGGGCAACTTTTATCTCCCTTTTTCCATTTGTGGCAACTTCCATAGTAAGTAGTCATGCTCAACAGGCTCATAACTCACATAATTGTACTGTTACTTTTTGTACAAGTGCTGATTTGTTAAATTTTTCCCCCTCTTCTATTTTAGGTATAAGGCAACTTCAGTGTATTCTACTTAAGGTGGCACTAATTCTTGGTGTTGAGATTCATGAGGGTGTTAGCTTTGAAGGACTTATACCACCTCCTGATGACCAGTCAAATGAAAGTAAGTAACTGCAGAAATAAGCCACATAGTTTAATACAAGACTTAATCAAAATCCACAAGATAGTAAACCTTATTTGAACAACATTGCATTAATGTATCAGTCAAGCTGATGCTTTTGTGTTCTTTGCATAAAACTGTTTTATGTAAGGCTGAAAATGGAGCAGGGTAATATTTGAAAATAGTTAACCAAGGTGAGTGTTAATTATTATTTCATATATATTATAGAATAAATGTGAGATGTGGGAAGACACAATTTTTATTGTTTGTTTTCATACAAAAAAAAATATATGAGAAATGTTTTGTGCTGTTTTATTTGAAAACATTTGCAAAGAAAATTCATGGTATAAATTTAATGATATAAGTTATAACAAAATACTGAGGTACAACTAACATCTCTTGTCAAGATTGCACAGATTCTAGATAATCATATCTGAAATGAATACTTACTTACAAGATATGACATGAAATATAATACATGATACATTGATTTACAAGGGTAAGTCATTAAGTTACAAATGGATATTGAACTTAAACAAATAAGAACACTGATTTAATTGATTTTATTGATGCATTACCGACTCGTGACTTTGAAAGTTTACTCACAGATAGAGAGATGGCAGCTATCATACACAACAAATTTAAATCTTGCATATTTATTTTTTTTTTCCTTGCTCTCTATCTCCCTCTTATTGTTTTTTAATTTGTTTCCATGCATTACGTTCCCTTCAAGATTCAATATTTATTTGTACTGCCTTCACTTGTTTTCTGCCTTTGAAGAAAAACATATATATACTAAATGTGTATATATGTATTTATTTAAAATATGGTATTTATATAATTTATGTAGAAAAGTCTTAATTTATTCTATAGTTTTAATGTAATGATATTGAAAATGTGCAGTGTTTTCTAACAGAATTATATGTATTGGTTCTCTGTGCAGAGATTGGTTGGCGAGCTGAAATTAGCCCTGCTGACCACCCTGTGAGTCAATATGAATTCGATGTTCTGATTGGAGCTGATGGCAAAAGGAATACCCTTGAAGGTATGTCTTGATTCATTAAAAGAAATGCACAACATTTAAAAGGGATAGTTTTATGAAACAGAGTTTTTAATGCTAAAATGTAACGAAGAGAAGGTCATTGAATTGTGGGAAAACAATTTCAAATAAAAATAGCAAGCTTACAGTAAAATAGTAATGAATTGCAGATGCTGTCTAAAATACAGTTTATGGACTGGATGTTAATTTTATCATGATGTCCAGAGCAATGTTGATTCATATTAAATGAGAATTTATAATTACTGTAGTTTAATTACATTCTTGTTTCAGTTACAAGAAGCCCCTCTCTCAAATTGGTTTGTAGTTGAGTTGCTCTTGGGTACTCTTTGGATATTGCTAATTGATATCAGAAAATTATGTGTCTAGTAATTTGAAAACTACAAATTTCTTGGGTAAAATTCAAGGTAATATGGAAAATTTCTCATTGTTAATGGAGAGAATGTAATAAAACTTTAAAGTCAGAGTTCAAGGCAAAAACCATTGAGTGCACTATGAGTCATACAGTTGTAAATGGTCAGTAAACTAATTTATTTGGGGACACCAACTACAGGAAGAGGATGCTTGGGAGGGAGATTGTTGAGATCTTCAGTTAAGGTTATCATTTTATGTTGGCAGAGGTCTGGTATTTAAAGTGTGAGGATTGCTCAATAAAGAATGATCATCATTTTTTTAACAACATAATTTTTTCTAAAATTTAACTGTACAATATTTTGTTAACTTATGCTTGGTGTACACACAGTACAAATTTCATTGTTGTCGCTTCTGGTTCCCACCTGTGAGGGATGATTAAGTTGAGAAATGTTCAGTTCTGCTTACAGCAAAATGAGGTTACTTGCTTCAAACAATATGCTGCCTCTGAAATTCTGCTTTCATCTTAACAAAACTTCAGTGGAAGCCTAAGCAAAGTGACAGGTGGTCTATGGAGAGTTTGTTCTTCCCTATAGCACAGCTCAAAGATATAAAATGTTTAAAGAGGGAAGCCAATCGGTTTCAAAGGAAGCTGTATCTGATGCATCAGTTTGTGCTCTAATTGCAGGAAACAGTAACACTGCTGTTGTTATTTTGAGGGAAGGTCATTAAATAATTTTAATAACACTTTCAAATTCTGAAAATTTCACTTAATGCCACCTACAGTTGGCAATTTAAAAGATGTACATGAGATGTGTTTGTGCATAGTAGATTCCAATCCAAAAATGTTTCTTCTTCTTTTTCCCAGAGTGTTTCCTTATACTGAGAAAGTGAATGCCAAATAGCTTTAAGGTGCCAAAAACTCAGAGCTCATTTGCACTCTGATTAATTCATTTCATTCATCACAACTGGCTTACATCTACATTTGCAGTATCATAATCTACAGATGCCACAATAAGACCAATGCACACAAAAGTGACAACTAATAAACAGTGTTTAAAAAAATTAAGCTCTTAATATTAATGACAGAGTTACAGAAACAAATATCTTATACATAGTTGTTCTTTTCTACCTTGAAGCATTCATGTTTTTTATTTCATTGTTTCTTTAAAGGATTCAAGAGAAAGGAATTCAGAGGCAAGTTAGCCATTGCCATCACAGCTAATTTCATCAACAGGAGGTCTGAAGCTGAAGCAAGAGTGGAAGAAATCAGTGGTGTGGCTTTTATCTTCAATCAGAAATTCTTTAAGGATCTCTATGAAGCCACAGGAATTGATTTGGAGAACATTGTTTATTATAAAGATGAAACTCATTATTTTGTTATGACTGCTAAGAAACACAGCCTTATAGACAAAGGAGTTATTTTACAGGTATTGGTGCTTATGTTTGTGAAGTGGTCTTGGGTGCAATTATCCTGAAACTTTAGTTCCACTGATAAATGATAGATATATGCAGTGACAAACTATGAATTATTAGCTATAGGAGCAGCAAGAAATTAGATTGTCTATTGTAGGAAGTTCATGTCATAACTAATGATGGTTTCACCTCGCTGATTGCCTGTGAAACCATCATTAATAATCAGCATCAAGGAAACTTTAAATACTTAATATATGAATGCTGTTCTTAATGCAGGTAGATAATATAATTTTTATGGGAAAATCGCTGTACCAGGGTATTATCAAATGAAAGTTTAAGTTGTTGATTGATATTACAGCTTGAGAATCAAAATCCGTAAAAGATTATCACTGTTCTTGTAACATACAGGGTGTGACATAAGTCAGTACCGCCATTTATTATTGAATTTTTGCAAAGCAGTAAACTTATGAAGAGAGAGGAAAATTTGTTGAGGACTGGGAAAGATTACTGGAGCCTTGGCTTCATTAGCTGAGTAACACTTTCTACAGAATAGTGCATTTATTTTACAGAAGTGGTGAGAACATGATAAAAATTAGGAAGACATAAAGAGAAGCTTTGCAGATACTCAACAGCCATGCAGGCAAGTTATATATAAATTAAATAAAACATTTAGTTAACTGGCCTGTTGCTAATTTACCATGTGGTGGCCACCATATTCAGTAAATATGGAAGATAATATGCACATCATTACAGAGGAATTTTTTCAGTCATCCAAAAAATTGGCAAGAAGAACTGAGAACTAGAAATTTGTTTGACAGGAGTTTAAGGGCAATGTTAGAAATGCTATATCTGTAGCCTTTTAGACCTACATTGCTACTTGACCTAAAGGAGGGTGATTTGAACCAAAGATCTAAATTCTATGAGGAGTATCTGATCTGAAGTAAAAATGAACCTAACTCTTACAAAACAATTTTATGGTCTGATGAAGCATGTTTGGAACAGTTAACAAACATAATTGTGTTTAATGGGCTTTCAAAAGTCCATAGTTTGTAGGAGGAAGGACTTTTTATCTAGAGAAGGATGTAGGTAATAGGGAAAAGCAAGGATATAGTGAAAAATGAGGAGGGCTACAAGCTATTTAACTTTTGTGAGGACAATGAACTGATAATTTTGAATGGTTGTTGGGAAGATGACCAATTAGGGAAAATTTCATTTGTCAGTGAAAGGCAGAGTGTTGTAGATTATGGTTTGTTTTCCAGGAAAATGTTAGTAATGTTGAAGAATTTTAAAGTGTGGAACTCTTTTAATAGTAGTAGTCACTTCCATTGAAAAGTAAAATAAGATACAATAATAATGGATGCAGTGAAGAGATATGTGTTTGTGAACATGCAAAACAATGATATAAATGGTAAATCCAGTTAATAGAAGATTTTTTCATGGTGTTAAATTTAGGTATGAGTGAGAAATGTTTATGTGGAAAAAGAACAATGGTTATTAAATTCAATATGAGTGAGATATATTTCTGTGGAATAAGAATAATGGTTTTAAGAAATGACATGGATAAAGCATGAAGAACTCTTGCATTTATATTAATGCACAGATTAGGCTGAAGGGAAAATAATAAGAAAACTGAGAAAACAAGTTAAGGTAACTGACTGGTTTGATTAGGACTGTAGAGGACTGTAGAGGAAGAATTCAAGGAAGAATATGAAATATGTTAGAAGTTAAGAGGAAAAATTAGAGTAGGGACAGAGCTAATGAAATTAAAACTAGAATAGAAGAAGGAGATCCCATAGTTGAAAACATTTTATGATACAGTTGAACTACACACTCTTAGGCTTCACTTACTTGTCATATTGTAGACCGGTTTCGAGATGTTCTCGAAACTGGTCTACAATAATGACAAGTAAGTGAAGCATAAGAGTGTGTAGTTCGACTGTATCATAAAATGTTTTCAATTATATGATTGACTTCACTGTGAATGTTCCAATTAACATTTTAGTTAGATCCCATAGTGTTTGCAAAATAGTGAGAAAATATTAAAATTTTCATTGGAACTGTAAAATGGTTTAATTTCTTTGGAAGTTTGTTCAAAAGCCAACAAGGGCTGGGGAGAACATCATCCTTTTTAGGGGAATGTAATTATATTGAAGAATTAGATAGGTCATTTTCAAAAACAGGAGTATTTAAACAAGAGTGAAAGAATTATGTAACAATTAAATTATTAATTTTTTTTTTTTTTTTTTTTTTGAGTAGTGTTTAACGCCCGTTTTTACTACTGAGGCACCACAGGCGGTGGACACTGATGATACATGAAATGAAATGATAAATTGGGAAAGGATATTTTTTTTTTTTTAAGGAAGGAAGCGTTCCAGGCCTAAGTTTAGGTACCTCCCCGGCATTTGCCAGTTATGAAGACTGAGGAAAACCTGGAAAAAACCCCAGTCAGGAAGGACGGTCCTGGCGGGATTCGAACCGCAGACCTCCCGCTCACGAGTCCGTGCCTTAACGACCTCGGCCACCCGTGGCGGTAAATTATTTAGTTCAAATTGTGGTTTGATACAATTATATTATGCTATTTATATAAGACATTGTAATGCACAATACCTAGAAGTTGGTTATGGCCAGAAATAGGTGGTTGCCTTTTGTACAGTTGCTAAATTACATCAAACTAAGGAGGAATTAAATGTTCCTGGAGTTATATTATGATCCGTTGTATGCAATGAAGCAGTGATAGACCCCTAGTTTCAATGAAACTGTGACTGCAAATAAACATCTTTGAATGTTAATAAAATTTGTACTAGAATTAGATGCTGAAGCTATAAAAATAACCTTATTTGACAGCAGGAATGTGTGTCACGGAACTATGGATTAAACCTGTAACATTTTTGAATGAGCATCTTGAAGACTGGATAGGAAGACATATTACAGTTGATTTGCTGCTGAGATCAACGGACCTCAATCTGTATGATTTTTCAGTGTTGGGGATATTGAAGGACAAAGTTTTTGTGCTACAAAGTCAACAGATCATCAGCATTTAAGACATGTGATTGAACAAGAGTTTTAAAACATTTTTGATAATAATGGGAACTTGTGTAACAGGATATGTAAATCAATGTTTGAATGCTATCTTAAATGTGGAGATAGTAATGTTCGCCACTTTGAGAAATTTCTATAAGACAATGTCTGCTACACTGTATCATTCCTTTTGAGTTAACTGACTTATGCTGCACTCTTTATTCATATAGTTAAGAAATAAGCTTACATTGCGCAAGCTAATAATAGTTGTGTAAATACCAGCTCAACATAATGCTGTGTGAGGTTATTAGCTCTAGGATTGAAGTTGCACATTATTTTGGAAACCGTTTTCATGCATTGTAATAGCTAATTATTGAAGGAAATGGTTTATTGGATAACCATGCTGAAAAAAGATAAAATAAAGTTAAATTTTAATAAATTACTTTCAAAAGCATTGGTTATAAATTCATAAAAAAGTTTTGAGCTTTCTTATTTATTATTACATTTTTTGCCCATCATTACTTTACAAGCCCAGATTTATTAGAGCACTGGCTATTACTACATTAATACAATTCCCAACACAACTGGCTGGACATGGGGCAAGCTTAACTTCTTATATCTGAATGTATCTTAGTCATCTCTTATTAAAATTATTCATTCATTCATATTAAAATTAGAAAATAATGGCATCAGAGTATAGATTAAACACTAACCAATATCAGATCAGAACATCCAATTTATTATTTTAAATTTTATTACAAATATACTCCTACAGCCCCTGTAGTCACATCTACATACAAAATATTTGTAACAAAATTAACATAAAAAGCCAATTAAAGTATAACAAACAGGAATAATGCCTTGAGCAAATCTAGAAGGCACTAGATCCAACAAAATTAATAACCAATATATTTAGCAAATTATAACTCACTATACTTCACTACCCTACGTTACTGTATTTCCTGAGGCCCAATATACCAAACACGGCAGTTACCGAGTTATAGGGCCCTTCCTACTATTTCAATCTAACTCCTCACACTCTACATTTTCTTCATTGCCTTACTTACTAATTTTTTTCAACCATTTTACTCTCACTTTACCTAAATAAATGTCAATTTCCACCATGTCTTTTCTTGATTTAACATTCAACATCTTTTTTGCAGTAATTTCTTTTGGTAGACTGAACCATCTCTGCATTCCCAGCTTCTCCCTTAGAAATTTAGTTTCCTCACATTCTAATAATATATGTCAATTATTGCCTTTCTGACTACAAAGTGGACATTTATCCAGCTTCCCCTTGCTCTTAAACCCTTCAATTTCACAGCCCTGTTCTCGCCCATGCAAAGCTTTCTCTTCCTGCATTATCATATATTTCAACATAATTTTTCTTGTTCCATACTCCTTTCATTTCTCTGTATACACTCAATGACGTTTTGAAGTTAAAATAGCAAATATTTCTTGCTTTCATTGTCTTGGATTCATAACCTAATTTTCCAGAAACTCTTTCCTAATGCTCCTCTTGTTCTCCACATATCCCCTAATTTCTTTCCAGAAACCCCTTCCGAATGTTCCCCTAGTTATCCACATATCCCCAAAACCAATTTTTTCTAGACTTTCCTTTACCTTAAGTCAAGTAGCATCTTGATTAAGCCTTTGCTGACCTACCAAAACACTTATGTTCATCTAAATTTCTAATTCTAAACCAGTATTTTAATATTCTCTCCATAATTTTCCTTTTACTACCTATCCTTCCTAGTTCTGCTTGAGCAATGCCATTTAGCCAGGCTCTTGTTAAGCCCAATATTTGTTTGCAGAAGTTTCTTTGTATCAAATTCTAGCCCACCCTTCCTCCAAACCCGAAATCTCTATTCCACCACTGCCCCACATATTCTCTCCAACCAATTTATTTGCATTCCTGGTATTTTATCCAAACATGCCCTTATAGCTTTATCTTCCTTTGATCACTCCATCCAGCATTACTACTTAATCTTACTCATAAATAATTAAATTTGCTAACCACCTCAATTTCCCTTCCTTGTTAACATCATTTCTCATCTTTCCTTAACTTGTTGCCCTGTTGCAAAAATTATTTATTGCTTCAATTGATTTAATTAATCCCACATTAGATATTGATCCTGTAACAAGATCATCCACAAATACAAACCAGGTATTCCATTATTGTTAATTATTGGAACATGTTTATTTACTGCATTAATTTCCTCTAGGATATCATCAATGAACAAATTGAATAGTATGGGACTTAATTTATACCCTTGCCTTAACTGTATATTGTTTAGAATACCTTGAGTTACTTTGCTACTTGACATTTTTATAAAATGCATTATCAGCATATATCTTTGTAATATTATTATGAATTATTCTCTTTTTGTTCAATTGTACCCAAAAGCTTCCCGGTTTATTGTGTCAAAGGTTTTTTCAAAATCCACAAATAACATATAATAAATAATCTGCCCTTCTTTGTTGCTAAGTACTTACCAATGTATCTATAACAAAGATATTATTAATGTTCTCTTATTCTTCCTAAATCCTGACTGAAATTTTGATAGCTTATTCTCCTCTTCTGCCCACATTTGCACTCTTTCTGCTAAGACCCTTGTGTATAACATACCTAGTACAGATAGCAAATTAATTCCCCTGTAATTAGAGAGGAACATCCAATTATTAGATAATATATTTAGTTGAACTGTATATTACTCTACTGTTTATCATTAGGGCATATATAGCAAAATGTCCTCCTCCTTCTAAAATCAGCTTCTGATCCCTCATGTCCACATTCAAACCTAACGTATTTCTCTATGCGCATGTGAAGAGCTAGTTCCCCCCACACCCCATTGCAAACATGTAACTTACAGCACATGGAACCAAAACACAACTCTATATATAGTTGTAAAGTAATTTTTTTTTTTTTACTTAAATGTAAATTGGAACTTGCACAGTGAAGCCAATCATATTAATTGATATCATTGTATGATTCAGTTGAACTACACACTCTTAAAGCTTCACTTACTTTTCATAAATGTTCTCGAAACCGGTTCCATACATTTATGAAAAGTAAGTGAAGCTTTAAGAGTGTGTAGTTCAACTGAATCATACAATGATATCAATTAATATGATTGGCTTCACTGTGCAAGTTCCAATTTACATTTAAGTAAAAAGTTCAACTGAACTTTAGCATGGCTGAAGATGGGAACAAAATGTTCTCGAAACCGGTTCCATACATTTATGAAAAGTAAGTGAAGCTTTAAGAGTGTGTAGTTCAACTGAATCATACAATGATATCAATTAATAATTTTTTTTTTTTATTTATAGATACTTTTGATAATAACAGTACTTGCTAATTTTAAAAGTATCATAAATCACATGCTTGTTGCATTAAGTATCGTTCTTGAAATTGGTTATTTTTATAAAGGACTATGCAGACACAGCAAAATTGCTTGCACCAGAGAATGTCAACAAAGATGCCTTACAAGAATATGCCAGAGAAGCTGCAGATTTTTCAACAGACTACCAACTTCCTCATTTGGAGTTTGCAGTTAACCATTATGGCCAGCCAGATGTTGCAATGTTTGATTTCACCTCAATGTTTGCAGCAGAGAATGCTAGTCGAGTAGTTGAAAAGCATGGCCACCGGCTTCTTCAAATTCTTGTTGGTGACAGCCTTCTAGAGGTAAGATATTTTCTAATTTTAGATTCAGGAGTTGAAGTTGTGTTCTTATCTCTTATGGATGATTAGATGAAGATTGAAGGTGCACAAATTTATTCTTTCTAATGTGAAAAGATGAAAATATGAAGGAAGTTTAGAGTCCAGCTTTTTATGTAATTACTATGTTTTCCTTGGTATGTATCCACCAAAATTTAAAATGTTGACAAATAGACTACTGACACCATTATATTTAATGCTACATATTTTTACATGGTTTGCCAATATTACATACTTTTAAGATATTAACATATTTTTACATAAAATTAACATTCATGTCAAATGTCGTTTAATTAAATGCATTGAATTATAGAAAAATATAATGTATTATTTAAAGCTATACAATTTTATACTGAATGTTGGCTCTTATTTGGTACTAGTTCAGTTTTGTAGTTACTATCTCACATGAACTTTGAAAATTGTGAATTTCTTCAAAAATGTCTCTAATTTCATGTTCTTTAGTTACAAAACTCAGATCCTGGATAATACTTATCACCAATAATAGCATGCTTTTCTCAAGAAATACTCTGATCATAAAGTTCCTGACAAATGTGCACCTCACAAGGGACATCTTGTAGCAATTTTAGTATTGTTGCTTTTCCATACATATTTAAGTTATGGTACAGATATGTCAACAATATATTTGCCATAGTTAACAAAAAACTCATTGATGATGCCTTAAAACTTTTGAATATTCAAGATAGAAACATATCGTTTACATACGAAACAGAAACAGATAACATGTTGCCATTCTTAGATATGAAATAATGAAATGTCAAGGAAATCTGGAATTTGGAATATACAGAAAGAATACACATGTAGATAATCACATCAAAGCTGAAAGTTTTAACCCCACAGCTCACAAATATGCAGTTATCAACAGTTTAACACACTGGCTAGTTAACCTACAAATGAGCAAAGAAGAATATTTTAATGAATACAAACAAATAGAAGAAGCAGCTGGGTTAAAAATGGTTTTAAAAAAAACTAGTGCAGAAATTCAAGAGACAAAAATGTATCAAAGAAACCACAACACTTTCAGCAAGAAAAGATAAGCTAATTTTTAAAAAGTTCACATATCCTCCTTGAGCTGCAAAAAATTTCAGAATATTCTTAAAGATTTTAATATCAGGTTGGCACTGGTTAATAGATTTAATGTTAAAAACTTACTGATAGACAATGTTAATGACAGCATTCCACAAGAGAAAAAAGCAGGTATTTACAAAATAAATGTGCAGAATGTGAAAAAATCTACATTGTAAAAACAAAGAGAAACATAGGCACACGGTTAAAGGAACATTTCAGGAATATGAAGTACAAGCAAATAGAGAAATCAGCAGTAGCATATTATTTTTGGACACAAAATCACAACATATTGAATAAAGCAAAATTATTAAAATCAGTAGAAGGACCTACAGAACTAGCAACCTGGGAGAAAATCTACACCTACAAATATAGACAGTCAAATGAACTTTGGCACTGCCAGGGATAAAAACATAAACTACAAGTTCATCACACTGCTACCAGAGCAGAATACACATTTCCACAACTCAAGGAATTATCCGACAGTTGAATTTTAGCTGATGATGAGAACCAAATGTTTTCCAAACCAGTTCTATACATTGTGACAAGTAAGTGAAGCATTAAGAGAGTGTAGTTCAACTAAATCATACAGTAATATCAATTAAATTGTCCTTGTTTTTGTTTATGAATATATTTTCCCACACTTTTCATTCTATGGGTTTTTGAAGAGCTTTTAAGAATTTTGATTCATTTTGGAATTCATGGTTTTTCTTGCCAAAAATGAATTGTTATCATTGATTTCTCTGTGTGTTTATATTTTACATTTTCTGCATGTTTCTGGGAAATGTTTCTTCTCATTTTGTATATATATTTTCATATTGTAGTCTTAACATCTGATTTCGTATAAAGGGTTGCAATATTCTTGATGCAGTATTACATACTGAAGGCTGCAACTATACACTGTATCTACTGTTAGGCAGATCTTCAGCAGAGAAACAAAATACCCTCCAAAATGCATTGCTACCGGCAACATCCATCTGTTTGTTGTGTGATGTTCAGAGATTGTTTTGACTATAAGAACATTTGTTAGGACTGCTAAGAAAAATTCCTGAAAATATGGAGCAATTTCTAGTGTTTACAGCCTTGATTGACTTTAGGATTGCTTCAAAAGCTAATGTGATGTATTTAAATGTGTAGTTTATGCCATTATATATATAAACATATTTTAATTATATATACATAAATTAAAATAGTTTTTGAAGTCTCTGTACAATTCTGATATTTCAGTACATATTTTGAGTATTTTACATTCTATGTGCATATTTGTAGGATATTACTATATAAAAATTGGGACTTTATTAATAAAGATACCTCTTTGATATCTTTTCTCATATTTTATCTTAACAGAGAACTTAATCACTTTTAAATCAAGTGAAAAATAAAGTGCTATGATATTTGTATTTTGTTAGTTTGCTCAAAGATGTCATGGAGACATTATAATAGCATATTGTGTTCTTCAGCCTTTCTGGCCAACGGGATCTGGCTGTGCAAGAGGATTTCTGAGTTCCTTGGATGCATGTTGGGCTGTTAAGAGCTGGGGCAGTGGAACTACCTCACCTTTAGAAGTGCTAGCAGAGCGAGAATCAATCTATCGCATACTTGGACAAACTACACCAGAAAACTTAAATAGGGATACAGCTTCATATACACTGGATCCACATAGTAGATATCCTAACTTAAACAGTAGATGTGTCCTACCAATACAAGTTAGAGGATTGTATGATTCAGATGATCTTGCAGGGGTTGAGCAGTCACTTGTTTCAGTATCTGCACAGGAGCTGCCCAAGAAGAGGAGACGGAAAGGTAAACGTTGCTATGTGTATAGTTGATTTTGTTTTCTTATCTAGAAGCCTGATATTCAGGCTGTTGCACTTCATACATGCTCTCTCAAGTTATGCAATTTATAATTTGAAAAATAGCCAGTAGTTAATAAAATTTATCAAATATGTGGTATTGCAAAAGGATATTATTTACCTTTGTCTTAATGTTAGTAAAAAAATTTATCAGATATGTGGTATTGCAAAAAGGTATTATTTTCCTCTGTCATAATGATACTGAAAATATTCTCTTTTACAAGAATGGTTTGATAAGTAACTTGGTTTGAATACTGTATAGCACAACAGCAACATCTATATATGTTGTCATGAAGTTTGCTTTCTGTGTGCTAGTATTCTGTGGTCATGTCATTCTGAAGTTAATTCATTGTTTGATAGTTGTTTGAATATAACTATTTTGAGTGACAGTGAAAAATGGACAAGATTGGAATTCGTAATGTGATTAATTTTTTTTGGAAAGGAAAACAGCAAAGTAAATTCATGAGAGGATTGGCCTACATTGAGTGATGCATGTTCTTACTGTGAAACTGTTTCCTTTAGGTAAATGAGTTCAAACGTGGCAGAACAAGCTTTTAAGAGGTGCCATGTCCTGCAGCTCCAAAATCAGTTGTAAGGCTAGAAATCATTGGTAAAGTACATGATGTTGCTTTGGGTGACGGATGAGTCCACTGGCCATGAGTGGGTTCAGTTTATTTTACATAATGAATTACACATGAAAAACTGTGCACAAAATGGGTGCCTCATCTGCTCACTCTGGGGAAAAGCTACATTGCATGTGAGCATAAACTGACTGTTTGGAAATGTTTAAGAAGAATGTAACCAATTTTTAGAGCATAAAACATAGATTCATTATTACATACTGGAAGCAAAACAGCAATCTAAACAGTGGACTGCATGAGGTGAACCGGCTTTGAAAAAGGCAAAAGGCTTCAGTTTTGGGATGCAAAAGGAATTCTCTTGATTGAATACTTGAAGAAGGTTTGAAATACTTCCACTTCTACCCTGTTCACCTGATCTTGCCTCCTCTGAATTTCATCTGTTCCCAAAATTCAAGACTTTTCTTTCTGGACACAAATTTCAGTAAAAGGAGGAGGTCATACAAGATATAAACCAGTATTTTGAGTTTGAGGGCCTTGAAAAAAATCAAAGAAATCATGAACCTGAAGAAACATGGGAGCCTTTGAGGAGGCTATGTTGAAAAAAAAATATGCTGTAAGACTGAACTTGTTCTCTTTAATATCAAACCAAGTCACATACCAAATCACTTTCATAGTACTGTTTTTTTGAAGTCTAGTTAAAGTAAAAGTAAGTTGCATAGTTGTTTTTACAATACCTTTTTATGAGGAGCATTTGAAAAGCTTTTGGAATAACCCACAGATTGCAGTAGTAGTTCCAAACCTATTACTGTATCAAATCTGCCACCCTCCACAGAAAAAGTTGTGCAAGTTGTGGGTATTTATTTCTCTTTGTTGCAGTGCAAACAAATGATCATTATAAAATATCAAACAGCATGCATTAATTGAATTCTTTGTGAAGAAGGATAAAAGCTTGGAAAGTGACCTGTCAAGCTAATGTAGAGGACACAAAATATCTACTTATTTAGTCTGATACTATATTTACAATTGTGTTTATTACAAAATATTATTATTATTATTTTATAGTTATCTATTTATGAAAGTTAGAGAAAATATAAAGCTAAATATTAAATTATCAAAAGGCAAAAAACAGCACAAAATGGGAATGTGATTTTATTTTGTACTGTATTTCAGAGGGAGGTAGGTTCTGAATCTTAAATCTTAAATATACAGCTTAAATTTATTTCTTCCTATTCTGAATGTAGGGTATTTGCTGGCTAGGGCATCATTGAAATTTCATTGCCATTTTGATATTTTTAAACATGAATGGTAATATCTAACTAACTTTAGAACCACAGGGCTGAGCCCCCCTTAAAAAAAAAAAATCTACAATGTGCATTCAAAGCAGAATGAGCAGATTGTAAGTAAAGAATATATACATATCCTAAGTAGACAGCCAAAATCTGGCACCATACCAGAAATTGTCAACTAAGAGCACAATATAATACTAAGAATTGTCAACTAAAGGTGTCAAAAATTTGTGAAGCTTTAGGTATTTTAGGCAAATGGGTATTTCACATTTTGATGCAACAATTATGCAGGAAAAAATTATCTGCAAAGACAGGTACTGCGACTGTTGACATCCAATCAAAAGCGAATCAAAATACAAATATCTGAGCAAAGTTTGAAATGTTTTCAGAGATATTGAACTGATTTTATCTGTCTATTCAAGACCTGCAATGAAACATGGGTGCCAGAAACAAAAAAAATTGAAGAATTATTGTCCACTGCCCAGGAAAAATTATGGCATCAGTTTTCTAGGATGCTAAAGACATCCTACTGATGACTGTCTTTCTAATGTAACTTTAAACTGGAGCACACTAGATAAACCTTTTGGACCAATAAGGGCAAAAATATGTCAAAAAGATTGGGTTTATCAAAGAAGAAAGTGATGTTGCATCAAGACAATGCTAACCCTCACACATCTACAAGGGTCGTCAAAAAATAATGCCCCACATTCTTTTTCTTTTCTTCTCTTTCTCTCTCTTTTTTCCCCACAAAATATTCATTCAAAATAGTTTAAATTTGGTGAAATTATATATCAATATTTATTCTGCACATTCTATTTTTCCACAATTCCCCTTCAATATGTATGGCCTTACGCCAGTGCATGTATTCCTTGCCAGTATCAACTCTTGTCCTGTGTGCATAGCCATTTCTTCATTGCATGAACCACACTCTCATCATCCTCAAAATGTTGCATGCAAAGGATCTTTAAGAGCTCCAAAGAGGTGAAACTCTGAAGGTGCCAGATTCGAGACAAAAAGGTAGTATAAAGCACTCCCAACAATTCAGAAGAAATTGTTTTCCATACCCTAAGGCCTCAATAATTGCAGACACTTTCAATACTGATCAAGAGCTGTAGGGCCGATTGTTGATTGGTTATATGCTGATCTGCACAAATAATGGCATCCCACAGTTCATCATGTCTAGAGTGCTGGCTGTGCCAGGATGTCAACAACACAACTGGAAGATAACTGATCAGTTTTTGCGCTTCCTGATGCTTTCACTCCCTTAGCCCAACTTCCAACTGTGCTCCTATCAACAGTATAGTTCTCATACACTGAACACAAATGTTTATGGATGTTCAACACACTTTCTCCCTCACAAACCAAGAATTCAATCACTGCTCGTTTGTGATGAATGTCTGCTGTTTTAATAATTCACTACCAGTCCAACTTCCACGGGTGGCCGAGGTTGTGAAGGTGCAGACTTGTGACCAGGAGGTCAGGGGTTCGAATCCTGCCAGGATCATCCTGCCTAACTGAGGTTTTTTCCAGGTTTTCCTCAGTCTTCATAAATGGTAAGTACCAGGGAGGTACCCTAAAACTTAGGCCCGGAAAATTTCCTTCCTTAAAAAATCCTTTTCCAATATATCATTTCACCTCATATATCATCAGTGTTCACTGACCGTGATGCCTCAGTGGTAAAAAGGGGCATTAAACACCATAAAAAAACTATTGATTGTAAATTTACATATTTCTATCTTTCTTAATGGCTGAGAAAAACTTGTGGGACATTATTTTTGGATGAACCTTGTATCATTGCAGTGGCATTAAAAGAGTAAACTTGGCTATGATTTGCAGCCACATCTGCTGTATTTTCCAGATTTGTCTTAATTGAACTTCCATTCATCCTAAAGCTCAGAAAACTCCTTAGGAAAAACAGACATACAGTGAAGAACCTATAGCATCAGTTACGGTATATTCTTTAAGCCTGGAGAGTATTGACTGCTTGATAGGACAGGGCTTTAAAACATAGCAGGACAAAATGCATTGTGTTGAGGGAGATTATGTTAAGGAATATGAACAGTTTCAAAAGAATCTCAGTTTGTGCTTCATTCCAAAATCTTTTCAAATGACTCTTATTTTAGTTTAAGCCTTTAGCAGTAAATTAAGTTGAAAATAATAATTACTGTATTTATGTGAATCTAATGCATCATCGAATACAATGCGCATCCCAACTTAAAATCATAAAAAATCGTTATATGGAATCTTAGAGATAAGCGTGTCTTTTTCATAAAACAATCAGAACATAAAATTTATTAGTGACTATTGTTACATCTTAGAGCATATAGAACAAAATCCATCACTATTGGTAGTATAGTTGGCATAGGTCGAAGAAGAAACAATTATTTCTTATGGTGTCACTAGTCATAGGTTGCCTGTTCTTCCATCTTTCATGTTCGAATTCTGAAACTTTTTCTTCAATGTCAGGATGTATTCCTTTGCGAGGGCCAGTGAAATTCTTCGTACTAGCTTTAGTTGCAAATAATACCAATTTCTGTTGCCACCACAAGTGAATGTTGCTCTGAGCTACATTGAACTCTCTTCCTGCCTTTCTGTTACCATTTTTTTCAGCATAAACAATTACTTTAAGCTTGAAAGTAGCATTATATGATGTTCTTATCTGCTTGCCCTCCATTTAGTGACTACTAAATGACTACTATTCAACCTATATGCAATAATAGACCAACAATAAAAGTAATAAAGTTAAGAGTTGCAGCAATGCATTATAAATTAATGAACAATAAATTTGAATGAAGTTACCAGCGATCTCAGAATGAATTATTTGCAATCGTATCTAATATGTCATTGAATCTGATGTGCACCACAATTTTGATTACTACATTTGTCCAAAAAGGTGCACATTAGATTCACATAAATGCAGTAATAATTTGTTTAAGTAATATACTAAAAATCAGTACCTGATTACCATGCTATTAATGGAATGAATTTTCTTTTATGTACATGGTTACAAATGCTGATCCTTCTGTGATGCGATGCTTACAGTTAAGGGTGGGTTTGATTCAATTTTTTCTTTAAGCTGTTTTGTGCATGAAACTGGAAATGCTTTGTGCCTATATATGTGTGGGTGCATATATGCATGTGTTTGTCTTGGAAAAAGAACATTAGGGGTAATTATATATAAAGACAGGTTCACATGAATATAAATAAGAAATGTGTATTTCTACATATCTTGGTGTGCTAAAAACATTCTGGTATTAAAATTTTCCAAAAATCATTAGTATTTAATTTAAAAGTGTCATAAAATCTGCTAATGAACTTGTTAACTTAAATGTGACCTAGATTTACATACTTAAGAATTGTTGTCTTTCTTACACAATTACTTGCATACATGTAATTCAAAATAATAAAATGTGTGACCCCTAGCTTAGGCTTAAGTTAAAATACTGGTTTGTATAATGAACATATGGTTAGGTTAAATGCATTTAAGCTAAATAAATCATACAATTATTACCAAATAGTGCTTGAGGAAAAAATTTGAAATTAGAAATTTGATTGTTCTTTCATATTCACTGAATTGAAGACTTATTAATATCTTATGAGACTGACACAATATATGCCCAGTCCTTTTATATAATTACCATATAAAGGCAGCTTCTGGCAACATAACCTGGGGTGCACAATTTTACTGCTGAATATAGAAGCTTCTAGAATTTTAATGACTAGAGTTAACATTTGTACAGGTGTGGCTGAACATACAAAACAGAGAGAAAGAATAAAATCGTAATAATGTACTTATTAAAAAATATTCTTATGGTTTTCATATAACATACTAATTGATGCCCCTATGATTAATGTCTGGAAACTGTAGAATGGAGTCTGTCTCTACAGAAAGCTTATAATTTCAATTTCTCTTCCAATGGTTGCAAAGAAAAAAACTTAGAATGCAAGTCTTGTACAGTGTTCATTTTCTTTACATTCATATGACACAAAATAAACTAAAGCAACTAATTCACAAATTCACACGAAACTTCACTAGCCTGCCATTCAACAACAGCTTTCTGCTAACATAATGACTGGTTATTTCTGCTGGAGAGCATGAGAACAAATTTATTTTTAATCTGGCATTGATCTCCTGAGGGTAAGAAAAAACTCTGAAAAAAACCTTACCCATACAACTTGATCTGACAGGGATTCAAACCCAGGACCTAAGGATTAGTAGTTGCAAATGCTACCACTAGACCATGGAGGTGGTCTAGCATTGTTACTTCTAAAGTTATACTGTGCGATATTGAAATATAAGGGTCACTAGATAAGTGTTGAGCATTGGGTGGAAATTGTTGAGTCATTGGTGTTGCCATAGTAGCAGGCAGAGCTATTTTGTGTTTTTCATTTTCCTATATTTTATGTTTTAAGTCTGGAATGTGTGAACTCTCTTGTGAGTGCAATGGAGATTTAGAGAGAGCATTTTCATGCAATCTTGTATGATTTCAAATGTGGCTTAAATGAAAAGCAATCACTTGAGTGTTGGGGGGGGGGCTTTCTAGGACTTTTCTTCTCCACTTGCTACTGTGTTCCACTGGTTTGGAGAATTAAAGAGGAGTCAGCAATCTCTTACAGATGAAGAGAAGAGTGGCAGACCAACAAAAATAGCGATTGAGAACATCATCTCTCTGAAAACAATGGTCAGGGAAAATGCAAGACTAATCTACAAGGACATTGAGCTGGCATTAGTGATTAGTTTGCTGAGTGTTTCAACCATCCTTCATGAACACCTTTGTATAAAAAATGTCTTCAAGTTGGATGCTCCATAATTTGTCTGAAGCAGAGAAGCTCCACAGTGTGGAGGGTGCCAAGAAATGCTATAAAGATTTAACTGTGGAAAGTCTCTCCAACTTTCAAATATTGTTACAGTTAACGAAACATGGATATTCAATTTTAAATAGCGGGGATTTTCACAGTGAAATATAGTATAATATAACAAATTATATATGAATAAATAATTCATATTTCTTTAGTTTTGTTCCACTTACTTGGACATATTTTGAAGGCTGTTGCCTTCATCATCAGCATAATTCTGGGAAGTTGGCATTGGAACTGTACTAATGATGAAGGCAACATTCTTTAAAACATGTCCAAGTAAGTGGAACAAAACTAGTGAAATTTGAGTGATTTCCTCATAAATAATTTGTTATATTATGGAATATCATTTTGATCCATAAACAAAATGCCAGTCCTCTATTTGAATTTTCCCTGATGACCAACCATCCGTAGAGGTTAAGAAGCCAAGGATGTGGAAAGAAAATGGTTGCCTCTTTCTTCTCCACAAGCTGTCACATGGCAACCATTGTGCTTGAAAATCATACAACTGTTACTACAAAAGGGTACACAGAAGTGTTTCAGAAAAATCCAAGAATGGCATCCATAGACAGTCTAAGGAGCATTTTGTTGCATCATGACAATGCATCAGCTCACACCACTAATGTAACAATGGAATTTCTGCAAAACTAATGACTCATCCATCATACAGTTCTGATTGGCACTATGCGATTTCTTCCTGTTCCCAACTCTGAAGAACTGATTGTGACGTCACTGATTTTCTAGTCCTGAAGAAACCATTCTAGCATTTGAGGAAGAGTGGCGTGGATGCTTCCAGAAGCTGATACAGAGGATGGAATGCTGCCAGGGGGAACACTTTGAGAAACTGGGATAAACATAACATTTCTATGAATATTCATTATTTGCCTCAGTACTTATATAGTGACCCTCATAACTTTTCCCATATTTAAATATATGATATTTTCAATATTAATTCAATTTGGAATCAAACAGAGTGAAACTCCATTAATAATCTATTCAGTGTCGAAATATTTAGAATACTCTTTATGGTTTCACTTTGGAATGAAAACAATGCAATAGTTAAAGGCATCAAGTATTAAAGCTTTCAACAAGCAAAAGAATTAAACATATGGGAAAGGATTTATATTAAAAAAAAAACATGAGCAAAATCTTATGAATTTTGAGATCCCAGAAGCAGACAGCTCTTTATTCAAGTTTATCACAAGACCACCAGAGTCAACCCATATACTTGCCTACCCAATTTCTATAAATGATCCAACAGTCATTTAAGAGATGAGAATGTGGACAATTGTTCCATAAAACATGTCCTGAGAAAATCTTGTGTAAATGAAACCATAAAGAGTGTTCTAAATATTTGGATTTCAGAAGAGACTATATGACTATATGTTATAAATACACTGTTTCAGTATAATTATCTAATAGTCTTTAAGATAATTTATTTAACTTCATAACACAGCAGTAATCATTCTGTATAAAACTCAAACAAACTTTCCTCAAAATGCACATAATGAGAGGTGACATTTCGGGTGGTGCATGCACACAAGGGTGCTTGTAGGAAATAGGCCCAGCCTACTGCTTCCTTTCATCTCTCCCAGTCAAAATATTCCATAAGCTTGCCGAGACATTGTCTGCAAACCAAATAAGCCCTACAGATAATAAATGTAAATACAGACATCAGGTGCAAGATAGAAGTCTCCTATAGACATTGCTGTAGTTTTTTCTTTTATGCACAAAAACACATTAAACTCTTCTTCTTCTTTTCTCAAATATTATATAACACTGTTAACCTCATTTGTTTAAAATCCAGAACATGTTTCAAGAACATTTGCGCTTATCATCAGCTGGAAACCAACTGTCATCCTATGGTGATGGCAGAATGAGTTTGTTAGATAATCCAATGCTGGAATCTCAAAGTTCGTGACAAAGTTTTTATGTAAAATAAAAATCTTTTCTTCTGCTGCATTCTTGACAGGTTTTAATAATTTAAACTTCTTTTTAATGTCATGATTTTGGCACAGAAATGTGCTGCAACTGCTGATTTTTCAGTTTGTATTTAATATATTTGAAATATTTTTTTGTGTGTATTTCCAAGTTTCTTTTTGTCTTTCGTATATATATGATTGCAATTTTCATAATTAAGTAGATAAACAAATGCAAGTGTTTCTGATGTTCTAATCCTCTTAAATTTGGCACTTTTTTAATCTAAATATGTATGGGAAAGACAAAAAGAAACTTGGAAAATCTACATGAAAGAACATTTCAGAAATATTAAATGTAAACAAATAGGAAAATTGGCAGTTGCAGCACTTTTTTTTTTGTGCAAAAATGGTTACTTTTAAATGGAACCTAAATTATTAATAAAAAAACAAGAATAAAGCAGAGTTGTCAACTTGGGAAAAGATTTTTATTGTAAGAAACAAAAACCTGTCGTGAACCTCAAGATTCCATCATTGGATTGTCTAAGCAAATTCATTCTAATGTCACCAGAGGACGATAGTCCATCTCCAGCTGATGATGAGAGCTGAAACATTTTTTGGATTTTAAACAAGTGAGATATAGTAGTGTTGCCATCTGATTATTACTACTACTCATTTGACATATTGCAACAGTGTTAATAATTTATGTTTTATGCTTCAGCATTAAACAATAGTTGTAGGAAATTAAACTTTGAAATTTTTAGGAGTAGCCCAACCAAAACCTCCTAGAGATGCCACCCCTAGTAAGTAGCTAACTAACTACTTGCCATTCATAATGCAACTCAGATTCATTCACAGGGGGTATGCTTACAGTTTGTGGCATCCATCACATTTATTGCATGCCACCTGCTCCACTGTCACCCTCACTTTCATCATGTAGCTCATTGTAATCTGCCAAATGAATATCAACTCACCATTGTCCATTATTACTTAAGTGTGGGACTCCAATGCAAGATTGGTAAATGGGTTAGCATTAGCAATCATTGTCAGCAGTGACAGCCTACCAATATTAATTAGTGAATAACATTGATGCCCTGTAAATTAAGCTATTCATAGTTAGTGACAGACCATAAATAATCTAATGATTAATGAATCATTCAGGTAATTGCCCACTGCTTGCTTAACAGGGCTTTAGTTCATTTTTAACTATCGTAACATTTTCATCTCAAATTTCATATTTTTGTTTCCAAAGTGAAGAGTTAAAAAGGATATTTTTGGATGTTAATAATGCTGCATGAACTATTTTGACATTCTTTAGGCTTTCATGGCTGGCATTGTTATTAATGAAATTGATCATAATCAGTCTATTTTGCCGTGGTCATTGATTTAAATTAATTTTAAAACCGGAACTTTCACTGGCACTGCGATTGGCATTATAAGTAGACTAAAAGTGTCTGTAGAAGCAGAGGTACAGAACTGTTAGGAGTGGAAGGGCTTAGGAGTATTGGGAGAATTGTGGTGCAGATGTTATTTGTTGACTAATAATGAATTCCAAATAAATGAGTTCCAAATAAGCAAGATTTGGAATCTGCTGCTGGTCAACAAACAACATCTATGTAACTATCCCAACAATTCTACCCCAACCCATTTCTTATGGTTCTATACCTCTGCCTTTTCATAAACTAATCTAAACCAATAACCATGGCAAAATAACGTGGTGATAATCGGTTTCAGTGAATTTTTTTTTATTCTCTTAATGTAATAGACTAATTCTTCAGCAATATTCATACATTTATGTGTAAATGGTGTTGTAAAAGCGTCATGTGATAATATCTTATCTCACTATCATTAAAATATTTCTTATTAATGTGATTCTCTTTTATACGTCACTAAACCAGTTTACTTTCATGTTAATCTGCATGTAAATATTGCATAAGAAAATAATGCATGTGTGTTTGAAAGAGAAAGATTTTATTGCATTGATGGTTTTTCAATGGTTCACAGGTTTCTCATTCTGCTATGCAATCAGAAATTGATTTTGCCAATAGGAAGTTACTGCATAATGTTCTTGTCATCTGCCGAAGGAAATCGTGTAGTGAATTTGGAACTCATAGCGAGTATTTTCTTTTATTATTATTTATTGGTAGTAAATAGTAAAATACGCCAACTTTCTGGGCTAATCATGTTAAAGACTTCTGAGAAAAGTCTATTTCATCAAGCTTCTCTGTTGAAAACAGTTTTTAGGTCACTGCTGCTTGTCAGTGAAAATGCCTTGAATTTGAACTTTGTTCACCAATCTGAAAATGATTCTTTCTGATGGAGATGTTACTCCTGGAAATTTAGCACTAAGCTCTCCTACAGTACTTGTACAATTTTTTTTGCATATAATTATAAATAAATAGTCTTTGTTCTAGCATATATCTAACATTCAATGTACTTCACAATACATAAATACACAGCGAAAGGTCTTAACATACAGTTCCAACAGAAATGCAAGTGAAACATTTGGTATGATTAACATGACTGAGTAAAATCAATTGTGCTTATCAGCAAACTTCAACTCCAGTTAAAAATACCTGATCCACTGAAGGTCAGTTGGATTCCAGTATCATATACAAACTCTGATTGCTTAGCTGAATGAGGGCATGGAGTTACCTGTAACTGAAGATTTTATCTGAATATCTGATCTTTTCTAACAAGTTAAAATTCATTAATGTGGAAAGTGCCAAAATTTTATTATTTAAGTTTCAAACTCAAAACTTTTTTCACACAATGTTGGTAATGAGCCATGCAGCTGTATAAGTTTTGAAAAAGTCTTGAGGCCAACTTACCAGTGGTGGTTATTCCCCCACCCACTTGCTTCAACTTTAGAGGCACTTTTTTTAATTTTCACTAGAATTACCACCAAAATAAATAATAAATTCTTCAGTTTGGTCATGTATCATATTATCTGCCACCACTTAGTGGTATTATTTAATATAGTCACAAACTTTCTTCCACTGCTTTACACATTATACAGGGTGATCCATTGTCAGAAAAGTAGAACTTAACAGAGGTCATTCATATATCTGTGAGCAGTTATTTGTAATATATGCAGTAAGTGTTAAGTGGGTAATGTTTCAAATCTCAACCTTTGCCATCTCAGCGCTAGCATGCATGATAGACAAACTGGTGGTTATGCTGCAACAGCATGGTCAATTTGTTGTATGGCATGGAAGATTTTCCAGTATTGTAAGGATCCAGCAAGCTTACAGACTTGACTGAGTACAACTTCATCATGCCCCTTCACATCGAGACATTGTTAAGTAGCACATCTTCCTGGCTAATGGCCTGACACTTCCTCACACAGATGGAAGCATACATAATATCAACAAAGAGTAAACCATGTCTCAAAGCCCATGAAAGTCACTCTGTCACTTATCAGTATAGCATGATACTTTGTAAGCAACATGCCAGAGGATTGTCAGGCAGTACCTCAAGATGTTTCCTTGAAAGCAGAAAGCAAACATTTACTCAACTTAATTATGATGCCCTTCTCAACTGTACTGCTACGATTCCTCTAGATTTTTTAAATGGGGATATGTCATGTGAGCAGTATATGAGCAAAAACCACAGGATGAAGCCGACCAGCAATAGAAGATTAGATCGGCCTTTGATCAGATCACTCTAGAAATGCTTCTTGCCTTATGGTGCAATATGTCCACACGATATGAATTGTGCAGGATCTGTAATGGTGGTCATGTTAAGTGCTAATTGCTGGGCACAAAAAAATAAATTAATTAATTAAAATTAAAAACCTGAATCTCCTACACATAAAAATAAAAAATGCCTATCTCCCCTACACATGTGTACATTATTACCAGGTAATAAATGTGCTTAGTTTCTTGTATGTTATTATTTCTTCTGACATCCCTAATGGATCATCCTGTATTTCAAAAATAACTTGTGGTGTTATAAAAGTCTGAAAGTAGGAATCAAAAAAATGAATTCAAATTATGTCAAATAGCATGAGCAAAACTTCATAAATCATAACACATTGTCTCTTATATGGGCCATAAAGTGCTCACTTCAAACTCAAATAACTGACTGAGGATACAATAAATGAATGATGGCAGAGTTTATTTCTTGCAGAAAAAACTGGATGAATCCAGAGAGATGTATGATTCAGGTTACTGCAGTAAAGTTTTTTGAAGAAAAAAATATCAAGAATGTTCTATAAAAATAACCAAAACAAAATGTTCTCCTCCTGCTCCTCCCCTCCTCCTGCTCCTGCTCCTCTCCCTGCTCCTGCTCCTCCTGCTCCTGCTCCTGCTCCTAATCCTCCTCCTCCTCCTGCTCCTGCTCCTCCTGCTCCTGCTCCTCCTCCTCCTTCTTCTTCTTCTTCTTCTTCTTCTTCTTCTTCTTCTTCTTCTTCTTCTTCTTCTTCATCATCTTCCTCCTCCTCTTTCACCTCCTCCTCCTTCCCCAGAGCTGCTTGTTTCAACCTTAATTTGAAAATCATTTGGAACAAACACATGGAATTTTAATAGCCTTATTCAAGAAAACCTCTGCTTTCATTATAAAAGTTTATTTCTGTATAAAGGAAATGTTTTTGTGTGTAAATGAAGTACACAAATCTTAATTACCTTCTTAAATCTCACAAACAAAACAGTGGAAGGCAGAGTAAAAGCTACAAATGTTTATTAGCAAAACAAGTGGGAACTTCATGTGCCTATGCAGACCAGAGTTTTTTAAAACTTGTGAAGTAGTGGTTACATAAATTCAAAGTATCAAATCATGTGTTTTATCACTTGCCTTGATTCTTAATATTTTCTTCATTTTTGTTGTGTATTTACCTGTTATTATCTGTAATTTTGTGATTGACTTGATTTTTTTATTGAAAGTGTGTAAATCCTAAATTAAGATTTATCTCTTGTCCTATATATATATATATATATATATATATATATATATATATATATATATATATATATATATATATAATAAGCATAAAAAAATGAAAATGAATAAATATATATTGTTACAACAGAGTATAACCTAAAATAAACTGTTGCAGACTCGCAAGTTCACCCAGATACTCTGTTGCATTGGTTGAAGAAGCAAGTTGCTCTGTATGATAGTGCTCATGTTGAGGACATGACAAATTCTTTTAAAAATGGGTTGGTACTGTGTGCAATAATTCACCGCTACCGACCAGATCTTCTAGATTTCCATGCACTGAAGCCTGAGGATGTTGCAACAAACAACCAATTAGCATTTGATACTTTGGAACGAGAATTAGGAATTCCTCCTGTAAGTATCTTTTCAATTTAATCAATCTGTAGTTTAATTTTGATATACAGTAATACATGAGAAAGTGAACATGCTTTGAACCTGCAGGAATAGCATACTGCAATTAAAATGTTTATATTCTGTAAGCTAGTGAATTGGGAATATTATATTTTCATTGCATTTTACATGTTTTGCATTGTACATACATGACTTTCCATTTTTTGTAAACAGCATTACAATATTGTAAACTACACAGATTAGAAGGCAGAAATCTTAGCTTATTGTTAATTATTACTTGACTCTGAAGATCCATGACAACATAGCTGATAACAGATAGTGCCAATATTTAAAAAAGGGGATAAAGCTACATTTTAAAACTGTAGACTAATATCTTTATTATCTTCTTTTTTTTTCAAAATAATTAATTGAAAAACTTGTATATAAGAACCTGGTGCCTTTTCTAGAAAAATGGGACATAATTCCACATTCATAATTTGCTTTTCAGAATGGCAAGACAATAAACTATCCAATATTCTCCTTTTGGGACTTAAATGGAGAAAAAAATTAATAAATTGTTCTAGGTCTTCTTGTAGATCTTACTAAAGCCTTTGATGTGGTGGACCAGGACATCTTATTAGAAAAACTTGAAGCTTATGGTAAAGTCTAATAAGTTAATATTAAATATTGATAACACTAAAGTCATTAATTTCAAAATGTAATTTTTTTATAAATTTCTTCCTCTATTGACACTTCTTCCCCAATGGTGTTTGAGCTTTTGAAGGAAGCTGAAATTTCTATCTCTGAATTTTGTTTGATCTCCTCAACTGAGTCAAATCTTCATCCTTTCAATATGAATATCGGCTTTGATAATAAAAAAAAGTTTACAGGTGCTAAGTCTGGAGAGTATGGAGATTGGGAAAAAACACCAACTTTTTTTGTTTTCTCCCTTTAAAGAACAAGCAATGATGATTGTGCGGGTGCTTTAGCATCCATGATTTACCTCTCCACAGTCTTGGTAATACCAGGGATTTGTTGTTTGACCCTCCAGCAGAAATTTGTGATGAATATTATTTTCATTGTACAAGAAAATCATTAACAATACTTCGACATTTGACCTTGTCTGATGACTTTTTTCAATCTTGGGGAAGATTTTTCAACCTATTGTGATGATGGGATTGGATTCATCTCAACGTTGTAACGTTAGATCCATGTTTCATCATCAGTGATTATTCTGTTCACAAAAGATTCATTCTTATTAATGTGATCCAAGAGCTTTTGATAGATTGCAACTTTCTGTTACTTTCTGTTTTTGTGTCCACAGCTGCAGGACGTTCTTTGCTGTAACACATTGCAGCAAGCTTTTCTGTCAGGTTTTCTCGATACAATTGCACAGAAATGTTACACTGTTCAGCAGTTTTTGAAGTCAAATGTTGATTTTCATGAACCTCATTAATTTTGGCTGCATGAGCATCATCAGCTATCATCGATGGGTATCCAGGATGCGGAACATGAACTATGAGCTCTGAACCACTGTTCAATCACATATACCACTCATAGCACAGAGTACATCTTAAACAATATCACCATAAGCTTCTTTCATTGTTTCATGAGTCTGGTAAAGAATTTACAAAGTTTCATGCAAAATTTAATGTTAATGAACTGCTCATGATAGCTCGTCATCTCAATATTTGCAGAACATTTGCAAAAATATTAGGGTAGAACTACTGAAATAAGATAACACTGGGAACAATTGGGAAGTGTCTCAACAAGGTGAGAACTAATCAGTAGTACAAACTGTTTTTACTATGACATTTCTTTGGTGCAGAATTTTGAAATTCAAATATTTTTGTTTTTTGCATTATGACTAAGATTATAACAGTGGAAGGAGAATGATTATTTGAAAGAAAAATAAAAAAAAAGTTTTTATTTTATAATCCAGTATAGTTTTTACTGTTGTTTCAAATGTTGCATGCCTTCTAAATAAAAGTGTCTGTTTCACGTAAGATTGTGTATATGTTCCTTGCACTTATTTTTGTCCTTCATTAATCCCTGCAATTTTAGATCCCTATTAATGTGGATAATTGGGAATTTGCTGTATTTTAAGGAATGAAAAGGGAAAAAAATATCATGCTTTTGTTATTAGTGGCAAGCTTTATATATATGATAAATTGATATACTCATAGGGAGTTTTATTTCAAGATTTAAAAAATCAGATTGAACACAAAGGAAAGTGTCTTTGCAGAGACTATTTAGTTATGGTCTTGTGCAGTTAGCATGAACTTTGTTCAGAATTTTTTTATAATTGTATTCCTAACTGCCCTAATCGCAGTTTACATTATATGCAATAGAGCGTTAACATAAGTTCATATCTGAGAGTTTCATCAGTTTGCATTCCATGTGACAGTTTTAAGTAATGCTCAAATTATCTATATTTTCTTAGAAAACAGTCAGCATCATTCCTTATCTTTAAAAAAAAAAATGATTTGGTTTTTTATGTTGTAAATAACTGGAATTTAGATGTATCATTCAATATTAAAAATCTATAGCACAGGCAACAATCAACAAGAGCTTTTTGGGGCTTTCTGAAAATTCTTGAGGAGGTAGTTTAAAAATATTGTGCATATTCTCTGCATTTATATTGTAAGTGAATTTCATTTTTCAAAATAAAAATTACAATATAGTTAAAGTTTGGATGCTTAATAATGCATATCATTATAAAGTCCCTGAAATTAAATATTATTGTATTTCCTTTTTAAAGATGATTTACATGCTCATATTTCTGGTTTTTCAAGGTCATGACTGGCCAAGAAATGGAGCAATGTGAAATACCAGACAAGCTCACAATGTTGTCATATCTCTCACAAATTTATGATACTTTCCGAGGAGAAATACCACATATAAAACATCCTAAACTTGTAAGTAATGTTATTTGAACAATAAAAATTTTATCATTTAAAAAGCTAATGTTTCTCCAAAGCTTTAATAGTACCGTGAGATATAAAAGCATAAAAAGAATTAGTTAGTAATGCAGTATTATATTTATTTCTATTGAAGTAAATATTTTCATTTGTGAAAAGATATTAATGTTTCATGCTTTCCTACAAAGACTATTATTACTCTGAATTTTTTCTCTTAAATGTATTTTGATAATTTTCTTATTTGTAGCATACTCACATAATTGACTTTATTAAAACTATAGCATAGTAATTTAACTACATCTGAAAGTGGACTTAGATATTAAATTATCCTAATATTAATTAAATTTGAAATCTAACACAATGAAAAATGCTTAATAATCTCTTCTGAGTCAAACTATTTAAATACTTATTTGGCTTCACTTACTGGAAATTTATTCAGGACATGTTTTATGGACCCTCGTGCAAATCCTCAGCTGTTAAAACAACTGTTGGATCATTCATAGAAGTTGGGTTTGTAGGTGTCTGGGTTGACTCCAGTGGTCTTGCAATAAACTTGAATAAAGAACTGTCTGCTTCTGGGACGAACTTAATGAATTTTGGCATTCAAAAAACCAATAAAGATACAGCTTTTTATTCAAATCTATCACAAGATCACTGGAGTCAATGCAGACACCTATCAACCCAACCTCTACAAGTGATTTAACAGTCATTTAACAGCTGAGGATGTGGACGAGGGTTGACAAAACATGTCCTGAGTAAATTTCCAATAAGCAAAGCCAAAAAAATTGTGTTTAACTAGTTTGACTCAGAAGAACTTATTAAATTATCTCATTAATTAAACAAAGTTCTGATTAACATGCCTGAGTTTCTGTTGTTTCGGAAATGGATAAGTTCTGGTGCTATTAACATCTATGTTCTGTTTCTAAAAACATAAGTTTTTAATGCAGCTTCATATATATTTTCCAAAATGTTGGCATATACCTCAAGCTTAAAAACAATAATTTAAAAGTAATATGTTTAATTTTAAAAGCATTTTTTTAAATGTCTGTTCTCAATTAAAGATGCAGGAGGAACCAGAAGAAAGAGAAGAGAAGCCACCGCCACCCTCAAGGACTGCTCAGATAAGGAACATGACTCCTGTGCAGAGAGTTTCTCTTCTTGGGCGTTTGACAACACATCACCATCATCCACGTCCAGCACAAGCTCGAAAGAGCTCAGGTGGCACTCCAGGTAGCACCCCGGCAGGCGAAAAGAAGACAGAGTCGCTTAGACGACAGCGCAAGCGTAGGAGTGGTGATAAAGATAGACAAGGATTTAACATAGTGAGTTCTTTATTGTGCTTTCGTTGTAATATCATATAAATTATGCCTTGTGTTACTGTTTCTTGTTTATTCACTGTATTATACATGTAAAATTTAAATGCTTTCAAAGAGTTTATGAAAATGAAATTTGTAATTTTTAGGCATTTTATTATATATTAAATGCATTTATTTTTAATATTTTAGTTATATTATTGGTTTATACTGCTTAGGAAGAAGCAAGGAAACGCTTGGAAGAGATTCGGCAGAACAGAAAGGAAAGGGAACTGCGTAGGCAATATTTACGGAAAATAGCCCTTACACAAATCCGCAAGAGCATCTTAATGCTACATACAAATGTCAAATATGAAGATAATTCCCCTTTTGAAGATTATTCATTATTTGTTTACCGTCAAACGGCACCTGCTTTTCAGGATCGTGTCAAAGATTTAGAAAAGAAGCTCTTCAATCCAGTAAGATCATTTTAATTTTGCTTGCTACATCATGTGTTGTTTCCATTTTGTGTGAGTGACTCAATCCCAATAAATGTATTTTAATTCTCATCTGTACTCACCTTTGTGGTTTGATACCCAATGAACCTGAGCTGCTATGAAAGACTCTGACACTCTCAAGCACTTTATTACATTTAGAAAGAAATGCTTTTATGGTAAAGCATGTTAAATATTGTGTGTACTAACAGAAGTATTTGTCCTATTTTTACTTTTTAATGCTTCTGAACTATACCTGTTTGTATTTATTTCTGATAATGTGAATGCCATGGAAACCAAATTTAAAATGTAATTCACACTAATACACTCCTGAAAATCCAATGTGTGCAATCAATCTACTATTTTTATATGTATAAAATTCATATTTCTTTATTATAGCAAATATGTAGAGGGAAAGGGGCATGTTTCACAGAAGAAAAACTTCAAAAGGAATGATATCAGCCGAAAATGATTACTGTCTGGAAGTATTGCTTGAAGTCTACATTTTCATTAGAACATCTGTCAATAAATTTGAGCCCACACCTTATATTTATAGTATTCAAACCCAGTGTATTCACATTAATGGCAACAGAAGTAGTGTCACTTAAATATTTTTCTGTTGAACATCTGTTTATTATACACTAATAAATTGTAATTGGGCACGTGTCCAAAATGGTTGTTGGTTGCTAGTGGTCATTAGATATGCTGATATTTAACATTTTTTCCATAGCTTCCCAATAAAGAGCTTCTAAGATATTTTTCATTTGTTTGTTGCTGTCAGGTTGGCTGCATTTCAGTAGATGCTCTTTCTTTAGGAAGAACATCCTTACAAAATTAGCAGTAGCTGTCCTTGACTAATTTCATCCTGAAGAGATGTTTTAACAGGCAATCATGCCCAACAATTAAACAATATTGGGCTACTCCAATTTTTCTTGGTTTCAATAAAATATCATGAAAGTCTTTAGATATTCGCATGGTTTTCCTTAAGTGTTTGTTGGATGTTTTGTTGTTCTTATTCAGTTATTAATTTTGATGAGTTTCAATTTAGAGGGAAGGTCTAGTTCAAAAGATCGTTTTAATTTTATGGTGGCTCCTTTTTTGCTAAAGAATTGGCAATCTCATTCCCCTTCAATCCCACATGGCTCGGGTTCCATTGTAAAATTATTTCTGATCTGAAATTGTTAATTAGAATATTGTACAGTGAAGCTAATCATATATTAAGATTGTGCGATTGAGTTGAACTAACACTCTTTTGCTCCACTTATTTGTAAAACTAAGAAGAAGAACATATTAAGAAGATTAGCAGTTGTCACATGGGGAGAGGCCTCCTTAATGACACACAGAAAAGCTACATAAGACCTAATTTGCTCTTTGGAAATGAGATAATATCCACAATAAACAACCAACTTAAAACTAAATTGGATACAATAAAATGTAGATCCTTAAGAATAAAACATTATCAATTGTTTGCTTCACAAGTAAGTGGAGCAAAAGAGTGTTAGTTCGATTCAATCACACAATGAAATGAATATTTCTGATCTGATTGTAGAATATAGTTTTCTTATCTCATTAATAGTGTATGGTGGTGGGTAACTGTAATTCATTATACTTTGTAGTGCTGCTTTAGAGTCATTTAAGATAACAGTTCTTTTCTTTTTTTTATGTTAGGTCTATACAATAGATTTTTCTAAAGTTGCTTTAATGGTCATTATTTTGCCATAAAAATTGTTAGCATACTGTCCCAAAGGTGTATATTGAGAGAATTCTTCACAGTATGAGGGGCATTCTAAAAGTTCTCAGACTGACCAAGAAAACACAAGATTTAACAGAAATTTTTTTTGTGCAAGTATTTTTCAACATAGTCAACTGGTACATCAATACATTTAGTCTGACTTTCCAACTTTTTAATACCCTCAGTAAAATAGGATTTGTCCAACTGTGAAAAATAAGGATCTGTCTCAGCTTCAACCACATTATTTGATGTGAATCTTCATCCACCCAGCCATTTCTTCAGCTTTGGAAACAAAAAGTAATTGGTGGAAGCCAAATCCGGTGAATATGGTGGATGTATAGGTACTTGGAAGTGAAGGTTATGCAGTTTTGTAGCAAGAATCCCAGACGTGTGTGAAAGGCGCATTTTTGTGATAAAAGAGAACTTTCTTTTTTGCAAAGTCTGGGGGTTTAGCCTGAATATCATCCTTCAGTTGGTCCAGTAGTGAAGAGTAATACTCCCCTGTGATGGTTTTGCCCTTCTGGAGGTAGTCTACGAGCACCACATCATGATTATCTCAGAATACTGTAGTCATGACTTTTACTGCAGATGTAACCATTTTTGCTTTCTTTAGTGCACTTTCACCTTTGCAACCCTGTGTTTGGACTACTTCTGTGTCTCGTGTGTAGTGATGAATCCATGTTTTTCATGTACTGTTATAAAATTTCAGAGAAACTTGGTGGAATTGCATTTAAACAAGCATAAACTTCTTGCGAAATGTTCATTTGAATGCAATTTTTGTCCATTGTTAACAAATTCAGCACCCATTGAGCAGAAAGCTTTCTCATACTCAAAACTTCATATAAAATGCAGTGGACATGACCTTTTGAAGTCTTTGCAATATCACCTAACTCGCATACCTTCAATCTGCAATCATTGAGTATGGCATTGTGCATTTTTGTCACAATCTCATCGGTCGTTTTGGGATGCCCTGAGTGCTCATCATATTGAATAGATGTACAACCATGATTAAATTCAGCAGCCCATTTTTAAAACAAAGGGGAAGATTTATTTAATGTAAAATCTAGCTCCTTTTGTATTTCTGTTGAGGTTAAACCTTTCAAAATAAAGTCCTTTATCACAGCTCATATTTCAGTTTTATCTTTTAGTAGAAAAAGCTACAATTTTTTTTACAGGATCATCACAAAAAGTGACTGCACTTACTTTCTGAAACTTTACAGTGTGCCATCTATAGAATGATACTTAACAACTATCATAGTAATCTTCATAATGTCAGGCCAAGAATTTTTAGAACTGTCTTATATATTCCAAAGCCTACTTCTTTGTTTTTAAGTGATCCATCTGTATGCACTCTATACCAGTCTCAGTTTGATAATAATTATTTACTGTACTAAGTGCTGTCAATCCTAATACTTCAGATGGATCATTCCTGGATACCATTTTATCCAGATTTACTTTCACCTGATATCTATGTATTGAAAAGGGTCAGCCAGTATGATGGCAGATTTAGTGTTTAAAGTCTGTTGTGCATTAAATCATTCTATGCTGACAGGAATATGAAACCATTTATTCTTGTGTTGATTACTTTTTAATTTCTGTCCCAATATTACCATTTTAATGTATAGAGCTGTTTTAATTGGCACTTGTTGGTTGTACTCTGCATTGCAGCAATAGGTGTTGTTTTAAGGACTATTGTTGTTATTCTTAATGACCTAGATTGTATTATATCCAATTTAGTTTTAAATTGGTTGTTATTGTGGATATTATCTCATTTCCATAGAGCAAATTGGGTCTTATGTAGCTTTTGTATGTGTCATTAAGGAGGCCTCTCCCCATATGATGACTGCGTATTCTCTTAATATGTTGTTCTTCTTACTCACTTTTTAGATGTATTGTCGATCTGTACAGAGAGGGGAAGTTTTGTGTCAACTGTTATTCCAGATATTTAATGTGTTCTTTCTATTGTAGTAGTTCAATATTAATTTTAAGTTGCAATTCATCTGTAGTGTGTTGAAATGTGTCCAAAATGTTTGTTTTGTGGTTCTTGCCTCATTAGAACCTCATGGAGCTACCTCTTGCTGCTATAATAGGAGACAGTCATTCTTATTCAATATGTGCAGGACGTGTTGCCATTCCTGTCAGAAACCTCACACAGTTGGACAATGGGATTTGGTTGCATCTCTTAAGACCTCATGCAGTGGTCCAGTTTGTCCAAAACTGTTGAAGCAGTTTTATATGGCTCCAAAGTAGGTCGACAATTTGGAATGGGTTTTATCGTCACCCACAAAGTAGGTGGACAATTTTGGAACTGCATTTGTTGTTCCAATGTAATGTAAATGGAATGGGATCTCAGGGTAAATTTTGAACTGTATTTAATGACGTAATGTCATTAGGTGGGCAAGGAAATTGTTCACTGTAATAATGAAGTTCAGCACTGGATGAACATTTAATTTATTTTACAACTTGGAAGGTTCTTGAACATACTGTTCTTCGGCGGATTATAGTTTGCGGTATTCACTCACATATTTATTCACTTTAACATGATGTGATTATTATTGCTATTATGTTGCATTGCCCGACAGACTCTTACTGCTTTAGAATGACTTAGAATTCCTTAGACTGCCATCGGCTGAACTAGAAATGACTTAGACTGACCTCAACTGCTTTGGAATGACTTAGACTGCCCTCGACTTACTTTAGATAAGACTTTTAAATTAATAACTTCTAACTGCCTGCTTTCGAATGACCAACTTTCCACTGCTGTAGAAATAACTCTTGAATCAACAACTTCTGACCCTGTACTCCAGTTTTCTATAACATCGCCATGCCTCTCGCTAAATTAAATTACTTTGATTATTATTCTATTCTTTAGTTATATGTTCGCCATTGGCTATCTTAAGATATTTATTATATCGATAAGTTCTCCTTCATATATATTCGTTGGCTTTTATTCAATGTCCATTGGCTAAAATTAATTTCCCCCTTCTGATCTACAATGTCTGCCCACGCTTGAGTTTTCCAAGAACGACCTGTCATAAATTTCGGCACTTTCCTAACATGCTTTATTTCTAAAGTGATGTCTTTTTCTCCCTTAGTTATAGATAATTTGGTTTCTACAAAAACGTGTGTCTATGCCTGCAGTAAATCCTTTTGAAAAAAGGGCAAGTATGTTTCCAATTGAACTCTAGCTATTTGCAGTGTTATTACCCTTGGCGCCGAACAGGTGTCTCAGTGAGGGTTTGACAATGGGTAAAGCTTAACCGAAAGACCTTTTCCTCTCAGGTATGCTAATGGCTTCCGACAAACAGCAGTTCCATTCCCTATACAAACATAACAAAGTCACGTAGGCATTGTCAATCATTGGTATTATAGGAAGATAACTTGAATATTGCTTACTAGCAAAAACGTGTCTATGAACATACATTAATACATATAATACTGGAATCCTCCTTTTAATTACAATATTAATACCCTTGATTACCTGAAATAAGATACAATTATTATTATAGTAGTTGTCAGAAGTAATTATACTTAAAAAGGAACTTTTGGGGACAACATTTCCTGCTTCACTGTTCAATGAGATTGATGTCAGGACTATGTGCAGGCCATTCCAATCAATCAAAATTGTTTGCATACCACTGCACATTAGCCACCAAAATTTGACACATTGTCATTCTGGAAGTTACAAGAGTCTATTCCATAAAAATGCCACAATGTTGGGAACATTTTATTATCCAGAATGTTAGTTTGCCTATGAGTCAGGCTGCCATGAACAACCACCAGTGGTACCATGCCATAGTACAAGAAGCCCACCCACACCACAATCAAATTTCCTGATTGGTACTGTACACTCTGGTATAGGCTATGGGTGGTTGCCATACCCACATACATCCATCAGACCAAAACAATGAGAATCTTGACATATCATTCCATTGAACCAATTTCAAATTTTCACTGCTCCAGTGTGTCATAGTAATGGTCCAAACATAACCTGAGTCTCTGAGATTTATTCATCTTCATGACATGTAGCTTATGTTCCAGTGGACAAACATTCTTTTCCTACTTGAAACCCCTGTTGGATATCTATTGGTTATGCCCTGTTATTGACAATTACACATTTCAGAGTTCTCGATCTATATTAGTTAGAATTTTTGGCCAAGTATCCATCCCCCTTCTGCAGGATAAATGATACTATTAATTTGGGCTTGTTCAACTTCATGGCTATTGCCCTGCTAGATGCATGAGGGTGGCAGTCCACAGTTATAATTGTATTAAAGTTTGATAACTCTGTACCATGCACCATTCAATTTCTTTAACTCTTCCTCTTGTTCAGTGAAAACATGACTGCCACATGATTCAAATTACCTATTAAATTAATTACTTTTTGATAACTAGCATGTTTTATGTTGTTCAATTTTTTTTTCTAATGTTTATGTAGGGTGCAGCAGAAACAATAAGTAGGTTTTAAAGTGAAAAATATTTTAATTTCTAATAATTATTTATGTTTCTATTACATTGAAGAATACTTTTCATTTTATAAGATTCACCTCATGCTTCAATCCAATATGCATAAAGCAATGGCATAGACTCTGTTGTGCTGATGCCTGTACTCTCTCAATGTACAGAACAAAGTCATCCAGGTAGGGTTTGTTTGTTATGCTACCTTCTTGATTTCAATGTTGCACCCAATGATGAATAGCAGCCTTAGACAGTGATTGATTCCATTGAAATGTTCTTTGCATTTTTTTATGGAACTGATTCTGATGTACCAGTAACTGCATAACTGCACAAGTACGCTCTCTCACTATCCACCACTCTATGATTAACTACACATCGGAGAGAGAATATCAACTAGCAAACTCATTTCCAAGATTGACTCTACAATCCTGCCACATATTCACAACAAAAAAACCTGCCAAATTCAAAATAGTTCTTAATTCTACCAGCGTATTGTTTCTGCTGCATCTTGTACAATACTGAACAGAAGATGAGACATAGAGAGAGATCATGAAACCATTCTATTATTGATTAGCTATATTTCATATGGCTTTCTCATAGTTGCAAAATTTTTATTATTATTGCAATTATCTTTACTGCTGTAATTGATGATGTGATTTTCTAAAGCCAAATGACAGTCATCTAGATGAATGAAAAAAGAAAATATTTTTTTTTTAAGTTTAAGTAATACAAGACTCTAAATCTCAAACTCATACTTGAAACTCTGAAGAATTACAGTAAACTCTTTTTAGTTCAAAACCACCAGGACTAAATTTTAGAACTTCGAATTACATTATTTTGAAATATATCATAAAAACAAAAAAATTGGAAAAGAGATACGTTAATAATTGTGCTGTTCTAAACATTCATAGTGAGCAAATTGAAGGAAAAATGAAGAGAATAATAAATTCAAGTTTACATGATATTATAATAAGTAATTTTATTTTTTAACACAAGCCCCACAAGCAGATCTACCAACTCCTCCCTCCTTTCAATGCATGTATGGTGTTGCCAGTGATGCAGGTCATAGCCAAGGCTAGTAACATGGATTTGAATTGTTAATACTGTGTACACACTTACAGAACTTTGTAGGAATATATATAGAAAAAATGGAAATTAGGCATTAATCGAAACATATTTTAAATGTCAGTAAGGTAAGATGTATATATGTTGCAATGTTTTGGTCCAAGCGTTAAGCTAATGTTTCTATGGAGAAACGATTTCTGTTCCCTTTCATTTTCCCCTTCCTCTTCAGCTGCCATTTCCCATTTTGCAGCCACATGCTTGTCCTGTCAATTCTTATCAGTGTTATATGTTAGTGCTGCTTCATCAGCTCCCTTCGACTTCCATGACTTCTAGCAGTTCCATCCAGTCAGTTTCAGTTTCCATAATGCCTTCATAGGGATATTCATTTTCAATGCCAAAGCTGCATTGGCAAAACAGTTCTTTATAACACAGGCCATCAGTACATCCCAAGCCATTGCTATCCCTCTCATTGCATCTATTATGTTCCATTTCCTGATTTCAGATGCTGAAACATTTCTGGAAATTTCTCGCATCTTTTTCTTTATGCACACTTAAAGTTTAATCACTTGATGAGAAGTTGTGTATGACTTGTATTTGATGGTAAGCAGAGGAGCTGAACATATTTTAGCACAACAGTGTGTTTGTTATGTGTTCCTTCATGATCAAAAGTAGTGGCATCTCCTGTTCTTAGTCTAAGGGACGATTATGGATTAATCTTTTAATATCTAGCTATTTATGACTGTGAAATATTGTGTTAAATAATCTTGTATTTATTAGGAATTAAGTGAGCTTTATAGCTAATGTGGTGTACAGTAATAAACCAATCTGATTTTTTAAGCAATAGAAAGCTAATAGTTCCTATATAAACAATGTATACAGTTTTTTTCACACTAACTCCATTCACTTACATAAATTTGGAACATATGTTTCGGGAGCGATCCCTCCCATCTTCAGCCTGTTGACAACTGAGTTTGTCAACAGGCTGAAGATGGGAGGGATCGCTCCCGAAACATATGTTCCAAATTTATGTAAGTGAATAGAGTTAGTGTGAAAAAAACTGTATACATTGTTTATATATATATACCACTCCATTGTCAACAGCTTCGTAAGTACACTTATTTAATAGTTCCTAGTTTGTGCTTCATAAAGTCTTTATATTTACTCAGCTCTTATTGCATAAAGCAACTCGAAAGTTACTTACTTGTATATTCATTTGTCTCAAAGGCATTTAATTTATAAATGAGAAAGATTGTATTCAAAATATTCATATATTATTCTCTAGAGTAATAGAGTGCTTAATGAATGTAAATTGCATCATCATTCAGAAAACATTTTAAATTTCTCATCCAAAATTTTATATCTGATAATTCAAAACTCATAAATTTAAAATAAACTAACAGGACATATGTGTTAAATAATTTTGTGGAACCATGTTATTAGGGAATATAGATATCTTACAAAACTAAAGGAGGTAATTTAATCTCTGTCTTAATTTCAGGACCGTGAAACAAGGCTAATAGAGACTCGTAAAGGTGCTCCAGATGAAGATTTTTCTGGAAGAATAAAGAACCTGGAGGAAAAATTAAGAGGAGGACCTGCTACAGATAAGAAGCCAAAGGATTTAATGCGTTCAATTGGTATGGCAACAAATATTGTGTTATTTTTAATCTTCATTGCATTATATTTTCTTGGTTGTATGTGTATTGACTGCAAATAAACATTATTTTTTAAACAAAAAAAAATGGAGAAAGCAACTCATTACCTGCAGGTTGTAAAAGCTATCAGTAGCAAATTTTAAAATTTATTTATGTTAATATGTTATTGTTATATGTGCTGCATAACTCAAACATGGAAATATTCCAGCATAAAAGTTATGCTTACCTGTATTTCCTTTCAAAAGAATATGTGGAGCTAAAAAAGGAAGGGGGTTAAAAAAAAAAGATACCCATGATACATGGTAGGTTGGTTGTTAGTAGCCATTAGAAATGCTGATATTTATCATTTTATCCCTAGCTTCCCAATAAAGAGTTTCCATATTATTTTTAATTTATTTGTTGCTATCAAGTTGGATGCATTTCAGTACACATTCATTCCTTATACAATGGGCAGTGGCTATTCATGATTAATTTCATCCTGAAGAGTTGTTCTGAAAGGCAATCATGCACAACAATTAAGGAGAATTGACCAACTCCAATTTTTCTTGGTTTCAATTAAAGCTGTTTGAAAGTTTTAGATCTTCATATGGTTTTCCTTTATGTTTTTGTTGGATATTTTGTTGTTCAGATATTAATCTTATTATGAGTTACAATTTAGAAGGAGGGTTAACTTAAAAGATGGTAGCCATGATACATTCATGCAGATAATTCACCTGCATGCAAGCCAGAACCATTGTATTTTAATCATATTTATTAGAATGTAAAGGTATCCTGACTTTAGGAACTTAGAAAAACAATTATGATGATACTACAAAAAACATTTCTTCTGACATGAAATATAAAAATGACAAAACATTACTCAAAATGTCTGTATGCAGAAAATTCAATACATATATATGTTTCTAAAATTATTCTATCTCAGAGAGCTTAGGAATATTTATTCAGGTCTATAAATAAATATGTAAAATAAAAGGTGTTTTTGTACCATGGTGAGTAATTGTAGGATTGTGTGCTGTGACTTGGTGTAGTTAAAAAAAAGATCTCTCTTTTCCTTAAAGAAGGGCTTTCACCTGCCTGAAACTAACCTCTGTCTGATGAAAGCTGAGTGCAATGTCAACAAATGCATGTGGTTTTTCACCATTACATAAATGTATTTCTCTGTAAATAGTGTCGGTGGTTACCATACTTTCCTCCTAAACCCAAGATCATGGGTTCAAATCCGGCCAGGACCAATGGATTTTTTTGGGCGTAAAAATCCGAAGTATGGCTTCCTTTGGAAGGAAAATAAAGCCATGGGTCCCGTGTCCTACATTTATGACACGAAAAGAACCTTAAGCCTGAAAGAGAGGCCTCTGAGCAAAATTAGTCGGCTGTTTCACGTCCTGAGTTAAATGGGACGCTAATGACCTGAGATGTTAATGAGCGTCCATAAATAAATCAATCAAAAAAAAAAATCTGTAAATAGTTTGTAAAACATCAACTCATTTAGCGTGTTGTTTAGGTTGTTGATCAATAAAATTATTAACAAATAGCTGTAAGAGCATTTTCCAAACAATAATTTTATATGAAACTGCAGCACAGATTTTAATACATGTGATCAGTGACAGTGTTTGCTTTAATGTATACACCTTATTCCTTCTATCCATGTTCAATCATAGAACCTTATTTCTTCATCTTCTGCGATTCCACCCCAGCATAACATGGAAGGTATAATGTTTGTTTACAGTACATGTCAGCTTTTGGAAGATAGAATATAGTATTTTTGTATTATCATATCTCTTGAAGGTTGCTCTGTAGGAAAACGTTTTTAATCCAGAGATGATGTCATCAGCATGATGAACAGCACTAGGTTACAAATGAAAACTTTTTTTCTGCGGTACAATTAAAAATAGGTGACTTTTACTAATTTTGGTATACACAATTTGAAAATACATTCAGTTTTTTCCTAGTACATCTCGTTTTGGCAATATGACAATGTTCAATGAAAATGTAATTGTAAAATTTGCAAAAAATTATACACTCATATACAACTTTTAAAGAAAATAAAGAAGATTAATAACATGAAAGCGAACCTGAATTTGAGAATGTATGCTAGTTATCTTTTGTACCCCTTTTTCTTTTCCCATGGAACTGCAGTGTAGGTGATTTTCTTGAGTGTTCTCTGGTAGGTTCATCTTGTGCAAGACACCAGCAGTAGTTGGCCATCATGTGCATGTCCCAACGTCCATCGTTCAACATACTTCAAGTCCTGGTGAAACCTTTCACCTTGCTCTTCACTGACAGCTCCTAAACTCAGTGGGAAGTAGTCAAGGTGTGATTTCAGGAAATGAAGCTTCATACTCATATTATAGCCAAGCAGTCTGAACTTTTCCAGCATATTTCTGACAATTTCTTTGTATTGAGGGTCTTTCACATTGCCCAGAAATTTCTTAACTACTTCTCCATGCATTTTTTTAATTTTAATCATATAGCTGGTACATCATCAGTACTCCCTCTCTGATTTTTGCCTGTGCCAATGATGGAAACTTTGTTCATGAATACTGGTGGTAAGGGCAACTTTTGTCAAGTGCTTTCATGAATTGTTTCATCATACCAAATGTTATGTGTACTGGAGAAGTAGAATTTTTGACAATGAACAAGAGGCACATTTTTTGATCCAGGTTCCAGTTGCTGCCTCTCAGGCCATTAGTCAGTTTCTGAATGTTTGTCCCTCACCCTGCTACCCCATTAGCAAAGAAAACAAAGGAAATTTTGTGTATCCTTCCAGTTGTCCTAGCAACAGATCAATTACCAAGTCACCAAATATTTGCCACTCATGGTCGCGGTACTTTTCTCAAGAACAGGCTTCAGAGTTTCATAAGACTCTCTTAGGTTCGTGAGTGGTATTAGAGCTAACTTGTTGCCATTATGAAGTATCACTGCCTTAAGATGTCATTTGGAGAATCAATAAAAAGATGCCAGTTACTTGGCTCATATGGTTCCCAGCACTGTTGAATAAGATTACACACATCCACCAAAATACAAGTTGATCTACTGCATAGTGCTTGTGGAAGGGTATTTCATGATTCCTATACTACTAAAAAGTCACACCAGGTGATAACAAATTCTTCTCCCATAGCCTTGAGCCCTTCACTTTTTTGTTTTGTGAGGCCAAAATTCCTCACTAAATCATATAACTCAAATTAATTAAACTGTTGTATGAATTGTCAAATTTTTCTGGATCAGAAACCAATTCATTGTCAGAAGTTGCGGAGCTGCTTTCAGATTCACTAAAATTGAGGTCTGCTGGTGGTGAAGATATGGGTAGTTCAAGCTCATGAGGAATAGGTCGTATAGCTGAAGTCAGATTTGGATATTTAATTCCTGCCTTATTTTTTTTTTTTTTGTTATAGCCAGCAACTTTGCACATGCAAAAGTAACAATTGTCATATCGATTCTGCTGCTCTCTCCATATCATTGGTTTGGCAAATGGCATTGCCTCCTGTTTTCAACATACCGATAACGTAATCCCTCAACACAACTGTTACGTGCAATATTAGGCGTGAACAATTTATCCTGACCACCAACTTTCTCTTTGAAATATCAGTAATATAGTTTCTTTGTTTGTGTGTCTATTTTGTGTATCTTCCCGTCAAACATGTAAAACTCACAAATGTAACAAAACTTCTGAGGACTTTGTAGACAGTGTCTGCTGTGTCTATTTTGTGTATCTTCCCGTCAAACATGTAAAACTCACAAATGTAACAAAACTTCTGAGGACTTTGTAGACACTATCTGCTGTGTAATCATGATGTAAAAGTCATACCAGAACTTTTATTTTAGCGCTACACATTTAGAAGACAAATGCGTGTTTTAACGCAAGTTTTCAGCTCAACTGAAGCTGAGAATGATAGCTGTAAATGTAAACATAAATACCTCACAAGAAGACAGATCTGACCTGTTGGACAAAACTGATGAGTGCTGACAATATAAAAAACATCTGGCTGATAAGGGAGGACAGAAGTGAGAAGAAAATCAACAGATTTAGAATAACACAGTGAAACATAACAGTAAGCTGTATAAGCTGAATGAATTTAGGACCATAGACATATATGCACATATCATTAAAACTAGATGTGGTAGCCAAAAACAGATTTCATTTTTGTAATCAGGGCACTAATTTCCATTAAAATCACATATTTTCCTTTATACTGCAGAACAAATGTTGACCAGTGTAAGTTATTACATTCACAGAGCAAATAATATTAAACATGCATACGAGGGTGAGACAAAAATTATATACACTTTATTTACATAAAGGTTCAACATGTACATCATTTTTCTCTATAGTCTCCTCCTTTTTTAACGCATTTGGTCCAGAGGTCCACAAACTTGCATATTCTGTACAAAAAGGTTTTCGATTGGTTGCAAGCCACTTTTGCATGCTTCTTGTATGACTAAGTTTGTAGAAAAATGACAAGCATGCAAAGCACCCTTGAGTGGCCCAAACAGATTAAAAGTCTGAGGGAGCAAGATTAGAGCTGTAGGAAAGGTGTTCCATTACCTCAACCCAACTTGTTGATGGTTTGAACAGTGTGGTGAGCCATCTGCAGGCAGGTATTTTCATGCAACAACTACTTCTGCAACAATAGACCTCAATGTTCCTTGAGAATTGCTAACTTCAGCTTCTTATCCAACAATTCACTGTAACTTGCGCTGTTGATGGTAGTGCCTTTTTCCATTCGTTGTCATAGGCCCTTTTGCATCCCAAAAAGCAGTTAGCATAACCTTCCTTGCCTATGGTTCAGTCTTGAATTTATGCATCAGACTCATTCGGCCATTTTTAAACATCTCGATCCACGAAAAAATGTTTTATGTGATAAATGTTTTGTGTGTTCTCATACTGTGATACAATCTGTGATGAATTTTAGCTCCATTCACACCCTCTGACCAGATAAATTGGAACATTGCTCCTTGCTGTAAACTACTAGCTGAGTGAACATTTTTATGCCTTATAACTGAAGGGCAAAAGACGTGAGCAAGTTCAAATTCAGCACCCTTGATTACTGTCATACCAACTCTTAAGCATGCATGCACAGAAGGCAGTATGACAACCTTAAAGGTGTATTATGGCAAAAGTGTAGATCATTTTTGACTCTTCCTCATACATTCAGTACTGGAACAAATCTATAGAATTATAGAAATATATGTATACTTAATTTTTTTTCATATAATGTATATACTTTTCTGACATCTTAGATTTAATAGTTACTGAGAAAATAAATATCATGATGTATAACCAGTTAATGTTAAATTTCAGCAAACTAAAACAAATATGGTGGTATTTTATAGGTAAAATAGAAAAAACAGACTGGAATGTTCAAGAACTTGAAAAGAAAATTCAAGAAAATAAAATGGGACGCCCTGGAAAATATGAAAGGCCTGAAAAAGTTCCTAAATGGAGTCGGGAGCAATTTGATGATAAGGTAAACATTTTTTCATAATATGTTATGATACTGTGTTAGCGCTAGTATTTAACTATCCAAGAATATAAAATTATTCCAGTTAAAATGTAAACTAGGCAACATGAAAATAGCAAGTGATCTGCTGCCTGTATGTCAGTTATTTATAGGGAAAGATTAAGCAAAGATAAGAAATTGTATTAGCAATTGGAGGTAATGAAAGAATGTTAATATTTTAGGAGAAAGGTTTAGCAATAATAAAGGTTGGGAATTGCAAGGTAAAACAATGGTTACTAAGGAAAAAGCAGCTAAGAAAGGGGTTAGAGTTTGCCTTTATATGATACTGAAAATTGCTATAAAGTGATTGGAAAAGTTGTATAAAGCACTGATAAAATCATATGGAGTGGAAATATGGGAATTATTTGTGATTTCTGACAAAATTGACATAGTACATAGAATGTAGTTTAAAGAGTTGTTAGGGTTAGCAAAAACATCATCAATAGGAGTTGCATTGACTGAATTTGATAGTAGTTGAAAGAATTCCAAAATACTGGATGGAAATATAAGATTGGAAGATGAGGACTCCATTAAAGAGTGATCAATTTTCAAAGTACAGAATTATATACTGAAGTTGGTCAAAAGGTTTAAAAACAGCTCTAGAAGGGATTGATATGGGAAATGTGTGACAAATGGGAGAAAATAATGGAATAGGATTTTGGAAGAATATTAGAAGGAGAATAGAATTATAGGGAGGACAGAAATATGAGTAAACTTTGATAATAAAGGTGAATACAGAATAATAAAAAAAGAATGGGTCAGAAAAAAATATTAAATCTGTCGTCTTAACACTCTTCATGCTTCACTAACCTTAAAAATATATGGAACCGGTTTCAAAGATATGTTATCTGCATCTTCGGCCGTGGACGACTGGACGAAAAAAATATGTTGATAGATATGATAATCAAGAAAGAGAAGGATTTGCATGGATTTGCACAGATATGTTGTTTCTAAAAATATTTAGGGAAAATAAATGTTGATAGTGTGAGAGGAGCAAAATTATGAATGACTTTTTAGGGAGAATTAAGGATCATTGGATAAGGAATGTGAATAGAGAGAGAGAACAATAAGAACTGCAGAAACACATAAGTTTCTTTGGTGCATTTAATGTAGATGATTAGGTAGTCACGACATGGTGGAGAAGAAATGCATCAAACTTTGTAAGGATATAAACATCATAAATGTTGAAACTGATAAAAGATTTGAAAGTAAAGTTTGCAAAATTTATTTGTTTTAGTTATTGATGATGTTAATAAGGGTAGATATAATAATGAAGGACATTGGTATTAGGTAACACAATACTTCATTATTTTGAAGTGCTAATTGGAACTTGTTCAGTGAAAGCAAAAATTATAATTAAGATTATTGTATGATTGAGTTGAACTACACACTACTATTTGCTCCTCTTGTTTATAATTTGAATGTGTTTTGCAGACATTGTCCGCATTCTCAGCTGTCATCTGTTGGATATTCGTGGTGTTCCTTTGGGGATGCATATTCTGTTCTGGGAGGTGGTTGTAAATTTGATTTATTTACAGGCACTCTTTAACATCTCAGGTCATCAACGTCCCATTCTATTCAGGTCGTGAGACGGCCGACAAATTTTGCTCAGGGGCCTCTTCTTTCAGACTTGAGGTTCTTTTTTGTGACGTAAATGTATGACACGAGACCCATGACTTTACTTCCCTTCTGAAGGAAGCCATATTTAGGAATTTAACATCCCAGAAAATCCATCTATCCTAGTCGGGTTTGAACCTGCAATCTTGGGTTTAGAAGGCAAGTAAGGTTACCACTACACCACCAGGACTGACTGTTCTGGGAGGTGTGATGAACTTAAAGTTTATGTTTTCATCACTGCAAGTGTCAAGTTCATTAACCTGTCTGTATTTATAAATGTAGATTTACTCCCATGTTGCTAGCTGTATGGATCACTGTGCTGACTTTAATAAATTTGCTTTTTTCACAATGTCATGGTTCTCTGTCCACAAATATGATGCCACTGCTGATTTCTTCCTCTGTTTGTATTTTGTGTTCCTGAAGTGTTCTTTTAACACTTCTCTTAGTTTTTCCAATATAGATTTTTTCACATTCTGTACATTTTATTTGATAAATACATGCTTTTTTTCTCCAGTGGAATACTTTCATTAATTGCCATTTGGGAGATTTTTAATATTAAATCTGTTTTATTGGTGCCAGTACCGGTAATATTGAACTCTTTTAGAACATTTTCAAGTTTGTTCATAGTCCATGGATGATATGTGAATTTTTTCAAAATTATTTTATTTTTTCCTGCTGAAAGGTTGTGTTTCTTTAATAAATTTTGCCTCCTGAACTTCCTTATAGCTAACTCCTTGAAATTGGTTAGTAGTCTCCAATAATTTGCTTTCCCAAAAGCTAATGGAGAATTTAGCAATGTGAAAGATCTTTATGCAGAAAAATAAATATTTGGTATGAATTTTGATATCTCATCACTGGACAACTTGCATTGCATCATATAGGAACCTCCAGAGATCTCCACATATCACTCAACAATTGCCAGTTGAGGATAGGAACGAGAGCTCCTGAAACATGTTCTGAAATTAAATAAATAAATTATTATGTTACCTATTGATGACCTTTATTATAATTGTTCTACTAACTTCTAGTTAAGTTTCCAACAAGGGTAGATATTTTGGACAAATAAACACAAAGCATGAGGGTGAATGGGAAGACTTCTCTATATAAGACTTGAAGCTTTCCTGAGGTATGTTATAAATGAGCTCTCGGGAGAACAGCCAGATAAGACGCGGTGAATCTACCAAGCTTTCAATGGCTGTCTCTGCCATCTTCTCCAGGGATCTGTTGCTGAAGTGCATGGGGGCTGACTGTGTCTATATATATATATATATATATATATATATATATATATATATATATATATTTCAAGTCGTGGGCATGGCTGCTGCATGATGCGAGTCAGTGGGAGGCGAGGACTGCTTCTTCGCTGCCAGATTAGCTACAGCCAGCTTCCATGTAACACTGAGTAGGAGTTCATTGTCTCTGTTGAGGAGATTCTTTCTTAATTGAATTTCTAAGGCCTCTCTTATGAGGCAGTCCCAATAATGTGAAGTTTTTACAAAGAAGATGGCAGAGACAGCCATTGAAAGCTTGGTAGATTCACCACGTCTTACCCGGGTGCTCTCCCGAGAACTCATTTATAAGACTTCTCTATTCTGGAAATTCAAAGATGGGAGACTAATCATTTATAAAAAGCTATTAATAAATTCAATATCAATAAACATTCAGTCTCTAGGAAGCAAGGGCATCTGCAGAATATGTTTGAGGGAGCAGCAACATATTTTTGAAAGTAGATGATGATTAAAATTACCAGGTTTGAAAAATCAATTAAACAACTTAATTTTTAAATTAATATAACAAAGAGAATCTGTATTAATTAGTTTATGGTCATCTTAAATGCTCATTTTAAAATACAATGTTTTGGCTATTAAATGGAAATTTATGATTTTAAAAACCATGGGGAGGGGGGACTGTCACTCTATAGACCCCCCTTGAGGATGCCCTTGCTAGGAAATTTATGTAATCAGGAATGAGAAAGTAGATTATTAGGGAGTAATTGTAGGCCAATAATTAACTTGAATTAACATAATTACAGGAATAGTGCACAGAAAATATATAGATTAGATATGAAGGTACTTTGGCATATTTGGTCTTTTTCTACTCTGTTAAAATAAATATAATGGTTATAAAACTAATATTTCTTCTACAAGAAAGTGCAAGAAAAAAATATGAGCTTGTTTTTTGCTGTAGGAGTGAAAATTTAGTGTTGCTGCCCTTTTTATTTTTAATATAGTTTTGTCTCTCTCTCTCTCTCTCTCTCTCTCTCTCTCTCTTTTTTTGTTTATCATATTAGAAATGAGTGAGGTTAACTTTCCATAGTTCTGTCTAGAACTGATGCATTGTATGGCTTGTGCACCATTAATAATTGTTTCTGACATCTTCCAGCATGGTACAACTTTGTCCTTTATTCAGTTCCAGGCCGTAAAGTCAAAGTTACAGAGGAGGAGCCAAGAAAAAGCAGTGTCAGATATTGATGTTCATCTGCAAAAATATGAGAAGAAGAATAAGGAAAGGAGTGCCTTGGAAACTGGACCTAGAGGAAGCAATAAAGTATCAGCAATGGCAGAACAATTTGCTGTCAAGAATCAAGACAATGAAAAACCTAACATACCGAGATCGGTGAGTAGCTTAGCCTGTAATCTCTTCTGAGTCAAAATATTTAAACACATTCTTCACTTACTGGAGGTTTATTCAGGACATGTTTTGTAGACCTTTGTCCATATCCTCAGATGTTAAACACTGTTGGACTATTTGTTGAAATTGGGTTGGTAGGTGTATGGGTTGACTCCAGGTCTTGCGATAAACTTGAATAAAGAGCTGTCTGCCTCCAAATTGTCACAATTCAGTAGGGTTTGCTCTTGTTTTATGTCAGTCCTTTCCCACATGTTAAATTCCTTTGGTTGTTGAATTGCTTTTAATAAATAATGTACTTACAAAGCTGCTTTTAATAACATTATGCTTTTTTTCTTCTCAATTTGATTTGCTTTATTTATGGATGTTCTTTAACATCTCAGGTCATCAGCATCCCATTCAATTTTAGGATGTGAAACGGTTGACAAATTTTGCTCAAAGGCCTCTTCTTTCAGGCTTGAGGTTCTTTTTTGTGCTGTAAATGTACGCCATGGGATCCACGTCTTTACTTCCCTTCCAAAGGAAGCCATACTTATGATTTTTACACCCAAAAAGGTTTCCATTCTGAAAATGCAACACCACCACTTATTGAATTGTTTTTAATAACTTGATGTTTTTTTTTTTCTATCTCAAGGTTTTCATTCTAAAAATGCAACACTGCCACTTATTTTTCCATATGCTTGTAACAGATGTTTCTCAAATTTGCTTTCAACCTCATGCCTATATTTCTCTTTGTTTTTCCTATGTAGATTTTTTCATAATTTCGGCAATTAATGTAGTAGACTGGATTTTTTTCTCTATAGGCCTGGAAACTATTTTGCTTAATTTCAATAAATTTGTCACATTGTATCGGTTTTGAGGTGCTAAGGTGATATAGTAATCCTTGAAATTTTTTAAATTTCTGATGGCTACTGTGTGGTACATGAAATTTTTAAAAATATTTTTCTCTATATTACTTAAGAGTTGTGATTTGTTTAAATCTTTTCTGTTTTTGTAATTTTAAAATTGTTTGTTAATAATCTCTTTGCTAAACTCATTTGACTTAGCAGCTTCTATTATGTGTAGATATTCATTCTGGTATTCTTTTTTGTTCAGTGGTATATTTACTAACCTGTATGTCATACTGTTGAATGCTGCTTTATGTATTATAGAAAAGAAATGATGGGCTATGATATAATTGCCTGTGTATGTTCTTTTTCTGTAAATGTCAAATTCAGGTTTATTATTACATTTTACTATCTTCATATCTAAAAATGGCAATTTATTTTCTATTTCAGCATTGATGGTGAATTTAACTATGGGCTCTTGTTGTAGGTTCATAAGTTTAAAACATCTTCCACATGTTTTTGTTTTTTATGATGAATACATCATCTACAATTCTGTACCAAACTTCAAAAGTGTTCTTTGTAGTATTGCTCAGTTCAGTTGTGCATGCAGGTATGACATGCTGGCAACCCATTCCTTAAATATCAAAAAATTAGATGACCATAACTTCCCAAGAGCAGCAATCACTTTTGCTTTTTTGTTTGTTGGTGATGATGGAGATTTCCACACAGAGCTTTGTTGTTTGCTCTCTGTATCATTATGATGTAGCTAAGTTTCATCAGCAGTGATTACCTTTGAAAGAAACTGTGCATCATCCTCTAACATCATCTTCAACTGCATGTGAACATCCATTTGTTCAGGAATCAGCTATTGTGGAACCCACCTTGCACAAACATATCTCAAATGCAACTTTTCAGTTACCAACATGTGGGTGGCACCCGGTGAAATTTTCAGGATTTCTGGAAGTGTTCTTAATGTTATTCATTGATTCTCTCTCACAATGTCAACATTGAAACATTTTAAACCATTTTGAGCTGGGCTATAGGGAACAACAGACTCTTAATAGGCCTCAGTTGAAGATTTGTTGAGACAAAATCATAATTCCAGGGCAATATATTGTTCCTTATGGGTCATCTCCATTTTGCTTTAGGTGTAACTGAATATGTCTCAAACTTGCAGATCGGAAGTGACAAAATGAAACTAGTATCACATATACCTTCTACATTAAGCTAACAAAATATTTTAAAGTTAAATTTTAGTGCAAGAAATTATGCCTGTAAAAAATTATCAGCATTCTTAATTAAATAGCCTTGTATTATTTGAGGAATAAGGATTATAGACCTTGAAAGCAACCACACAACGGTCATGGAAAAAACAATAATCACCAGTATTACAGAAAACACTTAAAATAATTGTACCACATAATTACACCAACACACTTAAAGCACTTGTAGAGAATTAAATTTTAAAATTCAGAAAAACAAATATGTAACACTAGTATTAAAGGTAATATATTTTATAATAAAAGTAACATAATTAATGTTTCAAGCAAATTGAGCTATCATGAAATATCAATGACATATTGCCGTAAGTAAATCATATTTGTTAGTATGAATGAATTAATTAATTTATTCATTACTCAATATACCTAATAAATACAAGGCAAAATACAGTATGCTGAATTATTCAATCAACCTATTATTCTATATTATTTGTATTTTAATTATAAATCTTTCTACTAATATTTTGTCAAAATTTAGTTGCTAATTTTCTTATTGATCCAATATGCATAACATTGTTATTATCAGGATATTAGATTCATTAACAAAATTAAAACTGTCATGTCTAATAATTTTCCACATATTTAATTTCCTTAGCTTATTTATTAAACCCTCCCTCAACCAGTTCTTTCTCATTTTCCCTAAATAATTTTCTATTTAATGTTGATATAGGGTTGGTTTGATGACTTGGTTTTTTATTTAGGCATGTTTTGGCAACATTTGTTCCTATCATCAACAGAAGACCAATGCAAGCAAACTCCTGTGTATGGGAAATTTATCAACATGTCCAACGATACTGTCTTGAAGTTCATGCAGTTTTTATATTATTTGATGATATAAATTTTTTCCCATGTTATAAATTCCAGAGTTGCAAATGTGTTTCAACATTTTTGTTCCTTTATTAATGTCGTGGTTTTCAGACCAAAAGTGGGCAGCTAGTGCTGATTTTTTTATCTGTTTGTTACAGATATTTCTGAAATGTTCTTTGGTAAGAGGTTGCAAATTTCTTTTCATTTTAATAATGTATATCTGATTACAGTCTTTGCAACTGATTTGATAGATTCTTACTTCCTGTCAGAAAGAAAGAAAAGTATTACAAGAAATTTGCAATAATTTTTTAATACTGTGGTCTTGTCTATTCTTTACATTTTTCTCTGTGCTTTAAATTCACTATCTTATTTTCAACTACTTCTATTGGAGGATTACCCCATTTTTCTAAATACAATTTCTCAATAATCTAGTTTTTTTACATTCTAATAAGGTGTGAGATATTATTCTTCTCTCCACACGTTGGACATAATATTGATCTTTCTACCCATTTCTTCCAATTTGACAACTCCAGTTCTGACTCCTGTAAGTCCTACTCTTGTCATATTTAACTTATTTTTTCTATACTAAATATTTCTTTCACTTTACTTTCACTTAAATCCTTTGCTTAATTTCTTTCCAAAAATCTTTCCTTTTAATTCTCTATTTTTCCATATTTCTTCCATTCCAATCCTTTCCAATATATCCTTAATTGTATGATCCAAACATCTCTTTATTTTATCCTTTCTTATAAAATTAAACATTTTCTCAATTAATATAATTAAGACCATTGTATGATTAGCTTCACTGTACAAGTCCCAATTAACATTTATGGTTAATTGTCTCAATTATTTTCTTCCTCTTTTCTTTCTCTGTTTAGGCAAAGTTCTTGGTATACCCAAAATTAGACTTCTTAGTAAATGCAGCACTTTTTTTCTGCTCATTCTCTATTTTTTTCATATATAATGTTATGTAGCACACTATTCTTAGATTTTGAATATTATTTTAATTATTGCATTTCTTAAAATAGTGTTTTTTTTTTCCTTCTTTTTGTTCACAGAATTCAAAGCCTGCTCTATTTCTGCCTGCTCAGGGTGGTTCTGAAACTTGCCACTTTTGTGATAAAAGAGTATACCTAATGGAAAGGCTTAGTGCAGAGGGCAAATTCTTCCATAGAGGCTGTTTCCGTTGTGAATACTGCAGCACAACTTTAAGACTAGGTTTGTCTTGATTACAGTTGGCACATTAAGTAAATATTATAATGAAATGTGCAGAAAAGTACTGCATATCAGAAATGTATGTAATAATGACAAAAAATTGTTAATATAAAATGTCACAAGATAATGTTTTATTCTACTATGAATATGGTTTATTATTATTTTATTTATTTTTTTATAGAAATCTCTCATTATGATATAGACCATATATCAGTTTCACAAGTTTGAATATTAGTCACATATAACAGCAATATAAGTATGCATACATAAACAAATTCAAGTAATTGATATTATTGTATGATTTAGTTGAACTAAACAATCTTAATGCTTCACTTGTGTTTTTACAATCTTAATGTGTTTTTACAAGTAAGTGAAGCATAGTGACTGTTTAATTCAACTAAATCATACAATAATATTAATTATATGATTGACTTCACTGTGCAATATCCAATATACATTTTAATTTTAAATTGAAGTAATTTCATCTTTTTTTCAGGAAATTATGCATTTGACCGTGATGGAAGGTTTGGAAGCAAGTTTTTCTGTACTCAACATTTTGGAATGCAGGGAATGCAGAGAATGAAAATGAGAAGAAAGAGTGAAGAATTCAGAACTCTGGACAAGGAAAACATTCCCATAAAGGATTCATCAGCAAAAACACAAGAAAAAGTATGAAAGTTAATTCTCTAATATTAATCGAAACTGATAACAATTATGTGTTTCTTACTTAAGTTAATCAAGTTAATGTTTATATTAACTATTTTCAAAAGTTTTACTTACCAACTTTATAAAATAAATTGCTGAAACTGTCACTGTTGTCCATACATTTTTGGCAGATATTTTGTTTCAGTTCTTCTAGAGTATGTGAATTTGTCTTGTGTACAGCATTTTTTAATTTACCCAAGAGATAAAAGTCATAAGGGGTTAAGTCAGGGAACTGAAGAGGCCACAAATCCTTTACTAATAAATAACTCTTTTTCATTTTGAATTATCCTTTCGATTTCTCATATTGAAATATTCGTTGTGGCAGAGTCTTGTTGAAAAAAGGCGATTATATCAGATAAATCTATAAAAAGAAAAGGAAAAAAAATGGTATTCATTTATAAGGGGGCATCAACTGTTGCCTAAAAAAATTGCTCCATAATTCTTTCTACATTCATAGCACACTATACACCAATTTTTTCATCATTCACAGAAGACTGGGAGGGGCACTTAATGAAAGATATCAGATTTCTCAGTACTCAAAAAAGATTATTTTGAAATTTATTATAAAGATAATAGATTATTTCCTTCAAAATAATCTCTTCTTGTTAGTGCACATCTCCCAATGACTCTCAGCTTCTGAAAACAATCCTGATGTATATTTTTTAAGATTGTATGAAGTTCTGTTTGCAAATTTTGTTGTATCTCATCAACTAAGTCAAATATTAAGAATTTCACTTTGAAAGCTAAAAAAAGCTAAATCAGGAGAGTATGAAAGGTGGGGTAGGCATCTTGTTTTTTCAGCAAAAGTTGTGAACAAGCAATGATCAATGTGCTGGTACATTATCATTTTGCAGAATTCAGAATTGTTAGTTCCACAGTGCAGGCCTCTTTCTTCTTATGCTTTCTTGGAGATGTCTGAAGACATCATGGTAATATCAAGGGTTCACAATTTGGCCCTCTGGCAAAAAATTTTGATGAATAACACCGTCAATGTCAAAGAAAACTGTCAATTGCACTTTGATGATGTGATCTGACAAGCTCTTTTCAATCCTGGTGATGATTTTCCAATCCATTGTAATGATTGTACTTTTGTCTGAACATGTAACCAAAGATTATCACCAGTGATTATTCTGCTCATAAAGTTGCATCCTCATTAAAGCGTCCAAGAGTTCCTGATATATTGGGATATGGTTATCTTTCTGTTCTTATGTGAACAGCTGAGGAACAAACTTTGCTGCAACATGATGCATAACAATTTTTTCTGTTAGTATTTCATGACATAATACCACAGAAATTGTACATTCTTTAGAAATTTCTCAAGCATCCAGGCATTGATTATCATGGATGATCTCATTAATTCTGTCTGCATGATCATCCTCAGTTGACAGTGGGCATTCAGGATGCAGGTCATTAACTCTGGACTCCCAACCACTTTTAACTTTATATATCTCTCATAGCATTCAGTGTGGCTTAAACAATTATTTCCAGAACCTTCTTTCATCATTGTATAAAATATAGTGAACTTTTGTAACAGTGGTGTCAAATATTAACATTTTAAAAAATTGAGTCGAAATTGTAACATACACATCACTAAAATTCAGTAAAATGGAAGACTAGTTTCAATGATAGGAGCGATGATAGGAGCAATGGCTCCTGAAACTAGTCTTCCATTTTATTGACTTTTAGTGGTTGTATGTTACAATTTCGACTCAATTTTTTAAAATGTTCTTTCATCATTTTATAAGGCTCATACAAAATTTAATGTTAATGTGCTGCTCACAATAGCCCGCCATCTCAATAATCGCAGAATACTCTTAACACTGTATGCCAAACAAAATGTCTCATCAAGGTCAGTGTTACCAACTGGCATAAAATTTTGAAAGACAGATAATTTTTGAACAGATCTTTTACATCAACATCTTTTATTTCAGTTAACAGTAAACCCTCAAGTTTGACGTATTAGTTAAACAAGCTTTGTATTTAAATATGTACTTACAAAGCTGTTGACAATGGAGTGGCAATATAACCTCAACTTATGTATTCACTTTTTTACACTATACTCCATTCACTTACACAAAAGTAAGACGCATTTCGGGAGAATCTCTCCCATCTTTAGTTGCTCACTGTGTTGCTGACAGTTCAGTTGCTGACATGTGCATCTGAAGATGGGAGAGATTCTCCGGAAACACGTCTTACTTTTGTGTAAGTGAATGGAGTATAGTGTAAAAAAGTGAATACATAAGTTGAAGCTTTGTATTGATGAAGGATTTGTAAAAGTTTGATGTACTTATCTGAAACAGCATTTAGTCTGGTGTAGCCAGTTAGATATTCTGCATATCTAATTTCTCAATTACTTTAAAATATAAACCTCATGGTTTATTGACTGCTTTGGAGCTCTTGATCTAATTATAACCCTTTGACAAAAATAATGAGTTATTCTCAAATTCTGCTTGTCAATCTGAGAACTTCTAGGATGTTCATAAATGCTGTTATTCATAATGCACATGCAGCAAGTGCACACTGCAGTGGGCACTTTGCATATAAACATAATGATCAAAATCGTAAGTATCTGGGAAGATAACATTATGGTAGAGTAGCAGCGTGTTTCCGGTTTAGAAGGCATTGCTCTTCTGCATAAACTTGTAGGTTCAAATCCCACACCCATTCCTGTTTTATTTTTGATTTTTGATTTTATTAGTATATGTAGAACATCAATTGGATGTATGAGCTCTCAGCATGTATATAACTGCCTTCAATCTTCGGGACATAGATGATATCAGATTTCTACACTAGTGTGGACGAGAGGCTACAACATCCCAGTCTCCTTCAATTTGTGCTCATAAGCCAACTTTTTTCCTTTGTACATGAGCAGGGAATGCATGTGCAGCATATTGCATTTAGAGAGAACTAATTCTGAAGGAAATATAATAGTCATTACACTGTAAGTAATATGTTAACATTAAAACTTTCTGTGTATGGGAAACAATATTACACAGCTTTGCTCTTGCGAACCACGTGCCATCTCTAGTATGACTTAAAAGTATTTGCATTCAAGAGATGACTCCTTTGCCCCATCTTTTTTTGCATTTAGATGTTTACCATCTTTGGAGATATCCTCATTTCCCAGCCAAGAATTTCTGTCTACCATTACATTGTTTCAAAATGAACATAGCCAGTAAGGTTCTTGATTAATTCTGTGGACTAGTAAGTTGCTTACATCCCATCAGTACAACACTTCATTGTTTTATCACTTTTGTGTTTGGGCTGTTAGATGCTTACCTGCACTGATATCAATTTGCTAGAGACATATTTTGTGATTACCATTTACAAATAGTGTTTTATAGGGTTAAACACACAACTTGAAAATTATGTAGCACTAAACTGATATAATCTTTTTTTAGGCTAAGTCTTTGTGTGAGCCGGCAGAGAGAGTTGTATTGACTGGAATAGATGTACTAGATGTCAAAAGCACTCCAGAAAGGATTGAATTTGAGAATCTTACATCTGCTGCTTCTGATGTGGAAGAGGCTCCCAGTGAAATGGATGAAGATGAGTGGACTGATCGCAACTTTGGCGCCTCAGCTGCAGAAGGTTCCAGTGATTCACTTTCTGATTTGAGGTGAGTATTTAGTCATTGATAAGCACATAATTTGCCAATTAATTGAAATAAATTTAAAATATTATGTACAGTAAAATCTCTTTTATCCAGTAATAATGGGGCGAAACTATGCAAATCAAAATAATTGATTTAATATTAAGATCATTATGTAATTGAGTCGAACTAACACTCTTTTGCTCCATTTGCTTGTTTAAATATGTAGGACTGGTTTCAAGAACCTTTCGTTTGTATTGTCAGCCCCTAGTCAACTGGAGGGTAAACAATGTTTAATGATGCAAACGAAAGGTTCGTGAGATCTATGCTTGCTAATAAGAATTAAAACTGTGGAATAGATCTTGTAAACCAGTTAAAATATATGTTGTATTTTTTAAATACTGTATAATTTATTTTTGTCTTGCCTCTCAAATTCTGTACTTTTCTAATTTATTAATGACAATGTTAATATTTAGACTGTCATTTGCTTTTGACTTATAAAAAACAATGTACTATATTAGGAACTTAAGTTTTTCTTTTCTTTCATTTCTGTTACTGCCGCAGGCACCCATTTATTGAACTCTTTGAAAGCATATATTATACTTTTATACCTGCAGTGACTCTGAAGAAGAAGAAGCTAATAATGAAGTATTTGAGGAGGCCATTGATCAGCCATTAACTGCTGATGAAACAAGACGACTAGCAGAAGATTGGTCTCGCCGTTATTCCAAAACTCCAGAAGATAAACAAAATGGAGAAGCCCAAGAGATCAAAACAATTGTTGATGGAGAACGCAATGACGATGATGATGAAAGTGAAAGTTATGAGTTTGAGGACAGTGAAGATGATGTTAGCTATCCAGAATATGAAAGCGAAGGTTAGTGAGTAGTTTTTTTTCTGTATATTAATTACGGAGTTCATGCTGGCATCACTGCATTAGAATGTCAAACCCATTATATCACCTGTTTGTTAGCTATTCCAAATTTTCATTATTTGTTGAGAATTAACATACAAATATTTCTACATTAATGTATTCAACTTGTTAACACTAACTCCACTTACTTTTTAAAAAATTGGTCTTGTTTCGGGAGAGGTCCCTCCCATCATTGGCTGCTGTTCACTGAGTGTTGTTTGAAACAGTGGATGGATACTATGTATTCCTGTGGCAGTGTCTGGTGGTTCTAGTAGAAACTTGCTGAGTTCATCCAGCAGTGGAAAATCAAAGTTCATCAAGTTATTCTTGTTTTTTAAAATGAAAATTCTCTCCCAAGTGGATAGTTCTATTGAGTTGTGAAGTTGTTTCAGTAATTTGACTTTTGGTTTTATCTTATGATTTTTTGTTCCAAAAATGAGCTGCTATTGCTGATTGTCTACCTGTTTCAACCGAATGTTCTTAAAGGGTTCTTTTTTTTCGAATTTCTAAATTTCTCTCTTTTCCCAATGTAGCTCTAATCACAATCTGCATATTTGATCTCATATATTCCTGATTTTTGCTCTGCGGGAATAGTGTCTTTTATTGTGCAATGTAATAAGTTTTTTATATTATAATTGTTCTTTGGGGCTAACATTATTCCATGTTCTTTGAATACCTTCCTAAATTAGTTGTGATAAGTTGGGTGGTATGTGAAACTTTTGAATTTATATCTTTCTTCGGTGTTCTTAAGTGTGGAAACTTCCTTTATCAATTTTTTCTTTTAACTATATTAATGGTTTTTGTTACTCAGTCATTGTTAAAAACATTGGTAATAGCTATCTTCATTATGTGTTTGTATTCCATTTTGTACTCTGTTTCCATTGTGGGATGTTGATTAATCTGTGTGCTCAACTATGAGACACTGCATATTTATGTGGGATGGGGTTATAACTATAATTTTTTATGTAATTTTCTGTGCATGTTTGTTTCCTGTGAATTCCAAAGCTCAGACTATTTATATTTCTTACTATTTTTAACTCTAGGAATGGGAGAATGCCTTTCTCTCTTCTTCTATGATAAACTGTATAGATTTGTGTTGTAAATTGAGGAGTTTCAATGCATCTAGTGAATGTTTTTTGGTATTATTGCAAATATGTCATCCACATACATATGCCATGTCTTGAAGATTAACGGAAAAGCTTTGGTGATATGTATTTCGAAGGAACTCATGAAAAGATCTGCTAGAAATGGAGACATAGCTAGGCCGGAGACTTGTTGGTAATATTTTTTATTGAAACTGAAGAAGTTTTGTTGGATGCAAATATCAGTCAGTTTCAGCAAATCTTCTACTTCCTCTAGTTTTAAATTTAATGATGTTAACCATTTTTTTTAGAATTTGCATAAAGTTTTCTATTGTAATGCTAGGGAATAAGGTTTTCATGTCGAATGATACCATTATATCATCAGTTTTTATTTTGTTGTATTGAAGTTTTTTTGACTAGCTCAAATGAGTTTGTAATACTTAAGCTTTGGAATTTTTTAAATGAGTTAAAAATGTTAATCAGGTTTTTTTTTGCTAATTGGTATGTAGATGAGTTTATGTTATTTATTATTGGTCTCATGTTGTTATCATTTTTGTGTATTGTGGTATGATATCAATTCTTGTTTACTTCACTCTTGTTAGAAAGTAATATGGTCCTGGCAACAAGTTTTCAAAGATATATGTAAAGTAATGTAAGCATGATTAAATATGAAATACACATATTTCATTATAATAACGCTTATAATTTATTGAGGGGGTTGAAGCTAGCAAATATACTTCAAATACCCACTTTTGACTTGTCTTCTTGCCATAGAGGGACTCCATGAGTCCGAAATATAGCGATCTCAAGTGTGACTTTTTCTTGGTGTTTTATTGTTTTCTGCTGTTATAATTACTGTTAATTTGTTACATTGTTAATAGTGTTATTGTATTTTCATTTTTCTTATATATATATATATATATATATATATATATATATATATATATATGTGTGCACTTTTTATTTTCTTGCACTACACTTACATGTGACACAATACACTTTTATTTCTCAGTCGTTTTAAGATACCATACCGGTGGTCACTCACATTCTTAAGGTAATTTACTCTAGTGCACATTTATTGTATTCTTACCTACTATCATGCAAGTGCTTCAGTTAATTTATGCTACTTGTACTAATAACACTTATATGTATGCATATAATTGTTAATCAATAAATCAAACCAATAATTTCTAATGACATAGCCAATTACATAAAAAGTTTTAATTTCTAGTATTTAACTCTTGTCGCTTTCCTGGATCGATTTGAAAGATGAATACCTTTTGTGAATCTGCCAAGTATTTTTCCGGTTTTTGGGTTCACTAATTCATAAATGTGTTCATTCTCCAAATTGTTTTTGGATTGCATAGGCGCTTTTATACAGTAATTCCATTTGCTGATAACTTCCTCAGATTAAACTAGATAGTTTGTCTTTTACTAACACAAAACTGTTTATTGTGGGATTCCACTTGTTCTTACATCTGTTCACTTTAGAGGGCATTTCTCAGCCCTTTCTTTCATCTGGGTGAATATCTTTTTGAAACCGTGGGTCTGCTGTTTGTTTATCATTACTGTTGGTAATCCAGGTATAATAGAGTCAGGTTCTTGGTTCATTTAGCAATTACCAGTAGAACATGTGTTACAGGGTTAAGGGAGTGGTTAATGATACATTCTATTATGGGACAGTAAGTCGTCCAGCTAGAATGTTTGTGGTGGCAAAGAATAATGAGACTTCCTTCACAGCTCTTTCTACGGGGCTGCCTTTCCGAACCCAGCATAATGGATTAACGTAGCAGAATTTTGAAATCTCAATCATTTCATCTTAGACCATGGTGTTAATTACTTTGTCAGCCTAGTCACGAATAGATATTGTGATCGGCAGATGCTTGTGTGTATATGGAAGAATATTTCTAACTTCAAAATAATGGAATGTACTTTGTACATTTCCCCAGAGTCTTGGAAAATGCTTCTAAGTTTTTGATGATAACTTGCTCTAGTTTTTCTCTCTGAATCATGTTTAGGCTATGAGCTTCTCTCTCTTTCTCTCAGTAGTTCCAATTGTTCGTTGTGTGTGCTTAATCTCAAGCAAGAAATTCTTTTATATTATCCAATTTTCTGTCAATTTGGGTGCCCATGAGTGATGCTCTTATGTTGTCATGACAATCACCACAAAAAGTCATGGGGTTTCTGCACTATTTTCATCTTCAATTAGGTTCACTTCATATTCTTCATTTATTTCCACTAACATATTGGCTACACCTATATTAACTCTATTAGCAAAGAATACTTTGTCCCTTATTTCCTACTCAGCTGATAACAACATTAGCTCCATTCTGCTTTCTTCATCACTAAATAGGGCTGAAATTATGTCTGATGATTGATGAATGGCAATTCTATTGTGTTCAAAATCAATCAGTACCTTACAGGTAAAAAATGTGTAGCATCCTAATATAATTTCGGTGGTTAACTAACAGAGACAACTAAAAACATCAACTCAAAAATATTACCCAGAATCTCTATGCTAAGCATTGCTTGCAGTTTCATGCGTTCTCGTCATTTTCCTAACTGAACTGAACAATAAACTCCACATAAGGGTAAGCACATTAGTTTGATTTTATCAGTGAGAAGTTTCTCATAGAAGGTAATGCTACATGCATTACTTGTTGCTCTGGTATGCAGTAGAGTGAGAGCCTGGATGTATTCAATTAAAATCCTAATTTTTGGTGCATCATAGATTTTCTAGTTCGATCCTGGTTTGGTGAAGTAATAGTCCTCTTTGCCAGTAAGTTAGTTCGATCCTTTTGGCATTCCATTAGCTCATCTGGTAAGCCTTGTGTACACTATTCGGGTTGGGAAGAGCCAGGAAGGGCAATTCCCTGCCCTGTGTCAGTTGCTTGTAAGTTTTGCATCCAATCCTCCGAAAATGTTCTGTTTGGCAATCTCTGCATTGCTTACATGCTGTTTTCCTGGGGTCTTGTAGTCCTTTCAGCAGAGTTTCTCCAATAAGACTGCTGGTTTCTTGGATGTCTTGGAGATCTCAGGATTTGTTACCACGTTCTGGGCTCCTGTCTTCATCTACTTGGAAATTCTTCTTGATTTCTGTAATTTTGGTACAGACGTGATTTGTTTTGATATTCACAATTTTGTCTTCTGTATACTGTTAGGATCATATTTATTTTGGGGTCTTCTTGAATTTTGGCTTTTGCCATTTACTCTAGATCTATGGAATATTGCCCCCATCCCGTGAAAAGTATAGGCTGGTAATCTTTGTGGTATTGATCTTACTTGGTCTCCTCTAGCTGGTAATCTTGGTAACTAGTTCTTTGCATATCAAAAGTTGTCAATAGCTCAATCATTTCCAAAAAGTTAATCAGCTTTGCAACAATCAAATGATTCTTGATGTGCTCAGAGAAATGGTTTGCAGCCAACTCTTGATTGAATAAAGGAGGATTGAGGAGCTTACTCATTTTCCCTACAGCAAGAAAATAATCATTCACACTAATCCATGCTCCAGGATTATATTTCCTATTTGAAATATCCAGACAAATAAAATTCTGGTGAGTACACTAATATCTTGATGGAAATAACAGTTTGAAATCACATGAGATACATTCGGATAGTATAAGTTTATATCAATTGGCTATCTGGTCTTTCAGATTTCTCCTTATGAATATTATCTTCATTTCTTCTGGCACATTCTTAATCCAGAAATAATCATTCATTTCTAATATGAAACTTGGGGTTATCCCCTTGCTCTTCATATAAGTCCAGTGGAGTGATCTGCTTTACGAGTTGGCTAGGCCACACATTATATGGCACATTAAGCATGCATAGGTTTGGTAAAGCATATATGACCATCAGATACATTCAAAGAAAAAATAGGTACACTTGAAACAGGAGCACTCACATTTACATGATCCCTGCCCGAGGTGTTTGACAGAGGTTCACTGACCTCTGCTGGTCACTGGACATACTTTGGGCATTATATTATTAGTACTATTTAAGCTAAGATCAATGTTCACTATTCTTTTACTGTTTCTAGCTTCACTCAATTCTGCATCTTTTTTAGATAGCTGGCTCTAGCTATTGTAATCTGATGACTAACTATTAATTTCTCTGATCGAAGTTCTTGGTTAACCTGTTCCTCCAGCCCTGAATATTTACTGTTAAGTGCTGTTCTAAGTACCTCTCTAACTTTTTTGATTTCTGTTGCTCTTTTATCTATCTTACCTAGGTCTTTCCTTACTTCATTGAAATCTTGTCTTATATTTTCTACCTTACTTTCCCATTTACTTTCAACTTTCCTGGAGCTGTGTGGATAGATCAGCTTGTACCACTTGAACTTCTTTGAATTTATTCTCTGTTCTATCACTGAGCAATTTCCCTACTTGTTCTAATTGGTTCTGAAAATCTTTCTGCCAGCTCTCTTAATTTGTTACTGAATTCTCCTTTTGACTTTTCAATTCTGTTACTGAATTCACCTTGTGACTTTTCCATCCATTCTAATTTATTCCCAATTGTGCTTTCTATCTTCTCTAACTGCATCTGGCTGATTATTCTTAAGATCCTATCTTCATTATCTGCGCCATTAGGCTTGCTAGTAATGTTAGATTCACTACTCTGGTCTATATCTTTACTACACTCTCCTGTTCCTATCATCATCGTTTCCTATATTGCTATTTCATTCATTGCATTGCTCTGATCTGGCATACTAACTCTTCTATTTCTTAACATATATTTACTTCTTTATTGACACTTTTCTATTTACAATAATTTTCTAAGGAATATTTGATTTTATCTTCTACTTTTTACTTGGCACCAGACAATGCGATTCACATTGTGGTTGACTTCTTCTCCTCTTCACTGTTGTTTTGTCTATAGTTGCTCTCATTCGCTCTGGCATCATCCAGATAGTAGGTTGCACATTGTATGCTAGCTGATCTTCCTCTGTCTATGATGCAGTAACTTGTGCATTTCCTCCAGTCTGGAAGTTCTGCTGTGTTGTAGGTTCTCAATTTGTCCTTTTCTCCAGCTCTGCAAATGGTGCTCATGTTGGAGCACCATTTGCAATAGAAATAGAAGCGGTGTTGGTATGGGGAGTAGACTATGTATGGGGAATTAATTATGTTTAATAGCCTCACATTGAGAATCCACTTGTGATAATAATTATAAAGTGAAATGGGGAGGAGAAGGTTTTATGATTGATTAACTAGGGTTAATTGAATAATTTTGATTGGTTGCTGAAATGTCATAATTGTAGTAAAGAAAATTTTGATCTCTTCTTCTTCCACGGATGAACTTTTAAATATTGCTGTTTGCCTCAGTCTAGCTCCATAGACTGCTGGAATTTTGTGATCTTTTGATCAGAGGGACAGGAATTCGGAAGTTAACAGAAGATTAACAAGATTTTAATTTTACTAAAACACGATTTATTGATGTTTATATCTTCTTCACAACTATGGGTTGCTGTTAAATCTAAAGAATATAAAGTATCCCTTATGCCACTTTTGTGTGGTCTGAACTGAATTATTCACAATAAGATTCCTGTGGTTATGCCCTACGTTCGCTCATAATAAATTATTCACAAGTTTTGTTTCTATTCACCTACTGTTAGCACAAGCGCTTATTCAGTTGAGAGTCATTGTAGTACTCGTTCAAGGGATCATGCCTTATTACTGTATATTCTGTACTAACCAGTAGGCCCTCCATTCGTTTAAGGTAGTTGTCTTGGTGTAGAATAACTCACTTGTTCCCTTTATATGCTTTTATGCACAAGACTTATTTATTGTTGAGTGATCTAAGTATACGTTTATTGAGTTGCTGAAGATGGTGGATATTACTATATTTCTTTTGACTTTGATGATCTATTTTTTTTATTCTTCCAAACCCTGAGTAGCAATCTTTATATCTACTATGAAATCTTCCACTTTGTTGGAGAAGCCAATGCATGTTTTTAAACCCTTATTTAGAAGCTGTAGTTCTAGGTTATCAAATGAGTGTCCAGATAGATTAATTACATTGTTTTTGTGGATTTCTTGAGGTTGGTAATGGTTTTTCCTTTTTGTTTACTATACAATATACTATATACATTTATCTAAATAATGTGCAATTTTGCCATCATTAATTTTTCATTACCTTATGGGAATATTGCTCAGGTATGAGATTATTTCCTAACTTTTAAATGAATAGTATGTTTTATATATCATTATGTTTGGCAGGATATAAGCTTTGAATTGACCTATTGTTTAAATTTCTATTCTAAAAGGTTAAGAGCTCTTTTTAAAAGATAATTTTATTATGTGGTAACTTTGGCAAATTTTGGCATGAATAAAAAATTTATATATATCTAGTGGGAAGGCCATATCTGGGCTTCCAAGTATTAAAGGAATTAGTCATTTTCTGAAACCACCAATTATTATTGGTAACTATGAAAAAAATTATAATAAAGACATGAGCTGTTACAATTACATTATAAATTTGACCTTCCCCAATTAGAGATCCTGAACTACCTAGGGATGTCATATTTCACAAAAATACAGAGCGACCCAATGAACTATGAACCAACTTACAGTTTTTGCCTTAGGTTTGAGCATCACTTGTTACCATCTGCAGGTATTGTAGACGGGTGCAGGTACAATAATCACATTTTCCTCAATTATTTTAAAATGAACGTTATAAAAGGAGATATTGAAACTGGCCATCTTCATTGAGATGTCAGTTCTGGTGGTGTAGTGGTAACCATACTTGCCTTCTAAACCCAAGGTCATGGGTTCAAACCCAGCCAAGATCGATGGATTTTTTTCGGGCATAAAAATCACCTCAAGCCTGAGAGAAGAGGCCTCTGAGCAAAATTTGTCAGCCGTTTCACACCCTGAATAGAATGGGATGCTGATGACCTGAGGTGTTACAGAGCGTCCATAAATAAACCAAATCAACCATCAGTGACCATAAATTTTTGGTACCTTTTTAAAAAAACTGCCCATCACTTCTTGTAGTCCAGATTGAGTAGTGCTGGCTATATCTTGGCAGATATTTTGTTTTAGTTCTTCCAGGGTATGTGAATCTGTCTTACAGTATTTTTTAATTTACCCCAGAGATAAAAGTCACAAGGAGTCAGGTCAGGGAACTGAAGGGTCACAGATCCTTACCAATAACTCTTATCATTCTGAAAGACACTTTGATTTTCTCTCAAAATATTTGCTGTAGCAGAGTCTTTGAATAAAGGGAAATCATGCTTCCTGTCAGTTAAATCTTTAAAAAATGGGGAAAAATTATATTCATATATGCCACAGTTATTTTACATGGTTTTAACTATAACATTTTAGTAGTGCTTTGCATAAAACCATAAGAAATACATGTTTGTCATGAAAGATGTCTTAAGTTATTTTTGCAGAAATTCTCTAAATGATTACAGTGTCATCTAATATTTCATTGATGAAAACCATATGCTGTCAGTTAGGTTTCTTAGACTGAAGATACCTATGGCCTGAAATGTATTATAAAAATTATGGATTGCTGTAGGGCCTGGAACTTTTATACCTGGGAATCTTTTTTCAAATCAACTTTTAACCTGAGAGCTCACAGAGTTAACACATATGGATCATAAATAAATGCACCTTGTGCAATAGAGAACATATATTGAGCAGTAATTCACTTTGCAATTTACTATAAAACAAAACACATCACTCATAATAACTGAACTGAACTCAACCACTGTGAGATCCACACTGATAGCCAGAAGCTAGCTTTACCTTGTTTCAATCAATGGATGGCAACCCTGCATGCTCAGTGGAAAAATATCTCAAGTTGGTTTATTGTTCATTGGATCACCCCCTGTTTGTTTTCATATGCTATTGTGGTTTATTTATATTAAAATCAAAAATGTTAGGTTCAGTTTTTTTAATTTTCTGCCTGATTTCACATGGAATTTCCCAGATGCAATTTTATTTATTTTAAGCTTCTGTAATGGTTATAAATTTATTCTAATACAGGATTTAGACTCATTGAACATTAATACTGTTCTACAGATGATGAAAGTGAGACAGCTACAGAAGGAGAAGCAGACATTCGTGCTCGTGAGTTAAGGAAGCAAGAAGTGAAGCTGGAAGTGCCTCAGAGACCTAAAGGCAGAAACAACTCAGATACAGGCTCTGACACAGAGGTGAAGCCACGGAATCTCATTATTTCACCTACCACTTCTAAGAAACACAAACATAAAAACTGTGCTCTACAGTAATGTTTAACTTAATTCTATTTGCATTGTACATATAGCACAATACAACTAATTAACTTTTGCATTTGATTTGAGTTGTCATTTGTTCATTCATTTTGCTCTTATTCTTGTTTTGAACAGAGAAGAAAGAGACTGTAGTGAGAAGTAGCAGTTCTTTAGTTTCTATTATTTTTCATTGATAACATTAGACTATATAATAGCTGTGTGGTGGTTGTGATGAAGCAAATATGAAAGAAGAACCAAATGCTATAAGTATGTAAACACCTCAGGTAAATATGAGTTTAACTCTTTGTGTGTTTGTGTGTTTTTGGCTTACTGTTTTCATTATTGTTGCAGTGGTACATGCCTACTTAGCATGTTATTAATACCACATCTAACGAAGCATACATGTCTCCTCACACCACCATCAGCTAACTGTTTTGCCATTATTAGCCATAACATCTCCTAATACACCTTTTTAAACAAAAGAGTGAATATAATTCTTCACTTTAAAGAACAGCAAATAGCACTTTGCAATTGCTAGTTAAATTCATGTACATTTCAGTAATTTGTGATGTTTTTCACCAATGCTTACATCCATTCAGGTATTATTTGCTTATACTTTGGCCTAACTAGTGAAAAAAAAAAAAACCATGAAATACACCCATTTGCAAATGTGGTGTATACTTGCTGGGGAAAGCAAAAAAAAAAATTTTTTTTTACATCTCTAGCCAAAATAACAAATTTAAAATTATTTATATTAAGCTTGATTTTATACTAGTGCTACTAATTTTTCCTATAGAGAATTCTAAGTTAACATGTATAATCATGCTCTTCTAAAAAACAGCTTAAAAATGTGTGCTCAGATTATATCATACAAAATTATACAGATCAATGTGACATTTTAGTTTTTCTAAAAAGTAATCAGATAAAAGGAATTTGAAGTGCTTGTTATTTGTTTTGTAACATGCAAATGTTCAGACTATGCTTTCAGTCCCCGAGTCAAATAAGAATTACTATAATGTTGTTATACTTCCTACTAATTTGAAATTGCTTGTTATGTCCCGAGTCAAATAAGAATTACTTTAATGTTGTTATACTTCCTACTAATTTGAAATTGCTTGTTATGTGCCTTCCCTGACTCATCAACTTATTGTGCTGCTCTAATCAAAATTAACAAAGTGATGTCATTACTGGGCTAGTTTGCCACAATTGTTCATTTAAATTAAATCTAAAAACCAAATCTTTTACTGGCTACTGCGACTAGTTTCATCAGTGAACTCAGTGAAAGTGTCTGGAAAGACAGAAAGAGGAAAATCCTTTAAAAATGGGAGGGGTCAGTGTGATGGAAGAGTTTTCGGACAGTTGGTTGTTGATTAGTAACATATTCCATGTCTTGCTTATTTGAAAACCTCTGTTATTGTTCACATTATCATAGAAATAGACAGCATCCAGATAATAACATTTGCAAACATTGTGTCTTTGTTTATATTATCTTAAAAATAGAGCAGTAACCAGGTTATCAGGGCTGGATTTTTTGGTAATAGCTTTTAAATTTTTTTTGAAAAATTAATAAAATAACAAGTTTGGTTAAAAATGTAATAGTAATTTCATGAAAATTTTGTGATAATTTTTTTAAATTTTGTGATAATTTTTTTTTGCCTTGTGATGTTAATTAGCAATAATAATTTTATGCATGCCATTTTATTTGCAACATTCATGGTGAAATAAGCTGTTAATAATAAACTAATAATTGCACAAATTTGAATAGTTTGGGATTTTGACAGTGAAATATAGTATCATATAACAAATTATTTATGAGAAAATCACTCAAATTTCACTAGTTTTATTCCACTTACTTGGATATGTTTCAAAGGCAAATTTCCTTCATCATCAGCCCGGTTCCAAATTTGAGTGACTTCCTCATAAATAATTTGTTATATAATAATTGTACTTTTAGTAAATCAATCATATCAGGCTTTCATGTAAAAACTATCCTGCAAGCATGATGTTATGATTCTCAATGTAGCTGGGTTTGTCATGCCCACCAGAGTGTTTCTAAAATTGCGCATAAAATCTTAGCTCATAGAAGATTTTGGAAATGTCATCCTCCGTCGGCTAAATAGGCATTGTATGGGGAAAACACATTCTGATTGACACGTTTGATTTCGGCCACTGTAATGTTTCTGATTTCATTTGTGATATTTTCCTTTAGTTCCTCCAAAGTGTGAGGGTTTGTTTTGTAAACTCTGTCCTTCAGGCAACCCCATAGTTAAAAATCACACACTATAAAATCTTTTGAGCAAGTGGGCCATGCGCCAACACTAATCACTCCATCTTCAAACACTTTCTTCATTTTATTCATGGACTCCACTGCTGTATGAGCAATTGGAGAATCCTGTTGAAACCCACCCATATGATTTCTCTTCTTCACTAAGCTATTGAAAAAATGGGGTCAAAATGTCCCTTCTGTACCTTTCTGCATCTATTGTTGTTTCATAAAAAATCGCACTTGTAATACATCTTATGCTAACAGCACATCAAACTCTAACTTTCCTGTCATAATGTGGATTTTCAGTACACCAGTAGTGCATGTTTTGATTGTTCACATGGCCTTTTAGGTAAAACCAGACTTCGGTTGAAAAGAACTGAAGCTTTGGGTCCATTAAACTTTCATTCACAAATGAAAAAAAACTACTCACAATAATGGACCCTTGCTACTGGCTCACCTTGTTTGAAACAATTGACATGTGCACTCTTGTATGATTTTATGTTTAAAAATTTTGTTGCTTTATGTGCAGAATGCATGAAATTCCCATTTGTTGTGCTAATTTCAGGAATGATTTTGTTGGCAAAAATTAAAGGCTAGCACCAGTTTCATCTAGTTTATCCTCTGTTAAAGCCGTACTCTTGTGCAATGATCCAGTAGAATCAAATTTATTAGCAATATGTGAATTCCTTTATTGGAAGGAGACATTTACCAAATAATCTGAAATGAAATTCTGCATTAACATGACAAGCTGACTCTATTTGTGGTAACTCTTTTACATGAAAATGCATTGCTATAGAGTTAGTTGTTTCATCTTGATGAAACTCAACTACTACACTGCTTTGAAATGATGTTCAAGGACAGGAGAAAAGACTTGTAGGGGAAAGAGTGGGAAGCACCACTCGCAGCCTATAGGATTCAAAACAGTGCGCATGCAGGGTAGCTTTAACATGAAAGCTCTGTATTTATGTAACTCAGTTTTATACATAAAAAGAAAATTGTGTACCAAATAATCCATCTCTCAAATAATTTTAATTATATTAATCAAACATAAGCATACAACATATGACAACATTCTACTCCTTCATAATTTTTTTCATATCTCAAACTATAAGATTGTATATTAAGATCATTGTGTGAATGAGTCAAACTAACACTCTTTTACTCCACTACTTGTTTAAATATGTAGAACCAGTTTCACGAACACTTTGTTCGCATCGTCAGTCCCATTGTCGACTGAAGGATAAACCATTATGCTGTGGGGATATGTAATCTGCTCTGGTGCAGGTGTGATGAACTTGAAGTTTATGTTTTCATCACCGGAAGTGTCGAGTTCATTAAACATCTTTGTACTTGTAAATATAGATTTTCTTCTATGCTGCCAATTCTGTAGGTCCTTGCACTAATTTTAATAATTTTGTTTTTTTCAATATGTCGTGGTTTTCTGTCCAGAAAATGCCACTGCTGATTTCTCCAACTGCTTGTATTTTATGTTTCTGGAATGTTCTTTTAACCATGTGCCTATGTTTCTCTTTGTTTTTCCAATGTAGATTTTTTCACACTCTGCGCAACTAATTTTATAAATGCCTGCTTTTTTCTCTTGTGGAATACTGTCATTAACATTGTCAATCAGGAGATTTTTAACATTAAATCTGTTTACAGCCGCTAACCTGATATTAAAATCTTTAAGAGTATTCTGAAGTTTTTTTTGTTGAAAGTGTTATGGTTTCTTTAATAAGTTTTTGCCTGTTAATTTCTGTACTTTTTTGTGTACTAGTTCTTTGCTATAACGTTTTTAACTGCTGTTCTTTCTATTTGTTTGTATTCTTTAAGGTATTCTTCTTTGCTAATTTTAAGGTTAACTAACCATTTTTAACTGCTGTTATTTCTATTTGTTTGTATTCTTTAAGGTATTCTTCTTTGTTAATTTTAAGGTTAACTAACTGATGTGTTAAGTTGTTGATAACTGCATGTTTGTGCTTTGTGGGGTTAAAACCGTTAATGTGATTGTCTGCATGTGTATTCTTTCGTTATATTTCAATTCCAGGTTTTCTTGACATTTCATTATTTTTATGTCCAAGAAAGATAACATATTATCTTTTTCAGTCTCATATGTGAATGAAATGTTTTTATCTTGTAAATTCAGAACTTTTATGATGTCATTAATGAGTTTTATGTTGACTATGGCAAATATATCATCGACATATCTGTATCGTATTTTAAATATGTGTGTTTCAAATTTGCTCATGAAGAAAGTAGCTAAAAATGAAGACAAGGGACTCAATCACACAATGATCTTACTATATGATTAGCTTCACTGTGCAATGTCCCAATTAACAATTTTAGTATATAAGATTGTATTTTATAAAAAACTATTCACAATCTGCATTTGGAATTGGTAACCACAAGGGCTTTATACAATTATCTAAATATTCTTCAAATGAATCGCCTTTTACTTTTAATGCTTCTAATACATCTATTACATTGAGCTCACACTTTTCATTATCATTTCATTATTCTAAATAAATTGCATAACTCTATATAACATAAAAGCAAATCACATTGTCACTAACATTCACAAACTTAGCAGTTCTGAACATTGCTTTGAGTCTGTCAAAATTATTTTGGAAATATTATCTAAGGCTTTAAATATGTCAATATTACATTCGTCTTTCTAACAGCAGAGCTTCTAATATATTGAGTCCTAAGTCAGCACTATAAAATGTAAATATACATAAAATTACTTGAAAAATATAATTTTTAGTTTTTATTGCAGAAATAAAAATGTTTTGCTGAAACAGCCAATTTTTGTGAAAATTTGTAAAAATTTGTTATCAGTGATTCAAATTTATGATAAAGCGTGTATTTACATCTTGCTGCAGCTCTCAGTTACATTTTGCATTTAAAGCTAATAAAAACACAAACAAACAAAACAAAACCATAATCCTGCAGATAATATAAACATAGAAAGGAGGTAAAATAATGTACTTACGAAGCTGTAAATAATGGAGTGGTAATATATCCTACATTAATGTGCCAAGTTGTTAACACTAACTCCATTTACTTTTTTAAAACTTTGGACTAGTTTTGGGAGAGATTCCTCCCATCATTGGCTGCTATTGACTGAATTCTGTTGTTCGAAAAGGGGGGATGGATGCCCATTCTCTCCTGTGGAGGTATCTTGTGGTTCTGGTAGAAACTTGCTGAGTTTATCCAGCGGTGGAAAATTAAAATGCATTAAGTGCTTCTTATTTTTTAAAATGAAAATTCTCTCCCATGTGGATAGTTCTACTAGGTTGTGAAGTTGTTTCAATAATTTAATTTCTGGTTTTATTTCATGATTTTTGTTCCAAAAAGAGATGCTATTGCTGATTTGTCTATCTGTTTCAATCTAATGTTCCTAAAGTGTTCTTTTCTTCGAATTTCTAAATTTCTTTTCATTTTCCCAATGTAGCTCTGCTCACAATCTGCATATTTAATCTCATATATTCCTGATCAAAAACCCCCATTTCGAACAACAACATTCAGTCAACAGAGCCGATGATGGGAGGAACCTCTCTCGAAACTAGTCCAAAGTTTTAAAAAAGTAAGTGGAGTTAGTTTTAACTACTTGACACATTAATGTAGGATATAGAAAGGAGGTTTTTCCAATAAGCAAGACTCTAAATCTAGTCAACACATAACTGCACCATTCTCTCACCATTCCTACCTCTCACTTCTAATAGTTCTTCCCTCTGCCTTTCCAGACACTTTCATAGTCAATTGATGATGCTACAGTAGCCAGCAAAAGCTTTGGTTTTTAAATTGCATTTAAAACAATGACGTGGCAAAGTATTAAAACATTGTTATTGCACATTTTCATTGGGAAATTGACCCACTTTTTTTTCTATAGAGGAGAGCTATTCTAAATTATTTCTAATCCTCTTTGAGTTGTTGTTCAGTAGACATTTCAAATCTCTCAATTATTCAAAATTACTTCCTCGTTCACAAATTTTGTTTTGTAGTAATTAAAAAAATTATCACACAGGATTTCAGAAAAGTTTGTGTACTTTGTTTAAGGTTGCATCTGATGACTACACATCAACAGAATCAGAATCAGATAGTGATGTTGAAGAGGAGGAGGAAGAAGAAAATTCTGCAACAGAAATAGAAACAGACTCTGAATTTGAACATGATGGCACAACACCAGTACAACACAATGTGCCCTCTATTTTGATTGATGATAGTAATGTAACTTATAGGCGAGGACGCTATGTGGCAGAGGAACCAAAAAAAGTGCAGGTTCGCACAGGACATATACTGCGCCCTGTTAATGGTACTGTCATTAAACCACCACCTCAAGGTGGAGTTAAACTGCAGTTTTCGCCACTGCAGCAACCAGAGACTGAATCTGCCAAATCTTCCAGTCTTACCAATTTAACAGCTGGAAAGAATGCCATAAATAACAACAATACAAATGCTGCCAGCATTAAACCTTCAGTATTATCTCCTACTCCACTAATCAATCCTCGTCGTGGAGACTATTTTCTTAATCGAACACATTCAACGGAAGGAATTGCTTCAAAATTATCATTGGAACTGAAAAAGAAATATCTCCTAGGTCAGTCGGGTTTAGGTGGATCTGTAAAAAAATCTGGTTCTGCTACCACATTGGATTCCAAATTCAAAAGTTTTGTGGATATGATTTCTGAACATCAGAAGTTGTTAAATCCAGCACCTGAGCCAAGCCCTACAATGCAAGCTTTTCTTCAGGGTGCATCAAAACTGCATGCATCTCCAGCTAATGGAAACCCTCTGTCTCCTCCTCCACCAGCTGTACTTAGTCCACCTTTAAAACTTCCACCTTCTCCTTCACAACAGCCAGCTTTACTGCAGCGCAAACAAAAAGAGCTGCCACTTATCACTAGCAACTTTGAGCATATTTGTGGCAAAAAAGAGGAAGATGAGAGAGAAAAAAGTGATGAAATTAAGCCTATAGATATGAACGAGGTAAAAGCAATAAAAGAAATAAATGATAAGCATGTTGATAAAAAGGAGGAAGATAAAGATGAGCAAAAATCTGATTATGATAATATAAAAAATGGCATCCTTGGTGAGCCTGAAGAGGAAGGTGATTACCGTCCTCGAAGTCCTTTGCATGAGACTTCCATAGTTGTCCCTGAGGTACCATGGAAAACTACTGCTAAAAATGATGATGAAGAAGAAGAAATGGAAAGTGATTCTTTGTCATCTGATAGTGGAACAAGTGAATTAGATGATGAGGAGGAAGAGGAGGGAGAAGAAGAAAAAGTGGAGGCCAGTAGGAGTCAGTCCCATGAACGAACTCCACCAAGAGTTGAAATTCATGACTCCAGTGGTGCATTGATGGAAGAAGCTATTCCTGTGGAAAGAGAGACAAAAGTTGCAGTTGTAGAAACTCATGAAAGAGCACCAGAATCTGAGGCTCCTGTTATAGTCAGAAGGAAGCCATCAGATCTTTCACTAAATGAGTATAAGCGTACAAGTTTGACTAGTGATAGAAGCAGTCCTTCCACACCTCCATCAACAAGGGGTGAGGACTCTGAGTCAGGTCATAATGAAGGTACGCTAGCTGCACTGACAGAGACAGAATTGTCCGATTGGGCTCAGGATGCAGATGCAGTGGTCTCAGAAGATTTAGAAGATGTTGAGTTCAATATCAATCCAGAGTTCATAACTGTACGTCGACACAGAAAGCCAAAGACATTAAGGAAAAGTGCAAGTGGTTCATCTGTACCTATTAGAATTGCAAGGAGTGAAGATTTTGATTTTGATGAAGATCCTGGTCATGTTTGTGGTATTGATAAACTGCAAGAACATAGCAGAGAATATCCCCCAGATGCTACATCTCGTTTGCTGTCTAGTATTGATAATATTGAATTTATGGATATGGGAGAAGAAAGTGAGTCAGACGATGTTTTAGCAGCCACAAATCGCACTTTATTACAAAATAGTGGTTATGTTCAGTTTGTTAATGTTATGGACGATGAAGACTTGTTAACACCTATTGTAGAAAACACTGTGCCTATTGCATCTTCAGTAGTGCTAAGTGAAACTAGTGATAGTATTGATATTCTTAGTCAGGTTGAGGCTGTGAATAAAGAAGTGGTAGTTGCTGAAGAAGAAGAGAGCTCATTACAACCAGAAGGAACCACAACTGAAGAGACTACTACAAGTGAAATAGCTACTGTTAAAGATGTGGAAACAAAACCAGAAGAAATTCAGAAATCTGCAGCCTCAGCAGAAACTACCTCTCTATGCGCGGATGATCCAACAGGTGAGGCATATGAAGAATATGTTCGCCGTCTTCAAGGTCGTATTTCCCCCTTTAGCAATGTTCGTGATTCCATAGACATCAGAAAGTCCAGAAGAAAAAATAAAGCTACACAACAGCAGCAACCAAAAACTGAGTTAATTAAGGAAGAGGTATGTGAAAGTGTAGCAAACAAGCCGCCTCCTCCTCCAACTGTTGACTCCTCCAGCACTTCACAGAAGCTGGAAGCAATATTGCGTGAAAGGTCTAAACAAAAAGAACTTGTTCATGAGCTAGTTATGGATAGAGTTCTAGCCCACAAAAAGTCCCCTCAAGATAAAAAAAGTAAAAGACTTTCACGAGGATCTTTAGGTTCTTACCCTCAGCCAGAGACTGTGCAAGAATCTGAAAAATCCAGAACTACAGCGTCTGAAGAAGTGCCTAAGACTCCTGAACATGTACCAGAAGAAGTAAATGATTGTGTTCCTTCATCAACTGCAGAAACAAAGACTGATAACAAGCTTGACAGTATTCATAAAGATTTGGAAGTGCCTTTTGCAGATGATTTAACTCCAGTTGGTGAAGGAAGTGAAAAGTTTTACACACCTGTGACATCCTTCAAAACAAAAAAAACATCATCACGGCATCATCCTTTGTCAATGCATTCTTCATTCAAATCCTGCAAGTCCTCTGCCACTTCCTGTTTACCTGATACACCACTTACTAATCCAGAAGCATTTTCATTACCAGATATTAGAAAGGCTTTGTTTAACTCCAGGGAAGATGTTTTTAAAACTCCAGTAGCTCCCCCACGCACTAAACATGAGGAAGCAAAACGAACTGCAGAAAGAGAAAAAGCTAGGGAGGAGGCTAGGATTCGAGCACGGTTGAAGAGTGATGAAGAGTTGGGACTAAGTCCTGAGGATTATATCAAAGTGCTGAGGCAAAAGGTTCCAAAGCGCCATGCCATTTTGAGAACTTTCTCTGAACCTGGAGATGATATGAAAAGAGCTGAATATGATCAGGATTCACCTCCATGTGATGAAAATTCATCATCTACTGCAGCAAGCAGGCTTTCACCCAGTCCAACATCTGCTTATCAACAACTTCAGAGTGACACAAGTGGTGCAGCATCACCTGCCAGTGCTCCTCTGTGCAAGGTAAGGCCTATTAATATACAAGCAACATTCTCAAAAAAACAAAATGAAACAATATATTTCAAAATGCTGCTCTTCAGCACTTAAACATATGCACATTTGCTTGAAATATAGAAAATAGGAAAGGGATAATATATTGACTTACACCTTACTTTTTTCTGACATATATGTATAGGTTACACATCAGCTGATAATTCACTTTCTCAAAGTATTTTCCCTTCAACTGCATGCACTTTTGTGACAGTCTGGTAGCTTCTTTAGGCTTGTCTGGAACTATAAGGGCTGAGAATGATTTTTTTTTTAACTTATGAAGTACATTAGACAGGGTCAATGCTGGTATGTTTTTTTTTTTTCTTTGAAATAATTTAAGTAAGTAGTTGTATGCACTTGGCCCAATGTATCTGACAGTCTTGGAAGACATGCTGGAAACCATATTTTAATATCATCTTTATAACCACCTTCACCTTCTTCACGACAGCTGTTGATGAACCAAAATGGTGGCCTCATTTTTGAGATGAGGGAACATTAAAGAGTCACATGGAGCTAGGTCCAGGCTGTAAGGAGGTTGAGGTACTCAATGTTTTTTTCTGGTCAAATGTTGAGCAATAACATTGCAAACATGAGGGCAAGCATTATCATGGTGAAGGTGCAACCAGATGGATGCAGCTCAGGAAATTTTCATCAAATGTGTTCAGCCAAGACACTCCAAACAGTCTGCAATACTCCCCATTAACTGTTATTTGCGAGAGGTCTTCATGTTGATAAACCTTCCACAACAGTCAAAGAATGAAATCACCATAACCTTTCCTGCTGATTGAACAACTTTGGCATTCTATGGTGTCAGAGAACCAGGTGATTTCCAGACTGAGCTGGCCTGTTTGATTTTGGAATTGTAATGGTGAAGCACAATCTCTCACCTGTACCTCACCATGCTTGCTACCAGATGCTGAAGCTCCCAATGCACAACCACTTGTGCCATCTTCTGTTTAGGCATCAGCAATCTCTGTACCCATCTGGCACACATGTGTCTCATGTATAAATGATCATGCAGAATGGTGAATGTACAAATCTGTAACATTTCTACCAGCCTGTCCACTGTTATTCGTGACTCTTCCAGAACAATGGCTGCAGCTGTGCTAATTATGGTTTCATTTAATGCAGTGGTTGGAGCACCTGAACCACCTTGCTTTGTGGTTGCATACTGGATTTCTGCAGACAGAAGCAAAATTTCAGAGCAGCATACTGCTCATTATGAAGTGATTCCATTTTACACAGCCAACTGAGAAATGTTCCCTCTTTGCTGGTGTCCTATATTAAAACTCATGCATGTATGCATTTTCAATTTTTTTTCCACCAATCACATGAGATCAGTTCTTATAAAAAATTGTTTCACCATCATATCTCCACTGTGTGATGAGAAAAAAAATCATTCTCAGTCTTTATGGATTAGCCCTTGTATTCTTTTGGAGTGCTGCATATCTACACAGCTGTTATCAAGTCTTCAAAGTCTACAAAATAGCAATAATGCAGAGGTTTCTTGAAGGCACCGAACTGGATGCCCTTGGCAGAGGAGGCCCTTATGCTTTCATTGCATGGCTTGCTGTTGGTTTCTGGCTCGTGGTAATGGAGCCATGTGTCATCAGCATGATGTTTGGTGGATCTTGGTTGCGGTGTTGTAGGAAATCTCTGCTGATGTCCTCACGTCTTTGCTTTTGTTCTTAACCCATCTGGTAGATACCTTCTTCATCTGAAGATGGCTGTGCATGATGCACTGCAGGGTGTTTGTGTAAAGTCCTGTGGCCACCTCCATTTCCAAAAATGTGATGTACTTGTTCTCTTGGATCTATTTCTACCTGAATGAAGTTGGCTGGTTGACACTTATCATTTTCCTTCTGGATCTGGTCCCCTTTTCTGTTGATGTGCGCCCTCGTGTCCAACCTTCCATCCAGTGGTAAACAGTTTTCCATGAAGTTACATATTCTCCACATACTGCCATGTCCCTTATGAATTTTTGCAGTGGTCATACCCTCTTTCCATAGAAACCAAGTCATGCAATGCTGTTCTTTTATGATAGCTCTCCATGCTATTTGTTCATATACTGACCATTGTTGGAGAACTGCACTGTAGTGTACACAGCTGGCATTGTCTTGGCAAGTGCTGCTACCATAGTGAACACTGTACTAGCTTAATTAAAACATATCTTTTAAAAAATATATATAGAGAACTAACACTGAAGCCAAGACATATGAATAAATTCATGCGATATATATCGTACTAAACACTCTTATTGCTTCATTTGTGTGATATTTGGAACCTGTTTTGAAGACCTTCGTCTTCATCTTTGGCCAAGGGTAAGACTGAATAGAGAATCCAATGGCTCTGTAGAGTTGAAGTGCTGCCTAGTGGTGTTTTAATGTACTTACAGTTAGTGTTTTCTACCTTTGGAATATCAAAGTTCATTAATCGATCTCTGTATTTATGAATGTAAATTTTTTCCCAAGTATTCAGTTCTATATGTCCCTGAGTCTCTCTTAATAAATCCACCTTCTTCACAATCTTATGGTTTTTTGTCCAAAAATGATATGCCACAGCTGATCTATCTGTCTATTTATATTTTATGTTCCTGAAATGCTCTTCTTAGTGTTTAGTAGTGTTTAGTATGACATATATCACATGAATTTATTCAACTGTACTAGCTGTTCATACTGTCTTCACAAGTAAAATAGTGAACCATGGGTGGAGGAAAAAATAAAAGTATAAATCAATATAGTATGCCCCTTACTTCCTGCCGCATTTACTTTGCTACACTATTCACAGACCATCAGAGCTTTTCATTCACTTTTGGTAAATGAATAAGTGTTGAAAACTGGAAAATAGAATGAATGCAATTTGATTTTTTCTTTCTTTGCTCAAAAACTTAACTATTTTTAAAGCAGTGGGACAATGTATTGTTCCTTAGACCTCATCAATGGCACATTCTGAGGAGACACTCTAAACTTAGGCTTGAGGTTATTTCATCTTGTGTTTCATCAGTGTTCATTGCATTAAATGCCTCAGTATTGAAAACAGGTTTTAAACACTATTTAGAAAAATAAATAGGTCATGGCAAAAGGTGTTGATGATTTGGCCTTAGTTGGTGCTATTTCCATTGTTTGAAGAACTCTGAAAAAAGGTTTTGCTGTACTACACTACTACCAAAAAGTAATTGGGCACCTATCCCAAATGTTTGGTGTTTTTACTTTGTTAGGACCTCATGGAGCTTCTTTTCTGCTAGCCATTTCTTTATGTTGAGGAACAGGTATTCTATGGCAGCCAAATCTGAGAGGAAAGGAATGTAGGAGGATTTCATACCTTAAATCAATAATTTTAGTTGTAATAGCAGACTTAATGCAAATGCATTATCATGAAAGAACAGAACTTTTTCTTTGCCAAATGAGGACAGTTCTTCTATATCACATCATTTAATTGCTTCAGTAGCATAGCAGAATATTCATTGGTTATGGTTTTGCCCTTTGCCAAAAGTAAGCTAAAAGTATATGTAAATCCAAATCACAGTTACATCACCTTTTCTGTTGAGGGGATTGCTTTTGTTTTCTTCGGAATGCTTTCCCCTGTTACAAGCCACTGTTTTGACTGCTACATATTTCTCACGTGTAGGGTGGATCCATGTTTTGTCAACTATCACTATCTCTAAAATTCACTTCAATTCTATTTAAACAACTCCAAATTGAGTACAAATTGTGAATGTATGAATTTATTTCTTCGAATTTCTAATTTACATGTATATATTTCACAAACAAGTAAACATGTTAAAATCAAAGTAAACAATTTACATTTTCATATTCTTAATACATGTAAACTTACTACTCTTAAAACATTTAAATTTTCCACTTAATCTTTATGAAGTTGCATTCTTTCCATACCCCATTACAATTAACATCAAGTTGAGTATGTATTGGGGATATATACTCACTCCTAGATAGTGTAATTGTCAATATTGTTATTTGTCTTGCCCACCTTTCATAACCATTTTTGTCTCACCTTTCCTATGTATTTTCCAAGTTTCTTAATATTTTTTTCTCATTTTAGATTTAAAATTCTTTTGCCTCATTTCATTTGGTAAGTTTTCTCACTTTCTTAATAGGAACTGTTCCCTAACTTGGTTTGCTTAGATTCTAATATACAATGCCAAGTACTAATCTGGTTCACACATAGGACATTTCCCCTTAATATATGCATTTCTTATCCCACTTAAATATATTACTCCTGTTCTAAATCATGCCAGTACTTCCCTTCTTGCCTTATCACAATTTCAATATATCTTTCTCTTCCCCACATATTTCCTGTTTTTCATTATCCCCAATTCTTGTTTTTATCTCTTTCCAAAATCTTTTCTCATTTTTCTTCCTCATACCATATTGATTCCATGCTCCCTTATTGTAGAATATTTTAGATTTTAGATATCCAATTTTCTCTCCCCTTAATTTTTTCTTGTGCTACCAAATACTGATTGATGAATCTCCCTATTCTATACCAATATTTCAGTACTCTTTCTATAGCCTTGCTTTTATAGTTAATCTTCCTAGTTCCAATAAAGCAACCTTGTTAGGTGAAGATCTAGCAAGCCTAGAACAATTCTAGGTCTATGGTCTATGTATCACGTTAATTGCTTTCCATCCTCCATCTGGTCCCTAAATTTCTGTTCTGTTCATTATTCTGCTCTACAATATTGAACTATATATTCTCTCTAACCATTTTACTTGCATATGTGGTATTTTATTTATACAAGATCTGATTATACTTATGGCCATTTTTTCTTCTGCTACTGCTTTTCTTTTTTGATTGCTCCCTTTCCCATTACTAGACAATCTAATACCAAAGTAATCAATTTTATTAACAATTTCAATTTCTGTGCCCTTCCATACATTTCTCCTGTATTTTTAGTTTGAAATAATTTTTCATCACCATAATCTTATATTTGCATGGAATTACAACTTGTTCTCTTTCTGGTCAATCATTAGTAAAAGTGGCATCTCCCTTGTCAATAGTTTTTTCATTTGCAAATGTGCAAATTGTTATGCATCTGATCTTTAGAAATGCCCACAGTTTGAGCACCTTCAGACTTCAATCTTCAGCATTACGTCATGAATTTTTTCAATAATTTTAAGAATTGTTACCTTAACATGACATCTGAAATGGTCCACATTGCTTGTGCTCATTCCATCACATTTTAACTCGCTAAACCATTTATGTGTACACCATGAAGTCTTGTCAACTTAAATGCGATTAATGAATATGAACATGTTTTGCAGCGATTAATCCATTTAGGGATATAAAGTTCTTGCAGAGAATCAGAACCAACAAACTTTTTGTCTAAGTTACATTGTACATTTATGCAATATTTACAATGCTCTAAAAATTGAACTCTTTTAAGGCAAAAATCATTATGGTAAACTGTTAACTTATAAAATATGTAGCATTTAAACTAGGAACAATTTTTTTAATTTATAAACGGCATTTGTCTTGGAAATTGAACAGTATTTATTATTGAATGAAACATAAGTGTTTATTGCTGCACATATCAGCTTAGATATGATGTATATTCCTCTTCTCATTGGCGCTAGTCTGGGGTGGGCCTAGGCCTGCTGCTGCAACCTCTGCTTCCTCTACCTCGGTCTTTGATTTCATTGATAGAGTGCGGTATTGCAGGGGTGCATGATCAACATGCTGGCGTCTCTCTGGTGGTGTAGCTGTAATCATACTTGCCTCATAGACACAAGATTGTGAATTCAATCCCAGTCAGGGTCAATGGATTTTTTGGGTATAAAAATCCTGAGTATGACTTCCTTCAGAAGGGTTCTGTGTCGTAATATATGGCATGTAAAAGAACCTATGGCTTCCTTCAGAAAAGTTCTGTGTCATAATCTATGACATGTAAAAGAACCTCAAGGCTGAAAGAAGAGGCCTCTGAGCAAAATTAATTGGCCATTTCACACCCTGAATTGGATAGATGCTGATAATCTGAGATGTTAAAGAATATCCGTAAATAAACAAAATCAATAAAAGCATGCTGACACTCCACTGATCACCTATCATGCCACTCCCTAGATTGAAGAATGTCATCTTTCCATCAGGCAGCTCCCAATTTTCTCATGAGGCTGGGTGGACCCCATTCCGACCTCCCTAACATAGAAAAATTCCTAAGCAAGTACTGGGAGTCAGCCCAGGCCTCACTTATGACCTATATAAGCATTTTCTTTTGCAATCATATAGAAAAACTGAGCTATCTGTTACTTCTAATGCCTAGCTAAAACTTATGGCTACTACCTATAATGACTTATGACTACTACCTATAATGTTGTTTTTCTATGGGCAATGCCCAATATGTTATTGTGCACATTCTCTTTCAATTATCTCTAGAAAATAGAAGCTTTTACAGTTGCATAATATAGCCTTTTTCAAATTTACATGGCTTAAATATTTAAAGAAGAAAACAAAAATTGAATGAAAATATAAAGTTAATTCTGCAAATGTGAATGAAATCTAATAAGGATAATGGGGTAAATAAAGAGTTTATTGTGCAACATCTAAGTGTAATTTAAATACGAATCAAAACCATATTTTCTTGATACTTGATACCTGTTATAGCCTTGATACTTTGATATTGGATAGTTTCATAATTTTTATCACATAAAATTATTTTAATACCATTAGTATAACAATAATAGATTAAATTTCTTTATTCACCATGTGTATTTTTTAATTATGAAACATTTAACAACTTAGCAATTATTGCTATTTTTGTGAGATTTTCCACCTTGCAAAAACTCTTCTTACAAATGTGGCAAATGACATAGTTATCACACACAGGATCTGATTGATAAAAGTTCCAAACATCACTCGCATTATCCAAACAGGCAGAACATGAAATGCATGGTCTTCTGTCACTTAAAACTAACAATTAGGTAATAATGTAAAATCATGAAGTACAATATTATTACAGTAAGTTACTTGTGATTAGATCTCGTGTAATAATGATACCAAAATTATGTATTTATTAAAATATTCTTATTATTGGTCAGATTCAGAACTTTAAAGAAATTTGTAACTGTCACCGGAGCATCTGCAGAAATATAAAGAAGAGAAACTGCTTTTATTATGGAGTCAATGATTGGGCTTAGAAGTGCACCCAGTTTCGTGGTATATGCAATTTAGAAGCTTATGAATGAGACATGTTTTTCTTGCGACCATTGTAAAAATGTTACTTATGACAGTAATAATTAAAAACTGTCTTATTAACAAAAATAAAAATTATTCTCAGTATTTTCAATATCAATGAGTATCAAGAACTCATATCTAGTAAAATTAGAATTACAGTTTACAAATGAGTGTAATCACTGTTAAGCATTGTGTTTTCACTGTTGCTTATCTGACTTTTATTTGGATTTATGTGACATTACAACTTAGTAATAAAAATTGCATATTGGAGAGTTAAATAAGATCCCAAAAAATTGGGTTGACTGAGGCTTGAACCAAGCATTTTTGGATTACTAAACTGGAGATTTTTTTTTTTTTTTTTTTTTTTTTTGTTATATTATTGATTTCTGCAACCTCTACTTACCTACAGCCTATTGTTAAACAATATCCAATGCTGCTAATATGATTGCATGATTGTTGTGTTATAGACATCTTTTGCTGTAGAACCAGAATCCATCATGTCACAAGCACAAAGTGAAGGTGCCAAGGAAACCAGAAAGAAAACAAAAGAACGTGAACGTCGAAAAAGCCTAATACAAGCAGTGTCTGATTTCTTTCACAAGAAGAAGGAATCTTCAGGAAGCCCCTCACCACCAAAAACACCAATAGGAAATAGCCAAAACAAAGAAAAATTCTCAAGATTTAAATTAACAAGACATAAAGATAAAGCAAAGGTAAGCATGTCTAATATATGAGGGAAATGAATAATTGTTATCCAAATCTTTAATAAGTGTGAATTTTTTCCCTCTTTTTTTCCCTTTTATGATCCTGAAATCATACTAGTGTGCTATGCATAGAATTGATGCTGTAAGCCTTTATGTTAATGATGCAACTTTAGAATTAAAGAGTGATCATCTTTATTTGTTAGAAATTGAAATAAAGTCACTAGTAAAATTGGTTATTCAATATTTTAATAATTTAAAACTGTGTCAATCTAAAAAAAAAGTGAATTTATATTTTTTAATTTTAAAAATAATAATTTTGAGCCTCATCTTTGATTTTTAGTGACAATATAATTACACCTGTAACTGCAATTAATGTTTTAGGCCTAACTCTTGATAGTAAACTGTACTGGATTAAAACAAATTGAAAAGAAATTCTTCTGGACGTTTTGTTCTAAGAAACATAGTTAAGTATCTATCAGTTGACACTGCAAAAGTAGTTTACTATGCAATGCATTAATTTACTCAAATTATCACATATGGTATTGAGTTTGGGGTTCTATATTAGAATACGTATATATATATATATATTACAAAAACAAGCTATCAGATACATAGCAAAACTGCCCCTAAATAGTTCATGCAGGGAAGCTTTCAAATCTTTATCTTTATTTATCCTTCCTAGAATTTTTATATTAAAATCTATTTTGTATACATGCAAAAGGTAAATTTTTCAACATTCAATAATACATAATCATAATACAAGGGATAAACGTAGCCTTATACAGAACCTTCTTTTGGATGTATGGCTGACTTAATAGGGATTGCCTGCCCTGTTTCTAACGATTCTTTTCCCCCTCCACTTTCCTGCCTCTCCATATGCTGATACAAAGGCTTTGTGCTGTACAAGAATTAAATTTGTGAAGCCATTTGTTTCAGTATTCTAGTGTGTTACTACTGTTATAAGGCCAAAACATTTTTATACTTTAGCACACAGAATCTTCATACCGCCACGGGTGGCCGAGGTCATTAAGGCGCAGACTCCTGAGCAGGAGGTCTGGGGTTGGAATCCTGTCAGGACCGTCCTCCCTGACTAAGGTTTTTTCCAAGCTTTCCTCAGTCCTCATAAATGGCAAATGCCAGGGAGATACCCTAAACTTAGGCCTGGAATGTTTCCCTCCTTAAAAAAAAAATCCTTTTCCAATATATCATTTCATTTCATGTATCATCAGTGTCCACTGCGTGGTGCCCCAATAGTAAAAACAGGCGTTAAACACTAATAAAAAAAAAAAGAAGAATCTTCATGTATATTCCTATGTGATAACAAAATCATGCAGAGAAGCGAAATGTCTATATATAGATAGATTCCTGCTGTTCTTGCACCTTACAGAAAAACAGTTCGTAAACTTGTGAATTGATTTAGGGAAATGGGATCTGTTCATGATAAGAAACTGAAAGTAAAATGCTGTGTTCTTACAGAGGAAAAACTTGGTGATATCAGCAGAAAGTTAGAACAAAGTCCAAAAAAAATCTCTGATAAAGATTGCACAGGAATCAAGAATTTCACAAACCCCTGCTTGGAATGCCATTATACTTTTAAATTATTTATTTATTTATTCATTTATTTTTTTTTACAGATGAAGCATGATTTTATTTACATGGCCATGTAACGACACAAAATAATAGATACTGGAGTCCGGAAAAACCTAATCTTGTACATGAAGTGCTATTGTATGACCAAAAAAATCCTGTTTGGTGTGCTTTAGAAATCTATGCACTTGAATTTAAGGGACTGAATATCAACTCTGCTGGCACTTAGTATGCTTCCCAGTGCCAATTCCCGCTAAGTCAACTATGCATCCAAATTAAGGCTCTGTAATTCAAACACATAAATTAAAACTTTATGGAAAAAAGACGAGACAAATATGAGTATCAAGCTATTCAGTAAATTCCTTGTAAGTCTGTGTAATACTATCCCACTCTCCAAAGTTTAAGTAAATATTAATAAAATTTCTCATTAATAAGGCTTATGAGAGTGAATGAATATTTAGATGATAAAATTATGCTCAAACCTGTTGTGTACGTGTATGTAATTTTATGTGTAATTATTTTTCAATGTGTAATTTCCTTATAATAGTTTTATTCTCTGGACTATGTTCTTGAACATCGCTTTTTAATATATATATATATTAATGAAAAATAAAAATAAAGAAACACAATTAACAATGTAACAACACTAATAATAAAAGTAGATAAAGATAAAACACAGAGAAAGAGTCAAGAGGCAAGCCATTGAAGAACTCGCAGTAGTTCGAAATATAGCAATTTCAAATGTGACTCTTTCTCTGTGTTTTATCTTTATCTACTTTTATTATTAGTGTTAATTTATATATATAAAACATTGTAGCAGGTTAGGAAGAACAGTAAAGAATTGAATTGTGGAAGCTTACTTCTTCACTTCAAAGATATTGGTTCAAATTGTACTCATACATATCCAGTTTCCCTAAATCTGTTTACAAGATCACAATCAATACATCTATGTGGTGTAGGAACACTGAGGAATATTCTTACAAATTGCAGTTTCATTTTTCTGCAAGAGTTTGTTTCTACATAATAATCATCATACATGAAAATTCTCTGGTCTAAAGTGGAATTTTTGGCATTATAACGCACTAACATAACAAAGTAAAAATGCTTTGTTTTATGACTTATCACCTTAAGAGTGTACTCCCACTTAGCAGAACTGAATTAAACAGAATTTCTCATAAATGGGAACCAGCAGAAGCGGAAATGCACCAAACTGAATCAAAGAATATTCTTGAACAAGAGTATTTTGTTGTGCTGTGAGAGAGGAGCTTTTCTTTCGTTTACATTCATAAGTAATCATTTATTTTTGAGCTAAACAAACATTTGATAGTGCAAGCTAAAATCATGGAATAATTTGCTTTTTGGAGGCTTGCATACAATATTGCACATTGAAAAATAAAGGTTAAAGAATGAAGGATGAAAGTTAATAATCCTGCTTTAGAACTATCCACATTTATTTGATAAATGTCATAAATATTAAAACAATAATTACACCCCTTATAATTATTTGGAGAAGTAAACAAATTAAAGGCATGCAAAATTCATCAGGTGTATCTCTTGTTAAAAAAAAGTCATCAACCAGTATTTTTGTTCCAGCTATGGGATACTCATCAGAAAATACATAAACTTTACTTCATCCTACAACAGGAAGTTAAAAAGAATATGAAATTCACCATGCTATCTCATATTAAAAAGTGTTATGTACATAGGGTTTATTTTCCTTCTTTTTTTCTCCCCTTTTCTCACTTCTTTTCATAAATGAGCTAGTGCTATTATGCAGTCCATTTTCTGATGCTAGGAGTAGGCTTCAGTTTGATTTGATTCTATTAGATGGTAGAGACAGAAGGCTTTTCACTTTGATTTGGTTTTGCTAAGCGAGAGCAGGTTCTAAGAATATCTGAATGGCACAAAGACTACTCCAAATGCTTTAGGCAGGAACTTTAAAGATCAGAGATTTTCAATACAGTAATACTCATATAGAATAAGAAAGGAAGATTTAATACCCTTTTAAAATTGACTGAAATATTTTTCTTGCTTTTTTTTTTTTTTTTTTTTTTTTAATGTCCATGAATAACGAATGTTAAACAAAGTGAGAAACTTTTTTTATTGGTTTTGAATAACTTTAAAATTTGATCTCTCTTTCTATATAGTCTGAAATTTTATAATCCAGGATAGTGTAATTCCCATGTAATTTGAACTATTGAGACTAATTTATATTACCTGACAATATGAAGATAGGCAGGAGTGAAAATCTAAATTCAGTGATAGATATATTATTTTTCTACTTTACAGCAGGAAAGACCATCTCTGGGAAGTAATGTACGATCAAAGAGTGTTAGTGAAGCTACAAGAAAGCACTTAGGTTTCTTATCCAGCACTATGGATGCAGTACCACCACCCATACCACCTCCACCTCTCAATTACCAGAGCAGCACTCAGGGTGTTAAGTTGTCAGGTTTGTTTCGACAGGCTTCACAATCATTTCATGCACTGTTTTCTGCTTTAATGTGCTGTTTCTATAGACTAGATAGAGTGTTCATTTTAAAATTCTGAATGTTGCAAGAATGCACTTTTAATTTTCGCTTTTAGGAATGTCTTTTATAGCATTATTATTATTATTATTTTTTTTTTTTTAAATATGAGATCATTTTAGACTGTGGGCTCATAATAAAGCAAGCAACATTCGTTTCTGCTGCAAAGTTTTCAAAGTAGTGGCATGTAAACTGCTGATTTTTTAATTTTTAGCCCATAAAATTATTTAAGTTCAAACAAGTTTACTTATGAAATAATTGTCACCTGAGTGAAGTTATTTCATATATCTGCATATGGAAACTTAATGTATGTTTAAACAGTCACATTTTATGACTTTTTGCAGGAACTGAATTCTCTAAAGTTAATTAGTGTTAAGTTTCTAGTTGTCAGGTTAGTAAAGATATTTCCTTCATTTAGAAGAGAGTTGTTCTGAACCAGAAGAAGACTCCAGGGCTACAGCCCTCTCCACTCCCACTCATGAAACAGGTTCAACTCTAGATGTGGTTGGGGGAAGTCTTAATAGAAGACACTCCAGAATGAATCGACGTTTGGCTCGCCAAGCACAACTTAAAAGGTAGGACTCCCACACTTAAAAGAGTTTCAAACAGTTATTTAATTTAGTAGAGATGACATTGTTAACTAAATTGTTAATTGGAACATTGCACAGTGAAGCTAATCATTTATTAAGATTGTCAATATGTCATTGTGTAATCTTAATATATGATATTGTTAGTTATTTTTTCACATTTAAAATATGACTAGTCTTAAAATTTTGAGAACAATAACATAAGAAGCAACAACCTATTACAAATTTAATTGTGTGTATATATATATATATATATATATATATATATATATATATAAAAATTACTTATGAAACTTCCAAAATATGTAGATGGGCTTCTGTAGAAAATCTATAATTTAATATAATTATTCATAATAGGTACATTAAGCAGTTTTGCTTTTATGAAAATGTGATCTTTACCTTGTTATAAATTGCATCCATTTAATTTCATTCTTAGGATTGATTTAGAAGGAATATCCCTTTTGCTATACTTTTCTGTTGGAGAATACAAAATTTAGAAAACATAGGCAGATCAAGCTCATCAATAAAGACAAAAGGTTAGCTTATGTTGCCAGTACCTTGAACAAAAATGATGAGGACAATTTCTACTTAAATCATGTTTGTTTCTCTGATGAGTCAGCTTTCCACATGTCAGAAAACATCAACAGATATATTTGTGGAATCTGGGGAAGCAAGATATGCATGTTACATTTAAACATAAATATGTATTTGTTATTTATTGCAAAACTTTTCTTTTTAGCAAAGAGAGTATTTTCATGGCCTTTGGAACATGACCTAGAAGATGATTCTTTATTCTTTCCAGCCTGTATTTTTATAGGTTGTTTGTTAGCAATGTTCCATCAGCCACCATTAAGCTTCTATATGAAGGTTCTCATTATTGGTGCAAGACCTGGATCTAATGAGTTAAATATCTAATCCATTGACCAGCTCTGAAGTTCTTGAGTTGTCTGTCCTGGAAAATCTTAGATAGTCTTCCGTAGAATAAAGTTTCTGAATTCCTTTAGGTGTTAAGATTATGGTATAATTGAGTCAAACTGAAACATCTTTTGCTCCACTTTTATTAATCACTTCGTTTAGTTCGAATCAATTATACAGTGATCTTAATATATAATTGGCTTAACTGTACAATGTTCCAATTAACATTTTTTCATTAAGTTTGTTAAATAAATTTCATTTAACCATTTAATTGTTTTAGCAAATTGAAATTTCTTTGATTTTCCTATTGCAATTGTGAAAGACAATTACACAAGTCTGTTTTCCTTTACATCCAATTCCATATTTATCATCTGATGTAGAAGATCAGACTAAATATATTTGAGTGGAATAATGTTCAGGTTGTCACAGTTCCAATAACACTTATACTCATTTGTTTTTATTTCTTTGTTAGAGTTAGCAATATAAAGGACAGAGTTTTTGGCAAGACATATATAACCTTTGTCTTTATTTCAGACTGAGAATGGCTCAGGAAATTCAGCGCCAACTAGAGGAGCTGGAAGTAAAGCAAAGAGAGCTGGAACAGAGAGGAGTTAGTGTAGAAAAGGCATTACGCGGGGAAGGCACAGGTATATAACAAATTACATACTTAGATATAGATATTTACACATAATAAGGACTAACAATTTAAATCAACATATTTATCATTGAATTACACATTCATATCACTATAAAAGTTTTATAATATAAATATTTAGAATCCATTGAATTAGTTTTGTAAATATTTAATAATATCCTTTTTTATTTATAAATATGTATATCCATTTTGAGAAATATAGACTTTAATGTTCTGCATATGTATATAGCAAACCCAATTTCTCAAATGTCATAGTGGTTTAGTCTTCTCCAATGAAAAGCATACAAGCTTCCTGAAATCATGCCATCATTTTCTGTTTATAGGCATAACAGTAATTTGTTTCAGCTATTTCTGTTTTTCTGCTTCCTTTTTCACTATAATGCAATCCTTATCCTGTTTTTCCCTTTGACTAGTATTTTATGGCCTGTTCCAGTACTGACGGACCATATGAACCATTTGAATTTAGCTGCACTGATATCAGAATGATAGGTGATCAGCCCATTGCTTTAATTTCCATCTAGTTTGATCGTAAGTTTTTACTTAGTTGTAAAATGATCAGTAATTATGTCCAAGGACTTCTTTTTTTCAGATATAGAGTTCTATAATGTGCCATAAATCTTTGACATGAAAGTTCCTCCTGAAGGACCTTCACTTGAGATTTTTAGGTCCTAAAGCACCTATCAACTTTGACTGGGTTTGAACCCATGAGCATACCCCTAGATTACCAATGCCAACTTTCTACATTTATCTATCTCCACCAGCAAAAGTAAAACAAGGTTTCGGCAACATTTATGCGATTTTTGGACAATTACTAATCAAACTTGAATGCAAATACCATATATTATTAAAACTTGAACAAAATAAACTTTGTATGTTACACACCAAACAATTAAGTTCTGCATTAAATAAATTACAATATTAAACAAAGAATAAAAACGACATTTAAATGTTTTCTTTATACAAGGTGCATATCCTGCGAAACTCCTGCACATAAAAGACAAAGACCCAAGTGACTTGCAAATGTACATATGCCCACTAGCAGGCAATATTTAATAATATAATTAAATAGCATGCGAGCCCAGAACTCTTGAATACTTTGTAGTAGCAATCTGTTGTCACAGCAAGGCCCAGTAACTACTCTGACAACTTATTATAATGTAGTAGCAATCTGTTGTCACAGCAAGGCCCAGTAACTACTCTGACAACTTATTATAACATTTGTCTCAAATTAGGCAAAAACCCTATAGATAATTTACCTTTTAAATAAAGCCAAATCAAGTTACAAATAAACAGCAAACCTGGTTCACCATGGTAGGCAAGAAGCTCCACTTTCAGTTTCTAAAGGTTAACCAAAACAGTTCCATTTCCCCTGAGAACTTCTTATCTACAACCTGCAACTGTGCAAGCTCAGAAGAAAGCGTCAAAATGCTCATGCAGACCAAAGTATAACCCCATAGTATTTTAGACAGGGCATAGAGTAGCCAATGAAGTTAAGTCTCAGGTGACGTCATCACACTCACATGACAATCTACAACCTGCAACTGTGCAAGCTCAGAAGAAAACACAAAATGCTCATGCAGACCAAAGTATAACCCCATAGTGTTTTAGTTAAGGCATATAGTAGCCAATGAAGTTCAGTCTCAGGCGACGTCATTACACTCACATGACAATAGCTATGAAATTAACAGATAAATATTGATCAATGGAAAATTCTTGAGTGCCTATGGCACATTCCATATTACATAAACATTTTAAAGTATAATTAAATCTAACTAAAAATGCTAATTGGAGCTTGTACAGTGAAGCCAATCATATAATTGAAATCATAGTATGATTGAATTGAACTAAACACTCTTATTGCTCCACTTACTTCTCTATAAATGTAAAACCGGTTTCATGAATCCTCATTCCTATCATCAGCTAGAAAGTAGACTGCTGGATACTTTGTTGTGCTGTGGGAATGTGTATTCTGCTTTGGTGGAGGTGTGATGAACTTAAATTTATGTTTTCATCTCTGAAAGTGTCAAAGAGCATTAAACTGTCTTTGTATTTATATATGTAGATTTTATCCCAAGTTGCTAATTTTGTAGGTCCTTGTTCTGATTTCAATAATTTATCTTTATTCAGTATGTCATGGGTTTCTGTCCAGAAATGAATATATATATATATAGTCAAAATACTAAGAAATTTGAGACGAAGACGAATGAACACTTTAAATGTGTAAGATATAAACAGGTGGATAAATCGGCAGTTGTGGATAATTTTGGACTTAACAATCATATCAAACTGTTGAAAGCTACCAACAATCCCATAAAATTAGCAATATGGAAAAGATTTTCATTTTAAAGAATAAGGTTCATCTTATGAATTTTGACATCCCACCAATGAACTTCCTGTTTCACTGTATATTGGAATGACCACAGGTCACCTGCCAGCATTAGTTGGTCCCCAGTTGAAGATGAAAGCAAAAGCTCTTGAAACACATTCTGATAAATTAATCAGTTAGAGAAGTGCAGTGTCACCTAATAACAACCTGTTTATGTGTATAATAAAGTTATATTGCTGTTCTCATATAATTTACTACTTTTTCTTTCTTTATATTCTTAAAATGACCCATATAGATACTTCTCTCAGCTATAAGGGTACAATATATTTATAGACCAAGGAACTACTGGTTTTTCTATGTGGTTCTGATTGATACCTAAAACAATGGATATCATGTCTTCAAAATTTTAAGTTAATCTATTTCAGAGAAATGCTTAATGATTTATAAATCAGCAAACAGTTCTGTGCCTCCATTTGAAAGATATGCTGATGAAACTGTAATATTTGTGTATTAATGACATGGTAATTATGTATGTTAACAGAAACAGGCGACAAGGAGGAATCAGAGTTGCTGAGAGAGTGGTTTGATCTGATGCGAGAGCGTACAGAACTGCGTCGGTATGAAAGAGAGCTTATGGTGCGAGCTCAAGAGATGGAGTTGGAGGACAGACATGCTCGTCTTCAACAAGAATTGAGAGAACGGATGAGCAAAGATGGTGAGTGTTTTTATTAATGCATTCAAGATAGAATCAGACTGAATTCATTATTATCCAAGGATTTTTTTTTATTAATTTGTCTTTTCGTATGATCACAATAATATATATAAAAAAATCAGAAAACTTAACTGCACATAGATATAATAAGTATACAATTGGGAATTACATTATTTCTATGTTTAGACTTCTTATTTTTGTTATATATCATCATTTAGCTCATTTTATATCATTATGTTTCATTTAAGCATTTGCATCTTTGCTTTAGAAAAAATTAAAATAAATAATAAGTTATTAAATATTTAAGATTTTTGCATAACTGAATCGAACTACACACTCTTATTGGCTTCATTTGTTTTTATTTGGAATATGTTTCCCAAACCATTAGGTGAATTATCTAGCAGCTGACAGGTGAGGATGTGGACAATGGTCTGTGAAACATGTTCTAAATAAAAAAGTAAGTGAGGCTAATAAGAGTAGGTAGTTCCACTCAGTCATCATTAATCTTAATTATGTGCCCTGCTTCCTGTACAAGTTCCAAGTTGTACTTCAAGTTGTTAAATATATTTAGTCCAAATTCTGATTTCTTCATTCCAGTTTTAATATTATTGTTTTAACTAGAAATGTTAATTGGAATTTGTACAGTGAAGCTAATCATATAATTGAATACAATGAAGCTAATCATATAATTGAAATCATTGTATAATTGAGTCAAACTATATACTCTTATTGCTCCACTTACTTGTTTATATACACAGAACTGGTTTCATGTAACTTTGTCCACAACATCAGCTAACCTTCGACTGCTGGATAATTTGTATGCTGTGGAAATGTGTATTCTGCTCTGGTGGAGGTATAATAAACTTAAAGTTTATGCTTTCATCCCTGAAAGTGTTGAGTTCATTAAACTGTCTTTGTATTTGTAAATGTATATTTTCTCCCATGTCGCTAATTCTGTAGATCCTTTACTGATTTCAATAGTTTTTCTTCATTCATTGTGTCATGATTTTCTGTCCATAAATGAGATGCTACTGCAGATTTCTCCATTTGCTTGTATTTTATGTTCCTGAAATGTCCTTTTAATGGTGTGCCTATGTTTTCTCTTTGTTTTTTCAATGTAGATTTTTTCACATTCTGCATAACTTAGTTTGTAAATACCTGCTTTTTTCTCCTGTGGAATATTGTCATTAACATTGTCTATCAGGAGATTTTTGACATTAAATCTGTTTACAGGTTTTTTTTTTTTTTTGATTGATTGATTTATATATGGACGCTCTTTAACATCTCAGGTCATCAGCGTCCCATTCAACTCAGCGCATGAAACGGCCAACAAATTTTCCTCAGAGGTTCAGGCTTGAGGTTCTTTTTCGTGCCGTAAATGTACAACACGGGACCCACAGCTTTACTTCCCTTCCAAAGGAAGCCATACTTAGGATTTTTACGCCCAAAAATAGCTTGTCTTTTCCTGCTGAAAGTGTTTTTCTTTTCAGTTCTTTAATAAGTTTTTGCCTCTCTCTGTACTTTTTTGTGTTCTAGTTCTTTTTTAAAACCATTTTTAACTGCTGTTCTTTCATCAGGAAAAGATAATCTAATTTTTATAAAATTTAGATTATCTTTATCGCCTTTATGTATTTTCAGTCTATGTATCCTTTCTGTATATTCCAAATTTCAAATTATTGCCTGTTTTTATAATCTTTAAGTCAAGGAAAGGAATCATATTGTCTTGTTCTGTTTCAGAAATGAATTTAATTTCTTTATCTTGCAGGTTTAGGAGTTTCAAAGCATCACCCAAGTGTTTCTTATTAATAATTGCAAAGATATCATCCACGTATCTGTACCAGACTTTAACAATGTATGGAAATGATTTGGTGATGTGCATTTCTAAACTGCTCATATATAAATCAGTCAGTAATAGTGATAATGGATTCCCCATAGCTAAACCTACTTCTTACTTGTGAAATTCACCATTGAAGCTAAAGAAATTCTGACTGATGCAGACTTCAGTTATTCGGATGTATTCTTTAATCTCCTCGTTGCTTAGTTTCAGAAACTGCAACCAGTTCCAAAAGGATGTGGGGAGTTTGCATTTTGGTATGCTGGGAAAGATTGAATTTACATCAAAGGACACAAGAAGATCATCCTTTTGGAGAACCAAATCTTTAATTTTTCCACCAGTTCTTTGGAATTACTTACACCTAAGCTATCAAACCTAGGAAATATTTGAAATCTCTGGAGGAGCCATCTTGCTAGTTGGTAGGAAGGTGTGTTTCTACAGTTGATTATTTGTCTCTTGGGATTTCCCAGTTTATAGACTATGCATTTCTTCAAAGGATTGCTTTTTATTTTCATGTATTCTTTCCTACTGAGAAGTTCTTCCATCTTTGACTTGTATTCAACTTTGTCCATGATTACAATTTTGTTTCCTTTATCTACTTTTTTGTATACTACTGACTTTTTATTAAGCGATTCCAGGATTTGCTTTTGCCCTCTAAACCTAACCCTACTTTTGGCGATATGATTTTATGAACAAAAGAGTCGGTCCTGGTGGTGTAGTGGTTACCATACTTGCCTCCTACACCCAAGATCGCTAGTTCGAACCCGGCCAGGACCGATGGATTTTTTCGGGCGTAAAAATCGTAAGTATGGCTTCCTTCGGAAGGGAAGTAAAGCTGTGGGCACTGTGTCGTACGTTTACGGCACGAAAAAGAACCTCAAGCCTGAAAGAGAGGCCTCTGAGCAAAATTTGTCGGCTGTTTAACGGCCTGAGTTGAATGGGACGCTGATGACCTGAGCTGCTGAGCTGTTAAAGAGCATCCATAAATAAATAAATAAAAAAAAATGAGTTCATAAACTGTCCATGAGAGCTATACCATGTCCATTGAACCAACAACGAATCCAACATTTGACACACAGCTGATGATGTGGGCAAAGGCCTGTGAAACATGTTTTGTATAATTCAATGGTAAAGGAGCATAAGAGTATTAAATTGACTCACTGTCTAATTAAGAATAAATTAATTGCTTCACTGTATTAGTTCCAACACAAAATTTATTTTGAAGTTAATGACAGTATTCCACAGTAGAAAAAAGTAGGTATTTACAAAATAAGGTATGAAAGTTGATCACACCTCCACCAGAGCAGAATACACATTTCCACAGCATAACAAATGAGATAGTGGGTGGAGATATTATAACAGCATGATGTGAATCATTCATAGTCCATGATCGCACACACTGGCCTTAAACAGTGCATTATTAATATAGCAAAATTTCATACTGGATGTTTGCATATATGTGTTCCTTTTCCCCAACAAGATGTGTGCATAGCTTTCAGCAATTATTCATTTATATTTCTGAGTTGGCAACCATTATATAATTTTACCATTATCTCAGAACAAGAGATGGAGAAGGGGCCAGTACTGTTAAATCCATTTTCGCTAACTTAAACCTATCATAGGGGCTACATTTTAAGATTGTTATGAATCACATGTATGCACATATACAACAACAGTCTCACAATTTATAGTTTAAGTTGATGAAGGTCCTTGTAATAATAAATATTAACTTAGGTTAGATTTCATTTAAGAATATTAATTAAATATGAATCTAATGCAATGAAACATGCATTCCTAATCTCTTCTGAGTTGAAATATTCAGACATAACCTTTTTTCCTGACTTACTGAAAGTGAAGCCAAAAAGAAAGTGTCTACACAGTTCGACTCAAAAGAGGTTCGATTTTAAGAAATTTTTCCATAATTCAGCTTTACCCCTTACTGTTACTTCTCTGTACTGCTATCTTGTGCATTTTATCGCACAATCAGAAAGTGCACATTGATTGTTGGTATAACACCTATTAAGATGTGTCTATAGGCAACATTTGAATCTCAATGGCTATGTCTGTAGTTTTGTTTATTTAGTGCATTTCTTGCTGTTGATAGATGTGATGCCAGCCAACTGCACTGACATTTTCTCCTTCTTGCTCAGCTATAAAAATAAAACTTTTTGTGGGTGGTGGGTGGGTTACTCGTTTTCAACATATTCATATCATCTTCTAATAATGTTTATATTCATTCTCTCATTATTTTAGATAAGTTTAAAAGATACTTGTGGTTTACAAATATGGAAGCTTCATCCACTATAATTACACACATATTTATTTGTTCTAATCATTTCATCAGTAGCTTCTAATTGTTGTTTTTGCTTCTGTTATTAAAAATGTCTTAAAATAAATTAGCCCATCGGAAGGTAACCATATAATAATACTGATATACGAGATTACTGGTTAATATATAATCCTGCAGGCAATAGGTGTAGACCTATCTTATTCTTCTCAAATTAATGATGTGCCTAGAATTTCCTTTGGCACTGGAACATTATGATAATAGGTTATGCCTTCCCCCTTCAATAAGAAAGTATGTTTGATTAATTCTTGAATTTTGCAATGTTATGTATGGCATGGTCTTGTGATATCTAGGGTACATTCAAGAGAGCTTTAATCCAATAACCAGTTCATGCAAGAAACCTCCTCCAGAGTGTATTGTGATGCTATGTTGGAGTTGTTGTTAAACCTTTGAATAATACTGGAGCTTTCATCAGATTTCAGCACCAGCCCATAAGGCAAAAAGTGGCTTCAAGGAAATGTACCACTTCATTTCACCAATTGATTGGCCTTTTAGCAGTTCCAATTTGAACTCGACTATAAATTATGGGCAGTAATTGCATAAATGTCCCCAATATTGCAAGTTTACAGTGCTTGCTGGTGAAGGCAGTGGCAGGTTTTCCATTAAGGCCATGTGTGGTGGAGTTAATGAGTGGTCACAGAGACTTAAGCTTTGTGTGAAGGTGATCATTTCAAAAGTCTCAATAGTTTGTGTGCAAAATAAATGTAAATACTTCCTATAAAAAGCATTTGAAATATAATCAAAATTCTCTATATATTTAATTAGAAACTTTGCAACATTGTGTATGAGAGAAAAGTCATAGTCATGATAACTGTTTTTTTCTCATGAACAAGGTACAACAAAAAAATCTAAGATATACAATTGAAAGTGTATGGAATGTACTTTCAAACGAAACCACAAAGTGGTATATTGGGTAAAACTGCATGTCTCAGCATACCCTGAAGTTTGGTGAGTGACAGTGATCAGGAATGGAGATCACAAGAGTAAACAATGTGCATATGTTTAAATAGCATTTCTCCATGGCAGGAATGCATAAGAATATTAATTGATATCATTGTATGATTCAATTGAACTACACACTCTTAAAGCTTCACTTACTTTTCATAAATGTTCTCGAAACCAGTTCCATACATTTATGAAAAGTAAGTGAAGCTTTAAGAGTGTGTAGTTAAACTGAATCATACAATGATATCAATTAATATGATTAGCTTCACTGTGCAAGTTCCAATTTACATTTAAGTTTTAAATGCATAAGAATATTGCACAGAGCTACGGGAAATATTGAGTGTGCATGTCCTGCCCTATCAAACAGTGTTGAGGTAGACAAAGGCTTTCATGGGTAGAATGTCTACTTTTGATCTGCCATGCAGTGAGTGTCCTGTGTCTGCAAACAAAGATGTAAGAGTGATGGTGGTGGAACAGCGTTTATATGCTGATAAGGCTGGACACTTGTGGAATTAGTAGAGCTAACAGAAATTCTAGCAAAACAGTGCACTGCATTTTACAGGAAAACCTGAACATGCGGAAAATATGTGCAAAGTGGGTTCACAGCAATTGAGTGAGATACAAAAATGGGCTTGCTACAAAATATTTTGCATCGATCTGGGAAGAATTCAGGAAGATGGGGGAATGTCATATTGAAATGTATCATTGGAATTAATGAAATGTGGGCAAGGGCATATGAACCATAATTCAAGTGACAGTGCAGTGAACGGCATCAGTTGAGACACCATGCAAACATAAGTTTTGCCAAACTCTTTTACCAAAAAGTCATGGTCATTCCAGTGTATGACAGTTAAGATGTGTTTGTGTGTCACCAGTGTGTGAGTGTAAATGCACTGTAAATGCCCAGTATTAGAGATCTTTTTGGTGTCACAATTGCTCCATGTCGTATACAGAATAGCCAGAACTTTTGAACAATGCTATTATTCTCCATAACATAACAGCTCACATAGCTGACAGTGTCAAGTGTCTTTTCAGCATTGGGTATTGGGAAATTCTTCCACACTCACCGTATTCGCCCGATCTCAGTCCCTGTGAATATGATCTCATCCCCAAAATGAAGTAGCCATTGCATGGGAAATGTTTTGCTAATAGAATAGACATTTTGACAGCATTTCGATGTGAGTGTTTGCTTACATTAGCAAACTCACATACAGCAGATGGTATTCATCAACACCTTCCCCATCACTGGCAATGAACTGTTAATGTACTTGTGAACTATTTGAAGACTGCTAAACGCAGTGGATTACCTGGGAGACCCTTCCTGTCAAGATTTGCAACCCTGTATAAGTAATTGTGTGTAACTTTTGCTCATGCAATAATAAACCAATGTTGTCCGGTTGTCTTGCATTGCTCTTTCCCTATGAGGGCCTCTTACATCCAGCTTTCTGTTGATAGCACCACTTGGCAGTAAATGTCATATATTTTCAATTGTATATCTTATATTTTTCGTGTTTGTTCCTTTTTTGCGGGAATAAAAATAGTTTCCATGACATTATTTATCCCTCATATTTACAATATACTTATGTATAAGGTTGCTACAATTGTAGCAGTTTTGGCTGTAGGTGTAGAAATCGCACATGGAAGCAATCACTGATGTCTCATGAACTGAACATTTTGAAAATATTGACATTTGCATTTTAAAATATGACCATAGACTGAAGACCAACAAAGGTGGTGCATGTGTCTTCCTCACAATAGAGTTTAAGAATCAACAAACAATAAAAACAAAATGCTGAAGACATATTATGCAAAAAAGAGCATTGTATATTCCTGTTCACCAATAAAAGATCTTAAATATTAAAGAGGCTTTCAACTCTCCAAATGACTGTATGCTATGAGTGACAAAAATTTAATAAGATTTCTTTGAGTTGCCCAAAGGAGCCATGCCAGAGTATATCAAGCACTCACAAGGCTGGTGAACACAGTGGTAAATTTCCATGTAGATGTAATAAATGAGCAGCCATAGTGACTTGAAAACTCAGTCCAAGCCAAAAGTGGAAATTTTAAACATTGATTAGTATAACATATCTAAGAAATGCATATTGGGGATTTTTTAGTATCCTTAAAGAATGTTAGTCATTTTACTGAAAATATTTATGGTAAAACTAGATATTCCTAGCTGAAAAACTAAATAACCTCATACCCTCAGTTTAAAGAATTTTTTTCAGTAATGGCAATGAATAGAGCACTCATTGAAAATAAATGTTAAAAGAGAGCCCTTGGTGATCTTGATTTCTATTAGATTAATGATAATTTGGCACTATGAGTTCAAAAGACATTGCTGCTAAGTTTCCCAGGCATTCACTTTAAGAACTGAGGGAAAAGTTAAAATCAGGGAACTTACCCAATTAGGAATTGAACGTTGACTTGCCAAATGGAGAGCACAAATGCTACCATTAGACTAAGGCAATGATCTTCCTATCAGTTATTTGCATACACCTTTTTTTTTGATTAGAAGATATGTAGATAATGCTTAGCAAAAATTTGAAGCATTAAAGAAAGAAATTTACTCTTACAAGTAAAGGTTTTTTTTATACTTACATAATAAATGTTATACTAGAAATTCAATGTAGAAGTATTTCAAATGATTGTACTTTAAATCAGTTTTATAAAATGTTCTCCATATTTGTTCTGAGGTGAATACTCTGATGGAATTGATGGTCCTGGTGTTGTAGTGGTAACCATACTTGCCTTCTAAACCCAAGATTGCGGGTTCAAACCTGGCCAGGATCGATGGATTTTTTCGGGATAAAAATCCAAAGTATGGCTTCCTTCGGAAGGGAAGTAAAGCTGTGGGTCCCGTGTCATACATTTACAGCACGAAAAAGAACCTCAAGTCTGAAAAGAGAGACCTCTGAGCAAAATTTGTTGGTCGTTTCATGCCCTGATTTGAATGGGACGCTGATGACATGAGATGTTAAAGAGCATCCATAAATAAATCAAATAAAAAAAAAATAATAATCTGATGGAATTACCTTAATTTTAGTTATTGTTATTGAATGTTTGTATATATGATTATTGAAGGTGAGCAAGTCACTGGTGTGTGGCAATTCTTTGCACACTAAAACTGAAGTACAGTAAAATCTCTCATATGCTATTACTATGGGACAAAGCCATTTCCTGATAACTGTAAAACACTTTATAGGTTATGTAAAGATATATGCATGAACATTTTTTTCATGCAGAAATTCATGTGCTTTTTTAAAAATGAAATTTTGAAATACAAGCTTATTTTCAGTACTTTACACTATACATTCATCTATTAGTTCATAATTAAAAACGTACTAAAGTTGAAGTTCCTGATGACAATGTAATTGGAAATCATACGATGTATAGAACATGGTAGCCAACATTGTAATAGTTGCAACTTTGAAAATGATGAAGTTGTAGCATGTAATGAATGATTCTTCAACTGTGTGCTACTAACACTCTTTTCCATTTCATCCAATAGCTCCAACTTCTCTTTTAGTGTAAGAACATTTCATTTGCATTTCACAAAATCCATTGTGCATCAGTGGATTAATTCACTTAAGCTACATCCATAGCTACAGCAATGTGTAAAAGCCATATTATAATGCTCGCAACTGTGAAGCCATGCCCCATTCATGCATGGCATCTATGATGGTATTAGAAGAAAATGAAAATTTTACCAAAATGACTGCATGTATAAAACTGTGATATTTTTCTTTCCTTACTTTCTTTTCTTACGAAAAGTGCTATTGTTTTGGTATTGCCATTATTGGAGTGCCAGATATGAGGAATTTTACTGTATTAATTTTTGCACTCTCTTATAATTATGTATATATGTTATCTATCTTTCAAGTTTCAAGACTGCTGTGAAACTTTAATTTTAACTGCACGGATAAATTGTGACCATAAAACTTTAGTCAGCATTTATGAGTGTAGGTTCATAAGTTCCCTACCTAACCATTTTCAAGGTATGGATAAAGGCAAAAACTATATTTCATTTTTCAATATAGTTACACTTTATTGCAATACACTTCTCACATCTTTGAATTAGTATTTCATTCCTCCCCCCTCACCCCCCAAAATAGTCGGAAGTTTTGTCTGCAAAATGGGCATAAAGAGCCTCCATCATTTCTTTATCACACTCAAGTTTCTTTCCTTGAAGGCCCTTCTTGAGTTTTGAGGAGAGGAAATAGTCACTGGGACCTAGATCTGGGCTGTAGGGTGAATGGTCGATCTCCTTAAAACCACATTTCTTCACAGCTTCCTTTGCAACAAGAGCTGTGTGCACAGACTCATTGTGGTGAAGAAGGTGCACACCACCATTCGTCTTTCCTCACCTTTTCTCTTTGATGGAAGCACATAGTCTGTGCAGTAGGCCAGCAAAATGCTCCCTGTTTACTGTGGTGTTTCTCTCCTTGAAGTCAATGAAGAATATTCCTTAACAGTCCCAAAAGATCGTGGCCATGATCTTCTTCTTGGTTGACTGAGTGACCTTGGCCTTTAGAGGCAGTGCTTTGCCAGGTTTATGTCACTACATTGATTCTCTTTTGGACAAGGCATCATAATAGAGGACTATAGTTTCATCTCTGGTATTAATGGTTTGCAGAACTTCTCTCTCGATGCCACGGCAGAGCTCCAAAAGTGCCTGACAACAGATGATACGTTGCTGCTTTTGGACTGAGGAAAGAAGTCTAGGCACCCACCTTGCACTAACCTTATTCGTGTTTAAATGTTCATGAATAATTCAAAGGAATGTTGTTTTAGAAAGGCCAAGCCTTGTTGCTATTTCTGTAACTTTGAGCCACCAGTCTTCCATAATTTCTCCTTCCACAAGAGCAATGTTTTCAGGAGTGAGCACCTCCAAGGACCAACCTGCATGCTCTTTGTCTTCAATACTTTCTTGACCCATTCAAAAAAGTTTGGCTAATCTTTTATGGTAGAATATGAGGAGGATGCTTCTCTATATACACTGTCCAATGTCTGTTTAATTTCATTTGGAGTAAGTCCTTCTTTTGTGAAGAACTTAATAACAGCTGGATACTCCAATTTGAACATGTCACAATCTTCTACAATTTTATCTGAACAACTGAACACAGTGGGGCAGAAGTTACAGCTGCAATTATTTACTTGATAGATAACGTATGACACCAGATAAGGGTTTTGTAAAGGTGATAATTCTTATTGGCAAGGCCGAAAACTTATGGATCTACCCTCGTATGCAGTTGAAAACTTTTTAATGGAACCATTTTGGGAACTAATTAATAGATCTGTTATGGCAGGCTCAGTCATTTGAATGTTCAAATGATAATAGCCTTTTTATGTTTTGATACTATTTGCAGAAACATTTGGTGCACTTGCATCTCCATATTAGGCTTTTGTTTTGTTTTAAGAATTGATATGATATTCATATATTCCTGTTTTATTATGTATAGTGTACACAATAATTGTAAATGTTTAGAAGCTATTGACAGTGAAGCAATAAGATATTCTAAATTGAATTGTCAAACGTTGACATGAACTTCACTTATAGAGTTTTTTTTAATTAGAACTTGTTTGAGGAAACTTTATTCACATCTTCAGCTGTTGTCTGACTGCTTGGTAAGATTTGGGTTGTTTGGTATGGTCATGGCTGGATCTGAGTTGCACTCTGTCTAGAACTATTGGCTGGAATAGAAACTGCTGAATTTGTTCAGAGGTGCAATGTCAAAATTCATTAATTTACCTAAATTTTTTAGAATGAACTTATTTTCCCATGTGGATAGTTCTATTGGAGTATGTAAACAAAATGGCATATTACTTAATTTTATGGTTGTGTACCCAAAAATTAGTTGCTGGTGTCAATATTTCCAGTTGTTTTAGCCAGACATTTCCAAAATGGTCTTTCTTCCTATTTTCCAAATTTCTCTTAATTTTTGCTAAGTATATTAGATTGCAATCCAAGCATTCTACTGCATATATACCTGATTTTTTTTCTCTGGTAGTATACTGTCTTTTAGCAAAGACCCTAATAAGTTTTTTTATAGTTATTTTGTGTGCTAATTTTATGCTATGTTTTTTGAAAACCTTCCCAAACTTGTGATGCTAATTGTGAATCTGCTCTGTAGTTATAAAGTGAAAATTCAGACAGCTTTTAAAATGTGAAACATTCACACAGAACTATATAAAATTTTCTTTTTATTATTGTATAGGTTAGAGAAAACTATTTTAATGGCAGTGATAAGGAGAAATTGTAACAAGTTTATCTGTAATGTTAGTATTTTAAAACCTGTATATGTTGGCCACCCATGGTTCCATAAAAAGTGGTCAAGCTATGCAGTATACCGAGGATGCCAAAAAATGTAAACATACTTTCACAATAGATATCCATTTAATATACTTCAAAGTTGAATCGAAAAACAACAGTAATGTGTAGTATGAAGTTCTGTAAACAAATGTTACTCACATACATTATGATAACATTGCTACATGACAGGTAAATCAACAATGAACAAATGAAGCCAAGATTATCATAAATCAACAATGAACAAATGAAGCCAAGATTATTGTATGGTGTTCTGTAAACAAATGTGACTTACATTGCATTATGCTACCATTGCTACAACAAAATGAAACCAAGATTATCATTTGTAAAGCAGAAAGCAATTTTGAAGTGGTATTGGAAAACCGAGAATGTTGTTGAAGTTCAAAGACAATGGAGACATGTGTGCAGAACAGAACTGCCAATGCAAGTAACAATTACATGCATTCATACATTCTATGGAAATGAAGAATTTTACTTTCGCCACATTGCCACCGAGATGTACTTGCATACCTTGATGACAATCAATCAAGGCACTGGAAAGGATGAAGAGGTCAAATTGAGTTTCCATCATGTTCTCCGGATCTAACTCTGTTGGACTTCTACCTATGGAAACTCTTAAGGCTATTGTATACTGTAGAAAACCAGTTACACTAGCAGCACTTCAGGAAGAAATTGAAATGGTCTGTGCTGGAATTACTGAGAACACTTTCACAAACATTGCTCAATCATTAGTTCAACATACTCATAAGTGTATCAGTGCCGATGGTGGGCATTTTGAGCAACTGTTGTAATTGTAAATTTCTAAGATGATTAGTGCTCATCATTTTCTGTTTGTGTGAAAACAGTTTTGTTATGTTAACACAGTTTTTTCTTGCTTGAAATGTGTATACATTTTTTGGCACCCCTATGTATATGAATATTGCCAGCTATTGCACCACACATATTTTTCATATTAGCTACAGAATAAAGAAAAATGTGAAATCAATTTGTGTACACATAAGAGGGTAAACACTTGTTTACTCGCCTAAGGCCATAGTATCAATTTCAATTGTTTTTAACTACTTATTTTTGTCCCTTCTCTTGTTTTCCCCTAACAATCCATTATTCCTCAATACTTTTATGTTAATGATAGTTCATTGATATATATATGATGGACTGAACAATGTGACAACTGAGAAATGTTTTCCGCAGTTTCTTTGTAAGTAAAATCTCAGCAATCCCTTTTTCCAGTCTTTGACTGCCATAATATCCATTCTGGCAAATTCTTCTGAAAGCACCGGAAATTGTGTCATGTTATAAATGCCTCTAACCATACATTACTGGCACGAAAATTTTCAATACCCAGAGCCTGTGCAATTTCCTTTTCTTTAGTCTGTTGCAAAGGTCCAGTCACAGGAATGTTAATTGCACAACATAAAAGAAAACAATTCAAGTTGATTGTGTTTACCTCTTCATTGTCTGTTTGCTATGACTTTTTTTTTTTCTGTCTGCACTGCAATTTTTCTTCCCAAGTTTTTATTATCACATCTTTGTGTTTTTGAATGTTGCAAACAGCAGATTGAACATTTCCTTCCTTTTAAAAAAAAAAGTCCTTTCCCTTTATCATTTCATCTCATGTATCACAGTGTCCACCTGTAATGCCTCAGCAGTAAAAAGGGTGTTAAACACTATCTATCTAGCTATAAAGGAAGTGAAATCTCATTCTGCTGATAGAAAATACATATCAATCTTTTGTTCACACACCAGAAACAATGAGTAGACTGGTCAAAAGCTGATAAATAACATTAAAGTTTTAATAATTTCTCAGAGTTGACAAACATACACATTTTTTTTCAAATTGACCAACATACACAGGTTAAAATATTACCAGAAAGCATGAAATAATGGCCAAGTACTAAGTTATGCAAGTAGCCAAGATAAGTAAGGTTGTGTATGTAGAAAATACAGGAATAGTTGGTTCCATAAAAAATAGGCAAACTTACGCAGACACTGTGCACATCCCATAGTTATGCTAAATATAAACTAAATTATAATTCTGTAAAGTATATCTAACATGTAACCAACACATTCAAAAATAAAATAGCTCAATTAATTCATATAACATTTTAAAAAGGAAGAAAGAAGAAACTTAAGCATTTCTCATGCTTAAGCTATGTTCATTTGAAATCTGGTAGTCTGGCCACTAGAATTACTGATGATGCAGTTTTTCAATTTATTAAGAATATGTTACTACTAATATTGAATGAGTGTATTAATCTGTAACTTCTCTACATAATCAACATGATAAACTTTGATTAATTTAATAATGCATTCTATAACACAAATTTTAATCAACTTGTAATTTAGTTCCTAAATATTCTAGCACAGTTCTATCTCAGGATATCCAACTCTTCAGATTATCACATATTGGTATATTTAGATTACCATGTCTACATTAACCTTACGACTCTTATTGCATGTTTTAAATGTTCTTCCCATTTAGTCTTATTTTCTTAACCTTCCAAATTCATATTTCTCATGCTATTTCTAAATACATCCTTATTCTTTTACTTCTTTCTACTACACAGTCTGCTTACATTTTTATTACTATATATTTTTCTTCCAATAAAATGAGATTTCCGGCCTTATTGGCCGTGGTCAATAAGCCCGGAAGTAGTAGAAATAGTAGTAGTAGTAGTAGTAGTAGTAGTAGTAGTAATAATAATAATAATAATAATAATGATGATGATGATAATCTTTTGGACCATGGCCAATAAGCCGGAAATCTCATTTTATTGGATTAACGCCAGCCATGAAAGCTTAAAACAGTTATATATTCTTCTTGTCACATATCCCATTTTTGTTCCCAAAGTTCCTCTCTCCATCTTTCAGTTTCCTTGCATTCCATTAAGCATTTATTGTTATGTCACACATAATGCATTTTTCCATAATACTACCCTTATAGCCTTTCAGAAATATGACACCTGGTCTCATCCAAGCAAAGCCTTATCCTCCTTGCCTATCATAATAGTCTACATTTTTATCTATACTCCAATTCTTTTTTTATCAGACTATAAATTTGAACTTTTTATACTGAAAACTACTCAAATCTTGTGTTTTTCTATATCTTCCATCCTTTTCCTCACTTTCTCCCAGAATCCTACCACACTCCTTTCTCCTTCCGTTTATCCCTCACTCCAACCTCTTCTAGACTTTTTTTCCTGCTCTCTCCTCCCAGTTATTTATTCTTCATGCTTCTTTCTGATCGTATACATTCTTGAATAATTGTCCTCTAACCTAAATCAATACTTCATAATTTTTGTCTTTACTCTCCGTAATTCAGCCAAAGCCACATCACTTGCAGGCAATCCTAACACCTCCGTACAGATTAAACCTAACTTTGACTCGGCTCCTGTTACTAATAATACAGTATACTTGCTTATATGGAGATGCAAATGGAAACATAATTTGACATAATAGTAATTTGGTAATAAAGTCAGTCTTGGAAATTTCAGTTCATAGGTTTTATTATGGCACTGGGATTTGCACTTGTTTCTCTTTGTTGCCATTCCTGCAGATGCCAGCAAGACGAATGAGGATGTTGCAAAGGAAGGGCAGATTCTTAGTGAGATGCTGGAGATAGTGGAGCGGCGAGATGCATTAATTGCTCTTCTAGAGGAAGACCGACAAAGGTGTGGCCTGCGAAAAAGGAGCCTCTCAGTACCCCGATACTTCCAGCTGCCCTTGTCCCAGGGAGAAGTCCCACCCACAGACTTCTCTCTGGTTTCCCTCGTAGTGGTTCTAGCCATAGCGTGGATCCTCTCCTATTTTGTAGTTGGCTTGTGAAAGTGCATGGTGCTGCTTAGTTTGGTGTTGGTTGTTGCTTTTTGTGTGATCTGTTTATACTAACTGAGATTGATGTTGGCTGCAGTTGTGTTGCATGTTCAAGGCTATGTTTTATAAGCTGGTTTAGTAGCTGTTCCGTAACTAAAAACTGTTACGTCACAGAACTGAATCGGATTAAAATAACAGTCTATGGAAAGTAGCACACTGAAAAGTCATATCTTTGTATAAAACAATGAGACTAACTCAGATGGGTGAAGGTCACCAATTTATATCAGTTAAGTATGAAATAGTAACAAAAGTTATTTGTATTTTGTAAAAGGTTGTTGAAAAATAGTACGATAGTTGTTTTATATGAGAATCCTGAAATGATGTCTCTTTTTTAAATATTTTTATTTCATTTGTACACATTTACTGTCTCTGTCCAGTAAACATTCCACATTAAGACATAAAACTAATTACAGTTGTTTAAAGAAATGCTTATATAGTTTTATGGAAGTAGCTATGTTTATAATAGCCATCACCAAGAACTTTAAAAGGAAATTGTAAATTTTGTCAATTTAAAACATTTATTTACATGGGAGTAGTTTTCAGATGCAGTTGGTAGAAAATGTAAGATAGCTGTTATTTTAAGGAATTTATTGCTTTTAAGAGGTTGCAGACAAACAGAGCCTCTTGAAAGGAACTATATTGCTGGATACCAAGTTTTACATGTTATAAAGTGAACTTTTAAAAGCCATTGTCATGTATACATAAAACTTTTTCAGCTGAAGCTGTGTAAAATAGGTAAGCATGTATGACAAAGGCAGCGAAATAATATCAAACCTTTACAGGGATGATATTTACCACTGTTGGAGATTTAAACAAGTAAGCCAGTTTATTCTACTCTCTAGCTTTCTTGTTGCACTGCAGAGCCTCAAATGTCAGACCAACATTAAAACATCACATTCATCTGACAGCTTGAGCCAAAACATTTTAAGTGAGTTGATTAATTTATTTTGCACCATTTCTTTCTCCATTTAATCATAATTTTATCCACTATAGCTCTATAACATGGACTGTAGTCTGTTAGGGCTGAAGTTGCAGATTTGCCACAATGTTTGTCCAGCTTCCTGTTGTTTCTTTCAATAAATAATTTTTTATTAAAACACAAAATTTGTGTTTCTTAATTTAGAATGCTTGTTTTCAAATTTAAGCAGGAAAATGATTATTAAAATCATTGTATGATTGAGGAAAATTATTCTCAAACATTGACTAAACTTCATTACTTTTTATACATTTTATTTAATTACTGTATATATTTACATGCCAAGCAAAATACAAAATACATGATACATGAAATAAAGGTCTACAAGTTCTGACCCTGGTCACCACCATGGGTGGCCGAGGTCGTTAAGGCAGGGACTCCTGAGTGGGAGATCTGGGGTTCAAACCCGCCAGGGCCGTCCTCCCTGACTGAGGTTTTTTCCAGGTTTTCCTCAGTCCTCATAACTGGCAAATGCCGAGAGGTGCCTAACTTAGGCCTGGAATGTTCCCTTCATTTTAAAAAATAAAAGTCCTTTCCCAACTAATCATTTCTTCTCATGTATCACCAGTGTTCACCACCTGTGGTGCCTCAGTAGTAAAAAGGGGCATTAAACACCATTCAACAACAACACTGACTCTGGTCACTGTTCTTGTAGACCAATACAAATTTCTCAAATGTCAATACAAGTAATAAATTACAATTTTTGTATACATTTCAGAATCTTCTCCCTACTTATCCTTGTGATTAAAGCAGAAACACTGGTCATCCTCATATAATGAGAGAGTTGCTCCTTTGGCATACCAGAAGGTGAACTTTCCCTGTTATCCATCCTTTTATAGAGCTAATAGGCAAATTAATTGTGTCTATTTCAACCATTAATTAGCTCCCTTTTAATTTTGTGTTTGAGTACTCCATTGTTCAATCCTTATTTAGGCTAGACAACCATGTGCATATTTTCTAAATAGTCACCATATTGCCAACGTAATGTTGGAAATATCTAGTGCTACCACCTTTTGAGTTTGCTTGGACATATTGAACAACCCTCATAATTGGGTTCATTTTGTAATATGCAATATTGAAACAACAAAGTTATTATGATGCGAAATATATCAATCTTTTCTTTGCCATCCTGTATAAATAATAGAGTCAGGAGGAAGAAAGCATCGTGTGAATACTATTTTATGTTCTTCTTCTTTTTCTTTTTGATTGCAGTAAAAAAATTCACCTTAAAACATTGTTTTAGTTTTAAGTATATTTCAATGCAGAACAGATAATGGGAAGACATAGTTATTAGAAAAAAGTAAATAATAAAGAGTAGATAGTTCAGTATTTTCTTTAAAAAGTTCTATTTTTTATTGTAATAGTATTTTGTTTATTAATTCATGGCTTCAAAATGTTTTATTTTCAGTACATAGAACAGCCAAATATATAAGACGTTCCTGAGGCATTTTAGCAATACTTTCAATCAGCTTGCTTGCTAAGTGATCTCTGTGCAGAAGTGATTAACTGTGCCTTTAACAAAATTTGGTTTATATACTAAAATAATAATGCATAATATAGGCTACAATTAATATGAAGGGTTGCTCCAGTAGCTTGGACTTTTTTAGTTAGATTTTTTCATGATGAGATTCCCTTTCTCCAGTATCATTTGTGTTCAATTTGATGTCCATGTTCTGAAACTATGACTCTGCAAAGCAATTTCCATTGTAGAAGACTGTACCATATAATTGAAGGGGGCTGCTGGCCCATTTCTCCTGGCAGAGTTTCTAGAGACTCTCAATCTTGGTGTGATGTTGAGTAACGAGGCACTGTTTCAGCAGACCAAATACGCAAAAATCATTGGTGAGGCATCTGTTGACTTCACAGGTTCCTTTTAAATGGTATCTTGTTGACACTAGTTTCCACAGCTTTCTGGTGATAGTAGTCCAGGGATGATGCAGAAGTGTGGCTGGATGCTTTATCCATGCAGATCCAAACATTTGGGGTATCCTCACCATACAACTGGGAAATAAATGCATAACTGCAACTGGGAAGGCTGCATTAATTTTTACATTTTTGGCAACTCTGTTAATGTTAAATTTCCTGTGAGTACAGTAACAGTAGCCTGCAATCACCATCCTTGTTTTCCTGGATGAAGTTCGAACACTTTTGGCCCACTTGATGATAGTATATGGCTGGGGTTTTATAACAAATTATTTATGAGGAAACCACTCAAATTTCACTAGTTTTGTGCCACTTACTTGGATGTGTTTCAAAGGCTGTTGCCTTCTTCATCAGCGCAGCTCCACTGTCATTTTGGCTTGTTTACATCATCTAATTAATCCATGCTTCATCCAAAGAAACCAAGCATTGCCACTTTTCTCCTGCCAGGTGGTGTTCATACATTTTCTTGCATTGGTGAAGCATTCTCTAATGTGCTGTTCTTACAAGATGTGCCCACATGCTTTATGATACTGTTCTAGCCTCAAATGTTGGTTCTTTTAGATTTTTCAATTGGGTGGGAATGCTTTTTTTGTATTGAAGAATTTTCTTGCGTCGCTGCTGCCCTCCCCTTGGCTACTAGTCCTTAGGTCTAATTGGACAACCGTCCATAATAGGAATGGGAATTTGTCTTTCTTGAGTGAAAGTGAGTCATGCCACATGGGCCCTGAGCTTTTACTCATAATTTCAGTTAAAATTTCAGTTAATCTGTGTGTAGAACATGTTTTAAGTCCTTGCTTTCAGAATACTGCATAGAATCTTCCCTGACATTACATTTATGTTAATACTAACATAACTACTAATTAGCAAATCATAATGAAATAAAATAAACCTATTTAAAAAATAAACAAAATATTAATTGATATCATTGTGTGATTCAGTTGAACTGCACTCTTAAAGCTTCACTTACTTTTCATAAATGTATGGAACCAGTTTCGAGAACATTTAGTTCCCATCTTCAGCCAGGCTAAAGTTCAACTGTCAGATCATTTGTTGAGCTGTGGGAATGTGCATTCTGCTCTGGTGGCGGTGTGATAAACTTGTAGTTTATGTTTGCATCTCCGGCAATGTTGAAGTTCATTACACTGTCTTTGCATTTGTAGATCTAGATTTCCTCTGACAGTTTTAACCCCACAGTGCACAAACACGCAGTAATTAACAGTTGAACACACCAGCTAGTTAACCTACAAATTAGCAGAGAAGAATATTTTAATGAATACAAACAAGTTGAAGAAACAGCAGTTAAAATTGGTTTAAAAAAAGAACAAGTACACAAAAAGGTGCAGAAATTCAAGAAACAAAATCATATCAAAGAAACCATAACACTTTCAGCAAGAAAAGATAAGCTAAATTTTAAAAAGTGCACATATCATCCTTGGGCTACAAAAAATTTCAGAATATTCTTAAAGATTTTAATATCAGGTTAGCAGCGATTAATAGATTTAATGTTAAAAACTTACTGATAGATAATGTTAATGACATTATTCCACAAAGAGAAAAAGCAGATATTTACAAAATAATTAAAATCAGTACAAGGACCTACGGAACTAGCAACCTGGGAGAAAATCTACATCTACAAATACAAAGACAATGTAATGAACTTCGACATTGCAGTAGATGAAAACATAAACTGCAAGTTTATCACACCGCACCAGAGCAGAGTGCACATTCCCACAGCTCAACGAATGATCCGACTATTGGACTTTGGCCTGGCTGAAGATGAGAATTAAATGTCTCGAAACCGGTTCCATAAATTTATGAAAAGTAAGTGAAGCTTTAAGAGTGTGTAATTCAACTGAATCATATAATGATATCAATTAATATGATTGGCTTCACTGTGCAAGTTCCAATTTACATTTTAATTAATAAACGAAATATTATTTTCAATTAACTGATGATTTACTGCCTTGACATATCTTATGGCTCTTCATATGTTGCATCAGGCTTAATATATTGTTGCTTTCAAAAGTAATACACTGAAACAAATATTAGATTGCACTTTCTTTTTTCTATGAAAATTCACAGGACCATGATCTTCTCTTGGTAGCAATCAGTGTGTGCTAAAAATACAAAGAAGTTCAGTACATTATCAGCAAAGGGTGCATATCTTTCCCATCCAATGTTAAGCAAAGCTCAGGATCAAATGTGAGATAACCGATTCTGCTGTCCACTTCATATCTATCTTCCCTTATCACTTGCATATTTGTCCATGCTGTTCATTATGCATTGAAAGCTAAAGCACCTCATGATTTGTTTGGTTGACTGAGACGTCGCATTGTGTTATTGCATTCAGTGTACTTCATGATATTAGAAACTTGCTTAGTCTTCTTGATAGGCTCACGAGATGTCTTTCTTCTGCAAGTTATTAAAAATTCTTGAGTTTCTTAAGACATAGGCTCTTATTTCCCATCCCTAGTTAATGGTTTTGACCTCAAGCCTGAGGTCAAAACTTTGGTTTACATGGCCATTGGCATAATGTTTAGCAAACGAGATATGGTTCATAAGTTTCTGACAGATCCTGTTAGATAGGTAATGCAGGTGATAAAAACACAGGTATCTTTTTGCAATATAATACCCTTTACTTCAGTGCATTTCTCACATCTCTGGATCATCCTAAAAATAGTCCAAAGCAAAACGCTAGAAAATGGCATTATTGTTCGTGAATCGCCACTCTCAAAGGTCAGATTTCAGTTTTAAAGTCAGCAGGGGCCAATCCTGGTGAGTAAGGTGGATGAAGCATAACAGACCTTATGTTTCGCCAGATAATTGCCTCATGAACTGATTCATTGTCATGTTATAATATTCAAAATTGGTTTTCCCGCAACTCAGGTCCATTTCTGTGTGTAGTATTTTTCCAAAGCCTTAAAACCACCTGTTGTTTAATGTCTTGACTAGTGTAAAATCGCGTAATAAAAATGCTCAGATGTGGTCCGGGATTTTCTTGATCATTGTTGTGCTCTCTTTAAAATGAATCACTACTACTGCCTTTTCATTATAGAATTCTCCTAGCAAATTGTGTAAGCATTTAAAACATGTCCATAAAGGTGTTGTTATTATGATGATGATGATTATTATTATTATTATTATTGTTTTTATTTAATATAAATAAGCAACATTTCACACATTCTCATTACCTTTCACTTCAGCAGAGGTAGCTTGATGACTAACAGTGATAATATGACACTGCAAAGTATACATGTTGCCAAAATTTATTGGTAATTACTCTAGTAAGCACAGTATACTCTACATTCTCATTGGCACATATCCAGAAAATATTTTATACCTAAAACATGTATTTTTGTTTATGTATATATGTATATAATGTACACGTGTAGATGCCAGCTCATATTTTTATTTTTGCTTGGTAACACTGATCCTTTAATCTATGACTGGTTCCACATGAGCATTTTATTTTAATTTAATTTTCAGGAAATAAAATGAACACATTTATATTAAACATAATCTATTAAGTTTTTATCACTTCCTAAGAGTATACTATAACAGTAGGAGTCTGTGAAAAATTAGGAAATTTTAGAACTTACCTTGATTTGTTTCAGTACTAATTTAAACTAGTTTTTTATCTCTACTCTACTCATTTTCATACAAGAAAATTGTATGACATATATAATTCTTGGACATCAAGAAAAAATAACACACAAACTAAGTCACTCAATTCTTCTCACTAAATGAAAAATATTCTTCACAAGATGATGGAGGAATGTTTTGGCTAATGAAAAATATGAGCTATTCAAAAGAAAATTGATTTTTTTAGGACAAAAAAAATCTTTGGAGTTCATTGAACTTTAAAAGAAAGAAAAATGTTAAAAGCTTTTCAGTGTATGGGCATTCATTTCATTTAAAGTAATCCTCCAGCCTCAAAAAAAAAAAAAAAAAAAAAAAAATAATAATAATAATAATAATAATAATAATAATAATAATAATAATAATAATAATAATTACACTCACATAATTGGTCATGTGATGAGAGAAATGCTGACTACCTTGGGATCTTAAGGAAATCTCAATTATGGCAGAGTTGGTTAAGTATAAACTTCAAACTTAACTGGCTTATGCAGAAGGAAAAGTCAGATAAAAGGCAAAATTATGATTTAAGGAATCTTAAATTTTTTAGGCGTTAAAAAATCTGTGAGCAAAATTGTGATTTACCAACCTTTTGTAGGTTAATGACACTAAATGCTCTTTGTTTTTTCTCCATGATTTGATTTTTGTGTTAAACTGTGTTATTCCATTAGTAAAAATTAATAATAATGATGCTGTGAATTGTTGAAAACAGATTTTACTAAAAGGCTTTGAAATTAATGTTCTCAGAGATATGCACATCTTGTTGTCATAGTTACCACATATCTTTAATGCTAATTAATTAATTTCTCCAATAACATCAGCATCTTGATGTTATTTCACTAACTTCGATAAATAATGGAACATAATCTAAACTATCACAAATATTATTTTTTTTGTTCTTCATGTAAAGAAAAAAGTAATCTGTGGCATAAACTTTTGTTTTCTTGTGCTATTTTTTTTTTTATGCTTATTTCAAAGCTCTCATGGCGTTTCAAAACCGAGATGCACTTGTCACTTCTCTTTCTGAATTTTTTTTATTGTGTTACCACAAACTGCCATAAAAACCTAAACCCTGAAAGGTATTTTCTGCATAATTTAATTAGGCCACTAAAGAAGAGGGTAGACCAAACATATTATAATGGCAACTGGAGACCTTCAGAAGGAACTTTTATAAAAATAGAAATTTATATTATTGCATGTGTTGTGTTAATGTTAGTGGTTGTGCATTAATGTTATTTTTATTGAAATGCTGCTGCATTTTGTGATTAAACTTGCTGAAGGGTAAGTTTATACTGAAACCCTTTCTAGAATATTTAATTTATAGCATTATTTATAGTAGTAAATACATTTCCTGTAGCATCAGTTCACTCCAAGCAATGAGAACATTCTAATGCTCACCACAAACTAGGAAAGAAAAGATAATAATGGTTATGAAATATTCCATGCCTTTGAACTGTTTATATGTATATATATATATCTGGCTATACTTCAAAATGCTAAAAAAATCCCTCAAAAGTTGCCAGAGTTATAGGATTCCCATTAAAATATTGGGGAGTCCTTAGTGAAACAGTTATTTTTCAGTATTTGATAACATGCATTATATTTGTTAAGTCTTTCAGCTGTAGCAGTTATTGCATATTCTATGCAGAAATATTAATTTTTAAGCTACCTTGAGCTTTTTAGATAATGCATATCATTTTATTATGCAAAGCAAAGAGAAAACTAGACCATTTTTGGAACAAACTATTCATAATCAGTCATTCTAATAATTACTTTAATCAGATATAAGTAGTTAATAAAATATACTAAGTAGCCCACAAAACATGGCCCAAGCTACAGCAAGCCAGCTTCAAGTTTGAAGCAGCCAAGGCCATGAGAGGCCAGAAAAATGAAGGAATACAGGAATAGAGGGGAAAGGAAAATGAAGGAAGTTTGTTTATTATAACCCATAGGTGGTGGACTTTTCAGTATATGGAAGTAATTTGTGCATGAGGGAGTCATACATGTATAGGAGTTTCATTAAGAAATTGCGGGAAAATTTTGCAGCCAAATTTTGGTGTTCATGCAAAGAGCATTATACAAAATTAGATGAAAAAGTGGCATACAATGGGACCAGTTGCAAAAATAAAAACCCAAGTTTTGTCTGTATTTACAACTGGTGTGGTTGCAGATATTCAAGCACAGATGCACAGAAGACCTACTAAATTGACAAATAAATTGACAAAACAGGTACAAAGCTCCTTTTGGTCACAAGGCAGAGGACTATCTTTTGTGGGCCTCCTGTACTTCATCTGTATTAAATCTGGTTTTCAAGTCAAGCTAAACCTATTTAAAGATTATATTAGTGTTCAGAGGAACTGTTTTAGGATATAGCTATGCTGCAGGCATCCTATTCAATCTGAAAAAGTTAAACAAGACGATTTCTCAGTTACTTATTCTCAATATATAGTTTATCACCATAAATCAGATGCTGTCAGCAACTAATCCAGGTTCAGTTCCTGTTTGGTATATATTGCCTGGGTAAGGTTTCTAGTTTTCCCTTCCTGCAGACTGCCACAGGTGGCCGAGGTTAAGGTGCGGACTCGTGAGCGGGAGGTCTGGGGTTCGAATCCCACCAAGACCATCCTTCCTGACTGAGGTTTTTTCCAGGTTTTCCTCAGTCCTCATAAATGGCAAATACTGGGGAGGTACCTTAAACTTAGGCTTGGACCGCTTCCTTCTTTAAAAATAAATCCTTTCCCAATATATCATTTCATCTTATGTATCATCAGTGTTCATTGCCTGTGTGCCTCTGTAGCAAAAATGGGCATTAAACACTACACTATTACTAATACTACCTTCCTGCAGATATAAGCACAACAACTTATATACCATTAAGCCACCACCAAATAATTTATTTTACATAAAGAAATTGGGCAGTTTACTAGATGTCAAATATTACTGCATTTCTATATGTAAATTAGGTCAGCTCTTTGTATTGGAAAGAATGGAATACAATATGTAACTTGGGTATGAAAAGTGCACTCTCTCTCTCTCTCTCTCTCTCTCTCTCTCTCTCTCTCTCTCTCTCTCTTTTTGAACTAATAGGAAAATTTTTTTTTGACATTATCAGTATTGTTAATTGTAAAAATCTTAATTTTGATAAAAGTAATAGCAAACTAAAAATAATTTTTTTAACAGATATTACATTAATACCTTGGCATTTTACTTATAAAAAGGTCTTTGATAATAGTTCATTGATTTAAATTATAAATGTTTCCACATTTGCATTTAATGAAAGTGAAACTAAAATTACAATAGAATAACAAATATATAACATTGAAAACAGCAGCAAACCATCTGAGTATTTAACACTCATTCCTTTAATAGTAATTTTATGTTTCTTTGTAAGGAAGCCAGTAGAGCCATCTTCAAAAACAGAAATATGATTAATATAGCTTCATTGGAATATGTTCAATCAGAAAATGTTTCAGTATTACTTCACTAAGTAAGCTTTTTGGTGTTTACCTATTTTGTATTTTTAACTATCAATGAACAAAAAACATAGCATAGCCTAACCTACCTAACCTTAAATAATTGTTCAGTGCAATTTCAATAAATACAGTAGAATAATTTGCCAAAATTTATAAAAAAAAAACAGTACATAATTTCAGACATGTGCATTTGTATAAACTTTGCTGTTGTTTTAAAGAACTGTACCAGTCTTAATATGGTGAAGCAGGTAAAGTATATTTGTTATGTTTTTGAATGCACAAAACTGAAAAGAGAAATCAAAATTAAGATGACAACTTTGTGAGTCACAGTGAACTTGCTTTTATTGCTGATGCATGCTGAAAGAGCATGGTAGCATGTCGTAATGTTATTTATTGTTTGTTATACCATATATACACATGCGTAATAAAATTTACTAAATATGCACTTTTTAACTGGTTTATGGTTTATATATGGAAATTGTTTTTTCACACTATCTGTGTGAGGACATATATTGGAAATAAAGAATCAGACTTGAAAAATTTATTTTTCATTCTAATCAGCTCTCTGTAGGTTAAGCTGATTATTGATTTGTATAAGCTGATATCACAAAAACTGTGTGTATTGTCGAGCAACCAAAAGCATTTCAGAGCAAAACCTTATACGAGGGCAAATCCATAAGTTTCCAACCTAACATTTTCTAGGTATTACAAAGACAGAAACTATATTTCACTTTACAATATAGTTACTTTTTATTGCAATACACTTCTGACATCTTTGAATTATCATTTCACCCCCCCCCCCCAAATAGTCAGAAGCCTTGTCTGCAAAATGGGCGCATAAACAGCATCCATCATTTCTTTGTCACACTTGAATTTCCTTCCTCGAAGGTCCTTCTTGAGTTTTGAGAAGAGGAAATAGTCTCTGGGAGCTAGATCTGGATTGTAGGGTAGATGGTCGATCTCCTTGTAGCCACATTTCTTCACAGCTTCCTTTGCAACAAAAGCAGTGTGCAAAGGCCAATTGTCGTGAAGAAGGCACACACCACCACTCAGCTTTCCTTGCCTTTTCTCTTTGATAGAAGCACGTTATCTGCACAGAAGGCCAGCATAGTACTCTCAATTTACTGTGGTGTTTCTCTCCTTGAAATCAATTAAGAGTATTCCTTCACAGTCCCAAAAGATTGTGGCCATGGACCAACCTGCACGCTCTTCATCTTCATTGTTTTCTTGACCAATTGAAAAAGTTTGGCCAATTATTTTATGGTAGAATATGAGGAACATGCTTCCCCATATATACAGTTCAATCTCTGTTTAATTTCAATTGGAGTAATCCTTCTTTTGTGAAGAACTCAATAAACAGCTGGATACTCCAATTTGAACATGTCACAATCTTCTACACATAGCCTTCTTTATGCAACCATATCTGAACAAATGAACACAGCAGAGCAGAAGTTACAGCTGCAATTATTTACTTAACAGATAAAGTATGATAAGGATTTTGTGAAGGCAATAAGCCTTATCAGCAAGGCCGGAAACTTATGAACCTCATAATTCTATTTTGGATGAAGGGAATGCAATAATTTATATGTTTCAATGTGAAGAAGGATTTTTTCAGCACTTTTTGAATGGAAGTGCTCATACGATTCCTTTTTTAATAATAATAATTATGAAAGAAGAGGGGAAAATAAATTCTGATATGAGCAGGTTTAAATAAAATTAGCTCTCATTAAAGAAAGCTGGACGTAAAATATACTGGCAGATTAAACATTAGAACTGGAATGCTCTAAATGACAAATGATGTATTCTTTTCACATTATGGCTAAGATCACTGTAATTAATGATAATAAAAATCCATGCAGTTTTGAGCAAAGAACACATGATAGTCCATTACTTTTAGAAAAGCAACAGGAAGATATATTCTGTAGCACAATATTCATATTATTGATTTATTTATTTAAATATTGTTATAGATTTAATGCATAGAAAGAGAATATTTTATAACATTTTAATGAATTAATTTGAAATACTAAAGAGAAAATATTTTATATTTATTTTTTAAAGTTAATTTGTAATATGCATAATGTAATCATGAACTTTAGCTAGCTGGAGTGTTTTTGAAGTCTGTTAGTGTTGGTAAATTAGGTCTATTGTGTAGTTTGATTTAGAGCTAAGCTTACATTATTATTTGTAAATGTAGAAATATTTTTTTAAAAAAAATCCTAAATGTATATAGCAGTTCTGTAAAAATACACTGAGGTAGAAATTTCATAGCTCCAAATTGGAAAAGTTTGTAGTGTGTGCTTTGTTCATGCTATGGTGTGATATTTATTGAATTCCTCCTAATAATTTATCCTTTGAGGAAATAATATTCTGTAGGCAGATGATGTAATAATGTATTGTATAATGCTAGAGGCTTTTTCTTCAGAGGCTTGTTGTGCTTATCACTTTCTCTGAACTTTCTACTGTTGGAGGTTTGTTTTACCGACACAAGAGTATAAAGAGTTATTTTTAAAGCTGTGTAAGTGCTGATGTCACATCTAAGCCATTTAAATAAAAATGTATTACTTCGTTCAGTACATCATAAGAAACAGAATTTCCTATGTCAAGTGTTTCAGCCAACTTTGAATCTGAAAACCCTTTTCAGTAACATTGAAGAAACTGGCATTCTATAGAACTAATTAACGTAGGATAATAAGTAAATAATTAAATTTTAAATCCATGCCTTATTAAAAGAGTTAATACTGATCTTGCAGAATTTTATTAAGTAAACATAGGGTATTCTGTTTCTGCAGAAATTATGCAGATTTGTAATATGCTAGAAGTTCATCAATTCTCTTTGCCACAAAGCACTCACCAGTAGTGTATTATAGCAACAGCCAGCAAAAGATTTACTAACATGTACTGAGAATAAATTTAAAACTTACTTTGAAAATGATCTACTGCCCAAATACACACCTGTTAACATTTTTATGGTGATCATGCAACTTTGAATATCTAATTTCTCTTCTGTAAGCACATAGCAAACTTAATTTATTACCTAGCTGTGTTTACAATTGAAGTGATTCTGTGTAATTATATAGGATCCAAGAAAAATATTAGGCCAAACTTCAGGGGCAAACTACATCACACCAAAACAAGAAAAAAAAATTATACAAACATATGTCCATAAATACCTGATTGATGAGTTACTATTGAAAGATAACATGAACTACACATATCCAGGTATGTTAAAATAATAATTTATTTTTTTATTGGAGTGATGATATTGATACAAGTGAATCTGTTATTGTACATTGTACCCTAGATGGTGTTGCATTGTAAACTTGTTTATGTTTATTATTATGTACATTCATGGCTAATCAGATTATTTCATTTGACTTGTGCTGTAGTTTGTTACATTTGAATGGAAGGAAATTAATATTGGAAAGTACATGTATGGGGGATAGTTAATAAAGACTGTGTGATTTTTTTTTACTTAGTATGATCTTTATCAATGTAGTCCTCATTGAGCTACATGCAATTAACTTAACAGATCTACCTGTTCTGAAAGATGGGTGGGCAATTTTTTTTTGACATTGTCTTCAGAACTGCTTCCACCTTCTTCAGTCACTAATGAACCAAAATGTAGGTCCCACAGCTCATTTTTTAGACAAGAGGAACACAAAAAAGTTGCATGGGTTAGGTCCTGGTTGTATGGAGTATGGGCACACATTCTATATTTTTTCTGGCCAAATGTTGGGTAATAATGTTGCAAACATTAGTGTGTGCATTGCCATGATCAAGGTGCCAACCAGATTGATGCAGCTCATGGCATTTTCATCAGATGTGTTTGACCAGGATGCTCAAAACAGTCTTATAATACTCCCCATTAACCATTTTTGAGAAGAATCCATGTTAATAAACCATTCCATGACAGTAGAAGAGCAAAATCATCATAACCTTTCCGGCCAACCAAACAACCTTGGCCTTCATTGGTGTCGCAGAATTCCAGGTAATTTCCAGACTGAACTCACTGTTTGCTTTCTGAATCATAATGGTGAGGCCAAGTTTCATCACCTGCAAGGATGGAATTCAGGTATGCCTCACCATGCTCTGCTACCGGAAGTTGAAGTTGCTGACACATGTTATTGGCATCATCTTTTCAGGCATTAGCAATTTTGATACCCTTCTGGCACAGATGCATCTCATGTGTAAATAATCATGCAGAATGGTTAAGGCACTACCAATGGGAAATCTGTAACATATCTGCTAATCTATTCACTGTTATTGTTAATGACAGCAGCTGTGTTAATCATGGTCTCATTCCCTGCAGTGGTTGAAGCACCTGGGCTGTTGTTAAAACATGGCATTCCTGAAACTCTTTGAACTACCCAAGTGCAGTTCAATGTAGCAGAACTTCATTGTCATGCACTTGCTGTAACATAGCTTACACAGCTTAACTGACAGGCACTGGTTCTTTGCTGGATACTGTAGTAAGATTCATGCATGTACATTCTTCCAATTTTTTCCACCAATCATGTGAGATCTGTTCTTCTCTTGGAAAATTGTTTAACCACTGTATTTTTACTGTTTAATGAGACAAAAATTATTCTCAGTCTTTATTGACTACCCCAGGAAAAACTCATTCTCCAGAATTTGTAGAAGATCCAGGAGCATTTGGTGCATCATATGTAACTTCATGGAGGATACGACATGAACAGCTTTTGTACCCTTATAATCTTCAGTATATTCAGAATCTTATGCCAGCTCATCACCCAGCATGGGAAAATTTTTGCAGATTGCTATTTGTGAAACTACTAATCAGTTATATATCTCTTCAGTCTTGTTTACAGATAATGCAACATTTGGAAGAAATGGCATCACAAATTTTCACAAACAATATTTGTGGGCTGGTGCAAATTCTCTAGTTGCCAGACACTAGTAGCAATTCAAGAGCATATTGAGTTTTTCCTGGTCAGAGGAACTCTAGTTCTTCCTTGACCCACAATTTGTAATGTTATAGATTCTGTATCAGCAACTGAACAATAAACTGCAGAGAAAATTTTGTGACAAGACTGCCTTTGATCTGGGAATGCCATTTCATACAATTGTGCAGCCCTTTGCCCATTACTACTCATGCAACCCTAATTAAAAATCATACCTACCTGTTCACAATAAATATCCTGCCATGGTTAACCACTCAAATGCAATGAACTGCAGCACAAGTCAAACATAAGAACTAACCATATGATAAATAATGTAAACAAATGATAAATGTAATCGAGTCTCCATGGCAACACTTCATAATGTATATTAGCAGATTAACTTGCCTAAAATAAATACTTGATTGTCTTTAACAAACTAAAGTTGTTGGGTCATATCTTCAAACATGTTGAATGTTATCTTTCATTAATTAATCACAAACCAGGCATTTCTTCACATATGTTTATATTACTTTCTTTTTCTTTGTTTGATGTAGGAACTCGCCCCCAAAATTTGTCCCAGTATTTTTGTTATACTTTGTATATAAATGATAACCCTATTCAGTACAGATTTTGCTGAATATTTTCTTTGGAATTTTCATTAAATCCTCTTTTGCCAAATTGCACTTTACAAAACTTTTGTAAAGAAACATGCACTCTTCAGTAGGATATACCACTATAGCTTGTAACTAAGTAGAAGTGCATGCCCACACCAGGTGAAAGCAGATTTGAGACTAAAACTTGACTTGACAAATACATGACTGGCAGGACTTGTAGCATATATAATTTGACCTTACAGTGGATGTGACTGTAGTAAAGAGCATTGGTGAATCCTCTAATTTATATGTAACATATTTATTTTAGAGTGCAAATAAATATTTATTTTATGGTGTTTTATATACCCAAGAGAGTATAATAATTTAAATGTTGTGATGCCATTTAGTATAAAATGTGCCAAATATGCAGACTATTTTTTTATTTTAATCCTGAAGGCTCTTAGTATTGGTAGATAGTTATGCCATTTGTGACAAACTATTGAAGGCATAAAGGATATAACTATGAGATTATCCAGTACATGTGCAAATTAATGAAAAAGATATAAAAAGGAATAAAACATATAATCATCTTCACCTAACTTATGTGTATAGAACCAAAAAAGTAACTGGTGGTGCGAATTGTATGGGAAGTAATTTCATTCATGCTTTATTTTACCATTTTGTATTTAACCTTTCCAAATGCATACTTATTTACAGTGGCAGCTCCTAAAGTTTCATACAACAGGGCCACATGGTTTTAATAAAAATGCAGTCAATATAGGTCTACACTACACACTTAAATAATATGCATTCATAACTATGTATTATGCATACTGTATGTGTGTTAAAGTTACAAATATGTTGGCCTTGGTGGTTAGGGTTAATGGACTTCTAAAATTCAAGGGTTCAAACCCAGCTGAGGTTGATAGGTTTTTCAGTACATCAAAATCTTGAGTACAGGTCCTCTGGGAGGGACTTAAAGCCATGGTTTCCGTGTCATAGATTTAAGGCAAATTAAAGAACTTCATACCTTAAAAAAAGAGATCCTTAGGCAAAATTACTGGCTATTTTAATGTAGAGCATCATACTAGATACAATGAACTGTTCATCTATCCTGACATTTGTTGGTGCTAAGCGAAACTAAATTCAAATGGTTCATGTGATCTGTCAGGATCCAAATGGGGAACTGCTGACAAGTGGAAATGCCTAAGAAGAATAAGAAAAAGAAATTTGTAAATATTATACATACTGGGTGGTCAAATTTTTTTCAAATTTTTCACAAGCCATTTTTAATTAATGATGTGCTCTATTGCAGAGCAAGTTGCTGTCAGTATAATCAGCCACTGGTTGGCTACTTTGGAGGGTAGATGTACACCTTACGTGACATGCACCGCATCATAGATATTACTGCTTGGTGGCCGAGGTTGTAAAGGTGTGGATTCGTGAGAAGGAATTGGGGTTAATTTCACACCAGTACTGTCTGACTAAGGTTTTTCCAGGTTTTCCTCAGTCATAAATGGCAAATGCCAGGGACGTAACTTAAACTTAGGCCTTGAATATTTCCTTCCTCTAAAAAAGACAAATCCTTTCCCAGTTTATCATTTCATCACATGCATCATCAGTGCCCACCGCCTGTGATGCCTCAGTTGTTGGGTGTTAAACATTAAAAAAAAAATAATAATTATTACCTAAACTTAGGTATTCATTTTTTACACTAAACTCCACTTACTTACATAAAAGTAAGATGCATTTCGGGAGAATCTCTCCCATCTTCAGTTGCTTACTGAACTGCTGTTACTCCAAATGATGGCTCGTACTTTTATGTAAGTAAGTGGAGTTTGGCGTAAAAAATGAATACCTAAGTTTAGGATATATTATCACTCCATTGTAAACAGCTTCGTAAGTACAATATTTATAGTCATTACCTGTTTATTTTACATTTGCTGATTGTGGTGGATGTACTGTAAATTGTTTATATATGCTCCTATTGATGCCTTCCCTACTACCCTGACATGATGCTAATCAGTCTTGTAGGAATGCTAACTAATGGCACAAACACAGAAATAGCTATGATAGGTTCACATTGTTGATGAGCATAAGTAAAATAATGCCATCATCAGTTGTGTCTCAGGTTAAGCAAATAGAACCCTCCCTCCTCACTTGACATTGACCAACCTTGGTAATGCTGATGTTCATGTGTTGTTAGCAGCGCTTGATTCAAAACAATGATAACTCCCTCTTTAGCCATTGGCAAACATAAAATAAACAAGTATTAAGTCAGTTTGTTTACAGAATGTGGTCATGTTACTTCTTTAACCTCTCGCTAGATTGCACTGTATCATACTGTTGAAGCCAATACTTTTTCACTAACTCTTCAAAGCAAGGCATGCTGACTAGCAATTATGTCATCCACTCAAAATGAGTAGCAATAAAATCTGAATAAATTTGATCACCCAGTATATTGATACACATTTCCACATGCAAATATGAAGGACAATGTAGAAAATACACATCTAGTATATAAATATTGTACTTATGAAGCTGTTGACAATGGAGTGGTAATATATCCTAAACTTAGGTATTCATTTTTTATACTAAATTCCACTTACATAAAAGTAAGACGCATTTCAACAGAATCTCTCCCATCTTCAGTTGCTCATGAGATGCTGAAGATGGGAGAGATTCTCCCGAAACGCATCTTACTTTTATGTAAGTAAGTGGAGTTTAGTGTAAAAATGAATACCTAAGTTTAGGATACACATCTACCTGGTAATTAATGACATTCATAATGCACAATAAAAGGAACCTATTCTTATCAACAAGTTCATTGTGTTTATGAATAGAAATCGTATGACTTCTATTATTTGTTGGCTAAGTTAATTTCATTGTCTAGGTAATGTAGAGAGACCAAGTTTTTTATTCTCTCTATAAATGTTTGAGAACTTTAATGAAAGTCCTTGACCCAAGATCGCAGGTTCGAACCCGGCCATGACCGATGGATTTTTTTGGGCATAAAAATCCTAAGTATAGCTTCCTTCAGAAGGGAAGTAAAGCCGTGGGTCCCATGTCGTACATTTGCAGCACAAAAAAGAACCTCAAGCCTGAAAGAGAGGCCTCTGAGCAAAATTTGCGGCTATTTCACACCCTGAGTTGAATGGGACGCTGATGACCTGAGATGTTAAAGAGCGTCCATAAATAAATCAATCAATCCATGACAGTCCGTGTTCACCACTTATCATCACTGCCAAATAGAACACGAAGAAAACAGAAAAAGAAATTCATTTCAGGTAACCACAAACCCAATCACACTTTCCATACAGTGACACATATTTTTTGTATAGCTTATTTTTGTCACCAAACACTTATGTAATGCTTAAATGGGATCTTTTAGGGCCTAACTCTTAAACTAAAAGTCTGTGTTAAGTTAATTAAAAATAAATTAAAAAATTGCTTTAATAATACACATTAAGGGAAAACTATTTATGTATAACGGTATCAACACATTCAGGCACTAGGCCTATACTAAATAATTTTTTTTTGAACATTTGAAGTTCCAAATTAACAATGGCACTGCACAATCAGGGAGAGGGTGCAAGTTGCAAATGCAAGTCAATGAACTGTGTGTAACTTTCACTTTTCAAAGAGCTACTGCTAACTTTCTTGCCCACAGATTGCTCATGATGGTGCTGTCTAATTAGAAAGTCTCTTTTCCAAGAAACAGCCAACAGAAAAATTTGGAGAATATATACTTTAAAGGGATTGTGACCTTGAGCTAATGCGATTTTACACTATATCCTGAAACCAGATTTCACACTTAAAAAGTACTTAACAATGTCCTTATGAACTTCAAACCTGTATACAATTTATTTAGAAATATAAATGAGTGAATACAGTAAAATATTCATGTATATATTGGAGGGTATGTGACCCTGTGATCTTATAGGCCAGCTGCTACTGTTTATTTAACATGTTTAATCAATTCTTGCTCACATTTCCTTCATGTTGCTATCATAAATGACTATATGTTTCGAACATTAATATTTTTATTATTTGAATGTTTAATCTTTTGCCTTTCATTCCTTGAATACATTCCATTCTCCTTTAAGCGGGTGTAATTTAGATTCCTTGAACTTCATGCTTAGGCAGCCCATCTAATATTTTTTGCCTTCAGAATGTTTTAAAACATACAGTAAAATATATTTGCACCATTCTCTATTTAGTTTGTACCTACTTAGACCCTCTTAAAATGACCATTCTTTATGCCTTCTATAATGGTTATTAGTATGAAAGCCACTACAATTTAGGCAGAGGATGCACCCATTTTGACATGGCATGGCTTTTTGTGAATGGCATGCATACATCTGCAAGCTAGGTAAGCCTTTGTAGCATTAACTAGTGCATGGACACACTTTTTGCATGCCAGTGAAAATAGATTCTGTTTCATTTGCTCTTACTACTGCTGTTATTTTGTTTATAAATAGAACAAAGCAAATTGTTTTGATTATCCAGCTGCAAGCATTTTATTGTTAATTACCCTCTGAGAAAATGACTGAAACAGAAATGCAGTGCATAAAAATTAAATATACTCATATTAATAATAGTTATGTTATAATCAACATACAGGTTGCTTAAATATTTCTAGACTGGCCAATTGCATTTATGGAATTTTTACTGTTTTTGGAACATACATAATCAGAGGATATGTATTTGAAATTGTAGGATTTCATGGCTGGTGACACATGTATAAACTAAGATTTTAGTCCAATAAAACGATGATTTATCCGGGCTTCTTGGCCGTGGTCTAGAGGTAACACTAGTACCTGACGTTTATTGGATTGACGCCGGCCGTGAAAGCCTAAGTTTGTATATAAGATTTTAGTGCTCTTGAGCTATGGTCAACTGGAATTCCTCTTTTTTTTTCATTTTTTTCAGTGGCATAATTGAGGTTTCCAAAGTGCACATCTGATTGTCTCAGCAGAAATTGTGCCCTGAGTGAGTTATGTCGCTATTTTTAAAGTGGAAGGGTGCTCAGCTGGATAGCTTCTGATTGGCTTGCCTATTTATCCCTGATTGGCTGAATTCATAAACCCTGATTGGGAGTAGTGGTTTCTGATTGGTTTCCTTTATTACAGTTCTTTGAGGGGATTTTATTTAGTACAGGATGCCATGTTGTATTTAAGTGAATGCCTTTTTCCTTCTTGTTAAAATTTAGAAGATTGAAAATCTCTATGGCTTCCCAGTTTAAGTGAGCATCTTAATGTGTAGTTTATAGATAAAACCCTGACATGTTCTGCCACTGCTGATTTGTCTGTTTGACCTTGGAGATAAGTTACTCTTGTGTTAAGCCAGTCTGTGTTTATGCTGTTATTCTGCACTGTGTGATGTATACTCTGACAGTAGAGAGTTGGTCCTGGGAGCCCTTTGCAGAACACAGGCTACTGATGTGTTGCATGGGCTTGTAGATGGTCTTGATGTATTGCACTGGTTCAGCAATCTTCCATTGCAATGTAGATAGATGGTAGTGTTCTAAAGTAGTTGGGTGTAGCTATTTTGGAATGAGGAGTCCTCTTATGTGCTTGGCAATGTATCCATTAGCTTGTAAACTGTAACCCAAGTGATAAAGATCTTGTGTAGGTGTTGAGGTCCACAGAGGCATGAAGTGTGGTCAACTAGTCTTCATTATGGCCTGTTTTTTTTGTGGATGATGGTTAGAGACCTTGTAATATAGTTAAGGGTCAGTTTATTTATTTGTTTCATTTAAAGATGCTCTCCAGTCATTAGTGGTCCCATTCAATTCAGGGCATGAAGCATCAGATAAATTTTTCTAAGAAGTATCTTCTTTTAAGGTTGAGGTTCTTTTACTTGCCGTGAACCTATGACACAGGAACCACAGCTTTACTTCCCTTCTGAAGGAACATGTACTTATGATAGATAACAGTCAGTGTGTGAATATTTTCTGTGTACTTTTGGTCCAAAGGAGTAATCTTCTTTTCTGGTGATCAAAACATTCAAGAAGGCAAACTTCCATATCTCCATTTCTCCAAGGTGAACTGTATCTGTAAGCTGTTAAAGTGGCTGCTTTTCCATGATTCAGTATGAGGAATGTGTAATTAACATGGTACCAGTGAGATGGATGTAGAGCTGCAATTTCTAAAGCAGAGTCTTGAAAAAACTCCATGTAAAAGTTGGTCACCACTGGACTAAGTTTCTTCCCATGGTCACTCTGTTTTTTTGTTCATGGAACTCTTGATTGCACTCAAAGTAAGTACTTGTGGGAAAGTGTTGAAAGAGACCAACGATATAATCAGAAAATATACAATTGTTGAAATCACATTGGAACTGTTCAGAAGATTGTGGACTGTGGATTTAAATTTTGGAGTTTCTTGAAGAGATGAGCAGAGTCTTTATATGCTGTTTTGCTTACATCAGTTGAAGCAGATTGGAAAGGGACTTTACCAGAGTATAAGTGGGTAAATCAATAAAGCTTACAATGGATTAAAATGGAATACCAATTGGCATGTTTATATGTCAAGACCAAAATTGATTTGCATATGCTTCCTGGATTGAAAATGCACATGTAAACAGAGATTCAAGAGGCAGGTTCAATAACTGGGAATGAGTTCAATCAAGATTAAGATGCATGTAAATGGAAATGATATGAGATCAAATTGAACATACTGGTAATTTTTATCACAGGAAGTCAATTGTCACTTCATATTTATGAATGACAAGCAAGCATATCCATTTTATCTTTTCAAATTTTACTTCTTGAATCAATAATAAATTATTTAAAACAGTTATCCAGTAGGTTATCAAATATAAAAATAAAGTAAGCCAGGTTTACCTCGTGAAAACTTATGTAGAAATCTATTAACTGGTTTCAATACAGAATGAAAACATATAAACAGAGATTGTACTGAATTTGAATTCAGTCTGGAAAGAGTATTCAAATCAATTTTATTGTGACATGTAAATATGGTAAGTCTTTTGGGCCTTAATCCAGCGATAAAGTTTTGGTGGTAAACAATCAATCAGAAACAAATAATTCAGCGAGAATAATAAAAAAACCATCCAACTGAGCAAACCCCTCAACTATTAAAGCAGCAGTACTATCTGCTCAGAGCTTAATTGCTGCTGAGGCAACCAGGAATACTTCAGAAACTTCAACCGGCAGATGTCAGCCAAAGTAGCTGATGAAATGTCTGGGGAGGGGAGGGTTCCAGTTGATTGCAGCTCTATAGCATGGAAGTCTCTTAGTTTATAAAGAGTACTTTTTATTTTTTATATTTATTTATTAGCAGTGGTGGCTGCCTTGCTCAAATCAAAAATTATGATGCTGGTTTGCTTATCTAGTCAGCATTGGAATTTCCAGTCAGTCATGATGGTCTAGTGGTAATACTTGCCTCCTAGACCCAAGATCACAGGTTCAATCCTGGCCAGAGTCAAAAGTTTTTTTTTGGAGGGGCATAAAATTCTAAGTATGGCTTCCTTCGGAAGGGAATTAAAGCTGTAGGTCCCATGTTGTAGATTTACAGTACGTAAAAGAGCCTCAAGCCTGAAAGAAAAGGCCATTGAGCATAATTTATCATCTGGAATTTAATGGGATGCTGATGATCTGAGATGTTAGTGTCTGCAAATAAACCAAATAAATAAATAAATTTAAATTCCCATATTCATAGCAGAAGTTGTATTGCCCCATTTGTTTAAGTATGCATGTGTCAGTAGACTGATGAAAATAATTAGGCTGAAAAATGGAGCAATTAGTAGAATGAATAACAGAGGCGAAATCAGAGTACCCAGAAGCTGCTTTATCCCAAATTCCACATCTGGTTGTTAAAATTGAACTTGGTTTGTTCTGGTATAAGGCAAGTAATCTGATAAATCAGCCATTGCAGCTCTGTTTTACCCCTTTTTCTGGCTTAAATTAGAATGTATTAATGTTATGCAACTTTTCAAATAAAATAAAATTATCTTTATTACATTTAGACAGTGCACAAATGTATCAATATTGTTTAATCATTCTTTAATTGTAAGCAACAGCTATCACATACATGATAGATTTAATCCTGGATAGAACAAGCTCACACTAACTGCGCTTATATGCTTAAGATATTATTAATTTCATGCATCTTCCTCTTTGGACATTAAAATTCTTAAGGGAATGGATGTGAGAGAGCTAAGAGCTGGAATATCTAAAACATTTGATTTTGATTCATCTTTAAAAAGAGTTATAATGAATTCATGTTTCTTCATACTTCCATAGCCCCATTTTTAACCATTTTTAGCTTGTACTTCTTTGTAATTTTGTTTTGCCATCTTTGACCTTAGAGCCAAAAAAGAATGAAAAAAGGTAATAAAAATGAAAACAAAAACGTTAAAGCCTGATATTATAGATAATTTATAATATTACAAAGCAGATGTGCAGAAAAATTTAGATTTTAACAGAGTAAATGACCAATATATATAATATATTGATTTTCAGTTTAACAATGTGACCTGCTGTTTCAGGTATAAAGAAGAAGATAGAGATCTTGAAGCACAGATGCTTGCCAAAGGCCTGCGACTTACACCACTGAGGAAAGAGTCGCACGTGTGAAATTTCCACTTCATTCACAGATGTATTAATTTTAAGTTTAATTTAATTTATTCACAATGTTTTGGCAAAACAAGGTGCATCAACATTAAAAGTTCCAAGCATTATCTTAAAACAGCTTAAGACCCCATAGCTAGTTTTGCTGCATAATTATTATTTATCAGTGTTCTTGGAACCGATATAGAAATAGTTGCTCCGAAATGCATATTATTGCTACTATGAGAACAACAACAACAATCTATAAAAAGGTTATGTTTGGAAAATTCATTTTTACCTTTATAAAAACTACAGCAACTTTAAACCGTATACAAATGAAGAGTGCTAATTTATTCATTAGGGTGTGTTTTTTTATGAAATTTGTTGATATAAATTGAGCATTTTAGTTTTAGAGAAAAATAAGACATAAAACTTTATATTAATAATAGTTTCTTTTTAAATAAATTTAATATCTGTGGTGCTCATGTAAAGGGATTTCACAAAACCAGTTTTAAGAAAACTCAAAGACTGTGTGCTTTATAATTATTTCAATTCATGACCGGGTATGACATTTTTATACAGTATTTTTAATTTTTTAACTGTGTTTTGTTAATTTATGTTCATTGTATGGAACAAATTTTATTAATGCTCCTTTAATACCATCTCAATTATGATGGTAAAACAGAAAATACAATTTTTTGCATTGGCTTTTAATGAGAAGTGAGTTTTTGCACATATGTACTTCAGCATCTTGCATGATGGTGGAGTAATGATTTATTGATTTTGATTTTATATGAGGAATTGATTGAGAGGAAGATAAGTCATACATAGAAATCACTGAGGAAAACTTTATATATATTTAAACCAGATTGAAACCTACATCTCTCACATGGTAAGCAAGCATACTTGCCATTTCCCAAACTGTTAATGGTTGACTAAACTTAAAACTAAGGTAGTATGCATTTTTTCTTAAATGATTCTCAAGAACGTTATTGCTGAGCATATGTTTTACAATCATGTCAGCAGCATTACTTTACTAAAAGAAATAAATCAGAAACTATAAGTAATGATACATCATCATCATTCAACATGTTTTAGACCAATAATTGTTCAGCTTTTGTTTGATCCATCTTCTAACATGTCATCTTCATCATCCTCTGAATCCCGTCTTCATCCATCCTACAAACATGGTCATACCAGTTTTCCTATGCGCTTCGACTTTATCAGAGAATTAAAATATTCTTAATTCTTTCCAAATATTTTCATTACTTTGTTTATTCATTAAAATATAATCTGGCACTGGCTTCAAAAACTTCATCTTTGCTACTTCCAGTCATTTCAGTGTATCTTTATTTAATATCCAATACTCTAACCTGTATAGCAATAAAAGAATTGCTAGAACTTAATAAAATTCAAGCAATGTTTCTTTATATACTTTCCTTATTAATATGGATGCATAGGCTTCCATAGTCTGTTGGTATACTGAGCTTCTGAAGAAGGCCCTATCTTGTCGTGATTTAAAACCAATGTTTTGCCCAACATGTGCAGGGTGAAAGTACTGCTTTCTTGTTTTTCATTGGTCGAATAAAGGCACATCTTGTTAATAGTGCTTTCCAGATGTTCCCTTTATTGTGCTGCAAGTGTGATTAAATAAATTTATTTTCATGTTTCTTTGATTCTATTCTTGCCAACATGAACTCCTATAATTAAAATCCATTATCAGTTCAATGGGAGGATTGTAATCGTTATTTTTGTTCTAATTGTTCTAATTCACTCCTTCCCAAAAAAATGCCATGTCTTTAGTCCTATCTTAATTAATTACTACATTACTAAGATAAATACCTTCTGAAAGTTGTCCTCTGAAAATCCTATTATTACTTGGTCATCTGCAAAAAGTAGTGTACAATCTTTGATTATCTATTATAAAGTTTTCAATTGAAAGTTTTGATGGTTTCTAATAGCATTGCCAATGTACATATATATTAAAAAATATGGGTGAAAAGGGACACCCTTGTCAAACAAGGATTTATTTATTTATATTTATATTTCCACATTTAATTTTTATCTTTGTTCCCATATAAAGGCTTTGAATCACTCTCATGTGATTTCTAAAACATTTATCTTTCATTATTTGTAATAATTTCTGTTTACACTATCAAAAGCCGTAATATAGTCTATAAATGCAATAAGTAGTGGTTAATGAAATTCTTTTCTCTTCTCATGTAGTTGGTCTTTAGTAAATATATAATCACTGCAGGATTTCTAAAGCCATGTTGATTTGGTGATAAAAAGTAATGTTAGCTCTAGCATGCACAAGCTAAGCTTTTATTCAGTAGTGTTTAACACCTGTTTTAACTACTGAGGCATCACAGGTGTAGACAATGATGATTCATGAGATGGAATGATAAACTGGGAAAGGATTTTTTTTAATATGTATATATTAAAGGAAGGAAGAGTTCCAAGCTGAAGTTTTTAGGTTACCTCCCTGGCATTTGCCATTCATAAGAACAGAAAAACTTGAAAAAAACTGCAGTCAGGGAGGACATCCTGCTCACAAGTTCACCTCATCCACCCATGGCAGTTATGCTTGCATTATAGTAAATGTGTATCAACATTGTTAATAAGAGTAATGTTTTTTATAAAAATCATAGATTAGTAGTACATTTTCTTCCTTTTTGATTTGGAGAAATAAAATATTTGTCAGTATTATTTAAATACTCCAATGGAAATAATTCAATAATTTACTATCCAGTACATAATGCACTGCACATATAGTTAAGGTACTAATACCTGCTGCAGTTGAGTATTCTTAACTATATAACCCATATGTAGCTTGATTTATATAAAATAATTTGGGGCATACATACAAACACAAACTTTTTTACACAAACAACACCTTCGTATATGTCTTGTGTACAAAGGAATGTTGACATTGTTGACATCTTCCTCTTTATCTAGCACACACCATTTCCATAGAATATGCAGAAATTATCTGGCATGAATTGTTTCACAAAACAAAACATTCTACTACAAAATTAATTCTGTACTTTATACATATTCTGTTTTAGACAGGCCATCAAATTTCTTTATTTGCCCAAAAGAAGGAAATTTTTTCCTGTGTATGGCTATAATACAGTTTGTTTCAATTATGCCCTTTGTCCCAACACCACAGATGTTTACTGACTATGTATTTAAGAAAATGAAAGATGGAGATAAAATGAATGCCTTGTGTTATTTTTTTAGCCAAATTGACTTATTAAAGTTTTTTATAGTAATGCATTTGATTGTTGTTGATGTTTTGATGAATTCTGAACAAAGCAGGTGAAGTATTGTATTCCTTTGTTTGGGTCTCCTGTTGAATTCTATTTCATTTAGGTTTATAAAGACATATACTACCTATGTTGAATAAGTTTCCTGAAGAAACTTATACTAGAAACTATATATTATATTATCCCAGTTGTAAAGAGCTACTGTTTATTTCAAGTACTATTACAGTTCTGTTTTGTCTTAAGTTTAAAGTATACATCACAAAGTCTTTTTGAAAATGGAAAACAGATCATTGGAGAATTATGCAGAGCTTAGTAAAACTAATGCTTTTTATTGTTGTTGTTGTTAAATTATTATTATTATCATTATCATTATTATTATTATTATTATTATTATTATTATTATTATTATTATTAATTTCCCCAGAGCAATGCTTTCTATCATTAAAGAATATTTGCATTCATGCAAGAAGTACTCAAAAACATAATGAAATGAGAATTTTTCTGAGCTAAGCTAACAACCACTTGCCTAAATTTGCTCAAAGGAAATTTCAGAAGATTCCATGATCACTTTAATATTAATATTTCAAAAATGGCTGAGGGCAAGATGATGCATACCTTACATCTGTTCTATAGAATTTTTCAAAGGCACAATACTTCACTTGTCTTCTTTAGTACTAGCAGTAACACAACGAAATAGTTCAGACATCCCTGATATCACAACCACAGTGCTAACACAAGAATGGACAAAGTGTGTGTGCAGAAATTAACACTAACTTTAAGAAAAGAATGTATGATTGTAATGCATTATGTATAAACGTGCAATTAAATTAGCTTAAATGAGATGGGTAATCTTTAGAGTTTGTACGTGAAACAGAAGCAATTAGAAAATGTAATATATTGTGATAAAATATATAGTTGTATTGTGCTGTTTTGATTTTCTGTGTTTATAGTATGAAACAATGTTAAAGAGAGAATAAATGCGCATGTGATATATTTACATTTATGTGTGTGCCTCCTTTTCAAGGATTTGTAACAGCTGAGGACTGATAGATGTTGTTAATAGAACTAAACTTACCTTTTATGTTGCATTAAGACTAAGCTAAAATACAAAACAATAATATGCTCATCATTATTGCAGCATAAGATTGTATAGCGGGTTTGTATTACAGAAAGAATTGAGAGAAAGAGAAAGAATGTAGATAATTGGTATGGGTTATGTTACATATGTAAGCAGATGATATTAAGAAAATAGAATTGAAAACAAAATCTGCAGCATTTTACAAAGCTGTAGTTAACAGTGTTGCATTTAGTGAAGTTTTCCCAGCCTTATTATGGCATATCACAAATTGATAGGTAGCTGTGCATTTTACTGCAACATTCTATACACATGCAGACTATTGGTAAGGCAACTATAATAAGTTATGCCTTTTTAGACTGTGATTGTTGTAATTTTTATGTATAGTTTTATGTTGCATAAGCATATAACACTATTGAAGTAGCTCCTGATATATATATATATACTAGTCATGCATTTGCTGACTGTTTTAACTTGTGTGTTAATGCATCAAACTTATATCCATGTGACAACTATCGCATATTTTATATATTTGTCAAGAGAAAATTATTTAAAGCATCATCTTTCTTTGTTCTGTGATGCACCCTAATACAGTATACAAAGTCTATTCAAAAAATAACCAAACTTTTAAATTTTTAAACATCTGGAACTTATGGAACTTCTCCCTCAAGTAATCTTTCCCTCTCCCAATGTTGTTTGAGCTTCTAAAAGCAGTCCTGAGACACAGTTCTTGAAATTGTACAAAGTTCTGTCTGCAAATTTTGTTTTATCTCCTAAACTGAATTTAATTTTCATCCTTTGATCATGCATTTCTGAATTTCATCTTTGGAAATAAAAAAAAATTGCAGGTGCTAAGTTAGGGGAGTATGGAGTATAGGGAATAATAGTCATTTTGTTTTTTGTGCAAAAGTTGGAAACAAGTAATGAGGAATGTGCTGGTGCATTATCTTGTTGTAGGATCCCATGAATTGTATCTCCACAGTCCAGGCCTTTTCTTCCAGCAGAAATTCATAATAAATAACACTTCAAATTTCAAAGAAACCCATCTACAATGCTTTTGTAAATTTGACCTGCTGACAATCTTTTTTGGGTCTTGGTAAAGATTTTCTAACCCATTGTCATGATTGAACTTTCATCTCAACATTGTAACTCATGTTTCATTACAAATGATTATTCTCTTCATAAAAGTTGCATCCTCATTTATGCAGTCAAAGAGTTCCTGGTAGATTCCAATGTGATTGTCTTTCTGTACTTGTGTCAACAGCCAAGAGACAAACTTTGCTGCAACATGATACCAAACTTTTCTGTGACACAGACCCATAGAAATGTTACACTCTTCAGCATTTTCTCAAACAGTCATATCTATTTGATTTCATTTTTTGTCATCAAAACACTTAGATAATAATAATTAATAATTTTTAAATAAGTCATATCTATGTATACCAATAAGTCAGTATTAGGTGACATTAACTTCACTAACTGGTTAATTCCTCAGAACATGTTACAAAAGCTTTCGCTCTCATCTTGAGCTAGGGATGAGTCAAGTCTTCAGCTGAAGATGATAGCAAATGCTCTAGAAATGTGTTCTGAAGAATCAATCAGTTAATGAAATTAGTGTCACCTGATACTGACTTATTTGTGTATTTAACAAACTTCACTATTTCTAACTTCTTTTAAGTTTACAAGTCATTTCTATTTTCATGGATGAACTCATTAATTTTGACTGCATGAGCATGGTCAGTTTGTCTGGGATGTGGAATGTCAATTATGGATTCCTGACCATCTTTACACTGGTTATACCACTCACAGCACTAAATATGGCACTTTGTTTACAATTACCATGCAAATCTAGTGTGCACCTTTTTGTCCAAAGTATTCAAAATTGTGGTGCACATTAGATTCACTGATGTATTACATCCGAATGCAACAAACCTGTTCCATAATTCGCTGGTATCTGCATTCAAATTTATTGTTTATTATGTCATTGCATTGCTGCAATTCTCTACTTCATTATATTTATTGTTGGCCTATTATTGCATAGATGTTTGAATTGTATGTAGTCACAAAATGGAGGGCAAACAGAGAAGAACACCTTATGATGCTACTTTCAAGTGTAAAATAATTCTTTATGCTGAAAAAAAAATGGTAATAGAAAGACAGGAAGAGAGTTCAGTGTAGTTGAGAGCAACATTTGCTTGTGGTGGCAACAGAAATTGGCATTATTTACTGATCCTCACAAAGGAAGACATCCTGACATTGAAGAAAAAGTTTTGAAATTTGTACATGAAAGCAGGAGAAACAAGTATTCTGTGACTAGTGATACTATAAAAAATAACTTTTTCTTCTTTGACCTACGTCAACTGTCTTGGCAACAGCACGAGTGATGGATTTTGTCCTACATGCTTCAAGATGTAACAATAGTCCACTTCTATGTTCTGATTGTTTTATAACCTTATATCTAAGATGCTCACACAATATGCCAAAATGTTTATATGATTTTAAGTTTCAAATTTGGGATCCACATTACATTCGATACATTAGATTCACATAAATACGGTATTTCCATAAGCCTCATTCATCATCTAATGAGTCTTGATAAAGATTTACGAAGTTTCGAGCAATGTAGTGTAGAACTCAATGAAGTAGGATAGCATTGCATGACAAATAGGGGCATCTTGCCAAGTCAGAGCTAATCAGAACTACTAGGCCACCTTTTGTTAGACATCTATATGTGAAGAATTTTGAAAGTTTGGACATTTTTTGAACAGAACTTGTAGATGTTTCTGTAGTGAATACACAAACCCTGAATACTTTCACAGTTATATAAGAACAAAAAAACTGGTGATAATGGCTAAGATTTGAAATGCAAATATTAATTTTATAATATATTGAGTCACTATGGCAGCCTGCTGTTTTATGACTGAAATACTTGTGATTTACTGGCATCTAGTTGCAAAATATTTTGTTAATTGTGTAGGAAAAAAATTTTAAATGCTCCTATGAGGGTCTTATTTTTAGGGTCTGCAATTCCAATCATGATTTGGTTCAAGTGGGGCACTTATTATTTCTAACATACCTATATTGCATTTTGTACATACATGTAATTTGTATTATAATTCAATTTATCTCATATTTATAAAATAAATTACAACAAATTTGTATCCATTATTATCAGCTATTAGGACTGATTAATACTTTCTTTGGTTTGCATGACTTCAGTGATGTGTATGGAATGTGAGCAAACAGTTGCTTGCAATAAGCACAGACACTTTACTGCTCTAATACTGCATTGTTGCATAACAAAGTATTGCCCAGGGTGCCTTGTACCTTATGAATGGCATTCTCAGACTGGTTTTGGATAAAGAATGGGAGGCCGGAAAGGTATTGCCAATTGAAAAATTCTGCTTAAACTTAAATCTGTAATCATCAGGAATGAAGCAACCATGTATACACTGTTTTCTTAATTACTTCCATGTGTAACACTTTCCTATCTAGTGCTTTGTGTGATAAACCAGTTCAAAGATCAGCTAAAAACCGCATCATTGTAATAAAAATTTTTATATATACATATATAAATAATATAAATATCTTACATTTTTTAAGGTTAATATTTCTACAATTCACATGCAATATTACTAGTCATGGTTAACCTGTGTAACCATATTATCACCACAACCATTATTATTATTATTATTATTATTATTATTATTATTATTATTATTATTATTATTTTATTATGTGCATAATTATATTGAAATATGCCATAAGTTACTGCTTTTCAAGAGCATTAAACTCATCGCTTTTATTCAAAGCAGCTAAATTTAATGTAATTTTGTACAGTGTCTATTTTTGTTTCATATTGTGCAGTAGAGTGCTATAATTTGCTGTAAATTGGAAAAAATAAATAAAATGCTTTTATACTGTTTTTAAAATGTATGTATAATGAGTAGATAATTCCTTATAGTCATTCTTGCAGTAGCGGTGCTTTTGAATGATGTTACAATATAATGCATTGAAAAAATTAATTCTGGTAATGTTTTTCATAATCCCCAATAGTTTATAACAGGACAGGTGAAAAATAAAACTTTGTTCAAGTTTTCTGATAGTGTAATTGAGTTTAATAAATGTTTGTTGCCATGATAATTATTTTGAGGACAGCAGTTTCATGACTACAAACAAAATTAAATTATGAGGGCTATTTAGTAAAGAATAATAATTTTTTTAAGGGATAACTTCTCGCACTAAAACTAGACCTTATGTAGGTAAGGTGAAAAGTTCTCGGCCTTGCACAGAGATATCAATGAACATTTTCTTGTCATGTTTGCTACATGTTTTGCAATCATGTTAGTCAATTGTCTAGATCTATCAAATAGTTTTGTTTGTATGGTGTTGAAAATAGATGTGTTCTGTGTGTTTAATTTAAATGGAGAAATTGGAATACTGTGCCATCATAAAATTCTTTGTTTTGGGTAGTTTATTGCCAATGAAAATTCATACAAAGTTGATGTAAGTTAATAAGGAATCTGCTCTTTCATTTTCAACTGTTAACAAATGGGTGAATTTAAACGTGCCCATACTTCTCTTGAAGTTGATAAATGTGAAGAACATCCCAAAGCTGCAACCCAAAGGAAAACATCCAGAAAGTGCACAAAATGGCATTAGATGATCAGCAATTAAAGGTGTATGAAGTAGCTGATGGCACAAGCATATCAGAGAAATGTGTATGGTACATTTTACATGAAGAATGAGAAAGTTTTGTGCAAGATGAGAACTACATTTGTTGAATGCTTACCAAAAGCAAATGCGAAAATGAATTTCCAGCAATGTTTGAACTGTTTTAAAAAGAATTCACCTGATTTCATCTACTGATTTGTTATTATGGATGAGATGTTGGCCCACTACTACACTCTAGAAACAAAACAGCAATCAAAGTGAAAGATGGAAGCTGGTGCCTTACACCAAAAAAGGCATAGTCAATGTCATTTGCTGGAAAGGTTATGGCAAGTGTTTTCTGGGATGCAAAAGGTTATTCTTATTGATTGCCTTACAATGGGTAAAAAAATAACTGATGAATACTGTACAAATCTTCTGGACAAACTGGATGAAACAATATGTAACAGGAGACCTGGATTGCAAAAGAAAAAATCACCATTCACTAGGACAATGCACCTCCACAAAGGTGCCTTGGAAAAACTGAGGGATTTTAAGGGTGAGTTGTTGGAACATTCACCCTATTCACCAGATTGCCTCTTCCTAACTTCCCCTATAAGAAAAATTTTCCTGGGAAATGTTTTGCATTCAATGAAGAAGTTATTGCAGCTGTTATTTTTCAGACCTTCCAGCATTGCATTTCAGAAATATAATGTACTTACTGTAAAAAAGGGTACTACGTAGAAAAATAAACATTTTACCTAGAAAACACTGTCTTTCACTGCCAGGCCAAGAAATTTCCACCTCGTTCTCATACAATATTTTGTTACTTAAGTATAAAGAGAGGAAGAAATCAATTTCAAAGGAGGGTGGAGGACTTGGCACTTTATTTTGTGCTCTAACATTAACATTGCTGCTGGCATTGTGGGAGAGGATTGTCAAATAATATTAAAAACACTTTTAGAATTCTAAAAATTTCTCTAGGTATCACTTACATGATGGTAACGGAAAAGTTGCACATAATACATGTTTGTGCTTGGTGAGTTCAAAGACTACTTAATCCCGAACAAAAGGACGTTTGCATGTATGTTTGCATTCAGTTGAAGATGCAAAGTTTCTTTCAGTCACAGCTGATGAAATTGGTCACATGATTTTGATCCTGAAAGCATTGCTGTGTGGACACCAACGTCAAGCAAAAGCAAGTGATTGCTTCGGCTCAAAGTCATGTTCATCTCATATTTTGGTATTCAAGGAATGGTTTACCTGCATGTTCCTCCCTCCCTCACACAACTGTAACTGGGCGATGCTACAGGGATATTCTGAAAACTGTGCAAGTTCTTATCATACAGTTGCAAAAGGCCATTTCCATGCAACAAGCTGGATGCTGCATCATGATAATGCATGGCTAAATATTTCTCAAAAATCAATGTTGAGTGTGTGCCTCACCCTCACTATAGTCCAGACATGACTTTTTTTTCCTGCAAATTGAAACAGTGTTGATGACTGCAAAGGCTCTTCTGAAGGATCTCAAAAATGATTTTCAGCATGTCTTTGAGACTGTCAGAAAACATAGGTCAGGTGCATTGCATTCAACGGGGATTACTACGAGAAAGATAATCAAAATTATGAGCAATAGTCAAGTTATTTTGCCAGAAAAAAAGTATAATCATTCTTTATTGAAAAGCTATCATATGAACCAACTTGTGGTGTTTTGCCCATAGAAGAGAGTGGCAGCTGACAATCATACTCATTTTCCTTCACCATTTTAAAAGGCTTTACTTACCAACTTTATGAAGGGAGATGCTGAAACTGGCCACCATTGTTGTCCTTACATTTTTGACTCCTCTTTAAAAAGCTGTAGTTTACATTGAGTGATGGTGGCTATTTCCAGGCAGGTATTTTGTTTCAGTTTTCACAATGTGCAGGTTTGTTTTGTATATGGTATTTTTTAATTTACCTCAGAAAAAATACCAGATCAGGTGTCTTGAGTTAGCCACAAATCCTTACTAGTTTAAAATGGTGCCAAAATTGCAACACCTTTCATAAATTTGGTATATAAAACTTTGTCTCACGGATCTATGCAATGTGTGAAATACTTCACACACAACCCTAAGTCTTTGACCATATGTGTCAATCTCTGCACTGCACTGTCATCATGTTGGAGGTTGACACTTCAAACCGCTTTTGTACACGTGCATGATATGATCTTGTTGAGTTGGTGGAAGTTTCTTGACGTCATATCTAAAGCTCTACACCTCACAGTGCCACAAAATACTTAGCAGTGTCTTTTTTTTTATAATAAAAAATGTAAAACAATTAACTTAATGGGTTCTATGCATATTTGTACAGGTATATTACATATTTCACAATAGAAAATAAAGATGATGGCATCCAAATAGCAGACACCAGCAATTGAATCATTAGTAAATGGATGTCTTTGATTTTGTTCAATTCAACTGCATAGTGCTCATGCCTGTGGCCACAGTTTGCTTTCTTGTGAGCTAACATCAGCTTGCAAAGAAAAGCAGCTGTTGATTGTAAAGCATCTTTGCACAGTGTCAAATCTGAGAAATACCTGAAAGTTAACAGAAGCTGCCTTAATACCCTCTTCTCCATAACCTGAACTACAGCTGTAATTACAAAATGGTCAGATGTCAGTTGACTTTATACTCCCACTTGGTGAGGTGAATAGTCATGGACATCTAGAACCTCACTGCAGGTGGGCATTTGACTTCTCTCCATAATGAGCTCTATTAAAGGTTGTGGTTTGATGCCCTAGCAAGTGCAGCTCTTCTGGGTTTTTGTTTGCACTACCTCCAAAAATTTCAACTTTCCACTTCCTAAAACTATTGCTTAATGCTTCTTTTCATATGTAAAGTAAAAAAAAACAACAGCAATTTCCGTAGCGGACTTCCATCTTGCCCTTTAAACTTATATTTACAGTTAATACCTCTAGGAGATTTGTTTATGGAGTACATATGTTAGCATTGAGGGAGGTTAGAGGTAAGAGGAGCCTCTCGCCTGTAAGAACTATTATGTGCATGCACCATTAGATCATCATCTCTCAGAAAAGTCTCCAGTTTTATATGATGGTTGTTTTTGCATTACAAACTTTAATGAATATTTTAAAATACAGTTAGATAATTATAGTAAAATAGTATATTAATAGAAAGAGTAATTAATTAAGGAAAACTACCTGTTATTTCAATATCAAGCAACATTGTATTTGAAATAACTATAATCTCATACAGATTCTCCAATAGGGATAATTTGTCATTTGGCCACAGTATGAGTATCTCCTTTTACTGTAGTTCTGAATGGCAGGCTAGTGAAGTTTTGTGTGAATTCATGTGTTGCTTTATTTCTTTTTGTGTTTATTTATTTATTATTGATAGTGCATGCTGTCCCTACTGTGTATACTGTGGTTTCAGGAGCATAAAACACTGCATTCAGGCAGGCCATTCATTTGCTTGGAGTACCTATTTTAAGTCAGACATATAGTACAGCATGATGTTCAAAATTGAATGCAGAGCAGTCATTAAATGTTTAACTAAAGAACAACAGTGCCTTGACAGTATGTGTGTGTGTATGGGGAAGCTTCTCCTTCCTATTCCAGTGTGAAGGAGTACCTTGTCTCTTTGTTCCAGCAACGGGAGGTTGGAAATGACCACATGTGGATATCCCTCAGGTGTGTTGATACCAAACAAGAAAACATGAGTTTGGGCATTCTAAAATAACCAAGCTTTGTATCTTTCTTTAATAAGGTCAGTGCAACATTGGTGTCCCGAATTCTTTCAGTAGTTCAGTAGATGGGCTTAGAATGTTGTCATAAGTTTTTGAACCTTTGCCATCGTAACGAGAGGTCAGTAATGGAATCCATTATCATAGAGAACGGCAGCTATGGTTCTCTACTGGGACCCGTTTTCATAAAGGTAATCCTTTGAATGAAGGAGGAATGACCAAGGTTACACAGTCCAGAAGATCGTGGCGACAGTTTTTGGGACTGCAGAGGAATTCTGATGTCAAGACTTCAAACTGAGCTACTGCATCTATTGCGAAGTATGATCAAGGACAGAGGTGCAGACTGAGTCGAGGAGTTCGTTTGCTGTACGACAACTTGCCAGTTACACGGTTGCTGTGAACAACGTGGCTTCCAGGAGCGGGATCATGCACATTACAGACAAGATGTTTTGGAAACTGAAATACGGGCTTCGAGCATGGAGATTCACAAAAGATAACACGTTGAAGGGCTCTGATTTACAGCATTTCGTAGGCAAAATTTCGGATTATCTTTTTAGGGGTGTTGAAATGTGAAAGATTATCGTCACTAGAATCCCATCTTGCTGTAATTGAGGAAGGGCAAACAGCTGTAGCATATCTAGATAATTGTTAGCACGAATGGTCTACTCCTCAAAGAAGGTCCATAGACTTTCTCACAAGTCATTACGCACCACACGAACTGGCTCATTGAGTTCATAGGAAACGCGTGGATTTTCAAATATCCACACGTTGCAGATGAAATGTGGCTTCGTCCGTGAACATTCGCCGACGTAACCACCGATCGCCTTCTCCCTGCTACTCGCACATCATGGCAGTAAAGTTGAGATGGGCGTCATAATAAACTGCGTCAACGCTTGCTTTCCTTGAATGTGGTGTGGAAACATCTTGTACTGCCTGACAATCCTAACACTTTGCGTAGGGAGTACCATGCTCTATTGATAAAAGGCGTAGCGACTTCCATGGGCTTTGAGACATGACTTGTAGAATGACTTCTCTTTGTTGCTATTCACGTACCCTTCCGTCTGTGTGCGGCAGTGTCAGACCATTGGCCAGGAACATATAACTCGATGTAATGACAGTAACACGTCTATAAGCTCGCTGGGTCCTTACAACACACTGAGCGCGCTGTTGCGGCTTGATCACATTTTGTCACTTACCCTTACCCGAGCTGCTAGAGTTCCAGCCCCTAGCGACAGCAGAGATAGGCGAACTCTTCAGTCCCGAACGGGAGATACCGGAATAGGTATTTTTCTCCGTTTGCGTGACTGCTTGTAAAAGGTAAATATTGCATATATTAATTTTTTGTTGAAGGTAATGTTACCTCTCCGTAAATTTCTGACTGCAATATGCTGTTCCTTATTACAAAACGTGAGTTTTTCACTTTTTACCAGCGTTTTCTTGTTGGAATTCGCAATTAATGTATACACACACACACACACACTTTAACGCTAACCGCGGGTAAATCCTAGAAACCGGTGCACCCAGTGGTTTGCTGCGGCTCGCTACGGCCTGACGGCCTAAGCTCGCCTCCTTTTCGTAAATACAAATTGTAAATCACTGTAGTTTTTACCGCGCTTTATCTTATTGCAATTCGCAATATATATGTATGTATACACTAACCTTAACGCTAACCTCGGGTAAATCCTAGAAACCGGTGGACCTAATTGTCCTTTTCGTTTATATAAATTGATAGGGGCGGGTAAATCACTGTAATGGTGGCAAATCTCTTCATTTCAGCAGAAAAAATTGTAAATATCAATTTATAGCGCATTATGTGCGTGGTACTATGTTTAGCGAGTAAATCATTGTACTAGTGGCATCTCTTGCTTAACTCCTGCAGGGAAGAAATGGACAAAAAATAGTATGTGAGGATTCGAACTCGCTACCTTCATATCTATAGCATGACGCTCTAACCATCTAAGCTATTGTGGTGTTGTGTTTGATATACTTATTATCTAGCTGTATCTGTGAAAGTTACAAAACCCTTATTATCTAGTTTTTCTAACTTCGGCTTTCTCCGCTCTCGCCCGGCAGCGAGACTCGGCAATGCAGCTCTAACGGCTCCAGAATTTGTGCTGCGGGTAAGGAAAAGTATTTTATATCATGCGCTCTAGCGCTGAGACGGCAAACGGTTGATATGGGAAACGCCGCCCACTCGAAACTTACATCCTTTCTGCATATATTACAACAAACTGCTCAGAGGTATGTACAATAATTCCTGTGCTATAAAGTTCTACTTTTCCGACATCTCAAACGAATCACTCTGTATATTTATCATGGCAGAGCGATTTATGTAGAATGGGAGCCCTTTACTGGTAAACTGTCGCACTTTGCCCCAGCATATTACAAACGCTAGATGGCAGCAGTAACATAGCTTATAGACAAAAGGCTTAGCCCCCATTCACAATAAGCATGTCAGATTTCCCTACAAAGCCACAAATATTAATACATCAATATACGGATGATATATTAATAATGGCACAAAAGAAAAATTTGAACTTTGCACTTACTCAGATTCGCACATATCTCCCTAGAGTAGAGGAATGGAGCGAGAAATGGCGCATGCACATTAGTGGTGAGCGCCGCAGACGAGCCAATCCGGGGGTTCTGCGTCTACAAGGACAGGTTATCCCCTGGGGGAAACGGGTCAAATATCTTGGACTTAACCTGGATCAGGAATTAACATTTCATCCCGGGCATAAGAATACAAGGTGCAAAGGCACGAGCGGCCATTGGAAAATTGAAAGCTATATTTTCGATTAATTCCGTTTCATTACACATAAAGTCATGAATATATGAGGCCATAATTCCGACTTTTATGTTGTATTCCTGCGAGGTTTGGAACTACACTGCTCCAACACATATTGCTTTGCAGAAGGCCCAGAATATCGCCTTACGGAGAATCTTCGGCACAGACATTAAGTTTCCGTCAGTTTTTCTACATGAAACTTCTGACTTGGACTATATCATCGATACCATAAGGAGATTAGCAGGTAGATCCTATGCGCGCTTTGCAAGTCATCCTAATCAGCTGATACGCGCTCTTGGAGACTATAATCCAAGCCGTGAACAAGGTAGAGCAGCACATCCTCTTCCCAAGGAGGTGCTTGGTCCAGAATGATATTAAAGAGCATAAAGAACCCCCGCTTAGGCGGACTTGGTACAAAATTCCGACCAATAATCTTTAAACCACCTGAAGTTACCTTAGCCGACACCTCGCCAAACTGCTGACAGACTCCTGTATTTCCAAGGAAATACGGGTTAAGTTAGGTTGCTTTGGGCGTGGTCGACACTTGGATGGGTGGCCAGATGCTCACCCATCGCATGACAAGCTACACTACATGTGTTGGCAATTAAGTAAATGTTTGATGAGGCGACACCTACCCCACCCACCCGACATAAATTATTCCGACAAGCCAACAGACTAAAGTGTTTGGAAGATATAGCCACATTGTAGCCAGGTGCTTCCCCAAACCCGATTCTTTCAAAACAGGAAATCGGCCCGAAAAGGATCGGATCAAACAATGAAAGATAAACATAACGTAAACTTAAAAGTAAAAGCTAGATGCTATGTATTGTAATGGAACCATTCACAATGAATCACGTAAACATAAAAATAAACGTATAATTAGACGTAAACTTAGAAGTTTGGAAGGCCCAAGGTTTGTGTATACGTTTAACTTGAACTTAAGAAATCAGTCAATCAAAATACAGCTGCTCTGTTTGTAGAGCTCTATGGTAGAATTTATCTATACACGGAGCACGAAAATCAAATGCAACTCTTGCTGCAGCAACGAGCGACGACGAAGAGAGCCGAAGGTAGTACCCCATAAATATAGATAGATAGGACTTTCAAGCGAATAATACCACGAACATCGCTATAAATTGATGTTTATGATTTTTTTATCTGCTGCAATCAAAGGAGATTTGCCACCATTACAGTGATTTATCCGCCCCTATCAATTTATATTTACGAAAAACCACGGGTCCACCTGTTTATAGGGTTTACCCGAGGCTAGCGTTAGGATATATATATGTGTGTGTGTGTGTGTGTGTGTGTGAATTGAATTAATTGCGAATTCCAATAAGAGCGATTTGCCATTGTTACAATATTTTATCCACCTAATAATCGCCTGTCAATTTATATTTAAATTTTACGAAGGACATCGTGTAGGTTACATTATGTTTAACAAAAAACAATGCATGCAACATTTGCACTGCGGCCACGCACGTAGTTCCACTCTCTTCGCGCTCGGGACTTGCAGCAGCTAACAGCAGGAATTGCACTGGATTTCCGAATTCCGTATAAGGGCAAGTTATAATAGAGAGAGCTGAAGATCAGTGACTGTAGACGGAATGGCGTCAATGGGCAAAAGATTAATTGCATTATAAGAATGCTTCCTTGCTCATATTAGTCCAAGCAAATTTGTTACTGCACTTTGCATAAACGCTACCGCTATCTGCGCAGCAGCAGTAGCCATTTTCAATCAGCTGTTAGTTCATCTTCGCTTGTCATATTTTTGATTGGCTAATACGTACGTTTGCGTCTTTCATTGTGAATGCCTACATACCTTTAAGTTAACGTGTTACGCCTTAGTTTATTATGCTTATGATTAATTTTCATTGTGAATGGGGTCTTACTCTTATTTTATTGTTTTTTAGCCCATATTGGGTTACTGTTTCCGCACAACACATGGATAACGCATATATGTCGGGTGACCATTCCCATCGAAGTCAAAATCTTCGATGAACACATAAACGCCAGAAGCTAAGATTACAGATGTATAAGTCTTGCAGCAATAATCGCTACAAACAAAACGCTTCTTCGTTTTTACAGTACATCGGTGCGCGAAGTATGTAGAAGAAGTTTTATTCATATATAAGACGCCAGAAATACTCGATGACCCTAGGTTATTATTTTTTTTTTAAGTGTGCTCCCAGTGCCTGGGTACAAAAACTCGCTACGGAAACCCTAATAAAACCAAGTGTCTTGATAAAATTTGAACGTTTGATGTCAGACTGATGCACCCCACTTCCAGCAAAACGGAGGCTGCACATCACAACAGTCAATGAAAACAATTATGGACTCCACCAGGAATAAGCCGACTATATAAACTTGAATAATTTTTTGTGGAACCTTCTCAAGGTAAGGGCTTTCTGGATGACGACAGTACTGACAGAGTTGCCTACTCTGGTCCGGATACGGCTTGAAGAAATGTAAAAACAGTTGGGTAGTGGGAAGCTATAACGTCTTTCCTGAAAGGTAAATAATTACAAAGGTGTGGAAAATGTGCAATAGCGGTGATTTACGAATCCTGGAGGACGATGGACTGATACCGTGCAGACGCTACATAGCGCAAGCATAGTGTGTACCGAAATGATAGTGTTCATTTGTTGTCAAGTAGAGAAAGACGTGGACAGTATGAAAGGCGACTTTCATGGACAAAGATGTACTGCATGGATTTTGTGGAAAGAACGCGTCAAAACTGCAGAAATTCATAAACATTTAACTGATATGCGGTCAAGAAGATGCTGCACAGAAGACCATCTACAACTGGGTCAATGGATTCGCCAGCGTCAGGGAACTGCACACATAAATGTGAGTACTGGTCGTCCATCAACATCGCGGTCTCCCAGGAACAATTAGGTTGTGAGCGAATTGATTATGACTGATAGGCGCATAATCTGTGATGCATTGGAATGTCAGACAGACCTCGACCACTCAACCCGCTCACCATTATTCACGACGATTTGAATATGAAAAAGGTGTGCACAACTGGGTGCCATGGTACTGGCATAGGCAGACAAGGACAAAAGGGATGAAGTCTGATGTCGGCTAATGGAAATGTATAATGAAGATGAAGATTGTTTTTGGAAAAGTTAGTGAACTGGTGACCATCATGACAGCGTTACCATTCACCAGAGAAGAAAGTGCAATCCATGCATCCAGGGAGTCCCGGACTCCTTTCTGCTCCATCTGCGAACAAGCAGATGATTGGACATTTCAGGCATACTGCTAATGGACTGGCTTCTTCAAGGAACCAAGTGTTCTACGAGACCTTTATGGCTTATGGTAAGTGGTCAACGGGAGTGTCTCTCGAACATAACAATGCGCAGTCCCACCCGAGCAACACTACGACCACAAAAAGTTGGTATAGCTGAGGTTCATTGTCGTGCCGCACCCCCCCCCCCCCTCCCTGCATATTCACCGGATCTCGCTCCTTCTGATAATGGCTTATTCCATAACATGCAGGACCGACTGCAAAGTTTAAAAAAAAAAAAAAAAAAAAAAAAAAAAAAAATCGGCAACAGGAAATTCAGGCAGCTGTGCACGAGTGGAGGCATAGTACACCCAGAACGGTTTCGCGATACTCTAATGAAGTTACCAGGAAGATGGCAACGGTGTATTGACGTTGGTGGGGATTATATTGAGAGAGCCCATGTGCATTGAATCATCATGATAAACAAGGTACAAAAACTGCTGTTGTATACATTTATATGATTTTATTCCATAGCACATTAAAAATAGTTTTATTTTCAGCTGCATTATTGACCTGTAATACGCTACTATTCTAGTCGTATATGAAAGGATCCGAACAGTGACTAAGAGCTATATGTGTATCAACCCATGTTTTACGTTATTTATCATTGTTGTGAATTAATGTATGGTAACATAAACATTTAAGAAACTCAGAATTTGAATATGAAAGCTGAAGCAACATTTTCAAAGCTTCTAATGTACTTTGTGTGTGTGTGTGTGGTTTTAAAGTTGAATATATTAGGTCATCCTACATGTAGCCAACATAATTACAAGGAGCTTTCTGTGTTAAATAAATGAAAAAAGTAATATTTGTTAGAAAATTAAAAGCCTAGTGTTAGCAATTGTTTTTAATTTACAAAGCGTCTAAACGCTTAATCCATTATAACTCAGAGAAAGACAACGGTCAATAATTGTTATGTACTTTTCATTGGTTACGTATATAAGAACATTGCTTAGTATTTTTATTATGAGTCTAAGAATGATGCTAGTACAGAATAAATGTTCAAAATGCAATTATGTGGTATTATACATGTTGCCTTTTTAATTATTGCTGGAATTTGCTGAGTGAACAAATTTTAAATAAAAATGACATAAAATACTTTTAGTGTTTGGTAATGTGAAATGCTTCATTAACATTTTTGTAAAGCAAGAATTTGCTCTTCCTTTTAACTGTGCACAGTCTCTCATTTACTTTTTTGCAAATTAAAATGTGCATTTTTAAGAACCCTCAACGGATAATCTACTTTAGTAAACGAACAGTACAAGCAAAAAAGAAGAAAAGAAGTTGTTATACGTTTCTTGCATTCTTATTTTTTCCCTTTCTTTATTGTTTCTTCTTTTATTTCTTCCTTTTTTCACTTTCGTTCTTTCTTTCATTTTCTCTTATTGTCGCTTTTCCTCTTACCTTTATTTCTGTCTCATTCTTCTTTCTTCCCCCCCCCTTTGGTTTCTTTTCTTCTCCCTGCCTCTTTCAGTCTACCTCCCCTCTGCTAATGTTTTTATCTCCTCTCTCTTTTTTCATTCTTCGTTCTTTCTTTATTATCCCTCTTTCTTCCTTTTTCTATTAATTTCTTTACCAATCATTCATTTCTTTTTCTCTTAACTTCGTTTCTTCTTTATTCTCCCTTCGTCTTTATTTCTGTCTTATTTCCCCCCCCCCTTCTTTCCATCCTTTCTATCTCTTTCTTGCTTTCCTTTCTTTTTCTCCTCCTTTTCTCTCTGTACTTTTTTGCTTTCTTTCTTATTCCCTTTCTTCGTTTGCCTCTGGTTTCTTCTTACTAGCCTACCCATACTCTTCTTTCTTTTCTTTTTATCTTAATTTTATTTTGTTTCGTATTTCATCTTTCTCTTTCTCTCTTGTCATCTTCATTTCCCTCTTACTTTCTTTTCTTGTTCCTATTTCTTTCTGCTTTTCTCTTCCCTTACTCTCGTTTTTTTTCTGTCCTCTGTCTTTCTTTTTTCATTCGTTCGTTCTTTTTTATTACCTCTCTTTGTTCCTCGTTTTTTCTTATTGTCTTTCTTCTTCTACTTCTTCATTTTTTGCTTTCTTTCTTTCTGTTTCTTTATTTCTCTATTAGCCTCTTAAATTCCTTTTTTTCTTTCGTTCTTTATTTCTTTTCCTCTCCACTTCGTTTCCTCTTAGTTTCCCCTTCGTCTTTATTTCTCTGTCTTACTCGTTTTCTTCGTTCCATCCTTCTCTCTTTCTCTTCTCACTCTTTCCTTGGCTCTGGTTTTTCTTTCTTTCTTTCTAACTTGCCCTTACTTTTCTGTATTTATTTTTCCTCCTTTCTTTCCTTTTCTCCCTTTCTCTTAATGAATTATTTCTTTCGTTTATTTTCTTTCTTTTCATTTCGTTTTTCTTTCTTAATTTATTTTCATTTAGTACTTTCTTTTTCTTTTCATTTCATTCTTCTTCCCTCTGTCTTTTTTTTTTCACTCTTTTTTTTTTCTCTCTCTTGTTTTTTTTCCTCTCTTATCTCTCTATTATTTCTCTCCCCTATGTTTATTTCTTTGTCTCTTGTCCTTTCTTTCTCTTTGTTTTTCTCTCTTTCGTTCTTTCATTCTTTTTTCTAACAGTTTGGAATGAGACATGGCTAAGAGTGCTGCGGAGTATTCAGTTTGCTGAAGGTTTATCCTCGTGCATTCCTGAGCGCCGCTAGAAATGTTGCTGCAGTTGATGGTTGTTCCGTAGCCCCATGGGGCGGAATTCGAAAGGAGGTGCACCTGTAATTAAATTTCGGTGCCTCGATCTTCCTTTGGTTGGCTAGTTTGTTCACGCGGTGCGCGAAAGAGCAAAGGGGAAGGAAGAGGCTTGAGCAGCGGGCAGTGTTTAGAGCAGGGACAGTTGCACGCAAGCCGGCGCGGGAGAAAGACGCGTACGTAGACATGATGTTCCCTGGACTCCGTTAACAATGAGATAGATGACAATCGCGTAAGTAAAATTATTTTTTTCCTAGAACTTACTTCTCTGTCCAGTAAACGAAACAGAAGCGCAGCACATTTAGTGAAGTTTTAAAATATAAAAAGCAGAAATAGCACCTAAGGTAAATATTATAACAAAAAGCTTTGATATTTTCTTGCGTGGGGGGCAGCTGGAAATATAAGCTGTTTCGAAATAGGAACTTATTCATTATTTCCAATTTACATACCAATGGAACGTTAGACACACATTTTCTGTCGTTTTTAATTAAAATTCCTAAGGGAGGTCGGTCTAGGCAGTAGTGGCCGGATTTAACAATTTGAAGTTATTCCTGAACTGCGTACTCGTATACTTAAAAGTTCACATTTTTGTACTATAAGCACACTTTTGAGAGAATGCTCATGCCTTTTGAAAATGCCTCAACTTTTTATCCGGGGCCTTACGATGCAGCAGGGATGTGTTGTTTTTTATTTATTTATAAACCGAAAGTTCAAAACAAAGAAAAGAAATTCTCATAGTGTACGTACATTATAGATAATAGAAGTAACAAATAATTAAAAAGCATGGAATGTGTTATAGAGAAACAATGAAGTAAAAACAATTCAATGGAACATTTTGTTTAAATGTGGTCCTTCAATACCTATGTGTAATATAAGTTTGTTGCTTATTTCTGATTCGCTGGATATCAGAACTTAGCAAGGTAAATATTCCAATGCATATAAACGGATTATATATAAGTATATATCACACTTCTCTCTCAAAAGAACGATTCCGTTAACTCAATTCTCGCCTAACAATATTGTCCGATGTCAACCTCAAAGGCGGGAAAATATATTTACTAGTTTCTTGCATAAGAATAAAAAAAATTGCAGTATTATAAAAATAAGTAGAAACACGCCTAGTTATTAGCAGAAATGCTTTCATCAATAACCCACAGCTAAAAACTGGGGATGCCAGACGAATTTCAAAGGTGCTGGTATATCAACAGATGAAACTATAAGGCACTTGTCTACCTGGTATATGTATTGGTTTACGCCATCTTAAAAATGACGATGTTGGCCTACCAAAAACAAGCTCAAGGATATCGAGAAAATCAAAGCAAATTTCCTGAAAAAAATTACTATGCGTGTTCAATTTTCATGCCATCGGGTTTAATGTATGAAATTGCTAGGGGAAAATTTTATATTTATAACTATAGTGTATCAGAATTTCTGGCACAGTTTCATGCAAGAAGAGGGGAATATGAGGTAATTTCTGTGCAACGGAAGTAATAATATCTATAGAACAGAGGAAATAGTCGGGTTCCTTTTTCACTATGATGTAAACAGAAATAAATATTTTTAAAAAGTTTAATAATCAAAATTAAAATATATTTTACATAGTACACCTTAAACAAAGTGTTTCATATTGCAAATTATTTCTATATTAAGGGCATGCCATTATTATTGAATAGCGGCAAAGTACCACAAAGATTCTACAACTGCCAAGCAAACATGACGCGCTGTTCTTTTGTTTTGAAATTGTTGATTTAATTGAAATAGGACAGCTGTGATTTCAATGGAACGATTTTTTCCTTCTGTTTATTGCACATTACAGGAGCAATGCAATATGTTAAAATATAAATAAGTATGAATAGAATAGGTAAATCAAGATACAACAGAAGAACAGAAGAACGGAAACGGAAAGAGATTTCATAGCGTAAATAGGGAGAAACGTGGAAGAAGCGAAATGTAGCATCGAAAGTTTAAAGAAAGCGTTTCATTTTGAACGGAGGGGGGTGGGGGGACACTACTGTGACAAGAAATCGCAGAGTGAATTCTAATGTCATATTTCGTGTTATATGTTTTAGTTTGTAATTATAGCACACTATGCATTCTAATTAAGTACGTCAATAGAAAGTTATTGACTGAACTTAATTCTGGAATTAAAAAAAAAAAAAAAAAAAAAAAAACCTTTCATCTCTACTTGCTTGGTCTTTATCGCTGTTTTTATTGTTCTTATACACTGGGTTGCAGAAAAAAGGTCGATACTATATATTATGTTTTCCGAGGATGTAAGCACACATTGCGCGGTGAAAAGCTTTTTAAGGTCAATTCTTGTTCCCTAATCACATTCCTATGATATCTTAATGTGTCATTTCTGATATATAAGGCATGGTGTATTCTAAAACGTTTTTAATGGTGTTTAACGCCCGTTTTTATTACTGAGACACCACAGGCGATACGAACAAGCTGATTATATGATAGCATAATAATAATAATAATAATAATAATAATAATAATAATAATAATAATAATAGTGTTTATATGCAAGACTTCTGTATATTATATGTCATTTGTTTTCTGAGTGAAGTGCTCGCATAATATTTCAAATCGATAGCGACTTCGACTCGGCATTTCTTCTGCATAGGATAGTACAGTGAAGTTGTTTGAGTTATGGGCCGGCATACTGGGTAAGGCCAGTCATCATGACCGTATAATGCATGGCAGGAAACAGCTTGTAATTGGTTTGGGGAGGCTTTGTCAGAGTGGGATTTTATGTGAAGACGATTCGCAAGAAAATATTCTGACAACTGCTTGCCAACTTTTTAAACAATGAAAAGAAACGTGTTCCGAACCGCCATGTTCTAACGGAAGAAATAGCAATTTCCTACGCAGATACAGACAATGTACTGCCGCTGAATATCATTTTTAACGCCTGTTATAATACAGATTAGTGCTTATTATCAGGTTTAAATACATTATCATTTTATGCTTTCATTAAAAATATAAATACTAAAATAAAGTACAAACTTTATGCGAGCGACTCTTATCTCCCTTTTAGTGAATTCCGAAGGAATGTAGTAGCTATTGTGGTTATGCCCATGAAAAGAATTGCGTTAAGACACATGAGAATCGGCAAACAACGACCAATTAACAAATGATTCGTTAACCAGCAAAACTGGACAATTGGATGTGGGAATTAACCTAAAGCGAAAATATAAAAATCGCTCTAGCGGCAGCAATTTTTATTTTTTCCCCAACAAAACTCGGTATATGCCATTAAAATAGGCAAAAAAAAATCTGAAAATCAGCAAAATCAGACTATTACGAGTGGGGTTTGCCTGAAACTCAAAGTTTAAAAATCAATCTAGCGGCACCAATATTATTTGTTTTTTGTATTTTTGCATCGCAACTGGGTATATGCCATTAATATAAGAAAAAAATATTTTCTGAAAATCAGGGAAATCGAATCATTAGGAACGAGGTGTACTTAAAAACCGAAAATGAAAGAGTGAGTGTTAACCTAAAGTGAAAATGTAAAAATCGTTCTATTGCTACACTTTTTGTTTTGTCACAATAAAATCAGTATATGCCATTGAAGTAAAATAAGAAAAATATTTGCTGAAAAATCAGTGAAGTTAGACCATTAGGAGTGGGCATTTATCTGAAACCCAACATTTAAAAATCATTCTAGCAGCTGATATTTTTGTTTTTTCTGAACCAAATAAGCAAAATCAGATTATTAGGAATGGGGTTTACCTGAAACCCAACATTTGAAAAATCCTCTAGTGGCATCAATATTTGTTTTTTCGCAACAAAACTCGATATGTACCATTTAAATAAAATAAGAAAAATAGTTTCTGAAAGTTAGAAAAATCGGAACATTAGGAATAGGGATATACCTGAAAACCCAAACTTAAAAGGTGCTCTAGCGTTTAATTTTCTCTTGTTTAAAACATAAAGAACATATTAACTCTCAATTTATAAAGATGCATATGTTTTATTATAGACATCAGCATTGTCGTGAAGATAGCAACTGTGAAATATTAATCAATTACTATCACGCTCATCGTATACCCAGCCGGTATCAAAGGAGGAGGAAAACTTATTGATATTCCAATAAGCTAAACTATTATTGGTGCGGTTTAGCGATAGAAACTACAACGCTAAACAATTGGTCTCAAAAGCTCTGAGGGAAACGCGGCGACTATAGACTGCCATTCAACATCTCTCCACGTGGAGTTTGTCTGTTGTCTATTGCCTGAAGATGAAATATTATTGGTGTGGTAAGACAGAGAATCTCAATTGCTATATTATCAAAGGCGACTAATTACACTGGCTTGGCCCGTCTTCTACAAGAGAAGAGAAATGACCATAGGAGAATGTTTTGAATTTTGAGTTCCTAACATGCGAATCTGTATACTCAATGTGTAACTTCTCTGCTCTAGCTCTCTGTAATAACGTTCACAAGTTCAACTTGCTGAGGAATTCGCTTATTTTACGCAAATTCTGAGTTCTGGTGACTGCATTTTCCCAGTAAGTAGCCACATTTACGCAGCCCGTAACTAAAATTACCTCACTGTACACCTATAACAAATATGTCGCTGCTGCAGTTTTTGACAATCTTGTTTTGTAAATTGTTTCAGTTCAGCTATGCTTCCCAGTTGTTAACATAAATTATTATAAACATAGTAATGAATTATACTCACTTTCAGAGCTTTACTTATGCCAAGAATATCATTTCATGGCGACGAAATGTTGTGTTGTAGTGAAATCATTGCGTTTTGTGAATTGCATTGTTCATTATAGAGCGTTTCCCTATACGATAAGGATTTACATTGTTTCAGGAGTAATTTCGAATTATTTAGGGTAGTCTATTTGTAGTTCACCGAACATTTGGGGACAGCGACTTGCAGTGTGTACATGACAATATTATTTGCTTTCCACATGCTACAGCCACGATGCTTACAGAAGTCAAGCAAACAAGAAAAACAAGTAAGTAAATAAGTACTTAAGTATTGTTTGGTCGCGTACAGCTCCCCTTTTATTCTTTTCTAGGTGAGGTTCTTTCAGTCTGTATCATTAAAACCCTATGCCACGATCTGACATCTTCAGTACGACTATTGGAATCAGCGATTGTTTTGTGAAAAAACTGAACCAGAAGCTTCACCTCTGCGTATTTATAGCTGGGTTTCGACCGAATTTTAAACCAGCTTAGCAAAAGAGATTGCTTATTACCATTGCGAAGATTTTAGACACTAAAAATGCATTTATTATTTAAAATAAGGAATATATATATATATATATATCTTTGTGCTAGCTTTCAATCACTGAATGGCTCCGCTTGAGGACAAAATGGTTGCAGAGGACAGTTTGATTTAATAACAATAGAAATGAACTATATAATTATTCTTCAGCAATGATGATTTCATAAGTATAATAAAAGAAGGCATTGACTTCATAGTAATTCATGAGAAAATCGACACTAATATATACTTTTTTTAAAAAAAATCTTATTTTTGAACATAGTCTCCCTAGACACTAATACACTTTGTCAGTGATGCTCCAAAGCCTCTATCCCGTAACGAAAGCCAGATTCCTCCAGGTCTGCAAAATACGAATCAACTGATTATTTAAGCTCTTCGTCGGACGAAAATTTCTTTCCACCAATAATTATCTCAATTTAAGGTCAGATGGAAGCCCGATGGAGCCAAGCCAGGGGAATAAGGCGGATGTGGCAGCAAATCGTACCACAATTCTTTGATTTTCGCTATTGCAACGACACATGTCTAAGTGCGAGAGCTGTTTTGATGTAAAATGTTTCTTCTTTAATAAAACCGACCTTTTCTCGCGTATTTTTGTCTCCAATAGATCTAATAGGTTGCCATATTACGCTCCAGTGAGAAGATAATCAAATAGCAGTACACGCTTGGCATCCCAGAAAAACGACGCCTTGATCCTTCCGGCCGACTTCACATACTTTGCCTTCTTTGACGGCGGAGAATCATGATGCTTCCATTGTTTAGACTGCTGTTTTGTTTCAGGTGTGTAATAATTGACCCATGTTTCATTACTGGTTACCAATCAACGCACAAAGTTGGTGGAATCTCTCTGAAAACGGACCAAACTTTGCTGAGAGATTTGCACTCTGGTTCGCTTTTGATCCTGAGTCAGCGTCGCGGCACCCATTTTGCCGATAATTTTTTCAAGCACAATTCAATGTGCAATACGCGTTCCCCCGAGATGCCTAGAGCTTCAGCAATTTCGGACACTTTTAATCAGTGATCTTTCAGGACCACGTCGTGCATCTTATCGATACTTTCTGATGTGACGAAAGTGGTAGGTTTCGATAACACATCTACTTTGGAGTTGCTGCTGCAATCTGTGGATCATTCCGATAACTTTGCAACTGATCGTCGCATGGTATTCACTTTTAATTTCACTTTCCATGTTTTACAATGAAAAGAAAATATATATGAATTTTATGTAATGTCCTCAATTTAGCTGCAGAAGTCACGCAGTTATTATTAATACGTTAAACCTTTTTTAAAAGTTTTCAAAGCAAATGTAACAAGCAATCTGATTGGTAACTTCAGAGTCGCAGGATGTGAAAAGATTGGCTTCCTAGTTCCTTTGTTAAAGAGTTGATGCCCAGGAGCCTTTGCGAAGTGTTAACGACATAGCTGCCTAAAAGTTAATTCATCCTTTGGACTGAGGAAACACCCCAGATGAAATCATCACTGAGGTGTGTCGTAACGGGCGAGCACACCCCTCTAACTCTTTGTTCGAGATGGCTTTGAACCCTTTTATAATCGCTCACTAGAAGGTTCTTAGAGAGGGGGAGAGTGATAGAGCTGTGCTACCACTATTCTTTTCATTTGTTGTCTCGGAGATGTTTTAAAATATTTTTCATGTATCATTGCATAGGCTTAAGACGGGGTATTCACCACTATGTTAGTAATTTCTTCAGGGGCTTAGAAACAGCAAAACAATTTTGCCAAGTTCAAATTGCATAATATTTATCCGGGTAGTTTGAAGAATAAAAGTTCCTTAGATTTATATAAAGTAGTTAAAAGAAATTGGGGACGAGAGAAATACATAGACATTTGAGACCAAATTGGAAGAACAGGCTGCGTACAGGAGTATTATTTGTAAAGACGGATACATTATGTGTGGGAAAGCGGAAGGTTGGTTCCGTTGTTTAACAGGTAAAAAGATGGAGGTATAATACCGGGGTGGAAAATGGGACAAATTACAACAAGAAATACTGGCAATAAAAATGTTTTCAGAAAAGACAGTAGAACAATTATTAAGATAGGGAACTTTTTAGGAAAAGTAAGGAATAAGGGGAGAAGAGGTATAAAGGATGAGTTTTAGGACACAAGCGGCGATGAAAATTGATAATTCATTTTAGGGGTTCCTTACCATACAAATAACCTGGTGATTGGAATATGGGAGCACCTCAGTTTTGGTGCTGCTGAACTTTTGGAGACTTTGTGTTTATGTAAATTGAATTATAATTGTATAATTTTGTAAACTATACTTTGCTTGATATTTGTAATATTGAATAAATTCATTTGTTCATTCATTCATAAAATATAAGAAAAAAGAAAATCCTTAGTTTAGAGTTAACTCTGAAAATACTAATGCTACAAATATGGTCGTTGCATAAGATCTGGTTTAAGGTTTCTGTATTTGTAATATCAAGCATTGTATTTGCCATTAAGACCAGTACAACAGTATTATATTTCAAGATAAACTTTCATTTCGATAATCAAATATTTAAAGGTAACTGGAGAGCCTTTTGAAAACACGTACCAGTGAAAGAGATAAATTTTTGCTTGAACACAAATTAACCATCGATTTAAATATTTCTTTACATTCATTAAAAAAAATTATAATTTTGTAAAACAGAATTTGATTAATTGCGTGTCATTAATTAATTGATTAATCAATTAATTTATCCTCTAATATTGTATAAATGTTAATTGATTAACAAATTCGCGAATTAAAATATAAAATTTACAGTACGTATTCCAAAATATAAGTTATACTCTGTAGTCTAGACCCTGTATTATGAATATGTCATTAGCGTCACATTTTCAGATCCACCTATTTTGCCATTAATACTTTTATAGGGTTTTAGTTAATTAAGTACAATGTAGTTTAACATACGAAGGGCTTTTAGAAAAACTGATTTTTAATCTTATCAATTATGTAACATGGTTCAATGCACATGGATCTCTCAAATACTCCCTACCAATGTCAATACACCGTTGCCATCTTCTTGGGTACTTTCATTATGACGTCGCGAAACTCTTCATAACTGCCTGAACTTCCTCGTTATTGCCTATTATTTTACTTCGCAGCGAGTCCTTCGTGTTGCCGAATAATCAGACGGAGCGAGATCCGGTGAATATGGTGGGTGCACAAACCCCAGCGACGCCAACTTTGCGGTTATAGTGTTGATCGTTGTGAAAAATGATGTGCACGGTTGAGTGGCGAGGTCTATCTGACATTTCCGTTCATCAAAAGTTATGCGTTATCAGCCTGATCAATTCAGACACAAGCTCAATGTTTCTGGGAGACGCGATGTTGACAGACGACCAGTAGTCACGTTCTTGTGTGCAGACTCTCTATCCCTGGCGAGCCCACCAGTTTAAAAGATCTGTGCAGGCGCTTCTTCGCCACATACCGCAGTTAAACGTCTAGGAATTCCTGCAGCTTTTCTTCTTCTATCTTTGTCTGTTTTGTACTTGACAACAAATAAACACTCCTGTGCTTACAACGGCCATCTACGAGTAACTTTGCATGCTAGTATCAGTCCATCAATCTACCGCCCTACTAATGGACGTGTCCATAGATTGCGCGGTGTTTGTAAAACACCGTAAATCATTTTCTATTGCTTTAGATGACTTGTTCTCCAAGTGTTTAGCGCCGTTCAATCCTCACAACGATGCCCTTTCGCTCGAAATCTCTCTGGTCATTCATCTATAGCAGCATGCACTACCTTCATTAGGACATTCATCATTGCTGACATTAAGGACCGCTTGAAACTCTTAAAATTAAGTGTTTTCTTGCAAACCATATCTCAAGCAATGATCACAGTTTGTTCTTCAGGTTTGAAGTACTAGAACATAAATTTTGAACACTAATAAAATATGGAAATTGTCTCGGAAACAAAGTTTGGGAAGTCTTTGCCTGAGGGGTGGAGCTGAATACTGCTGGAAGCTCCAATGCATGTTCTTAAACAAAGTCAAGTTTAGAATCTTCTCCATAGATTCCAGCAGAGTATTTTCGTAGACTTTGGCAGTTGTCTTAAATCTTTTTAAACAAAATGGAGCTTGATGACACCCTCATAACCCACCATTATTGTAGCTTCAGACTCCTTCATAAGCTTTTTGTAAAGTTAGAGCACACACTCTGTCATTTTAATGGTAATAGCTTTCTTCAATATTGAATACTTTGTCATTAGTAAAAATTATTTTTCGGTGGCTATTGTTAGCAGCCGTACATCTCAATACACTCTGCTGTTTCAGTTCTGCAGTTAAAAATGCACAGTAAATGGCGTAGAGCTAGCTCCCAGTCCAAAATCTTGTCTGAACACTCAGGATTGGGATTTTCTGAATACGTTCATCTCAGTTTGTTCTTGAACTGGATTCTGAGAGTATCAAAAGGGTTTAATTATTTAAATTGAAAAAGATATTATTTTTAACATACGTGAATCATTTGAAAAGTAATTGAAGGCATTGTCTTTGAAATGAACATACTTTATTACACTTTTCAATTAAACAAAGAACCGTGTGTTTTTCTTTGTTCTCTCTCTCTCTCTCTCTCTCTCTCTCTCTCTTCCCGTCCCTTTGCAATCAAGCCACTAAACGGCAGGTAGGTCTCTGCAGTCACCCTGTTCTACCCTCTGAGAAGAATCTGTTCTTTATCTTTGTCTTGCAGCTCTGACCATTTTTGCCTCTGGTGAACTTGGGATAGGGGATCGTATGGTGGAATTTCGGTAGGTGTCGGCTCACGACAGCATAATGCATTTGTACCAGCTGTTTCTTTTTTCAGAAGAGCACTCAACCTTTAATAACCCAATAATTTTTCTTCATTCTTTAAACTTTTAAACGTAAAATAGGTTGGCGTCTTTCTTTTCGTTCTTCTTTCTTTCTTTCTTTGTTTTGTTTTTTTTTTTTTTTGAATGGTTTATTTATGGACGCTCTTTAATAGCTCAGGTCATCAGTGTCCCATTCAACTCAGGGCGTGAAACGGCCGACAAATTTTGCTCAGAGGCCTCTCTTTCAGGGTTGAGGTTCTTTATCGTGCCGTAAATGTACGACACGGGACCCACGGCTTTACTTCCCTTCCGAAGGAAGCCATACTTAGGATTTTTACGCCCCGAAAAATCCATCGGTCCTGGCCGGGTTCTTCTTTCTTTGTTAAGAGAGGCAATATCATCATTCTATATGTGTAATCCAGATGTTTCTTTTGTTTTATTTCTCATTTTTTATTCCGAGCGCTTTGCTTGCATCATATATTACAATTTGATATCTTTCCATTCTTGTTAACAGAGAGACCATTCTCTAGCTGATCTAGAGGGATCATTTAACCTAACAAAATAATCTCCAGTTATTTATTTTAGATGGTTGCAGAAGGATATTTATTCAAAGTAAAGAATAAATGGAAATGGTCAATTGGTAATAGTTCATGAATTTGAGAAGAATTAACATTTAAAAAACAGAGAAGCGGCTTAAAATAAAGAAATAACCACAGGGAAAGTAAATAAGGAAAGATCTCTCTGATGTCTGACTGAGCAATCTGCAGCGATGGCTAAACTTTAATAATAATAATAATAATAATAATAATAATAGTTATTAATTTATTTTACCTAATGAAGTTAAAGCCAAATTCCTCTCTTGAGACTGTGAAGGAATACTCTGACTTCAAGGTGACTTCAACGAGAGGAACACCACGGTAAATGGGGAGTACTATGCTGGCCTACTGCACAGACTACGCGTTTCCATCAAAGAGAAAAGGCGAGGAAAGCTGAGTGGTGCTGTGCGCCTTCTTCACGACAACGCGCCTGTGCACAGAGCTCTTGTTGCAAAAGAAGCTGTGAAGAAATGTGGCTTCAAAGAGATGAACCATCTACCCTACAGCCCAATTCTAACTCCCTATTTCCTCTTCTCAAAACTCAAAAAGGACCTTAGAGGAAGGAAATTTAAGTGTGACAAAGAAATGATGGATGCTGTTTATGCCCATTTTGCAGACAAGACTTCTAACAGTTTTGGGGGATGTGTGTTTGAAATGTTAATTCAAAAATGTGAGAAGTGTATTGCAGTAAAAGGTAACTATATTGAAAAGTGAAATATAGTTTTTGTCTTTATCATAGGTAGAAAATGGTTAGGCCGGAAACTTATGGACCTACCCTCGTGTATATAGACTACTAGCTACTAGCTTCTTGCCATTGAAAAACTCAACGAGCTCGAAATATAGCAATATAGCAATTTCAAGTGTGACTTTATCTAAGTGTTTTATTCTTTTCTACTTTTATTATTATTGTTAATTTGTTACATTGTTAATAGTGTTACTTTATTTTTCTTTTTCTTTTATATATAATATATAATATATAAAATATATATAAAATATATAAAAATTAACAGTATTATAACAGCAGAAAAGGATAAAACACTAAGAAAAAGTCACACTTGAGATCGCTATATTTTGGACTCGTGGAGTTCTTCTATGGCAAGAAGACAAGTGACCAAATGACCATATATACCAGAAAGTTACACAATTAAAATTGAAATTAACACTTAACACTGTAAAATACTCCTTTCTCGCGTTGCTAAAATATTTGCTAGGTCTCCACAGGAATATTTTATATATCTAACAAAAACATACATATGGGAAGACTTGCAGATAATATTACATTTGAAGTAACAATATTCTCCAGCGACGATAATCAGTCGTTTAGTCACAGTTGTTACTGAGTGGCAGGCTAGTGAAGTTTCATGTGAATTTGTGAAGTAGTTGCCTTATTTCGTTTTGTGCTAACTGAACATAAAGAAAATGAGCATTGTACAGAACTTACATTCTAGACATTTTTCTTTTTGGTTATTAGAAGAAAAAATTAAAAGACTATGTAGATTAACTCCAAGTATAAATTTAAGTCAAACCATGATTTAAAATATACGGAAATGATTTCTGTAGAAGAAGACAATCTTGCAGATTCCGGCCTATAATGTTTTTATATAATTCTCTCTCTCCTTTATGAATGAGTGTCAAATCTAGTTATTACTAAGTTCTGAAAGCGTGCAAACTTTATTCAGCGCCCCTGGCTTGTGCTGCTGGAGCAGAAGACGTAGCGAAATAGGATAATGTAGAAAATTAATGGAGGAAGTGCTGTGTTTCACTTTTCCATGCATGTTAAAACAGCATGCGTGACGCAAAGAGGGTTGTAATCTTTGAAACATGGAAGCACACAGTTTCATTTTATTTTCTCGGAATAACCTTCTCTGAGACCATTGTTGTTGTTGAGAACAATGCGCTGAGAGAAGTTCCTCGAACAGGAAATTAAGGGGAGATGACGAACAAAGGTTATGTAGCGGAAACTCTTGTAGGTGAGTCAGTTTCCACAACTGATCGATAATATCCTATATAGGATAAACCAACAAGGATGAGTCAAGCGTGCGTCAGCGGTTGTTCTGCCGTAAATAATACAAATACAAATCTTACATCAAATGTAAGCCCATGCTTCTGGGATAAATAAAATAAACTAATAATGTTTTCATTTGAGACCAGTTTTAATAATGAGCGAATTGCATAAGCGCTAAATTAAGGAGTAGGCACTAACGTTATAAAAGGCGTTTGTATGCAATATAAACTACACGATTTCCTTCACCATTATTATTTTTTAAAAAAGAAAAAACCGGACTCTTGCATGAAGGCACACTTCTATTGATCAGTGAGACTACCACGAGTTTTTTCCGATGATAGGCTTTTAGCCAGACACGCTCTCAAGCCGAAAGTGTTCATAAGTCAACATTTTAAAAATTATGTTTTTTATCTGTTCTTATTCCATGGTCTTCAAATGAGTAAATCCTTGAATTATAAAGTTCACATTGATTTTAACAACATTAAATTTAAGCTTCGTGTGCGACTGACATTGTTTAAATTAGAATGGGAGACTAGATAGCTAACTGCATCAGTGTCATCAAGCGGAAGAAGATGATACTAAGTGAGAGTGTGCGAAGGTTCAAATTTACTGCATATACGAGTGTAAATCATTAAGTAGAGTCCACGAGATTTAAGTTGTCCGGTGGTTTTTAGAAAGAGACAAGAATAATCAACCCTCTCTCTCAGGCATTACTGCGGTGACGGAGTTAAGAAGGACAGTCTCTTCACAAGCCTGTGTCGTCAGTAGTGGGACCCTCTTCTCCTTCAGATATTCTCATTTTCATCATGCGTATCCTTTAAATTTATTATGAACCGATCATTAATTATGTGCATTAAATCGTCTGTTTCCCGGTATCTTTTTTCAATGGTTTTTGCGTGTTCACAGGCTGATTTCCATTTCTCTTCGGCCACTTTCGAAGGAGCTTTTTCAAGTATCAAGCACATACCTTTGTTTTTAAATTCGTTTTTCATTTGCTCCCTTATGAGATCTGTCGCATTTAAATCACAGAGCTGTCTTGTCAGAAGTCTATCTCACTACGATATACGAATGTTCTGCAGCAATTTCATACCTCTTGATCAGTTTAATTAACAGGTTTCGTCTACTGAAGATCGAACTCAATGTTTTTATTACGAAGCCAAGCCATCATTTCAGATTTACAAGCCGATGAAACCGGCGCTTTATTAATCTCCTTAGATTGTCCATAACAATAACACAATTGAGAGGAATGTTCGGTAATAGATATCTACGAACCAGTTTCTAAAAACAATGCTGTTCATTTTCTGGTGATAGCCCTTTGTCGATTTTGATTTAAATGTTAGTAAAACATTGGGAATAAAACTCGAAGAAAATAATAAAACGCCCACCTTTCCCTATTGCGGTTTAAAGGAAAAAACCAGTCTCGTTGTTCTTCCAAATGTTGGTTTTTGAATGACTGTCGTTAATCCAAATTTAATTTAAATAAATAATAGTGCGACCCGAAAAACCCTGCCCGGGACTGAAACCGCAATTTTGGGTTTACGAGGCAAGTATGGTTACCATTAGAACACCAGAAACTAGGTGTGATTTTTGTAGGCAAACGGTATGGAGTCAAAGAATATTCATAAAGATTTGCTTCTTATCTACGGTGAGAAGTGTCTGTCACGTCAAGATGTTTCAACCAGGTACAAAGGTTCTGTGAAGGGTGGACACATAACGAAGTCGAACACCGGGCAACAGAAGCAATTGAAGGCTTAATTCGAGCAGACAGAAGAGTAATCACAAAAATAGTCGCTGCTATCGGTTGTTTTGACGACATGACCCATCTCATAATGCACGACAGGTTAGGTTCTCACAAAGTGTGTGCACGATGGGTGCCGTGCATGCCACAAAATGCAAAGAATGGGTTTGAAGGACACGATATATTAGCCCGAATTGTCACAGGTGACGAGTATCTGGTACACCATACTAGCCCGAGATAAATCGGACACCAATTCTACGAAAACATTCTGCGTTTCAAGTGACACCATCCTCCGGGAAGGTGATGTTCACAGTCTTATGGGATCAACGCATTCCAGCCTCAAGCACAAATTGTAAATGTCGACTGCTACTGTAACATCCTTAGAAAATTTCGTAAGGCCATTCAAAGGAAGCGATCAAAGCTCCTCACCAAAAGTGTGTTGCTCTTGCAATGACAACGCGCGTCCTCATACTGTCAACAATGTGATAGAGTGAAATTGCAAATTGGAAGTCCTCGATCATCCTCCGTATAGACCCGGCCTTGTTGCAAGCCCTCTAAAACACCATCTTTGGGGTGAACATTTTCCCGACCTTGAAGCTGTAGACAGGGAATTCGCAGCCTGGTTCCCACAGCAGCTCAAAGAAATTTATGCTGCTGGATTTCAGGGATTTGTGAAACGATGGCTCTAGTGGTTCAATGCACAGGCAGATATAAAAATATTTTTCAAATCAATTGTTTAAGTTCTATATCCCTTTGTAACTTACTTAATGATTTACCCTTGCAAAATATTGTATTTGCCTAATGATAAAAAAAACATATTATATATTGAACAACTCTCATTTTCTTTGTTTGTGATGAAACAAAGCCTAAGTGTTCTATTAAAGCATCTTAAGCTTGCAATATTTAATTTCTTGTCAAGAACGTTAAACTAGGATAGTGCGAGGTTGAGTTTGCATAACACACTAACAGAGATGCCGGCGACCTAACGTCTGGCATCGCGCATGCTATTGGTATGCGATGGCCTCTTGCATTTATTTTTAAAATATGCCAAGAACAACAATGATCGAGCATGACGTCAAACAAAATCCTTGCATATCTGATGCTTTTAAACGTTCCCTAAACTAACATCCTCTCTAAAACAACCACTTCTTTCATTAAAAAAGACTTCTTATTTCGCGCTGTTTAAAATTCTTGTGTAATTATAGGTTCGTTGGTTTCTATTGCGTCTCAATAGCGTAAGGATAGAAATCGCATGCTAAAATTTTGAAATCTGAGATTCGCTAAACAGGTCGAAGAAAATCAATATTTTCGAACTTATTTATTAATACGTAACAATCATGTAACTTTGAAGTTTATGTAGTTAGTTACCACTACGTTCGTGAAATTATCGGCAATCTCAGACCCTCTTGTGCTATTACTCGTGGCTATTTCATCAATTGAATAAGAATTTAAATGTAATTCCCCTAAACTTGATTTACATATTTGTAATTGTTATATATTTTTATTATGAATACTTGACCTTTTCAAGTCATTTTGCAACAGACGAATGTCGATTGTGGATGCCTATAGAGAAGAGTCAAATACGGATTTATGACTATTTCATGAAATAGGAAAAAAAAAAAAAAAATAGAAGCATTTATTATACAGTCTGCGACAAAACAAGCGACACTGAAATTATCGATAATTTGCTATCCAAGTTTCCATAACAATAGGAGCCCGAGTGTTGTTTATGACGTATGCGGATCCAGATTTCTTCTGCGACATATGTTTTCAGATGAAAGTCATATTCACCTTGATGACTACACCCGACTCAATTTTTTAACTTTCAACGACCTGGAGTCGTTATACAAAAATCATTGCACAATGCGCGGGTTATGATTTGGTGCTTCGTGTCCGGTCATGGAACGTTGGGCCCTTATTTCGTCGAGGATGCTGCACAGAATCCGCAAACAGTAAACCAGAGACCTTAATGCGCGATTTCGCCCTATTTTTGTCACGTCAGAAACTTACCCCTCCAACAACAATGAATGCAGCAAGGGGGAGTCACTTGCCCTTCTGCAACGACACTTTGGGGATCACCTCATTTCTCGTAGAACTCCATCCTGCCTGATCCCCTGATCTCGGGTCCCTGATACCATGTGGGGCATGTTGAAAGAATCAGTTTTCAGGACAGATGCTCCGCCTATAAATATTCCCAAACATAATCTTCAGAAACGATATGAACAACGTGTGACACGTGATGGTACATCCTGTATCAACGCTATTAACTAACATTTGTGTTGTTGTTTGGCAGATACTGTATATTTGAAATTCGAGCACAGAATATTAACAATTGCATAAAATGTTATACTTATGAATAGCTACTTATTCAGAAACCGTGAGACTGGAATGGAGAAAGTCAACCGTTCGATTTACTAATACCAACTGAGAAAAACAAACCAGAAATAACACCGTACCATTGTGAACCATTTATTCCAGTTATTTCTAAAATTTATGGTTACTTTGCCAGGTATTGTTACATAATTTACAAAATTATTTCAAACTGTTAAGAGTGAATACACATTAAGTTATGTGTGCTTAGGAATTATAGTGAGAGTATAGATCTGACTACACTGACCAAGAAGACAAATGCATTTCGCGCGATAAAAGGAACGGGTAAATTTTTACGATAATTTCACTGCGATATCGACTGTGTGATTGGTCAAAATTCAAAACTGTATTACATTTCATTGGTCGATTTTAAGATCACGTCGCATAAGTGAAATAGTTCTCCCCATTTTTCAATCTAAAATAAAACCGTTTAGCGCATCAATGACTTTTCAGCAGGAGTAAGGTGGCAGTCACAGTGTAAATATTTTCCCCTGCACACACATCCTGCTGGCCATGACTCCCCCCCTCCCCCCGTGTATTGGATTACTAGGGACAGAAGAGAATATTTCGATACTTCAGCCGTGATCAAGAGTTGGCCGTTTCTGACCATGCCCAAAATAATTTGATCAACTGTGGGAAGATGCAGCATCTATGCGCGATGCGGTATGGATATAGACAGGGTACCTAACAGCGTTTCCAGAAGTACACCCTGACGCCGGTGTATCCCCGCCTCAAGAAGTTTGAGTCGCTGAGAAGCTCGCTTCTACACTAATCGCTGGGGCAGAAATCTTTCCAAAGCGCAAGACACCTCACCTGGCACTTTTGACACTGTAACAGAACCAAATGGGAGAGAGGAAATTTCACCAAAAGGAAAATCCCAAAGTGCGGATTACTGACCCAGGAGATTTTGGCCCGAGATTTCCGAAATAGAATCCCAAATGTTACCGCGCAACACCCTACCTGGTTGAGTGTGGGATGATCTACTTTTCAATTGTATAGGATGTTCCACAATGAACGCAATTTTTAAGTTGAACGCCTCTGTCGGTTTGTTGGGTTGCAGACTTGAAATTTAACAGACTGTCATCTGTTCCAATTAGGATTAAGATTGTCATTTGTGTGTATTGTTATCCTTAAAATGGAATGATGCACGATGGATAAACACGTCCAGATTCTGAAAGTGCATTTTAAGTACGGTGAATGTTATGCAGAAGACTTGGTGCAATTTTTGATAGGCAAAATGCGCCTAATGTGTCAACAATGTAGAGACTGGTAAAGATATATGAACATACAGGATCAACATCAACTCATCTGGACGTTCTCGTCGATCGGCAGAGAATGTTGCCCTCGTCAGAAATAAACTTGCTACCAGCCCAATAAAGTCGACTCTCCGCCGTTCTCAACGATGAACCATTCCGAGAAGCAGTCCGCAGCGAATTCTAACAAAAGATCCCTACATATGCATAATTTTAAGATCGAACTAACACAAGAGATGAAGCCGACGGACCGTTTGCAATGCCGAGCATTTACTCCTCTCGCTACGGCGATCAAGATGGCCACAGAGATCAAGTGACTATTTTTTGTCGGAGCATGTAAAATCTCGCGTTTATGTGGACAATCTACGAGCCATCCCTTTACTTAAGGCAGAAATTAAACGTGTCATACGTGAAATTAAAACGGAATTTTGCTATAGAGTTGTTGAAATTTTTGCCAACAGAGTGAAGGTGTACCATCGCAGCCGTGGAGGACATTCGCCTGATGTTTCGTTTCCTGTTTAATGACATTGTTCGTATTGACTTAATAATATTAGCACTTTTCAAATAAATGATATGTTTCATTTTTAAAACAAAAAAAGAACACACTTTTTGGGACCCTATAACCAATTTCTTTTTTCTCAATTTAGGCAACTTTCACAAACGAAACATTCACTTCAGTTTGTTTGCAATATCTGGAAAATTACCCTAAATCATAAATTCTGTTCATTCACAGAAGCAATCATTGATTTCATAGACAAATAAAATGGCGATGGGGTGCACTTATCTTAAAAAACTTTTCATAAAATAACTACTACATTATTTTAATAGAGCAATGTCAGTTGTAAAGATGTCATAAACTTTCATCTTATTCCTTAGCTTAATATCCAGGAGGAAACACGATAGGGATGGCTTGTGCTGCCGGCTCCGAGTAGGGTGTATTTCTCATTGAATCCTGTGATGTCGCTGCTATAGCCCCAGCTAACACAGTGTTTGACGAACAGCTGTTAAACGTAGAAGTTAAAGATGCATTAATCAAAACATTAATTGTAATGAAAACGTACTTATTCAATATAAACATAAAATTTCAATATTTGCTACTGAAATAAAACGAAATTATGCACAACACATTAATTAAAGTGGGTAAATTGTGTATTTTAACTCTGGTTTTCGGTTTTAACTGTTTATTGGTGACTTCTGACGAATGACGATAAAGTATTTTAAGCTTTATTGTTATTATTATTATTATTATTATTACTTTATTTTTGACTGAGACAGTCTTTCTGTAGTATAACGATTCTGACATAAAAAAGTAGATTAAAAAGCTGGGGATTATGGTTTAGTTTTATAGTTACCGTAAATGACAGATCTGTGAAAAGCGTATGTTTAGTTTTGCGTGTTTTATAGCAGTTTTACTACATGATACCTGTTATTCGATAATCAGATAGGGAAAAAAGATAATATCATTAGGAGATATGGGGGCTGAATAACATTACTATATAAACAATTATACATACAATAGCAAATTTCACTGCACAAATGTCATCTAGATTTGTTAATTTTTCTGCATTTATTTTCTTGGCAGCATTTTTACATTTATGAACAGCCTAACATAACCTAAAATAATAATACGACACTGAGTCAAAAAAAACTTTAATTTTTTATTCATAAAATATATACATTAGGATTGAAAACAATTCTTCATTTTTAACATAGTCTCCTTCAGGTTCAATGCACGTATTGATTACACGAGTAAAGTATTCTTGTGACTGACTGGGTAACCATCCATGCACCGCGTCTTTCACCTCGTCGTCAGTGCGAAACTTCTTGCCGGCTGATGCCTCTTTGAGAGGTCCAAAGACATGCTAATCGAGATCGGTGAATAAGCAAATCTGTAATTTTTTGTGTTGATGCATGAGCCGTGTGAGGTATGCTGTGAGAGAACATCACTTTCAAATGGTTCTCAAGCAGTAACATTACGTCCTCTGAGCATGTAATGTTTAGAGCTCCAGGAGAGTGTGAGCATCACTTTACCGGTTGTCATGACGAATGCCGCCACGCTTGATCTCTGGCTGGAAGTAGTGAATCCAGCATTATTTACCAGTGACTATACGCTTTAGGAAACCACCCTACCCGGTTTCTGACGTCATAATAGTCTTCTTTCAGTTCAAGGGTGAGTTGTTTTGGTACCACCTAGCGGAGACTGCGGTACTGCAGAATGTCGTGGATAACGTGGTGCACAGATCATGCGACTGATCTTCAGTTCCACAGCCACTTCACCGATTGTCTCACATCACTTGTGATAGTGTGTGACGTAATAGCAGTGCGCGAGCTGCATCGCTCACAGTTGACACTCCACACTCAAAGACCTGCTGAAGTGACACACAGGACTCTTCACGTTGCCTCTTATGAATATCTGCTGGTTTCTCGCCCTCACTATCCCTCCCCCCAAATAAATGATAATTGCTCAGAGCTCATAGCTCGTGCGGGGCTCCATCTTGCTCAGTTTGCGTGCGCTTAGTTCTCCAGCAGAAGGGTATAGATATCCGTGATTTATATGTGCAGTACAACGTCTATTACACTATTCGGAATTTTGGTTACTTTTTGATTCAGCCTCGTATATAATGAAGAAGGGATCACGCAATTTGTTTGAATAACATTTATTATTATTATTATTATTATTATTATTATTATTATTCCTTGGAACACTTTTCGGTGTCTTTGAGCTTCTCCAGTAGTGAAAAAGTACAAACTTAGAATTTCTAGGACCTTTTGGTCTGAATTATTCAGAGGAATTATATTCAACATAAACTTTTGTTTTATTGCCATAACCTGTGCTACCAGTCTTTAATCACAGAACGGGTAGGGAGAACATCTCGCTAATCGCCACCAAATTGGTGACTTAAATTTCAGCGTCAATAATATTTCGGAATTCTTACATTCAGCAATAATTATTATTATTATGACATACTCATGCCTGACAGATGTTTAGGTTATTAAAAAAAATAGAAATAACTAAGCATTCTCGGTTTGTATTTATTTATGCAGAGCGACCTGAAGGAGGATTCAGATATTACAGTCAATTTCGTGACATGCGCATCCAGAATTCGATCCCTCAAAATACCGCTCTTGTATGCACTGTGCGTTTATTTTTGAAACGCTTTGCAACATTTTTAACATTTGCAAAGCGGAATAAGCGGTTCTTCATTATTTTTGTTCTTATTGTGGATTAATTCATAGGTACATTGAACTTTTTAAAATATAATTTATTTATTTTGTTGGTTTATGTGCAGGATTTCGTCAAGATTATAACTGGCGTTCAGCGAACACATTCTAAATCTTCGCTCGTAATTACAAGCACAAACATGCACGTGTTGTGAACGCTAAAGATTATCTTACTACAAAATTAGAGGCTTTAATTGGTACTTGTTAATGCCTCAATTTTGTAATCGTGATATGTACGAGCATTAACATTTTTATTATTCGTTTTGCACATAATTTGCATACTTTGTGTTTCATTAAACCTTGGTAATCGATATCCGTGGATTCTTTTCGTACCTCGCGTGTTTTCACGTCTTCATCTCTGACTACTTGAGAGCCTGGGAAAGCCGTTGTGACAGTTTTTGAGATTGAGTTACGAAACATTACACACAATTCGTAGAACAACATGGGTTAATTCCAAATAGAGTAGCATAGGGCGGGACCTAAGAGGGTGCCTCAGCACCATGGTCTAACTGATGATCAGAGCCCGGAAGTTAGGCAAAAACGTGTATATATTTAAGAGTCAAATAGAAATGCATACGTTTCCGTACATTTGGGATCGGCAAGGCTAGTTTTTATTTTACTTTTTTTTCCCCTCCCATTTTGGCTTCTGTTGCCTATTTTAAAGTTTAACACATTTTATGCCAGGATTACTGGGGATTTTTATACGAACATTTATGCATTTTAAGAATTTTAACATATTGAAGTAAAAAAAGCTATAACAGTTAAATGGCATGTTCGGCTCAGAAAAACATCTATTGAGAATCTTGATATACATCAGTTTCTCCAGTCAAAAATGTATCCTCAATCTATTTACTTACGCTCTTTAAATAGCAGAACAGTGAAAGGAACGCACAGTTACCTAGGGCATTCAAATACCAGAAAATAGAGAGGATGAGGAAAGTACTGTAGTTTTAAAAGTTCTGGTGCATGGCATTGTGTCGATCTGCGCCAAACAATTCTAGGAAATTTGGAGTGAGGACAGCTTCTCAGCTGCATAAATGTAGCAAACAGTTGCAAGCGCTAAAGATGAGAACGGTACAGCTGTGCAATAAACCGTCCCTATAATGTGTTCAGTACGGAAGTAAGAGAGACACTAACCTGATTTCCCTATAAACGCGTAAACAGAAAATGCTTGACCAAAAACCACTGCGCATCTTTGGTCGCTCATTCGCCAGGGCATTCAGAAATACTTTATTTCGCCTTTTATCAACATTCCAATGATGTCCTGAAAGGTGAATGTTCTGTTGTAACTGGTATGAGTCCTTCCGTAATAGCTTGTTTTAAATATGCTCCTATCACTTCAGTGGGAGTAGAACGTTCTTTTTTCCACATTGAAAAAAATGTTCTCTCTGACAATTGGCTGACTTGACAATTGATACCTTGAAAAAACATCTTGTTGTTGCTGGTAACCAAGAAAAGCTTAAGTACTTTAATTACGTGTAAAGAAATTATTAACTATCTTAAATATCTATTTTCATTAATAATGAGTGATATTTTCATTTTTAATAAATGAGTATTTTAATTATAGCACTGCCTATTTTCAATATTTTAAGCGTCTTTTTGCGTGTCTAATTTAACCAAAATAAATGCCTGAACTTCCGGGCTCTGCTGATGAGTGACCAGGGAAACTCCCGAAAAAAATACCCAAAACCAGGATTGTCAGCCTTTAAGTATTTCTCATGCCATTACCAAGCATTACCGCTCAGACCGACCGAGTGACTGAGGTCATTAAAACGAGAACGAACTCTGAGGTTCCATTCCCACCATGACCGTTCTCCCTGACTTAGGTTTTTTCCAGGTTTTCCCAGTCCTCTTAAATGGCAAATGCCGGGGAAGTACCCTAAACTTATGGCTGGAACGCTTTCTTCCTGAAAAAAATTCTTTCCCAATATATCATTTCATTTCATATATGATCAATGTCTACCGCCTGTGATGCCTCAGTAGTTGAAACGGGCGTTAAGCACTATCAAGAAAGTTACCGCTGAGCACCCGGCACGATGTGCTCAGGTTTCAAAAGCTGGCCGGAATCTTCTAAATGAAATAAAAGTGCAGGTGTTGTTGATTCACAATTATACTCTTGTCTTTCTGAGAACATTTGTCATAACTCATCATTTGTAGCCAGAACGGCGCACGGCTGCAATGCTTCCAAATAACCGCTAGCAGAATCGACACTATTGTTTAATAGCTACTTCAGAAATATCTTATGTGGTTTCAAGTTGAAACCAGGATGAGCAGTAACAAGGGCGTGCGCAGTTTCCTCTCAAATGACAACAAGCAGTACAATGTGAATGTTTTATACCCAGTTAGTTCATCACCTTTTTCTGTTACAACTTGCAGAAACAGGGTAATGTACATGCCAATCAAATAGTAGCATATCATAGATTTCCCAGTATAAAATGTGATTCCAAAAATAAGTTTATCTGTGCAGTAGTTACAGCCCGGCTGCACCAATCTTTAACCCTGTAATTATTAGTTTCATGGTTTTCCGTTTTTAACTCAAATTTAAAATATTTCTGAGTACTGACACACGAACTTATTGCTGCTTTGGCACGATTCTCATGCCTGCATTCTCTGGTGCAGCCCAATCCCGTCAGAACTAATTTGGCTGCACTTGCGACGTGTTATAGCATAACCATGGCAAAGGTAGACGCTTGCTTTATTCTCTGATCTAGCAGATACAGTCAAAACTTAGGATCGGACCTTGTGCAGCATCTGGGATGAGGAAAAACGCGTGTCGTTAATTGGCTTTTCCGCTTCCATAACAACTCGAACAGTTACGAGAGGCGGCGGGCATTGCCAAATTGTATAAATATTATTTTTTGAGGTTCGTTTACCTACAACAATTTTTAAATTTAACATTACTGATATTGTAATTTAGCCACTTGATTTATAGTTTGTAGTTACAAAAATATGTTTTTATTAACATATTACTTTAATTGCTATTGCATTTAGCTGCGACTATATTGAAGCAATTGGTGTGGTACTACTGTTTGCAGCTTCGGTTTTCTATGGCGTAATTTCAGTGCATAATGTGCATTAATCGTTTACATAAAATGACATACAAATAGTGATACTTGTGTAAGTTTTAAAAGATAACTCTTCCTATTAAACACCTGCTGTGGTACCTCTAATGTATTGAAACATAGTAGTGTTTACTTTATCAAACTTCTGTAACTTAATAAGTAATCTAAAATACTGAGTAGATACAGTTGTGTATATCAGTATACTCAAACTGTGTTGTACATACTCAACATTATTTTAAATTAAACTCCTTGTGTGGAGGTACAGCTGCAGCAACTTTTTGTGTCACGAGCCGCCACTCCTTGTTTCTTTCACATCATAAATTTAGATGGCCTTGCACTATTGTTGTAAGCATGATTAACTAAAAATGTTTCCAGATATCGCTTCTCTGTCATATTGGCTCAGCAGTTCTGAAAGTTTGCACTCAAGTTATTTAATAGGAGCCTTACAATGATGCAAACAGCAAACTTTCATCTTTGTGTTTACGTGATTTGAAAACATCACACAATCGTGGAAAGCATTAAGGTATCGAACGCTAATAAAGAATTAACCATGACGGAGAAAATGGAGGCGGAGAATGATGAAAGTGTGACGTCACGACCGTTACCAGGGAAGCAGGGATAAGACTGATTTTTTCTTAAACCATGCCTAATCTAATTTAACCTAACCTAACCATTTAGTACTAAGTGAACTTGCACAGTATGTTAGTATGTACTTTAATTGTGTGGTAAAGAAATGTTAAAGCATCTTAAATACCTATTTTCATTAATAATGATTTTTTTTTTGATTGATTTATTTATGGACGCTCTTTAACATCTCAGGTCATCAGCGTCCCATTCAACTCAGGGCGTGAAACGGCCGACAAATTTTGCTCAGAGGCCTCTCTTTCAGGCTTGAGGTTCTTTTTCGTGCCGTAAATGTACGACACGGGACCCACGGCTTTACTTCCCTTCCGAAGGAAGCCATACATAGGATTTTTACGCCCCGAAAAAATCCATCGGTCCTGGCCGGGTTTGAACCCGCGATCTTGGGTGTATGAGGCAAGTATGGTAACCACTACACCACCAGGACCGACATTAATTAATAATGAATGATATTTTCACTTTTAATAAATAACTTTTAATTATATTACTGCCCATTTTCAGTATTTTAAGTGTCTTTTTGCCTGTCTATTTTAACCAAAACAAATCCCTAAACTTCCGGGTTCCGTTAAAAATATAATAATTTAAGAAACAGAAAATGACTTGCAGAAAAATGTTTTTGCATTGGGAAGTATGTTAGGAAAATATGGATTCAAAACCGCGACCATCAAAATGAAAGTAATGGCTTTTCAGGGACAGTGCCCTCATAGATCCAAAATAGTAATAAATGACGTAGTGTGGGAAAAAGTACAAAAATTTAACTATTTATGTTGCAATATAACATATGAACACGACCAAGATTTAAATAATAAATTAAGTAAATTCCAGAACAATTGTGGAATATTAGGAAGAAAATTAAAAAGAAGAACAAGAAAAGAAACAAGATTAAAAGATTACAAAACAGTGGCAATTCCAACGGTAATATATGGTTGTGAAACATGGCCGACAAAGAAAAATGAACGTGATGAAATAAATGCGGCAGAAATGAGATACCTTAGGGCTATTAAGAGATGTACAATAATGAACAAAATAAAAAATGAAGAAACAAGAGAGGAATCAGGCATATCTCCAATTATTGACAAAATAAATCAGTATAGAGAAAGATGGAGAAATCATTTGTAGAGGAGGATTAAACCCGCTACCTTAAAATGACACACGATTACCAACATAAGGGAAAAGAAATATTGGAAGACTGGAGAGACACATGAGGCCGGAACAGGGGAAGTCTCCTAATCCATGAAGAAATGATGATAATGGTGATTTACAGTAATCGCAAAGGCGTTCCTGGTACAAAAAAATGTTCACTTGACACCGCTTTCATTATATTTTTATTTATACACATATTGTGATTGTCCATTGGCTTCAAATATATACAAAAGTTTGAAGTTCGCAAGCGTATATTGTGTTTTCTGCTCTTTACAGCAGCTTTACCATGTGATATCCATTATTTTATAGTCAAGCGTGGAAGGAGAGATATCTTACAGAGATGCCAGTTGTATCTGCAAAATTACTGTATAGCATTAGCAATTATCCAACAGAAAATTTCATTGCACAAATACATCTCTAATTGCTCATTGTTCTGTGTTCTTTTTTCTGGCAACATTTTATCACATAAGAACAGCCTAATATAACCTGAAATAATAATAATAATAATAATAATAATAATAATAATAATAATAATAATAATAATAATAATAATAACGTAGAAAGTATTACACGATTTGTTCAATATCAGTATTAATTATTATTCGATGGAACACTTTTCAGTGTTTTTAACATTTCCTGGTAGTAAAAAATTACGAATTTGATACTTCTAGGGCCATTTAGTTTGAATTATTCTCAGGAATTCGATTCAACGTCAAATTTTGTATTATTACCGTAGTATATGCAAGTGTGCAACCAGAAAATTATCAAAGGCTTTAAATCACAAGAGTGGCTATTGCCAACATAATCGCTAATCACCACCCACCCAGTTACTTAAACTTTTGCGTCAACAATAAATATTTAGGAATGCTCACATTAGGCAACAATTATTATTAGGGTTTCGATGGCATATAAATGCCTAGTAGGAGGGCTTTATTTATTAAAAAAGAAACAATACACGTTCTCAGTCTGTAATTAATTTATTCCTGCAGAATCTGTAGGAGAATACAGGTGGTAGTAATCCATTTCGTGACATGTGCACTCAGAATTTGATTCCGCGAAATAACGAAGCTACTGAATACAATGCCATATCAGTGCAATTTTCTTTTTTATGTTGCTCAAAGATACAAACACAATTTGAAGAAACCAAAACCCTACAAGAGCAATGTTGCGAAATACAGAGGGAAGGGGGCCTATGCCTTTCTCTTTTATCTGAAAAAGATCGTATTATTCGGAGCATTTTTCTTTAAATACATTTTGCCACAGCACTACTCATCCTGATATATTCACTATTTTATTTTACATAAACTCATTGCAGTAATTCTACTTGCTACTCTAAATCTCTAAGTTTTCGCAGCTTACGAAAGGTCTTTACCAGGTTCTCTCGGCGTGCGATAAACATTAAGGAATTATATACAATGAAAATCAGACATAACATTAGAGTTTGAGATCAGATTATTTATGAACCTATTCGCAATTACTTACATAGATAGCTGACAGAAGTTAATAAACATCTAGGACAGGCTCTTTTGAATAGATCTTTTTCTCGATACATTCTTGCCGCTGCAGACCAGTCACGACATGTTTCGTTATAAATGAGTAATATCTCAAGATATTCTACATTGCAAAACTGTGCTATCTTACAAACTGACGTCGTTTGTTTCATACGCAAAGATAAACAAACAATTGAAATTCGGTATTAAAACATACGCAGAACAACAATTAAACAACGACATTAAAAATAAAAAACCACACACAACATATGTGATTGTTTAAACTGCATAGTTGTCATATTATTACTTTGCAATTGACGCAAAAATAGCATTTATGGGCAGAAGACTTTGAAACTAATGACTGAAAAATAAATGTTAACGTGTGGAGAAGGGGATTATCCTGTGAAACACCTGCGAATTTCATTGAATTATGCAAACGATGCGTTTTAAACAGTAACCAATTATTATTATTTTCTCAGTCATCTCCTACGCTTTTCAAAAGATATAGTTGATTCTTTTTTTAACTGAACGCAATACTTATTTGCTGCGAATATGTTGGGCTATTTCTAGCAACTTTCTGAAATACTACAGCATCGCACAACTACTGTTCTTATTTATGAGTGTACTGTCACAAAAACTTGCGGCATTTTCAAAGTGTATGTTATTGACAAAAATGTAGTCACTAGCAAGCCTTGATCCGTAAATTTCTGGTACGTTCATTCATCTCATTCCTTTGATGTTACGTCTTTATAACTCATCATGATAAGAGAATATAACTTCCGGTGACTCAAATGCATAAATAGAGCAAACAAAGACAGAAAGTGGCAGATAAGAATGAAATAGTCAGAAGGAAGGTTGTGCAAGTGCAGTTTTTATTGGGGCTATAAATGTACGAATTCTTGAAACTTTATGATTCATATTGGCACGTATGCTATGTGCATGTAGTTAATGCTTTCGATTCCATTAATGCACGTATGAAGTTCAGTTTTGTCATGCTGAGATGAGCATCGGTGTTTGTGCCAACTTGTTGAAAACTGAAAGAATGTTTCATGAAATATTTTGGTTTATCTTCCAACAAAATGCTTCAAGGCAATTTAATCTAATGAAAATGCTGGAAAGAAAAGACAATCTGCCCTCATTCCGCTTAGCAACATTGTTTGTATTCATGTATAACGAGTAAGCCTGGAGATGAAGTTCTGTTGACGTAGGCAATTGAGTTTGCGCAGTTGTGCTTATCATCTGTAGAAAGTGTTTTTGAACTTTCTGCTATGTATTTATATAGATATTGGAGTATGAAATATATGCTACAGCAATGAATATTTATTTATGATTGTTATGTGCAAAAGAAATCATACAAGTTTGTAGTAAAGAATTTCTTGTTAAATTTCCAGGAATAAAATCTCCATCAAGAAGTGCAATTTTCAAATTGGTGAACCGAAGGCGTTTTCATTGAAAAGAGCCGAAAAGCGGGGAAGGAAGGGGGGGGGGAGAAAAAGAAAAGAAAAAGGGGGGAAAGAATATGCTTGCTGAAATAGACTATCAGTTAAAAGTTCTTCTCGAAAGGATTTCACACGACTAGAGCAGCAAGTTGGTGTATTCTTCGGCAGCGCGTATAAAACCACTCAGCTGCTGCATTTTTTATGCATATAAAATTACCGCTGTACTTGATAAAAAAACAGCGTAACGAAATTGGAAGTATGTTACAAAGATAGTTATACTGCTAAATCTTTTATTTACGAAAGTAGCAGTGACAACGCTGGAGAATCACTAGGTATCTCGTGATAGTGTGTTCATGTCTAACAGTAGACACTGGGAATTCGGGAGATGGGCCGAAAGGTTTGTTCCTGCAAGCTATTGTTACAGGTGTTCAGTGAAAAATACAAAGTCTGTTCAATTAAGAATGATCACAATTTTCACATGCATAAATTTTCAGGTTCCGGCCTGTGAGAGATGTGCAAGTTGAGACATGTTCAGTTGTGCTTACAGCAAAAGGAGGTGGCACGCAACGAACAATATGCTGCTCCGAAATTCTGCTTTCGTCTCGCAAATATTCAGCCGAGGCCTATGCAATGCTACATAACGCTAATGGGAGAGTTCGTTGTTACCTATAGCACAGCTTGAAGATGTTTAAAATGTTTAAAGAACGGAGACAATCAATTTCAAAGGAAGGTGGACCCACCGCTCCAGTTGGCCGTCTTACGGAAGAAAGCATTAACACCAATGCTGTCATTGTGAGAAATGGTGGTCGATTAACATTAAGAACACTTCAGAAATTGTGATAAACCACACGTTCATAACTGAAAAGTTGCGTATGAGACGTGTTTGTGCACGGTGGGTTCCAAGACGTTCCTGATAGCAAACAGGTGGGAAAGTTATGGTCACCTCATATTTACAAGTTCATATCACACACTTGCAAAAGGCCACATTTCCGAGTAGCAAGTGGATGCTGCAACACGTACATCGCAAATGTTGCTGAGTATCTCAAAAAAAGAACGCGAAGTGCGTTTCTCATCCTCCCTATAGTCCAGATTTAGCCGTGTGTGACATTTCCTTTTCCCCCATATCGAAGAAATACCCCCGTGAGAGGCATTTTCCATCATCAGACGCTGACTTATCTGTCAAGAATGGTCTCCAACGTGTATTGGCAGAAACGCTAGGACCGATGAATTGCATTCAACGGGGGACTACTTTAAGAAAGATCATCAGAATTATGAGCAAAGGTATGTCGTCAAAAAGATAATGATTATTCCTTAGTGAACATCAGGTATATGTCATCTATAGATTGCAGTTATTTACTCGTACTTTTAAATAAAACTGAATTGTGTGTTTATCATAACAATTGTGACAAATATTAAAAGCCAGGAAATGACAGTTAAGATGCCTTTTCACTCACATTCTCTAGCAGCGAAGAAATCCTGTAAAACTTCCATCCAGTAACTTGAGGGAATTGGCCGAAAGAAAATAAGGAAATGCATCCTGCTTCACTGATCACACAAGTTGCTTTTTAATGCAACAGTTTTTACGCATTTTATCAACTACTTTCGGTTATAGCTCCACAAACGAGTGAAAAAGTTCACACACCTTCATTAATTTGAACTCAACAAAGAATGATAACTATGAGAATCATATGTAAATGCAAGTATTAATCAATCAGGCATCTATCTACCAAATGAGAATATGTTAAAATGGAGGCTTAGGTTTTAGTTACATAATGTTCTTTTATTTCTGGCGCCCTGAAACAACGGATCGTTCTTCAGATATATTTTAGAGTTCGGTCGGAAGTACCTGGAATCCTAGAACCCTCAAACGATGAGTCACCTGGTCTGACTCAGATGTAAACTACAGGTAGTATTGAGGCGCTTCCAACCTTCTCTTTCCGTTACCCTACTAACAAAGAAAGACGTCTGGTTCATCAGCATTTTGTTGCTGCTCAACCATTAGTCCACTACTTGTTATTTTCAGTATATCTGAACATTTTTAATATTGCAGAAAAATTACAATCAAGCAAATCAAATTATATTTTTGAAATTATATTCGAAGAGAAAAAAAGTGATATCTAGATATAAATAAACACATACAAAGCGAAACTTCTAAAACTAACACCGCAACCAAAATGTATACTTTAAGAGAGTGGCGGCTCGTGAGATAAACCGTTGCTGCAGCCTACTCCCACATACGGAGTTTATGTACAATATCTACAACAGTGTGGGTGCACAAATATACTGATATACACAATAACGAGGGGCGTTCTAAAAGTTCGCGGCCTGATCAAGAAAACACAAGATTTAAGAGAAGTGTTTTTATGATTTGTGTTTTTATTTTTTAACACAGTCACCTTGTAAATCAATACATTTAGTCCAACTACTTCCCAACTTTTTAGTGCCTCAGTAAAATTAAATTTGTTCAATTGTGAAAAACATGCGTCTGTCCAAGTTTCAATCTAATCATTTGATGTTAATCTTCGCCCACCCAGCCATTTTTTCAGGTTTGGGAACAAAAGGTAATCGCTGGGAGCAAAATCCGGCGAATATGGCGGATGTGGAAGCGAAGTTTTGCAGTAACAATTCCAGATGTGTGAAAGGGCATTATCCTGATGAAAGAGAGAGGTCCCCCCCCCCAATGATAGTCTGAATAGCATCCTTCAGTTGCTCCAGTAATACTGGAAGTGTAATACTTCCCGTGATGAAGGCAGTCTAGAGGATCACACCACGAGAATCCCAGAAAACCGTAGCTATGACGTTCATGTAGATGGAACCATTTTTTAATTTTCTTTGGTGCACTTTCATCTGTTGCCACCCACTGTCTGGACTGCTCTGGCATGTAGTGATGAATGTTTCATCTACTGTTATGAAACGTCGGAGAAACTTATTGCAATTGCGTTTAAACAAGTCTTAACACTCTTGCGAAACGTTTTGATCCATTGTTAAAACGCGGCAAGCTTTCTCTTACCCACAAATACATGTAAAATGTAATGGGCACGGGCTATCGAAGTCTTTGCAATGTCAGCGAACTCCCGTACCTTCATTAAGTACGGCATTGTGAATTTTTGTCACAATCTCGTCGGTCGTAGCAGTTTTGGGTCGCCCTGAGCGATCATCATCATCTTGAATGGATGTACCACCACCCTTAAATTCAGCAGACCACTTTTTAGCTGTCGAAAACGAAGGAGAAGAATTCTTTAATGTGCAATATAACTCCTTTTGTATTTCTGTTGGGATTAAACCCTTCAAAACGAAGTACGCCGATGACTGAGATGTTAAAGATCGTCCATAAATAAACAAAATCAAAACGAAGTATTATCACAGCGCATAGTTCTGTTTTAGCCATTTTGTAGAAAATGTTAACATCAGTTTGTTTACACGATCTTCACAAACAGGTGACTAGGTACACGCGTTTAAAACTGTACAGCGCGCCATTTAAAGAATGATACTTATAGTAATTTGGCCATCTTCACGACATTTCTGAGTCAGACCAAGAACTTTTAGAACTCCTAATAAAATATACTTTCTTATTATACAACAGAAGGCTGATAAAATAAAAACTATATTTTAATATAAACCATAACACATCAGGGATCTACAACAGAATATATTAAGAAAATTAATTTTTAAAAAAGTGTATAGACGTACTTACACCAGATTCACTATTTGTACGTCATTTTATGTAAATGCAATAATGTGTCATGAAAGACCGTAGCGACTAACAGCAGTAACACACCAGTCGCTTCAATATAGCCGGAATTAAAGTAATACGTTAGCTAACATTTCAAAAAGTTTTATTTTTGTAGCTACAGATAGCTAAATCACTATACAAGTAAATGCAAAATTTAAAAATTTCTGTAGCTAAATGAAGTCTCAAAAACTATATTTAACAAGCTGGCAATGCTCGCCGGCTCGCGCATCCTTCTGAGTTGTAATGGAAACGAAGCTGCCAATCAACGACACATATTTCTCCCGATGCTGCCCGCTGTCCAATTCTTCGTTTCGGTTGTACTTGCTATCTCGGAGCATAAAGCAAGCTTCTTTGTCATGCCACCGCTATGAAAGAGGTTGCAAGTGCATCAAATTTATGCTGACGAGATTGGTGGTGTACCAGAGGATGCAGACATAAGAATTATATCAAAGCAGCGCGCTATTAAGGGAACCGGGAGTGAGTTTTTGGCCCAATCAGTCAAAAAATTTAATTCCCCCCCCCCCAAATTGTTCCTTGAACCTTTGGGCATCCATAGATAATCAACATTTCCTTTCGGGCTCTACAGCCATTTAAAGACTCCCGCGTGTCCTTTTAAATTACGCTGTTTTCCAGCATATTTATATATATATATATATATATATATATATATATATATATATATATATATATATATAAAAAACAGCGTTTTTCTCAAAATTTCATTTTCATACATTCAAAATGTCCCACGCGTAACAGTTTTTGTTTAAATTCAATTATATTTTCCCAGAATATGCAGAAATATGCATTGTAATATTTAATAGGACAAAATACATGCTAATACCAACAGTGATAATTTCAAAAGTGAATATTTTCTGTGAAAAGAAGATGGTTTTTAAATATTGAAATTTCTTATAGATTTAAAAAATATCACAGTTCCCTCATCAAATTTAATTAAAATGTCTTTCTACACAATTGTTGTATGTGGTTCACAATTGCAAAAATGCCAACGAATTTTCTCAACTCATGACCGCTTATGATTATGCGACATATTTATGAATTACTTTATAGTTCGCAAAGTATTTATCCAATTTGAATGAAACATTAACTGCAATGCAATCGCGGTAAAAGTTTCAGAAAAAGTCATACAAAAATGTGGAACTTTGAAGATTCATTCCCGGTGTCCCTTAACAATAAATTCGTATGTCAGCATTCAGAAATGATTTTAAGCCGGACTGAAACTGTGCACCTGAAGAGCAGGCCCTGGCTTTGGTTGCATTCCACATGAAATGCAAAGTTATACTGCCGGTCGGTACGGTAACACTTGGAGTTGTCTACATAGCATCTTGTTGACATGACTGTTTATATGACCGAGGTCAAACGTGATAAAGTCTTGCTCTTTACCATGAAAATGTTAATGAGGCCAGCCAGCTCTCCGTTATCTATAAATCTCTTCATGAACGTTGTATTGACACTGTTCTCTCCCTATTCTTTTGGTTTTTAATGGAATATTGTCAGTCTACGAGTAATAACATGCCCTACGCGGAAATTCTGCCGTGATAATTACTCGAAAATATCAATAGGCAGATCAATATTAGATAGTAATTTCTGATGAATGAAAAATGATAGGCAGATCGTTGCATAACATTAAGAACACTTGCATGGGGGTGTTTCTGCACGGTGGACTCCAAGACTAAAGAACTTCGCATGTTTGCTTACAGTTGAAGATGATGTTTCTTTCAAAGGTAATCAATCACTGCTTACATCATTTCGATTCTACAGTGTTGGGAAAGTTTATGGTCATCACTATGCAAGGAATGGTTTACCGGCATGTTGTACCTGTACACACATCTGTAACTGGGCAATACCACATAGATGTCCTGAAAACTCTGTAAGACCGTATCAAACACTTATTTCCGTGTTACAGGATATTTCACAAAAAGCAACTAGAAATGTATCCTTCATCCTCCCCAGAGTATGCGTGACCTTTTCCTTTTCCCCCAAATGAAGAAACACCTTCAAGGGGAATCGGTCCTGGTGGTGCAGTGGTGCCACCACCACTTTCATGGGAGGCATTTTCATCAAGGCCGTGTAGGCGATTCTGAAGGTTCTGTCAAGAAATGTTCCGGTATGTATTTGAAGGCTGGTCGAAACGCTGGGAAAGATGCATTACGTTGAACTATGAGAAAGATCATCAACATTATGATAAATTTTTATTCAACAACCCTTGTATTTCACTTATAGGTAGTCATTAAAAGTGTTGATAAAATTGTCATGTTTGTTACTAAAATATTTATACATAATTTAAAAATAATATTGTCTCTAAATGCGATGAGTAAAGTTGAAATCTTAGGAGAACTATAGGTTCAGGTTAACTACCCCTGACACACAACACACGCAGTCAGTCCCGTTACAATACAATTTTGAAAGTAATTGATACCTTTGACGACAGTGCGTGCTTTACAATGAAGGTTGCGAAAACTCTCGCAAGCGAAGAATTTTTTTTAATGGTGTTTGACGCCCGTTTTTGATAATGAGGCACCTCAGGCGGTGAACACTGATAATACACGAGATGAAATGATAAAATGGGAAAGGATTTTTTTAAGGAAGGAAACGTTCCAGGCCTAAGTTTTAGAGTACCTCCCCGGCATTTGCTATTTATGAAGACTTAAGAAAACCTCAGTCACGGAGGAAGGTCCTGGCGGGATTCGAACCCCAGACCTCCCGCTCACGAGTCCGCGCCTTAACGACCTCGGCCACACGTGGCGTTGAATTGTATGTTGATTTATATTCCATAGAGAATAACTTTGCAATGGTTTCTAATACAATTAAACATTTAGAAACATCAAATATTCAGTGTCTAAAGTCATAAAATTATAGGATGAAATAGTCCAAGCAGGTTAACCGAACACCATTTACAATCCTCTGTTACCGAACGTGTGAAACAAAAATTAAGCAATATTCTGAGGAAAAATAATGTTTATTCAAGAAGATGTGAAATAAAGGTTGTGATACTAAGTAGTAAATAAGGAGTAACCGCAACCAGAGAAAAATGTTGTGCCTTATTTTCGCTTTGCTCCCATCACTTACTGGGATGTACTGCGGGGTTTTTCCGCTAATGAAAATTGTTTTCGTAATAACCGGAGCAGATTCACGTTTGAGGCACTGCAGATGTATGTTGTACATTGTAATTGTGGTTACATGTTTCGCGAAGAAAAGGAGGAGTACCTAACTGATGAATAATTCTGTGGCAATTATTCCGCACACAAAAAAAAGTATATATGTGATGAACAGAGTGAGAAAAGTCGTTAAAATATATCGTTTTAATGATTTTCAGGATGTATTTTTAATAAATTTCCAGCTGATTATCGTTAAAGCAACACGTTTTCAAGAGACCAATTTATGGTGAATGTTTCTTCATTTGACGGAAAACACAATGATATTAGTTACATTTTATTTAGTGCTTATTTTCAAGGTCAACTCACTTTTTTTTTTTAATGGGAACCCCAATTTTTTAAAACAGATTTTGGTTTTACACTTAAAAGAAAACAAATTTTGTCTGAAACTCTATTTTATTAAACCAATATCATTTTACAAAACATTTAAGAAGTTTAAATAAAGTTATTAATGCTAATACATTGAAAGACTAATTTAATTTATTTGAAACCTGTTTTGTTAAATCTGATTGAATTTAATAAAACACAAATGAAGTTTAAACACAGAAGCAAAATGTGCACGGAAGTTTAGTTTCTTTTGTTTATCTTACTCATGAGCAAACAGTTAATAGCTTAATGACTGTAGGATTAAGTTACAATTTTGTGTTTATTGAATTTCTCCAGCGATGGAATGAATATTCATGTGCTCATCATGGTATGCACTTTACAAGAAAGAGTTGAAAGTATTTTTATTTATGGGTCTACGAATCAATGTGCAAGACAGACAGCTCGAATATTCAACGAAACAGCTTTTGGTAGAAGATTAAATCGTACTCAGGTAAGTGGCTTAGTTGAGAAATTTAGACAAACAACCCTGATGCTAATAAAAAGAAAGGTATCGCAAATACTCACAAAGTCACTACAGTTGAAGTCCTAGGATATGTTTCTGCTAATCCAAAAACTTCATATCATAAAACATCTTCTTACATCGAAATTTAATGAGTTCAATTAGTAAAATTTTGAACGTACAAAAGCTTCATTCTTATAAACATTAAATACACATAACGTTTACTGAAGATGGTTTTGTTCGAAGAATCGAATTTTATGAAATAATGTCCGAGAGACTAGGAGAATCACCCGAATTACTAAGAAAATTTTGCTTTTTTGATGAGTGCACATTTTACATTAACGGTTCCGTAAATCGACATAATTGTAGGTACTGGAGTGATGATAAACCACATATTTTGAGAGAGTGTCATACACAATGGCAGAGGAAAATGTCCGAGCAGGTATTCTAGCTGATACAGGCATTGGTCCATTATTTTTTGAGAAAATTCTCACTGGTGTTTTGAACGTAGAAATGTTAGAAGATGTTATCAATCCTCTCATTAATGAAGAAATTGAAAACCAGCCAGATGAGAATAATAGAGTTGTTTTAAATGAATATTTGCTTACATTCCAGCACGATGGAACACCACCACATTATACTCAGCTTTGGACAGTGACTCAATAATATATTCCCGAATAAATGGATTGGTAGAAGAGGGATTATTGAATGGCCTGCAAGAACCCCAGATTTAAAACCATTAGATTCTTTCTGTGGGGAGAACCTAAAAATGACTCGTTTTTAAAACATAGCCTGCCACAATTGAAGAAATCTGACAAACGATAACCACAGATTGCACGAATATTCCTAAATGCGTGTTTCAGAATGTTAGACAAACTTTGGAAAATAGGCTGTATTTTTGTAAAGAATGAAATGGAGAGCACTTCGAGAACTTATTAATGATAAACAGAGATTAGTTTAAAAAACAAATTTCCATTTTCATGTTTAGAATTATGAGAAAGGCAAACAAAAGAAACGCAATGTCTGTATTTAAATTGCATTTGTGTTTCGTTATATTCAAACAAATGAATTCTAAGTTATCTTTCAATATATTAATGTTAATAATTTTTATGAAGTTCCTTAAATATGTTATAAAATAATGGTTGGTTAATAAAACAAATTGCGGACAAAAGTTTATGCACAAAACCAAAATCTGTTAAAACATTTGTGGTTCCCATTAAAAAAAGATGAGTTGAAATTATGCATTAAATAAAATGAAATAAATAAATTAAATAAAAAATCGTTGTTGTTCCCCCTCAAATGAAGAAATATTCACCATAAATTATTTTTAAGATAATCAGTTAGAAAGTTAAAAAAAAATTCTGTATAGCTATTTGTGTTTAATTTTAGAGATATTTTTACATACATTCATTTTCCGTAATTGAACATACAACCAACTTACTGCACTGTCAAGACAGGGTCTATATACCATACTGCAGTCATTTTGTTAACGATCCCCAGGATTAGAAGCCGTTATGAAAAAGTTATTCTTTTTAGACGATATTTGAAATCGTTTTGTAGGATTTAATGCTTTCGATCGTTATCTCAAAATACTCCTCGTTTTATTTGGGTTAAAACTGTGCATAGAAGCTCTGTAAAAATCTGGTGTACTAAAATTATAAAAGCATACCGTCAGAATACATTTAATGGGTTAGCCAGAGCGTAATCTTCCTTCCCTCTGCCAATTTAAATAAAATAAAACGTTAGTTTATTGTGAACGAAAAATGTTCATAAATTGTCTAAATTTCGGGAAGAAATTCTCCAGCCGCACGTGGAATCTGATGCCGTTCTTCATAAGGAAGACCCTGAAGCTTAAATGCTCCATTTAGTCTCCAAAAACAGCTAACGATACGATGTGGCGAACAAGAAACCTGTCAGGCACCATTTTAACTTGATTTACATCAGAAATTACTCATAATGTCGATAATCAATCTCCATTAAGACAACGTAATGACCGTCTGTGTATTTGCATGCAACAACAACATGCTTGGTAGAGTTATTCGTTTAAAGCAGGCGTGTCTGCGTTTGGAATCCATTTGATATACCATAAAACTTTCGAAAAAATGTGGGAACACATTAATCTTGTCACCTCCATTATCATCTGACAAAGGCGAGGCAATGTTAAGACACACCGCGGTAGCTTTCTCGATTTATTAACATCTTCTTCTCAACGCCCATGTTTCTTTTTGACGCTCACCGAATCTGAGTCAATGAATTAGGACAGATCTGTAAAACTGTAATCCATTGAACGATTGGAAGTGTTTAAATAGTGTAAAAAGTTGCCAAAATATCATGACGCTCCATGCCGCCCACACCATATTTACGAGAGCAATAAAAATTGAGAATTATTATTTTTCTTTCACGTAATAGAGATACTCACGAGAAGAACAAATTGAAAACCCGCAAGTTGGGGCGATACTTCTGTACTGCTTCCCTCGAACGAACTCGCAGTAGAGCAAGTTAACTTGTATCACTAGATAAACATTGACACTACAAATAAATGAATACTCATAGAAACCTTTTGTTTATTCCAGTTTCTCAAAGTATTCCCCTGGCTCTGTATGCCCCTCTTCTTCGGGACTAGAAAATCGGTGATCTCGAAGTCGGCTCTTCACAGTAGGGAACAAGAAGCAATCGCATGATGCCAGATCGGGACTACAGGATGAATGAGTCATTAGTTTTGCCTCAGTTCCTTGCAGAAACTGCATTGTTACATTAGCGGTGTGAGCTCATGCATTGTCATGGTACAACAAAATGTTTCTTAGTCCTGTCTTTGAACGCCGTTCTTGGCTTTTCTGAGACACTTTCGGAAGGCAAATTTCTGTGTTCTATTTTGCAGTAACAGACCTCTGATTTTCGAGCACAATGGTTGCCACGTGACCACTTGTGCAGAAGGAAGATGCAACCACCCCCCTCCCCCCGCCAGTCTCCTTGACCACCTCACGACTTTGACGGGTGATTGGTCATCAGGGAAAACTTAAATAGAGGACTGACGTTTTGTTTCTGGACCAAACTGATATATCCCTGTTTCGTTGCCTGTAACAATATCTGAAACAAGGCGAGAATTTCCACAATTAAATCTTTGTAGCATTTATTGACACCATTCCATCCTGTGGAGCTTCTCTGATTCAGACAAATTATGGGGCACTCATATTGAAGATATTTATTTTACACGAAGGTGCTCATGAAGGATGGTTGAAACACTCGGCGAACTAATCGCTAATGCCAGCTCAATATCCTTGTAGGTTAGCCTTGGATTATTGTTTCCACAGAGGTGATCTTCTCAGTCTCTACTGATGTTGGTTTACCACTCTTCTCTTCGTCTTTAAGAGATTTCTGCTCTATCTTTAATTCTCCAAACTAGCGGAACACAGTAGCGCATGAAGGAGAAAAGTCCCCGAATGCCTCCCTCAAACGCTCAAGTGACTGCGTTTCATTTAAGTCACATTTGAAATTGTACAAGATCATCACACGAAAATGCTCTCCCTGAATCTCATTGCACTTACAAGTTTACACTTTCCAGACTTAAAACATAAAGTGCAGGAAAACGAATAACACAATAGAACTCTGCCTGCTACTATGGCAACACTAATTTCCTCCCAGTAACAATGCTCTCCCTAGGGATGGCCAATGTTCCGTATCTCAATACTTATCTAGTGATCCTCGTATTAACTTGCGACCTACCGACTCAACTGAGTATCAAAAATCACAATTCTCAAAACCAACAGCTCGGACAAAACTGAAGCGACTGAAAAAGGATGCCTTTTCACCTTGTCAATGTCAATGGGGTGGCAAATTTAATACCCTCCAAGCCAACAGGGCTACCCTCGTAGAACGTTACGAAAAACTTGTTTCTACTTAAGTGACTAACATTACAGGATTTCTTTTCATAGTACTTGCTGTTTCGAGAGTAAATCTAGTTTAATCTATAGGTTGTTTTAAAATTATTTTCCCATTTTGAACAACTATAGGTTGTTTCCGTTTCCACATTGAGCAGTTTCTATTTTATTCAAGAAAAATAGCACGTAAAAGATACAAAATTTGCCGGGACCGAGATATTATTCCGAAATGCAAAAGTTTCCAGATATTTCGGTTGGGAAATGAACAGGTTTTACTGTATATTAATCTAAAAATCATAAACTTTTCATTATAGACAAAAATTCAATTCACATGTCTCTTAATGAATGCTTTCCTCATGCTGAGTTGTAAGGAATTACTTTCAGGTAGTGGAATAATTTTCCTTCACGAACATGTTCCGAAGCTTAATATTGTCAATGTGTAAAGAAAATTAAGAATGCAGCATGGGTATGAGAACTCAGAATTTTAAATGTTAGATTTATTTTCCCTACTTAATAAAACTGAGTCGTTTTAAAGAAGAAGAAGAAGAAAAAAAAAAGAGTTCAGATTTTGACAAGTTCTTACACGGTAGTATGCACTATCTTTTCCTAAATACCTTAAAGTGTTTTATATGCAACAAATCGTCAATTTCATCTCCCACAAACTTCCTTCAAATTACTGAAACTTTAAACAAAAGAAATCTGTCACGCAGGAGCTGCGTAAACTAAACGAATTCCTCAAGTTGGGTTTGTGAAGGTTATTACAGAGGGTTAGAGCAGATAATGTAAAAAACAAGTAATGCTAACTGAATGTGTGTGTGTGTGTGTGTGTGTGTTTTAAAATAAAAAGAACATCTTTCAGGCTTAAGAGCATGTACTTTTCCTGTACCATTATTATTTTATTTCCAATTGCACTTAACTGTATAAAAACTAAAACGGAACGTGATTAACATTTAGGCTAGATAGTTAATTTTAGACGCACGGTTGCTTGTTTCTCTGTGGTTCTCTCCGCTTGCATTTATTGCACACTTTGCACCAGCGGTTCCCAAACTATGGGGGGTCGCGGTGGATATGTGGTAAATACTTATATTTAAGAACTTGTCCAATTTCACGTCGTTCTTATTAAGAATGTTTAACTGTTTCATTACGGTTATTTTGTCCGGTTATGTAGCAGTGCAACAATGGCTATTGTGATTGAATAGATGTCACACTGTTGAAGCTTGCGAGCGAACTTGCAAATTAATTACCATTAAGGAGCACTGTGAATAGCCAATAATTTCTTTTTTTGAGATAGGGATCGTGCATGCAAGAAGTTTAGGAACCGCTGCTTATATGCCTACTACCGTTTAAGATTTGTGTATCAGCATTGCCTGGGATTCGGCTTTTTCCACTGCCGTTCGGTACTAAAGCCGCAGAATGGCCGCTATCTGTAAATCCGTCCATGCGCATGTGCAGACTATTCCTCACATGGTCTGGTCGCTTAGCTCAATTGTTAATGCTAAGGATAGCAATCCCCGATATGCCACATCTCCTCCCTGGCCACCTTAATCGTTGTTCCGGCGATTACAAAAAATCTCCTAATGGTCCAAGCTCCCTGATTTTTATATAATTTTCTTTGTTTTATTTAAATGGTATATACCTCGTTTCGTTTAAAAAAACAAATATTTTATTTTTAAATTTTGGGTTTCGTGTAAACATTTACTCATAATGTCCGCTCTCCCTGGTTTTCAGGAACTATTTTTCTTATTTTATTTCAATGGCATATACCGAATTTCGTTGAGAAAAAACAAATGGCGGGCGCTAGTGCGATTTTTAAATTTTCGCTTTAGGTTAGTCCCCATTCCCAATGGTCCAATTTTGCTGGTTAACGAACCCGATGATTCGTTGCTAATTGGTTGTTATATGCATAGTGTTGTTAAGAAAACACGCGTGCGCCTAGTAAGTAGGATAGATGGAGATTTGAATAAATTTTTCAAAAAAAAAAAAAAAAAATCACTGGTAAAACCGCAATGGCTGCATTCCTTCGGAATTCGCTAAAAGCCATAACGAAGTGCCTGCTCCCTCAGCAGGCACTTCGATACCAATTGGCGTAAATTGTCTGAAAGAGGTTTCTCTATAGTTTATTGCGTGAAATAAACCAGAGTGTGTGCAAAGCAGCAACTGACACACAGACACTCCATCCTTTCACTCGTTCCAGCATCTCGTAAACATGTTTGAGATGATATAAACATCTTATTAGAGACAAAGACAGAGAGATGGGAATGCACGCTCTCCAAGGTGATCTGTAGTTACATCTTCCTGGCATTTTGCTGGTTGCTCTTTGAGGTGTACCATCTCGAGAAGACTTGCCTGCACAGTAATGTAGTCATTCAATGATTCGTGCTTGAAGCTGTGACTGGAGAGAGAAAGTCTGATTTGTGGTGACTGATCAAGCACGCTACATGATTTCGTCTTTACAACTTCTGAAGATCGCGTACCGCACCTCAACTATGTGACATGTTTGTGAAGAGTCGGGGTGAAATACAGTAAGGTAAATGACTTCATTGCTGCTCTGAAAAAGATTCTTGTAAAGATCCCAAATCGTCAACTTTTGCACCGAGAAGTTACTGGACTTCACCTGTAACAATTCCCTGCCATAACCGGGTGGGGTACTTGGACAAGTTGTGCAGTTTTACTATGCAAAACCTTAAACAAATAATCAAAAGCTTCATATGTGCCCTAAATTCAACGGGCGCAACAAACATCAAGCATGTTCTACGACAAAGATCTAGTGTTGGGACTTCCCGCCGGGTATGACTACAGACAGGTATTTGCCTGGGTTTAGAAGAAGAAGAAGAAGAAGAAGAAGAAGAAGAAGAAGAAGAAGGAACAGTGAAAAGAAGCTGGCAACTGTAAGGGACACCTTGACGGATTTGCCAAAGTCAAACTTAATTTCATTTTCAATAATAATCCGGATGTGGAAGCCTGTGGAACTTCCGCTGAACTTTCTTTCCGTGTGTTTACAAAGCATTAGTTTCAATGGATGTTCAGCGCAATCTTTTCGTACATAAGGACTTCCTGAATTTAAAGCTACAGTGACTTACTTCAAAAAACATAAAATTGCCTAATGTAGGTAACAAACTGTTTGAAAGTAATTTGCTTCCTAGTTTTTTTTTTTTTTTTTAATCATTCTGTAATAATTTTCGGAAGCTTTCTTTCCCCTTTCCAAAAATAATTTTGCATTTTAAACTTCGTGTTCTGATCATCACCTAAACCAAAGAAACCTAACGCAGTAGTTCAAGTGTTTAACGATTCGGGAGTTTCCGGGTTCAATACCGTCTGACATTATTTATTTATTTTTCCCCCTCATCCTTGGGCGAGTTTTTGAATGGATATTTTCCCAAATTTTCCGCTCTCCCATTTCATATCATTTCATTCCGTCGGTTCTGTTTCAGGTCAAAAGTGCCAGGGCGCGGTGTGACGATAGCTTGCGCTTTGGAAAGGTTTCTACCGCAGCGTCTGGTATGGATCTTCTGAGGGACTTGAATTCCTTGGGAATGTTCCACCGATCTGGGAGTGTTTTATCGGGAAATATGTTAGGAAACACGCGCAGTAACCGCCCTCGGATTCTGGTGTCTCCCTCAGTTTATCCCTTTCTCCAGAATATGCCCCGATTAGGGGACTAGTGATATCCAAATTTGCCTCATACGCCCAAGATAGCGGATTTAATCCCAGCTAGGGTCGATGGATTTTTTCAGACGTAAAAATCTTAAGCACTGTTTCCATCGGAAAGGAAGTAAAGCCGAGAGTCCCATGTCGTAGATTTACAGCACGTAAAAGAACCTCAAGCCTGAAAGAAGGGGCCTCTGCCCCAGAACCATAACCTTGAAACGTTCTGGTGGTTACAGTGCTATAGCACATGTCTAATTTTCTGATGTAATACAGGACCTATTTTTACTTAATAAAGTAATGTAAAAAATACTTCGTTTTCAAGTTATAGTGGTGTGAAGGAAAAAATGAATTAATCTCAACTTGGAACGTTACTTTATTCACTTTCTATGGTTACACACTAACGTTTTTTTACTATCTAATACCAAATATTAAGAAAATTATATCGACAAACTATAGGTACTGTTCAAAATTGCGACCACCATTATTGAAACACAAAGTGCAACGCTATATGTGGTCGGTTAAGAAGATCGTCAAAAGCAAAAATAATGCTAGCAAATAATTATTTTGCTGTGTCCATGGGAGTTTCATAAACAATTGACTTAATATGACTCCAAACACAAAAATCAACTGGAGTCATATATGCTGAACGTGCCAAACAAACAACTGGACCTGCTCTCCCTATCCAACGATTTGGAAAATGTACATTTAAATAATTTCGACGATTTAAGCTGGAATGTGCAGGTGCATTGTCGTGTTGAAAGATCATGTCTCTGCTAACTTTAATGGGGACATTTTTAAATAGTTCTGGAAGCATTTCCTCAAAAAATATGCCATAAACATGTTCATTCAATCATGCAGGCATAACATGTGACCCTATCATCAAGTTATCAACAAATCAAACCCAAATATTTGCAGAACATTTTCATTTTTGTGGATATTCTCCACAGCTTATCATTAGTGTCAAAAAGAAAACCATTTTTTAAAAACTTGCCTCATCTGTCTATAATATGCGTCTAGCAAAATCAGGCTCCTTGTTAACGGTATGTAAATATCATCAGCAAAATGTCTGTAAGGATAATCATTTGGGATTAAAGTTTATGCTTTTTGCATATGAAATGGATGCTTTTCATACTCACTTAAGACTCTCCATGCAGACACGTGGCTGATATTCATCGAATAGGTACCAGCTCGAATTTTAATTCGTGGATTATTTTCAAATCTCTGCAAAACCTCATCTTCACAGTTCGATTCGCTCCTGAACTTACTTTGTTTACCTGGAACTGACCACTATGTCGCAGACGTTGATCCAGTCTTGAAAATGTTGTATGGCAAGGAATATGGCGGTGAAGGTGTTGTTCCTCATAGATTCGCTTTGCCAAATTAACATTGCCGTAAGCTGCTGCAAGTTCCTAATGCATGTCTGCAATATTTGTATACCAATGCATTTTAATACCATGAAATTAAATAAACAGATCTCACAGAAGATAGTTGTGACTTACTATAACAAGCCAACTTATTTCTATGGTAACAAAAACAGCTGAAACATAAAGGCAGCCGTAAGGTGAGTGAGTGATGAGCTCTGTCTTTTATACTGAAAACGAAACTTTTCCGAACACGATTTTATTACGAAAAAAAAAGGTTTATTTTCACGTTCCCTATCACATCAAAAAAGTAGGAATATTTATTCTGATACTCCCTATGGAGTGCGTTCCGCATCCTGTATACCCACCGGATCTCGTACGAAATAGTTCAACACAGATGAAGAAATAACAGAAAAGGTACGTCACTGAAAACGTTGTCGTTTTGATGAGTAGAAATGAAAGTAATGCCACACGTCCCTCAGTATCAGCGCTAGGACGTTAGCTCCAGCAGTAAACCAGGTGACCCTCTCACATTCTCGCGCTGCTTTTTTGCCCATCACTTTGCACTGACCTTCAGATTTTTCTTTTCTTTCTTATCCCTAGGCCAGGTCATATAGCTCACGGTTTCTTTCTGTTGTGCAAGGAAAACTAATCGCATAAAAATGTGCACATCATAAAAGGAAAGCTAATTGAATCAGAATGGGATGTGAAATCACCAGAAGATTTTTTTTGTGACCTTCGTACGTGTTCAGGTATTTGAAATGTATATTTCCTTGGTTGCATCAATCGCACGGTTCGCCATCAAAGGAGGACGTCAATGCTGCTTACAAACACTACAGTAACTTCCACGTTGGTCACTTCTATAATTAAAAAGGGCCTTTTGAAACACACGAACTCACAAGCACTCGTTGAAAGACTAGTCATAGGTTGCTTACTTGCACATGCATCATCACTACGAAAGTTTTGAGATGAGGGAGTGGGAATTTGACCCACTTAAAAGAAAATGTGACAGAACCTACTAGTAAAACGGTACCTAGTTTGTCTTGGTGGTGTAGTGGTAACCATACTTGCCTCCTATCCCAGGATCGCATATTCAATCCCGGCCTGGATCGATGGATTTTTTTCGGGTGTAAAAATCCAAGGCTTCGGAAGGAAAGTAAAGCCGTGGGTCCCTTTTCGTAAACTTACGGCAGAAAAAAGAACCTCAAGCCTGAAAGAAAAGGCCTGAGCAAAATTTCACGCCCTGAATAGAATGGGAAGCTGATGACCTGAGATGTTAAAGAGCGTTCGTAAATAAACCAAAGCAACAACAACAAAAGGGCATCTATTCCAGAAATGCAAACAACTCCTCCCGTGCACAGTCAGTCGCTACGAGGACAGAGAGCATTTCCGCGCTATCATTCTTTATGATTTCAAGAATGGTTTAAATGAGTCTCAATGCCTTGAGCGCCACTCCATCCAGGAAAACAGTTTCCCGCTGTTTGCGGAATTTAAAAGGGATCTAATTTCACTGTAAGATGAGGAGAGAATTGGGCTTCCGGAACGGCAGTGACTGAGCAAAACTTTGTCTCGGTGGAAAAAATGGTACGCAAAAACAATCGCGTAACATTAAAGGGCATCGAGACAGCCTTCCAGTTTGGATCGTCAGCAGTATCAAAAATCCTGCACGATCATCTTCGTATCAGGAAGATTTCCTCCCGCTGGGTGCCCCACAATTTGACAGAGACACAAAAGCGAAACCGCGTCGAATGGTGTGAAGAAATCCTGCAGACATTCGAGAGAGCTCAGAGCTTGTTTCTTATGTCACCTTGGGTGATGAAACACGAATTTAACAATTTGACCCAGAGACCAAATGACAGTCGGCAATGTGGAACTTCACCAACGAAAGTGCAGAGGGGCCGAAGTGTTGGAAAGAAAATGGTGGTCACGGTTTTTCTTTTTCCTCCAAGACCGCTGGAGGTTACTTGTTTGCCTCCGAAAGTTTTCGACAAGCTCCGAGAACGCAGTCCAGGGACAGGAGTGAGGGAGACCCTGCTTCACCACAACAACGCCTCCGCTCACACGACTAACATCACCTGTAGTCCACAGAGATGAGACGAATTACTCATCCTCCCTACAGTCCTGACCTTGCCCCATGTGAATATTTCTCTTCCCAATGGTAAAAATCGCATGCGAGGAGAGCGATTTTCCAGTCCTAAAGGAGTTGTGGCTGCATATGAAAATGAACTTCCACCCTTGAGGAAAATGAGGGACAGGGATGCTTTGATTTTTGATGATGAATAAATGAATGGTGTTTAACGCCCTTTTTTGCTACAGAGGCACCACAGGCGATGGACACTGATGATACATGAGATGAAATGATATATTGGGAAAGAATTTATTTTTAACTAAGGAAACGTTCCAGACCTAAGTTTAGGGTACCTCCCCGGCATTTGCCATTTATGAGGACTGAGGAAAACCTGGAAAAACCTCAGTCAGTGAGGACGGTCCTGGCGGTATTCGAACTCAGGCCTCCTGCTCATGAATCCTCGGTCACCCGTGGCGGTTTATGATGAATGATAAGAAAGTGTACAGAGTGTGGTGGAAAGTACTGCAACAGTCGGAGTGAATCTATGCAATCCCATTTGACATGTCTCAAAACTTTTGTAGTGACGAGGGAACGTACACTTTCACGGCCGAAGTTGCAGATAGGAGGTTTCGTCCACAACTGTGGCGGGCATCTTCAGTGGCGTGGACTAAGTCTCCTTGAAGAAGGTATCTGATGACTGAAGATGTCCGCCGCAGTTGTGGAACCCCTAGCTCCAGCATCCCGGAAGATACCTCTGGTGATATCTTCCGTAGTGACCCTCATACGGCCATCTCCTAGTAAGGCCTCTGTAACTCAAATATCCTCGCGGCTCCTGCGAACGTAATGCCGCTTGAATAATTATCGCGTCATATCATAGAAATATGCCGCACTTCTCAGATAATTTATGCTCCTAAGCACTGCTAATAGCATTTGCGTTAGTGTAGTTATCGTTGAATCATCTTCATTTTCGAAATTCTTCATCTACCAAAATGAAATATTCATTGAAGTTGACGACGTTGTTGGAAAAATTGAAATTCTGTTCCGCATTGTCTCAGACATGTTCCGGCCTTCATTTGAAGAGTTTCCCTTCGAGCCATAGCAGAGAGTCGAAAACACCAACAATGTAGAAGAGGGAACAGGATATATCCGGATTGGATAGCTCTGTATTTAAGCTTTTTTATATTTGTTCTTTTATTTATTTTGGTGTTACGACATTTTCACTATCTCGATGATTCGCCTCCTTTCATTTCCATTATTACGTAAACAACTTCATGGCCTGTCCTTCACAAACCGTTACATGCCAATTCACAACATCTTAGAAAATTTAAGAAAAAGTCCTTCACTCAGGGGCTGTGTAAACTAAGCGAATTCCTCAGCAAGTCGAATTTGTGAAGGGTATTGCAGAGCGCTAGAGCTAAGAAACCAAATTTCTATTTTCAGGCATACCTCCATTCTAATGGTAAGATTTCCCTGGTTTTCAGAATTTATTTAAACCATATAAACCGAGTTTTGTTACTAAAAACAAATATTGGTGCCGCCAGAGCAGTTTTTAAATTTTGGTTTTCAGGTAAATCTGTGCTCCTAACAGTCTGATTTCGCTGATTTTTGGAACTATTTTTATTGTTTTATTTCAATTGTATACACTGAGTTTTGTTGAGAAAAATTAAAAACTGGGGCCACTAGAGCGTTAATACACACACATTATATATATATATATATATATATATATATATATATATATATTACTCTCATTTCGATAGCTAGTATGTAGGATCGATGGAGGTTTGAAGAATTTTTTTTTTAATCTATTCATGGGTACAGCCGCAATTCCTTCGAAATTCGCTAAAAATTAAATTCAAAGAAAAATGTTGGTGAGCCCCTTGCAAGATTTCAGGAACCCCCAGGAAGTCTGCGAATCACATTTTGGAAAACTGCTGTATTAGAAGCAGCGGAATGAAATGGGAGAGCGGAAAATTCGTGTAAAGCAAAGATCGATCTAAGCATTCACCGAAGCGAACAGGGATAACCACGAAAGAACAAAGGTCAGAGTGAAATGCCTCAAGAATTGAACTGTCTACCTGCCGAATAGAGTCCCAAGCGTTGTCGCCTGAGTTTCTTGTGGGTATTAAAGATAAATGCGAAGCAATAAGTGTTAAAAATATTATAGTCTGTTGATGACGCTTATATTATTATTTTTTTTCCCCTCAGTGAGGATGACTGAGTGGCACACGATGTCCTGCAGGACGATATCGCTCCTGCTGGTGCTTCTGGTTATTGTCCTGGGCCAGGAAACCGGCACTACCTCCTTGGCACAACAACCTCGCCTTCAAAAGGTAAGAATGCTCTCAGCTCTTCTTTTTCTTTGCATTTTAGACGTGAACACACAACAAACTAATGTATGCTTGATGGGAATAGTTAATAATGAGGAAATAAGTGTGCCTGTCAGAGGAGACCTCCATGAGTGAGTGTTTTGACAACTGCGACACTCACAGCCCAGACAATTCCTTTGTCGGTTAAAGCATGAGTGCCAAATTACGAGCTGTAATTTTTTGGCGGCCGTATCACTAATATTTCAGATATTATTTTTAATGTTTCTTATAATAATTGCACGAAACATATAGGAAAACATAAGGTAAATACATAATAGGAAGACTGTTCAATAAAGAGTGATCACATCTTTTTTGACGACACACCTGCACTCATCCCCCTAATTTTGATGATATTTCTCAAAGTAGACCCGTTGGATGCAATGTATCTGTCCCAGCGTTCCTGGATATGCTGGAAACGATCTTTTGACAGATCCTTTAGATTCACCACTGCTTCTGTTCATGGAAAATGCTTCTCTTCAATTTGAGGAAAAGGAAAAGGTTGCACGGGGCTAAATCTGGACTATAGGGAGGGTGAGGGACACATTTCACATTGCTTTTGAGAGATATTCAGCAACAACATTTGCAATGTGATGATGTAGCATCCAGCTTGTGGTCTTTTGCAAGAGTGTGATATTGTCTTGCATATTTTTCAAGACATCTTTGTTACAGTCGTGTGTGCAGGTATGTCCTTGAATATACGAAAATTAGTGGGCCATAACTTTCTCAGCAGAAGCAGGATTTGATTTTTTCTTCTTCTTTTTCTTTTCTTTCTTTGTTTCTTTTCTTTTCTTTTCTTTTTTCTTTTTCTTTTTTTTTTGGGGGGGGGGAGTGGAGATTACCACACAGGGCTTTGCTGTTTGCTATCAGAGTCGAAATGATGTAGCCAAGCTTCATCAGCAATTACCTTGGCACCTTTCTGTAACAGCATCTTCTCATGAATGCAAGCCTGCACACAGAAAGTCCTTTTTTCGGGAATCAGCAGTCTTGGAACGCAGCGTTCACAAACACGTTTCGTGTGCAACTTTTCGGTTACCGATGGCACGCAGTCACTTTTCAGAATTTTTGAAAGTGTTCTTAATATTGTTCAACAATCCTCTCTCCCAGTGACAAGGGCGGGTAAATGTTTTCTTCCGTTAGAGCACAAAATGAAGCTCTGGGTCCACCTTGCTTTGGACTCTTTGAAATCTTTAAACATTTTAAACCGTCTTCGCGCTGTGCTATAGAGAAGAACAAGCTCTCAAAAGCCTCCTGTAACCTATGCTTGCATATCACACGTGTAAGGGGAGTTGTAAGAGCTCTAACAAGGAAATAAAGCATTACCGGATCCATGTAACACATTTACGTTTTCTATATGCAAGGAATGTTCCCCAAAGTTTTGACATACCTTTTAGTTGCATCCTGTATATATTACAGAGGGATAAATGTCAGGACAACTATTTTTTTTTTCTCGCGAACAAGGACAACACTAAAAATCTAAGATATATCATTGAAAGTGTATAGAATGTACTTTCAAATGAAGCCACCAAATGGTGAATGTGAACAGAGCTGCGTGTCTCACACGCCCCAAAGTTCAATTGATGAGCGACAGTGGTCAGAAATGGAGATCACGAAGAGTGAAAAACGTGCGTATGTGAAAATAGCATTTCTCCTCGGCAGGAGTAAGTCACGCAGAGCTATAGAAATACCACTGTGAATACCCCGTATTACAGATCTTTCTTGATGTCATAATTGGGCCAAACGGCCGGACTTTTGAACAACGCCATTATTCTGATTTATCGACTGCATGAACCATGTCGGGAATAGAATGACCTTTCTCATATCCCCATAATATGTCCTTTCGTTATATCCTGCGAATAAAGAATATGTGTGCAACGCTGACTTAGCGCGGCAGCTGCCTGCGCTCGTGAATTACGAGAAATGTTTACCAACCCTCGAATTCTGAAGGTAAAGGGTGAGTTAAACTTACAATGTGTACTTGCTTGCCTCTTTTAAGCTGTCGCGCCAAATAGCAATAGAATAAAAATTCTTACCCTTTAACACAATTTACTTGTTCAGCATGTTAAAATATCTCTTGGTATTTTATTATAGTTCTAAAGGGCAATTAGTGTATCCAGATAATGTTTAAGTTGTCGTAACATTTACCTCATTTGTTTTTTTATTTCTGTGTTAAGGTTACCAACATAAAGAACAGAACTTATGAAAAGGCTGGATATGACTAACCTCTTCTTTATGTAGATTAATTTTTAGACTTGTTGAATATGAAATTTGAACAGCTCATCTTATGTTTCTGTTTAAAATATAATTATATTATGCTACATTAATTTTCTACTTTGGCAGGCTACATACATGTCGCATATAATTAAAATTACTCACCTAATTTACGATGCCAATTATCAGCTAATGTTTTACTTCTTAATATTTCTTTGCCACTAAGAGATGTTCTGTTAATTTTCTTTGTAGACTTTCTCAAATTGATCTCATTACTCATTTTATTATGTTGCTTAAGACCTCTGGTAGCAAAAATCGCTTTTCTTGGCACCGGGCCCTTTCGTCTGAAGTGAAGATAATGAGAGTGGTTCTCGGTGTTGGAACCCTAGTATTAAACCGCACCGCCGCCGCAAACTTTACGGCAGGCAGGGGCGATTCCATTAAAGACAGTAGTAGTTAAACAACCTGTTTGCCTAAAATCAACGAAACCCATGAACTTTTTTGCACTGTCCTTGAGAAGTTCACCCGGCAATTACGTCAGGTGTTATTATGGGATTTTAACTTTTTATCTCTCAGGCCGGCAGAATTGAGCTGATCTAGTTCTTTTCGGCTTGTATGATTTAAAATAGAAATTCATTGCGAGGGAACACTAAACCAAAAACTTCCAGACGAAAATATGCTAACTTTTAAAATATGTCCTGGTCATGTTTGAAACAAAGATTTATTATTTTAGATTAACTGATTAATATGGTTGGGAATATCAGCTCATAAATACAACCCGGATTTGATATTTAATTCTTGTATAAACTAAACGTTTGTACGAGGCTGTTCAATAAAGAACTATAACCTTTATTTGACATCCTACGTTTACCCATTCTCATAATTTTGATGCTCTTTCTCAAAGCAATGGACCTGAACCAGCGTTTCGGTCAGTCTTCAAAGGCGTGCTTTGGGCATATCCTTCAGCATCGCTTACACCTCCCGCGGACCTGTTTCTTCAATTTGGAGAAAAGGATGTGGTCACATGGGGCTAAATCTTGACTGTAGGGAGGGTGAGGGACACACTTCACATTGATTTTTATGTCGATCCTGGTAGTCTAGGGGTAACCATTGTTGCCTTGTAGACCCAAGATCTCCAGGGTCGATGAATTTTTTCTGGCGTAAAAATCTTAAGTATGATTTCCTTCGGAAGGGAAGTAAAGCCGTGGGTCCCGTGTCGTACATTTACGGTACGTAAAATAACCTCAAGCCTGACAAAAGAGACTTCTGAACAAAATGTATTGGTCGTTTCACGCCCTGAATTGAATGGGACGCTGATACCTGAGATGTTAAAGAGCGTCCGTAAAATGAACAGTGCAAGTATTCATCGCTATATTTACGAAACGCAAGAGTGTTTTTGTGAAGGGAATTTTCGTTTACATTATTAGAATTGGCACTGCTGTCATCCTACCCAGAACTTGATTCATATTTTATATTTTTGAATTACAAAATGTCCATGATAAAATCTAAATAAAACACTTTTGATAAAATATTCGTACGTGTATATTGAAACTGACCAGTGTGTTCTGACAATTCTAAATTCTGTTTATTACGAAGTGTCAAGTGAAACGAATTACGAAGCATTTTTGCAGGTGTTCACTTTCATTCGAATTATCACCAGGCAGAAAATTAAACAGAGAATTGTTGCAGGTGTTAATTTTCATTGGTAAAGTCTGTCTCAAAATAAAATGTGCCATATAAAAGACTTCGTTTTAAATAATAATTATAAAAAATGCGTCGTAAAGAGACTTTCTGGATGGCATAAAATTTATTTTTCAATTTCAAAATTTCGGCACCGTTTGGGAACTATGGAAAGATATGAAAAACACATTAATTAAGATTGAACGCGTCCAGAACACATGTCTTTATTAACTACTAGTCAAAAATACTTTTAATATTTAAATACAGTATGTCCCATTTTATCACGAGTGCCCCCGGGGGAATATGGAATACTTTCCTCCTCTGTTATTACGAACATTATTATAGTCCCAATGCCATATCTTCAATATGAAAAATTGTATTATACCAGTAATCAAGACATATTTATCATAAAGTAAATTTTCCGTTAATTTCGACATCCCATGTTTCAGCCTACCCCGTACAAAAGCCACGCATCGCCTTTGAGCCATACTGCAGTCATCTTGTGTAATCGCTCCCCAAAGTGCTGTGCTTTAGGGGCTTAGTGTATCTTGGATTTGGCAGGGCATGATCACAACTGGTCTAGAGGGTCTGGCGGTGTAACTTAATGGATAAGGCTACAGCACACTTGGTTTTGAAGATCGCAGACTCGGGTTCTACAGAGTAGGTCTCTTTCTTTCTTTCTTTCTTTCTTTCTTTCTTTCTTTCTTTCTTTCTTTCTTTCTTTCTTTCTTTCTTTCTTTCTTTCTTCCTTCCTTCCTTCCTTTCTTTCTTTCTTTCTTTCTTCCTTCCTTCCTTCCTTCCTTCCTTTCTTTCTTCCTTCCTTTTTATTTCTTTTTACTTTTTTCTTTACTTTTTTCTTTTTACTCTTTTCTTTCTCTTTTATGGTGATGTATGCTCATAGAATGTAGAAGTGAAAATAGTAATTAACGATCCTTAAAATCAATAACAATGATCTACTTTTACTTGTCGCCAGTGTCATAGACTGCGCCAAAAAGACATGCTGTACAACTTCAATTCGTTATTGTGTGGTATCGTTTCCAATAGAAGCATCATTAGTCAGTGGCGTACTGATCCTTTAGAAACAGAAGCATCATTTGTCAGTGGCGTTTAGTCTTTTAGAAACAGAAGTATTATTAGTCAGTATAGCGTACTGGGGCTTTATAAACTTACTATTATATGTGAACAGGGAGTTCTCTACGTCACTTGCTTGGCTATTACCCCTAGGATGTAATTCATAAACATCCATATAATCAAACTACTTCTGGAAGACTAGCTATATGAACTTTGTTTTCAATGTCTGAACATTATTTGATTCTGTCTCCAAGAAATAAATCCTACTGTCCTGCATAAGTTTAATCCATTTTTGTCGGATGATAGGTTCCAGAGGTTTTGACAAGGAACCAAATTCAGGGCTAATTTAATATAGCCAATTTGAAAGAGTCTGGAGCCAAGGGAATTTGTTGACCTAACATATTTTCCGGAGTCGATGGGGTTTGTGGTGCGGTAGATAAAAAACTGCTCTGCCATATGCCTTCAAACAAACAAGGGAGAAAATTTTATCTTACCCATCTGTATTGTGTTGAGACAAAACGACTAAGTTTACCTTTGAAAGCAACAACATAAGTGCCCCCTACTTCGGACGTAACAGATTTATAACTCACTTCAGTTTGAAAAGCTATACATTGTTTATGCATTTGCTATCTCTCCCTAAGGTTTGTTCAGTTAAGTTATCCATTTTCCCTCAAATGGAATGATGATTACAATGCATTGGCTGTAGGTAGTGGTTGAAATAGTCTTGGCGACTTTGTATGTTTGATTTTACATTTTGTGTATTCTTTGTAACGGCTGTGGCCAAGCAGAACCTTATAAAGAATCACTTCAGCTAACAATCTCCAAGAAGGGGAAATTCCGAAGTTTTAGCAGAAGTTTAGTTCAGTTTAGAATTTTTCTTCTGTAGTACACGGAGATCTTCCAAAGGACATCTTTGAGGTTGTCTCCTTTGCTGTCGCCAGATTCAGCCTTGTCCCCCCTCCCCAGTTGTTGCTATTCGTTCTTCTGTCTTGCTGCTTGAGAAAGTCATGAGTTCTGTACTTGAAATAGATAATATTTCATTGTTGTTGTTCTCTAGAATTGGCCCAAAGGTTTGTTTTGGCCCGCAGACATTTTCAGACCTTTACCTGCTAAATGTTAAATACCTGTTGTATCTGACTTAAACTTGTCTTAAAACACAATTAATAATTGAATAAGTTGTACAATTAACAAAAAGCTAACCCAATGTGTCCGGGAAGGTTCAAGATCTTTTAGCGAATTACAAAGAAAATATAGTTATTGCGATTGTACCCACGAAACGACATTTAAAAAGAGTCTTTAAATCCCCATCGACTCTACCGATAAAGCATCGAAAATGACCAGAAATTGTGTGTGTGTGTATATATATATATATATATATATATATCAATCGGGCCGTTAGGAGAGGGAAATGCCTGAAAAACGAGTGGGGGTAAAGGGAAATTTAAAAATAATTCTAGTGGCCGAATTTAAAATTGTTTAAAGGAAACTCGGTATATGCCATTAAAATAAAATAACAAAAACGTTTTTGAAAATCGGTGAAATCAAACTATTAGGAGGGGTGGATTTTACCTGAAACCCAAAATTTAAAAACCGCTCTAGTGGCATTAATGTTTGTTTTTTTCACGGTTTACCTCTAACCCAATATTTAAAATTCGCTTTAACAGCACCATTATTTTTTTCGCAACGAAACTCGGAATATGTTTCTTAAATAAAATAATAAAAATAATTTCTTAAAATCAGTGAAATCAGATTATTGGGAGTAGGTGTTACCTGAAATCCAACATAAAAATTACTCGAACGTCACCAAAATTTGTTTTTTCGCAACGAAACTCCGTATATACCATTTAAATAAAATTAGACAAATAGTTCCTGAAAGCTAGGAACATCGGGCCTTTAAGAATGGGGTTTATCTGAAACCAAAATTTTAAAAACTACTCTAGCGGCACCAACATTTGTTTCTTCACAATAAAAGTCGGTATATACTATTTATATCAAATTAAAAAAAATGGTTTCAGAAAATTAGGGAAATTGGACTATTAGGTGTAGGGTTATACCTGAAAACTGAAGTTTAAAAAGTACTCTTGCGTTTCATTATCACTATATTGTTTTAAAATAAAAGAACAAATTAATTCAACATATAAACTGCATTTATAACTATGCGTATGTTTTATATTTAACAAAAGCATCGTCATGAAGATAGAAAATGTGAAATATTAATCTAATACGTGTGAGAGAATTATAATTGTATGTAAGAGCGCTCTGTAATAGCCTTCAGAAAACGTCGGCGTTATTTGTTTTTACTGAATTGACATTTAAATTAAATTTCATTGCCATTGAAATTCAATGGAACTTCTGATTGTATATTGTTGATTGTTTTTATTTGCTTTGTACATTGTAATTGTTTTTAATTAGTAACATTTTTTTTTTATTTTATTGAAATGTATGAACCTCTTCTTAAATACACAATGTAACTCGAAACGTTCTGTTATTTCTCTCTATTTTAGTGAATGTAAAGATGATATCAAGGGCTCAGTTCATAAACATGGTTACATTTAAAAAATACCCGCACAGTACAACTTTTTCCATCAGTGACCATATTTTCATTTAATTAATAGTATACCATTAATTTCTGTAGTTTAATCTCAACAATACTACTACTACTACTACTACTACTACTACTACTACTACTACTACTACTACTACTACTACTACTACTACTACTACTACTACTACTACTAATAATAATAATAATTATAAACTTTTTCTTTTTTGTGATACTTATAGATTGTAAGAATTCTAATTTTGTTCCTGTAATACAACATAGTAATGTCATAACTTATTTCACTAACTAATAAGTTCATAGTTTGGATTTTATATTCATTTTTAAAGCTACTCTGCTAGGTGAGGAAGTCGCTTAATTTACGTAGTTCGTGCTTGATGAACTTTTATCTTTTCTAGTCAGTTTTACTAGAATGGAACATTCGCACGTAGATGCGAAATATTTGGGAAAATAAACGCATGTCTTGGTGATTAAAATGGTAATAAGTGCACATCAAGACAACCGTTTTTTTGGTTGATTGGAATCGAGCGCATTGGTTCAGTGATATGTAGAATGAAATAGTTCTTTGGACAGATTTTCACGTTTTTTCATTACACTTCCCAAGCACGGTTATAGAATGCATCTGAAGAAGGATAAAAAGTACTTCCTTCCCAGGAACAAGGAAGTATTTCATGACCTCGCCGACACGACAGTGTTAATAAGGGTTGTTGGAATAGAAAAGTTTGCTCTGGGATTAGCTACAAGGTTAAACCTTGCAAGCTTCTCCGCTTCTATATCTCGGAAATTTCCAGTACAGGATGACTTAAAATATTTGACCTCTTCTGTTAATATACTAACGAATAATCATGTCTGATTATAAGGGGGAACATTTTAAAGTTGCTTTTATGTAGAAAAGTCTGGGATAATAACCGTGGCCCCTTGAATTTACTAAAGAAATATGCCCAATTCGGATATGAGATACATACAAGCCAGCTACCGTGAAACGGACGACTAAGAAAGACCCAGTATGCAAGTGTAAAATATTGTACATAAATAAGCCACTGGATTTGAAGAGTTTAAGAAAGACGGACAGGAAAAATACTACTGCCATATAAATGCTGAGATTTATTTGCTCGTTCAAATAAACCGCATTAAAATATAAATAAAAGTCACAATTTATGATTACAAAACAAATTATATTACATTTTGATAATTTCCTTCAACAGAAATGCATTTTCTGCACCAGATGGGCAGTTGCTTTTGTATTCCCTCATCAAAGAAAGAAGATGAGCACAATCAACAGCCAATTGCGCACAAAGTGCTCAACTTCTGTATCTTCGTTGAATCTCCCCCCCCCATGCCTCCTTCAGTGTCCCGAACATGTGGATAAATACGGACTGTAAGGGGGATGTTCTAGGAATGTCCCGTGAATTTTCCTTAATTTATCCCGGCCAATGACTGTGTTATAATTACGTGACTTCAAGTTGTCATCCAGAAGCAGGACATCATGAATAGATTGCAGCGTCTTTTGTTGCGATAGGCGGCTCTCAAGTCATTTGCAGCAATACGCCGCATGCACAGTTCGTTCGTGAAGGAAATCGATGAGGAACACGCCTTTGAAGTTCAAAAACAAGGTCACGAGAACTTTTCCGACTGATAGGCCTCATTTGGCTTTGACCGGCATATTCTCCCCTCTCTCACCTCCACATCTGACTTATTCTCTTGTTTTCTTTTTGGGGGGGAGGGTACTGCTGTACCCACGTCTCTTCGCAGGTCACAATTTTGATCAAAAACTGCTCACCTTCCTCATCGATCCAGAAGTCTCTAACTCATGTCCTTTCGAATATTTTTCTGTTCATTAGTGAGGAGACGTGGGAGTCACTTGCCGACACTTTCCGAAACTCAAGTTCTTCAGAAAGAATGGTGTGTGCACTTCCACAACTTATGCCCCCCCCCCTCTGAAGCGATTTTGAGCATGCTTAGGTGTCGATCACCTTTCACAAAATCACAGACGACCTGAATGTTATCCTGGGCCGTTAATAATGTGCGTGACTTTCATTTTATACTGCATCACGACTGCTGAGAAACTTCTTGTGACAATCGAACACTTGTGTTAGTGAAAGCGTAGCTTCTCCAAATTGGACAAAATCTTGGTCGGTTTGACACCTTCTTTAGGTGGAATAAATTGCTGCGCAATGGACGGCGCAACCTCTTGCTCAGACATATCGCGACTGACGATAGAATGACGACCGATTTCTCTCCTCGAACTCCCACCTAACTACCTCAATGGGGGCCCCTCTGGCCACTCTTTCCTAGCCCAGATAAATTAATTTCGGTTTAAATTAGAATGACTCTTGTGCCCTCCAGAAATAGTACCAAAAATATTATGATTCAACATATAGACCCAAAATTCGATCTTCTTACATATTGCCATTTATTTCTACTTGACCATCTTGTAACTTTTATTCAGACTTTCGTATCTCTGTTCTTTTGTTCCTCTTGGAATTTTACAGGAAATGCTGTCGTAAACGTTCCATTTACTACTGTCTTGTTATTGCTGCAAGATGGTTTGTTGTGACCAGTGTCATTGTTAAGAGTAAGCCAAAACTCAGTTTCACCAAGAATTGCAACTGATTTTCGGATGTATGTGCCAGCGTTTAGAACCATGACCTTCCTATCTACATCTGTTACACAATAGTAATTTATACCTGTCTGATAAGAACGTGTTGACGTCAAATACAGTTTGCTGTCTCGGAAATTGTGTATTTCTTTAGTTGTGTTGCTTAATGCGTTAATGAGCTTTCTCTCTTTCAGTATCTAGCTTTTAAATTCTACTGGGTGTATTTACAAGTCTGGTAAAAAATGTAGTATATAACATTAGTTTGCAAAAACAAACATTTAATTCTCGACATAATCTACTTTGAGCGTAATACATTTGGACCAGGAAGATTGCAATTATTTTATTCTCTCAGAAAAAAGTCTTTCAAACTGTGGATTATATTCACTTGCAGCACAGATAACCTCTTCATTCGACGAAAATATCTTCTCCCAAGCCATTTTTTGATGTTAGGAAAGAGAAAAAATTATGAGGTCAAATCTGGGCAATAAGGTGGATGGGGAAGTATTTCAAAGCTCAGCTTGTACTCTTTTGCCATCGCAACGGCATGCCATGTGAGCAGGCGCATAGTCCTGGTAGAACAGTGCTTTTTTTGCGCGCTAGTCCTGGTCTCCTCTGCTTGAACTCACTATGGAAATGGTGCTTAATAACAGCCAATAACTGTTTTATCCGTTTCCAAATAGTCAATCATGATGATACCTTGTGAGTCCCCCAAAAAGTTTGTCGTCACTTTTCCCACCCACACTGTGGTTTTAGCTTTTTTCGGTGCACTTCCTCCTTCGCCACTGTTTTGTCTGCAGGGTGTAGTGGTGGATCCAAGTATAAAGTCACAAAACGATGCCAGAAGTCACTCGTATTGTGCTGCAACTTTTTCGCACACGATTTTTGAAATGTCCCTTATCGGACGTTTTTGGTCTGGAGTCAACAAACGCGGCACCATCTTGCAATCAGCTTCTTCATATGCAGGCAGAGCTTCATGCAGGGTATTATGTAACGGTTTATATGGAACGCCTACCACGTCACGAATCTTAGCACTGCGGTCTTCTATCCCAATATCATCAATTTTACCAAACTTTCTTTAGAAGAAACCTCAATCGGGCGACCGGAATGTGCAGCATCTGCAGTGCTGGTGCAGAGTTCCCATGAATTTACTTCAGCCCAGTTTGCATCTCGGCCGCAGCCCACTTTTTTTTTTTTTTTTTTTTAATAAAAACGATTTATCACTGCACGATACTCATCTTTATCTAGTGTTACTACGATCATTTAAGATGAGACCAGAGGCCTTGTGTTACTAATGCGCAGTTATTATTTTATGTATCTATTTTTCAGAAAGTATTACAGATATCTCAATGAAACTTTTACTGCTTATTTTTCAATACATTATAACTTCTGAGTTCTAGTTTAGAGAATGTATTTAATAAAATATAAGTTGTTTTTGTAACAGAGTCCTTTTTCATAAAAATAAAATTATATTGATATTCATGTACAAAAAAGTTCTTACGCAAATACCCTGAAACTAGAGCTCAGCAATGAATGTAATAATGTAGATCAGCTGTAAAAACTTCATGCTTCTGTCTTTATTCGTTTATGAGAAAAAGTTACACATGTGAATATTTCACTTACGACTAAAATAACGTCAAAGTTAATACAATTAATTATTAATTTACATACTAATCCATTTCTTGCACCTGCATCTCCACACAAAGAATTATTACCACCACCGGAGACAGTTTCACCAAACACTGTAAATAAAATACTCAAGTTAATCATTATATTAATATTTCCTTTGATGTCTTCAATATCTTCCATACGATTATTTCTATTAGTGTTTAACGCCCGTTTTACCACTGAGACACCACAGTGATATATGAAATTAAATGGTAAGTTGGGAAAGATTTTTTTTTTTTTTTTTTTTTTTGGAAGAAAGGAAACGTTTCAGGCCTAAGTTTAGGGTACCTCCCAACATTTGCCAGTTATGAGGACTGAGGAAAACCTGGAAAAAAATCCCAATCAGGGAGGACAGTACTAGTGGAATTCGAACCACCGACCTCCCGCTCATGAGTCCGCGCCTTAACGACCTCGGCCGCCCTTGGCGGTTTTCATACTATTACCATTTATCTTTTTCTTAAAAGCATAGGGGAAGTTTAAGTAATTGGTTTATCCTTCACTGAACAATTCTCTTCACAAATGGGCCAATTATTTTCATTATCATTACTACCCTGCTTTACTGGATAGGTTTTGTAATACCTGTTTCCTTCGTTTTTAATTTTTTTATAAACTCTAGTGGACCTAGGCATGGCATTAGATCGGAAAGAAAACTGGGATGTAAGCTTGTAGAACCCAAAATAAACACAAATCTATCCAATTACTTCCAAGATTAAACATACTGGCAACAGTTACTGAAACAGTAATGTACCCGCAAAATACTACAAACCACAGTTTTCTGTAACAAATAATTTTAGAGATACTTTCATTTTAACGCAGTAGTGCGGGGAATTAAAAAATGTAATTTGACACATAAAACACATTACTAATTAAAAGCATATACAATTGGAAATTTTCAGTAAATAATATACCAAATTAAGCAGAAAAAAATTCAAATAGTTGTTAGAACAAAAAACCGAAATTTGATTTTTTTTTCTTTCAAAATGTTACCTCTAATCTTAGCTTAATTCATGGGTTCTCTTCGTCGTTTCTATGTAGTTTCCTTGCTCCCATTTCACATCATTTCTTTCCGTTGGTTCTCTTACAGGGTCGAAAGTGCCAGGGCGAGGTGGGCTGGCGCGTTGTGACGGTGGCTTGCGATTTGTAAATGTTTCTATCCTGGCCTCTGGTATGGAAGGGGGCCTTCTGAGGGACTCGAACTTCTTCAAGGGGTAGATCCAGGTGGCCGGTATCTCTCTTCCTTCTGGAGATTCGGTCCTGGGCTCTGTTCGACAAAAGTACGGTCTGATACATAACTAGTGAATGTGTTTATTAGTAAAATTCTCTTTCACAAAGATTTCTGCTATACTTGCACTTTACAACTCCATACCTACAAGTGTACAAGTGATTTTGTGTTCTGTTCCACAGAAGTACTTATTAGTTTTAGTCGGGCACCGGTAATTTGTATAACTTTCTCTACAAGTGTAAGACCGCCACGGGTGGCCGAGTTCGTTAAGGCGCGGACTCGTGAGCAGGAGGTCTGCGGTTCGAATCCTGCTAGGACCATCTTCCCTGACTGAGGTTTTTTCCAGGTTTTGCTCACTCATAAATGGCAAATGCCGGAGAGGTACCTTAAACTTAGGCCTGGAACGCTTCCTTCCTTAAAAATATCCTTTCCCAATATATCATTTCATGTCATGCATCATCAGTGTCCACCGCGTAAAAACGGGCGTTAAACACCATTCACACACAAAAAGTGCAAGAACATTGGTAACTTCAAATACTAGCGCACAATTTAATGATTTTAGGCGTTAGTTGGTCTAAATATGGGAAGTATTAGCGAATACAATGATAATGTTGAGAGTAGAAAGTTGTATAATGAAAGAATATTTTAATATTTTTATATAAAAAGTCAGCTTAAGTACGGCTTATGACTGATATTAGCGTTTTCTGTTTCAAATGCTTATTTCAGTCCAACATTTTAGTTTATGCTTTTTACGGCTCTTGTTACATGCCATGAAAATATTTTCGTTTCAATCTTCGTTCTCTTTTAAAATAATTTCTTTTGACACAACATTCCTAGTTTTTTGTTTATAACGAGAGCGTGATTTCCAAGCATTATAAATAAATATAAAGGATCATTTGGAGTAATAAAATAAATAACCGAGAGCAATTCGAGCCCCATTCTCCTGCCCCTTTCGACAACTGTAACTGACACTTCTAAATGTAACCTTGTGCTACCGTTGTCTCAAAGTGGACTATTGCCCTTGAATATGGATAAATATTTCAATTATAATTATATGTGAAACAAATACAAGATCCATTTAGCAGGAATGACAATAATTCGCTCTGTCCACTAAAAGAATGATGAATTTGTTACCAAGGAGTGAATATAACCTAATTCAAGGTATGACGACGCGTGGCAAACAGCTGTTCCTCCAGTTTGCTCTTATATGACGTCACTTGTAACTATTCACTAATACTTTATAAAGAATTGAACTATTACACTTATGTTAGATCGTATTTGTGGAATGAAGAGCTCTGGTGGCGTAGTGGTAACCATACTTGCCTCTGGGATCCAAGATTGCGGGGTCAATCCTGGCCAGGGTCGATGGATTTTTTCAGGAGTAAAACTCCTAGTATGGCTTCCTTTGGAAGGAAATATAGTCATGGATCCAGTCGTAATTTACGGCACTTAAAAGAACCTCAAGCCTGAAATAAGAGGCCTCTGAGCAAAATTTACCGGCCGTTTTCATGCCATGAATTGAATGGGAGGCTGATAACCTGAGATGTTAAATATCGTCCGTAAATAAAAAAATAAATTAATAAATTCCTTCCGTTGAGGACATAGACACAAAGGACCAGATGTGAGCAAGGCTCCTCTACCCAAACAATACGGCGCGTGAAGTAACCTTGTTACTGCGACAGAAATGTCAACGACCATGACGGTCAGGATCGGCCACCATACTTTTGCCATTTTATCTTCTGAGCATTCATAAAGCCATAAGTTTATTCTGCATGAATAAGAAAGATTGCTCAACTGAAAGCTGAAGTTCGCAGCTATTGACGAAATTAAATTAAATAAATACGCAACATTTGTCAGATATTTTATTCCATATTTAATTGCAACATTTACCCATTAAAGTTATATAACAATTCTGGTTATTAATGAAAAAAAAAAACTTTTAAAAACAAGTTTGCCTTATTTTTGGGACACCCTATATTTATGGGAAAACTTTTAATTGTTAGATACTATAAAATTGATTGACAATATGGTGGTTGCTGAGATTTCTACCATCAATCTTAGTTACTATTTACGTGTATTAATAGCTGCCCTATTTATCACTGTCTCCTTTTGTGCTAGGGCATTGCAATTTTCATTAATATCTTTTTATTGGAAACTGCTCTTGGCTTCCCACGTGCCGAAGTGCGCCGTTGTTTCTTTCAATATATAGCGTGTGTTGTTTTGCATGGCTTTCTAAAACTTCAGTAATAGCCACGTACAGGAAATACGTGCCGCGACAGCATAACCTCAAATCCAACTACGATGCACTATGTAATTGCGCCAAATTGCTTCAAATTAAGTTTACCTTTACAAAGAAGTAAGGAGCGGCTCATCAACACAGGTGTGTTTTTCTTAGATGGCGCAAGGCAGGATCTTGAACACCTGCAGCGCCTTGCTGCACGTGTACCCATATACGCTCTTTTCGAAATTAGGGTTTCGTAATTGTTCGGCTAGAATGCACAAAGTGAAACAATAACTGGGGAGAAAGACGTTTGAAACACTGAAGGTATTCTCCCTTATTCTACTGTTTGAACAAAACCTTATTTTCGTGAAGATAGTTCTTAAAATGAAGAATTATTATTGCTTGAATAAATTTTTGCTCTAAAACAAAACTAATATATTCGCATTTTATTATTATTTTTGTTTAGATAATTCTTGAAGCAACGGATTATTTTTCTCTTTGAATTTACCAATATTTAATTATTTACCCGGCAATAATTAAGGCCATGTGGCTTTCTCTTCCACCCTACCAAGAGAAAAGAACCAGCAGTACAATATACATAATTGTATAAATGTAGGAAAATACATGAAATATATGTAAATATTATGTATTTTAATATAGTTAGAAAATTGATAAATATAGTATTAGAATTCTACTACTTCAGTAATTTTTCTACAACGGGGAGGAGGATGATGATGAAGAAGAAGAAGAAGAAGAAGAAGAAGAAGAAGAAGAAGAAGAAGAAGAATAGGAGCAAGAAGAAGAAGCCAGAGATTAATTATTGCGATTGGAGTTGAGGTGACAATTAAACTGCTTTAGTGTCCGACAATCTCTTAACTTCAGGAGGAAGGGAGTTCCAGATTCTGGGAACTGACACGCTGAATGAGGTTGAGTAGAAATGTGCTCAATACGAGGTAGACAGTAAAGTCATGTGCCGGGTTCGAAGTAGGGAGAGATTTATGATGCAGAAACGATATAATGAGAGGAGAAGGGACAGAGGATTTTGCACAGGGAGCTCAAGGGAATGGAAAGACTCCGCTAGAAATTCAACTTTGAGCTGTTCTTTGGCAATTGCAGGATTTTGTACATGCAGAGACGTGGCAGGATGTTAAAACCAAGGCCGACCATATATCACACTAGGCGCACTACTTATATTGCTTAGATCTGTTCACAAAGCGAGCAATGTATGTTAGTTCTTTAATACGGTTTTATTTAACATATTACACTGGGACACAAATAACAGCTTTTTGGCTGGTTCTTGAGCTGTATCAATTCATTTTGATAATTATATACATATAACTAATTATATATATTTTAACGCAATGAAACACACCAACTGTAAAAACTAATCTATAAACTATAGAACTTATTTAAGTTTCTCTTAAATGTTAGAGAACAGCCTTCAAAAACTGCCCTTATTCCATTAAAGGATGGTTACGTTTTTTTTTTTTTTTTTTTTGTTTTTTATTACGTCTGTCCTCTGTTGCCTTCCTTAAAGTTTATATGCATGATCTTTGAGTAAAATGGTATTACGCTAAGTTTAAGTCCTAGATCCTCCCATTTCTATTACCTTTATACCTTTTACTAAGTTCTTTATCTCGCTTTTTTGCGTCTGGCTGCCAAGAATTCCCATCCCATATACTGCATCTTTTTGAATCCATGTCCTCTGCCTCCTTTCAGCCCGGGATCAGCCTTAACCTGTCACAGCGACATCTGTTTCCTCTACCTCTGTCTTTGACTTCGTGTGATGACATGCCGACAACCCCGCGATCGCCTAACACGTAGTTCCCTAGATCGAAAAACTCCACCTCTCCAACAGGCAAACCGCTACGGGTGGCCGAGGTCGTTAAGGCGCAGACTCGTGAGCTGGAGGTCTGGAGTTCGAATCCCGCCAGGACCGTCCTTCCTGACTGAGGTTTTTTCCAGGTTTTCCTCAGTCCTCATAAATGGCAAATGCCAGGGAGGTACCCTAAACTTAGGCCTGGAACGATCCCCTCCTTAAAAATAAATCCATTCCCAATATATAATTTCATCTCATGTATCATCAGTGTCCATCGCCTGTGGTGCCTCTGTAGTAAAAACGGACGTTAGACACTACTCATTCATTCCAATAGGCAACTTCCCATTTTTCCTCAAGAAGCTGGGTGGAATCCGTTTCAGACTCTCTTACTTAGAAAAATTCCTAAGCAGGTTAGCGAACGCGGGACTCCCGGCCAGCATTAGACCTCACATAAACTTACATAATTTCAATGTGAAACAAAATTCGAAGTTATATCTCAATATAACTCAAAGCAACCTAGAAGGTTATCTCCAAAACGAAAACCAATGCACGATTATTATTGGCAATTTTTAAAATCACCGTTAGATAATGAAACCAAACTCTTTGTTATCCAATGTCATTGATTGGTAAGCCCAAATATTTTGTAATTCCTAGAAGCACTGTACTATCGATAACAACGTGTTAAGCACGAAAAGGAAAACTTGGAAATAATTTAATAGTTTTATTGCAATCTAATACCTACTAGTTTATTGGTCATTACCAGAGCCCGGAAGTTAAGCAAAATGCCTTTTCGATGTGGGCGGACATATTTAAGATTCAGATAGAAATGAACACGATTTCGGTACATTTGGGATCGGTAGGGCCAGTTTTTATTTTACCTTTTCTTCTCATTCCTTATTTCCCTCCCCCTTATTTTGGCATTGTTGAATATTTTAAGTTGTAAAACTTTTTTTTGGTGCCTGTTTTAGATAATTATGGCTTTTTCTGCGCATATTTACGCACTTTAAAAAACACTTAATTTAAATATATCGATGTGAAAAAAGTTTTACAAATTAAATGGCATGTTCATCTTCCAAAAACATCTATTGAGAATCTTGTTATACATTTATTTCTTTTCAAGCAGTCAAAAAGTTTCTCCGCAATCCAATCATTTAAGCTCTTTAAATAGTCGAACCTTCGTTTTTGAAAGAAATGCGCGGTTACCGCGGGATAAGAATACCAGGAAACAGAGAGGATGAGGGAAATATTTAATTTTGAATAGTCCTGACGAAAGACCTTGTATCGATCTGTGCGAGACAATTCTAGGAAATTTGTGGCAGAGATAATTTATCAGCTGCATAAAAGTAACAAACAATTGCAAGCAAGAAAGATGACAGTAGTACAGCTGTACAATAAACCGTCCTACAATGTGTTCAGCATGTAAGAGAGATACTAATCTGATTTCCCTATAAACAGAAAGTGAACTCGACTAGAACCCCACCGCGCATCTTTTGCTCATTCACCAGAACTATTCAAAACTACTTCAGTTTGTCATGATCAACATTTTTATGATGTTCTGAAAGGGGAATGTTCTGTTGTCGGCTGACTATGACAGTTGATACCTTGAAAAAAACATTTTGTTGTTGGAAACCAAGAAAAGTAAATAACTACTTCAATTATGTGACAGAAATTATTAAATATCTTAAATATCTATTTTCATTAATAATGAGTGATATTACTGTCTGTTTTCACTTTTATTAAATGTCTATTTTAATTATATTACTGTCTATTGTCAGTATTTTAAGTCTGTTTTAATCGAAATGAATGGCTGAACATCCAGCTTTGATCATGAACCATTTACGTATCTTATTGTTTTAGATCTGGAAGTAGGTTTCAAACTTAAGCACATATAGGGCGATTGAATAACTACAGACCTGACAAGTCTGCTGTGTAAATCGTTTTTTTTAATTCTAGAAATGTGTGATTAAAAAAAAAAACAAATGGAAAGGTGTTCTCGAATGTTCATGTTGAATCACGAAATATGTTACGAATGCTCTCAACCTCATCGCTTCTTTTAAAACAACAAATTGACCACCCGCCGTAGAGCCCGGATGTGGCGCCGAACGACTTTCACTTCTTCCTATATCTAAAAAAGCTCTTGGCTAGCCATGTCTTGATAATGATCTGAAAGATACCATTCCTCCTCAGACGGTCGCATTCCTTGGCGAGGGTACACAAAAGCTTATATACTGCAAGGGTAAGTGCTTTAGTAATGATGGCGACGGTGTGGAAAGCTTAAAGGACATAAAAATGTATTCCCCAGAATGGGGAACTGTTTTCAGAATAAAGGCAACCTCTGTGACTTTCGCGACAAGTAACAAAACATTTCCATCCCAGTTTTCTAGGAATCATCTTTGCAATTGAACCTGGTCAGAGTGCAACACGAATACCGGTCATCTTCCTTTCTTCTTGAAACAACTTTTATGCACTTTAAAAGAACCTGTTAACTTCAATTGCGCCCAATAATCTAGAATGATTTCACTCTGTTTGCATGCAAAAATTACGAAACAGATTCTTTCGATTTCTGGGATAAAATGGGAGGACATAGAAAAAACTTTTTTTTTCCTCAATAAAGTAATGTCCAAAATGCTTCATTTTCAAAGTTATAGTGGTATGAACGTGGGGGGAGGGAATGAAACTCAACTATAAAGTTACTTATTTTTTATGGTTAAACAGTAACGTTTTTATTATTTAATACCAGATATTAAGAAAATTGTATTAACAAACTATAGAAACTGTTCAAAATTGTTGACGTACAAAGTATAATGTTGAATGATTGAACGTCGAATCCCTCGAAAATTTCTAGGCCGGTTACGAAGATCATCAAAAGCAAGAACAATTTTCGCAGCTAATTCTTCTGCTGTGTCGGTGTTTCATAAACAATTAATTTAGCATTACCCCAAACACAATAATCAACTGGAGTGATATCTGGAGAACGTGCCGTCTAGCAAACTCAGGCTTATTGTTAACAGTATGTAAATACCATTCAGCAAATTGTTTGTTGTCTGTTAGGGTAGTCATTGGATTAATTTTATATAAATGATTGCTTTTCATACTCACTTAAGACTCCATACAGGCATGTGACTGATATTCATCGGATGGGCAACACTATCTCGAAGACGTTGCTTCTTTCTTGAATGTTGTACGGCAAGGAACAAGGCGTTGAGGGTGTCGCTTCTCATAGATTCTCTTTGCCAAATTAGCATTGGCTTAAGTTGTTCCAGAGGCTTTATGCATGTCGGCAAATTAAATATTTGTATACCGATGTATGTTAATCCATGAAATTAAATAAACAGGTGATATTTTGTGACTTAAAACAACAAACCAACCTCAGTTGTTTATTATTTCCATGGTAACAAGAGTAGCTGAAACATTTAACTTCAATTGTTTATGTTACAATAATAGCTGAAATATGAATGCAGCCATAAGGTGAGTGATGAGCTGTGTCTTTTATATTGAAAACGAAGTACTTTCGGGCACCACTTTATTACGAAAAACAGGTTTATTTTCATGTCCTATAACATCAGACAATTATGAGAGTTATTCTGATACATTCTGTTATATTTCAGGGAATAATTACCTATAATGCGTTATCAGTAACTTCTACCCCGACGTAAACAAATATGAATGTATCACTCCGCGGTGCATGGCTCCGATTAAGTAGCGCTATTAGTGCTACAAACAACTGATGCAACAACGGCCGGCATATGTTTCTGTAATTTGGAGTACAACTTTAGGAAACATACTGAATACATGTGAAACAAATTCGAAAACTTTGTGATGAAATTAGCTAGATTAGTGCAGTTAAAATTTAAAATTCCATAAGCGCTTTAACAACATACCATATGAGCCTTTTTGCTTCAATAATGACTTATGGAGCAGGGGCCTGGGCTCTGGGAATGCATAAATAAAAACTCTGCTAAGAAGATCGCAAAGGAAAGTGTTGTTAAGATTTACAGGAACATTGAACACCTCACCCATTATGGCACTTTTAGTAGTTACAGGAATATGGCCAATTGACTTATTCATTAAATTAAGAGGCGCTGTTTATTGGTTGAAAAAAGGTAATTGGCAGTCAATGCAACAACTTACAGGAAAATAGACATAAACTAAAGGTATACGAGTGGGAAAATACCGAGGCAGGCAGAATAACTTTCAATTATTTAACAATATTTTTGAGAGATTAAAGCTAAAATCATACAACCTACCAAAAGCATGGTACATTACCTTACAGACCATGGACCTTATAGAACTTATTGGAAAAAAATAATAAAACACAGGACGGTATGTGCAGACATGTAAAGCACAGGATAACCCAAAGCACGTCTTCTTTGAATGTACATGCTATTTAGAAAACGCGAGAGAAGAAAGAGAAATTCTAAGTGGCCATCAGGTGGCACATATACTTAGAAATAAGGGCCTATATAAATACCTCAAGCAGGCTGCATTCAAAATAAGTAATCTAGCACGGGAAGAGGTGATACCACAAGAACAGATAATAAGAATTGATGAAGAAGAAGTAGTAAGAAGGTCAGAACGCATACGTATACAAAGGCAATCCCAAAACACAACTAACTTAACAAGAATAGAAAATATACAAGACAACTATCATTAAATCAACAGAAAGAGAATGGTAGAGAAGAAGATGAAGGCAAGGAAGATGGGAGTAATAAAAGAGAGGAAGATATCTATACTTATAATAGATGGAAATAATTTTAAACTTTAACCTGAAGTAGAGAGTGGGGGGGGGGGGAAGGAGAAGATTTTCCCTATAAGAGGTGGAAATGAAAAATTATGCAAATTGCAAGAGGAATTTGGACGAGTATAGAAAAAGGAGAAGAGAAACAAAAGAGTCAATAAACTGACAGGAAGTAGCAGAAAACACAGAAGAAAACAGCGATGATGATGATGAAGAAACAGAAAAAGAGAAGATGGTGTAGTAGAAGTATGTAGAAGAAGAGGGCGAGGAAGGTGCTGGTTATCGGAACCTCAACCGTTCAGTTTAGGTAGACATCTGGCTACCAGCTATTGGTTTATAATTTTATTTAAATTAGTTTTTTTTTCTAATAGTGAAATGTTTAAACTCATATTTTAAGTTATACTTTTGTTTACATAATTATGGATATAATTTATACATGATTATGTATCATGGTAAAAAGAAAAGTTAATAAATGATAAAATTTGGTAATGCACGTCTCGGTAAAGGTAATAAGGTGGTGGGACGGAATATGGCAGATCTTGTTTTATTTTGTTCATGAGATTGTACATCTTATTTAAACGTTTCTCTTCTGATCTATTAATCTATATCCGGCTGAACTTTCTATTCTTCTTCTGTCCTGTCCTGTCTGCTTACTATCCAGTTTTCACTTCCATAACAGAAAACTGATAGTGCCATTGTTTGGATAGTTTTAACTGGGGTATCTCTTCTTGTTTTATTTTTCTGATTGTTCCTCAGTTCGCTTGAAATTTGTTCAGTTTTGTCAATATCTTCCCTATGTCCATACGAAATGTTGTAGCACCCGCCACGGGTGGCCGAGGTCGCTAAGGCACGGATTGTGAGCAGGAGTCTGGGGTTTGATTCCCACCAGGACCGTTCTCTCTGACTGGGTTTTCTTCCAAGTTTTCCTCAGTCCTCATAAATGACAAATGCCGGGTAGATATCCTAAACTTAGGCCTAGAACGCCTCCTTCCTTAAAAAATATATCCTTTCCCAGTTTATCATTTTATCTCATCTTGAAAATAAATTAGTTATTATTTACCAATGGAATGATGTACTAAAAGTATTGTCTTCGCCTGTGGTGCCTCGGTAGTAAAAATGGGCGTTAAACAACATTAAAAAAAAAACGTAGCCCAAATAATAGAAACTGGTGACCAGTTCTATGATTTTATTATTATTATTTTATTATTATTATTATTATTATTATTATTATTATTTATTTTACACCTTTTACGCATTTTCCCCGGGAATGCCATTGTTTTATTTTTATATGCGAAATATTTAAGTTGTGTTCATTTTCTATTTTATCTAATTGCACAGTGGTTTTATGAAGACCATTCTTTTTTGTAGCAAATATAACTTGATCGTTCGCGAAAGTTGATACTATTTATTTAAAATGTTGTTGCCATTCATTTATAGTTTTTTTAATTTTCATATATATATATATATATATATATATATATATATAAACACATATACATGAATACTTTTTTCATTTTCGGCATCTGGTACGTAGGATCAATGGAAATTTTAAGAAATGTTTCAAAAATCACACACAGGTATATTGTTTTTTCATTTTGGGCATCTGGTAGGTAGGATTGATGGAGATTTAAGAAAATTGTCAAAAATCGTTTCATGGGTACAACCGCAATAGTTCCTTCCTTCGGAATTCCCCTAAAGGACTTTTTTGCGCGGATTGTACACACGCACGCACACACACACACACATGTTTACGCTTTAGCGGTTGCAATTTTTGTTTTTTCTCAACGAAACTCGACATATAACCATTAAGTAACAGACAGTTCGTTAACCATCAAAATTAGACCATGTGGGGGTAAAAAAATTTAAATCGCTATAGCGGCACCATTTTTTTTCTCAACCAAACTTGGTATATTTCTTTAAAATAAATTTATAAAAGTAGTTTCCGAAAGTCAGGGCAATCAGGTCATTAGGAATGAAGGCAAGTGGGGTTAAAGCGAAGTTTAAAAATTGCTCTTTCGGCCGAAATTTAAATTTTTTTAATGGAAACTCTGTATATACCTTTGATATAACAAAAGGAAAATAGTTTCTGAAAATCAGTGAAATCAAATTATTAAGGGGGAGGGAGAGTTACTTCAAACTCAAAATGTAAAAATCTCAATTTGACGCCAGTTATAAAACGAAAATCCAAATTGTAAATAATAATCACGAGCTTCGCCCATACTTACGAGGGCTGCTCCGTGCAAACTTAAAAAGGGAGGAGGCGCTAGATTGTTTGCCTTGGAAACACGAGAGATTATGTACGTGATTATAAACAGTTACGAATCTTAGCTTGTGTTTGAGTAATTTTCCTGTTAAATTTGTAAACAAGTGTTTAAAATGGAGAAATACTAACTACCTGTTAATAAAACTTTACACTTTGAAAGCGGCAACGTCCGCAGAAACATAAGATTAACCCGGACAAACATTACGGTGAATCTGCACTTTTACTTAGAGTGTGTATAAATGGTTGCGTGAGTTTAGATGTTGTCAAACGAGCACAAGCGATGCGTGCTGTTCCGGATGCCTGTTGAGAAACAGCTCCCGGGAGACTGAAATATTTACGGCGTTATGTTGGGCGACCGAAGACTTGTAGCTACGGGAGTTTGCTGAAGCCATGAGCTTCTCTGTAGATCGGGTGCATAATATTTTGCACAATCATTTGTAAATGAAAAAGCTATCGGCGAAATGGGTACCACATTTGGTAATGATTGATCGGAAAAGAGAACGAGTTGTCATTTCCGCGCTGAATTTGGAGTTGTTTAAACAAAAATCAAGTGACTTATGGAGACGAAACGTAGATCCACCACTACACGCCCAAACAGCAGTCGAAACAGTGGGTTGCAACCGAAGAAAGCGCTCCAAAGAACGCAAAAACAATCCTTTCAGTAGGAAAGATGACGTGATTTGGGATTCCCAAGGCTTAATTTTAATTGAATTTTTGGTGAAGAGCTAAACCATAACAGGCAAATATTACGCTGTGCTACTGGACCAATTAAACAAGGCAATCAAGAAGAATAGTCCTCGTTTGGCGAAGAAAAGTTCCTATTTTATCACAATAACGCTTCAATGCATAAATCTGCGAATGGGTCCTCAAACTTTTTGAACTTGCGGTATGAAATCCTTCCTCATCCCCATAGTTTCCGAATTTGGTTATTTCTCTTCTCCAACATGAAGAAATTGCTAACAGCAAAGAAATTCAAATGAAAAGTTGTCTGCGAAACTTTTAATTATTTATTTTTTTGTTATTGCAAATTTGAAGAGCATTTCATGGTTAAACTGAAAAACAAAACAGTCCTTTTTACTATTTAATTACTGCATGGAGTTATCGAACAGCTCTCATAACAACAATAAAACAGTTTCAGGCGACTCAGAAAAAGTTGCGAATCACCCGTGTGGATATTCTCTTTCTTTTGTTTGTAAAGCCATGGATTTGCTCTATTTTTTCCTGTAAGCGAAGTGACCTGGAGAGCGGTACCTTCAAGGACATATGCGCTTCCTTATTCAGACTAGAGACTCGCATATATAGAAGCGGAACCAGTTTCCGTTTGGTTCATTCCTTGAAGGAACTGTGTTATACTTCCATTTCCTGAATATGAGCAAGCACATACAGTACTGGAAATATTTATTGCATCACCCACAAAATATTTATGTTTTTCCCTTCATCTAGAAATACCTATAAATATCAGAATTTTGAAATTGCACTATAATTGTGCTTCTAAATAGAATCCTAATATTTTAAGTCAAATTTGATGTTAATTGTCTTTATATGTGTTAAACGTATAGGAGTAAAACTGAACAAAATATCAAATTTTATAGCTAAATAGCCACAATATTGTAATTAAAAGTGCCTAATTATTACAATAAGAGAGTGTTTTGCACACCTAAAACAAGTCCTCATCGTAAAATGCTGGATGTATACTTTCTGTTGCTTCCCCGAGCTTTTATTACGCCATCACATCGTTTGGATATTGAAAGTGTTAAACTTTTTATTTGATCAGACGAAATATCACTAAACCACACCCTGTGGATGGTTTCAAGCAAGTCTTTTGTTTCTTGGTGTTATCTTTGCTACAGCCAATCATCTACCAACAGTTTTCAAGGGGTTAAGATCTGGGCTGATCCCTGACCATCCCTTCACAAAATGTATGTATGTATGCGCCTATGTACGGGGTTACCTGGCTTATGAGCATGTGCCAGGGCTACTTTATACCGTTTGAAATGCAATAATTTCGTAGCCTTTTGAATAGACCCATATGAAATTCCCAATTCTTGTGAAAGATGACGAAGAGATTTTCTTAGGGAATTTTCTGAATGATTACAAATGTCATGTAATGTTTCTTCCGTGAGAATTTTGGTTTCTTAGGCTGGACACTTCCAGTTTCCCGAAAATTATAATACACATTATGAACTGTTTTACGATCTGGAGCGTCTACACCCGGGAATTTTTCTTGAAACAGTTTGCGAACTTTACGAGCTGACTGGGTTAACACAACACACACATATCGCACATAAAGACACGCTGTGCCGTTGTAAACACAGGAGGCATTTTGTACTTTAGTAGTAGCCAAGATCAATAAGTAAGCAAGCAAGCTTGCTATTCCTTTCACTGCGCTGCAAGTGCTGGCTCGCTTATAGAAGTCGGTCCTGGTGGTGTAGTGGTAACCACACTTGCCTTCTAAACCCAAGATCGCGGGTTCAAACCCGGCCAGGATCGATGGATTTTTTCGGGCGTAAAATGCTAAGTATGGCTTCCTTCGGAAGGGAAGTAAAGCCTTGAGTCCCGTGTCGTACATTTACGGCACGAAAAAGAACCTCAAGCCTGAAAGAAGAGGCCTCTGAGCAAAATATGTCGTCCGTTTCACGCCTTGAATTGAATGGAATGCTGATGACCTGAGATGTTAAAGAGCGTCCGTAAATAAACCAAATAAAAAATCGCTTATACGAAAAACCCGCGCCGCAGGAGAAGCATCACTGATCACAGCACAGTAGAAGCTGGATATTAGAAAGTTGCACATCATGAGGTATACAATGTGGACGTGCAAGAGTCCTTTTTTTTTTTTTTTTTTTTTTTTTTTTAAAGTTCATAGACATTTTTTTATTGAATTCTACGAACATGATTCAGGTGGGGCGTACTGTTGGACCCTGCAAGAATAAATTTCTGGGAATGTGTAGTTTACATGTTGAATTGTTATACGATAATGCCCATCCATACACACAAAAAACAGCTCTACTATACTCCACTAGCGGGAAGTGGGAAATGCAGCATTCGGCTTGCTCAAACATCCAAAGGGCAAACGATTTGCATCGGATGCTGGAGTCAATAACAGAATGATGTATTAATTGCCCTCACAGGACATGCAACAATGAAGGATATCTGAAATGTTTCAGGAATGTATAGCACTTTGTATTTAATCATGCCTTATAGATAAGTTTAAATAATGGGACGACTGAAAAACTAATTCTGAATGTAGCATTTAATTAATGAGGAAAGGTTACAATAGGTTCTAAACCTAGCGCAAAATGGTACGTTCTACTTCTGCCTCAGGGCTTGTTTGTAATTTTGCCTGGTTTTAAGGTTCAGTGCGTTATTCCAGGTTAGTTGTTCCTTCTCCATATCGTCCGAGTTAGTTGACTTAGACGATAGCGATTGGGACTTGCACTCGAGCGGTCCGGGTTTAAATCCCTTGCTTGACATTGAGTTTTTACCTGGTTGCTTAGGCGCATGTAGGCATAGATCTTGTTTTCCACAAATTTTCCGCTCTCCAATATCATATTTCATCCGTTGGTTCTGTTACTGAGTCGAAAGTGCCAGGGTTAGGGGGAACTAGTGCGGTGTGACGGTAGCTTGCGCTTTAGAAATATTTCTCTTTGTGAGGGAAAGCTACCCTTATGAAATACAATGAAAAACTTTTTTTTTCGGAAAATCAGCGAAATCGTACAATTAGGAGTGGAGGTTTACCTTAAACCTAAAATTTAAAAATAGCTTTATCGGTGCCAATATTTGTTTTTTTTTTTCACAATAAAGCTCGGTATATATCATTTGAAAAAAAGTAGAAAAATAGTTTCTGAAAATTCAGTAAATGGTACAATTGCGAGGGGGGGGGTATACCTGAAAACGATATTTAAAGAGTGGAGGAAATTTTGTAAACACTCTAGCGGCATCAGTGTTTGTTTTTTGGAAAAGTGGTTTATGATTTTGAAATTGAAACTTTTCATTAAATGGCGTCACTATTCAACTTGCTGAGAAATTCGCTTAGTTTACGCAGCTCCTGCATAACAGTTTTTTTAATGTGGAAGGAATATACACATATATCCATTACTGTGTTTGTTTATATTCCTAAATATAATGTATACGCTGTACTTGAACAACTAACGAGGTTATTAAAACTGTATTGTTTATTAACTCAATATATAAATAATGAATTATTAACTACAATAATAATGACTTTGCAGAAAAATAACAGATAACAGATACAATATGGAAGACATTCTGAATGGTGCTATTTAACAGTAGGCATCAGAATAGGCCCTCTGCCACATGTTTCATTAACGTGAGAACATGGTTTAAAATGTGGGTATTCATTAGCAGTAAAAGACGAGTTCTGTACAAAATCTCTCTAAGTGTGACCTCGATGTTGGTCCTAGACCGCCAGGTCAACAGTGTGATGCATTTAAGATTTAAATTGCAATAATGCTGAGCTTCGCTCAGAAACAAACCTAGTGTTAGGGCAATGCACGCATACCAAGCTGACAAATGAACAAATTATTAAGGTTAAAATATTTGACATGACTTGTTGCCCTCATCATTAACATCATCGAGCATGTACTCTCGACTTCACACATTCTGAGTTGGTGAAAATACTGCGAAAGTCAGCAAATGCAAATGCAGACCGAATGACCGGTACAAAGCTTTCTTCTTCTTCTAAACATTTTCCTAATGAAAAGAACAAAGTGCCAACTCTAAGATTCGATTAACGCTTCCCTGAAAATTAAGAAATTTGAAACTAAATAGTTATTTTTGCAATACCTCCCATTACGCATTAATACTAGAGTAAGTTACAAATTGATGTGGGGTACTGCTTGTTTGAATGAGGCAATTGCCACTAGATCACAGCATTATTCTGTGACAATTAATGACGGTCGACACCAGACAATCAATGTTTACAATAGCAGTTACAAGATGGCGGCGCCTCTGAGTGTGTGTACATTGAGGGCAAAAGCTACGGAATCAAAGAATGTTCAGTAAAGAAATGCTTTCCATCTACGGCGAGTGCAGAAGTTCTATGAAAGGCGTACAAATAATTAAAGGGCATGTTCTCAGATCTACATTTGCTAACTACAGGGGTGGGAAAATGTATGGCATCATCCCTCCTCACATTAATCATTATGAACTCAGGCATCCATTGTTGCTCATTTATTGCTTCTGTATTCTTGTCTTCATTATTGACTTCCAAGTGCACACTTACCAACAATACAAATTGTTTGTTGTCATTTTCTCAGTTTACATTGCAGAAATACAATATAGACTCATTTCTGATTGAGACATTGTGGTGACAAGATGGCAAAGGAGTGGAATTAACGTCGAGGAAGAAAAGTACTATTCTTGCTTATTCCACCGTTGGTCTGAGCACTGGAACAGGTTTTCGGCAGTGTATCATTTCCAGAGTATTAAAGAAATAAATGTTAACGGGTGAAAGGAAGAGACAGAAAATGGGCATCTACTCCGAAACAGGACAGGATACTAAATAGCTCAGTGATAGTTGTCTATCATCCTCAGAACTGAAGCGACAGTGGAAAGACACGTGTGATGTCTCAGTGACCAGCAGAATTATCAAAGTAAACTCCTTCCAGAAAAACTTTCTGCCTGTCGACCCATAAAGGAACCTTTGCTGACTAAAACAATGAGAATGGACAGCAGAGATGTGGAATTGGGTAGTTTTTTCTCAGATAAGTCTAAATTTAACGGCATGGCTCCGATGAGAAAATATACCTGCGTCGCAAAAGTGGTGAAGAACGTTGCCTTCATGCATGACACAAACAGTGAAGCATCCACAAGGTCATATGATTCGGGGTGCATTTCCAGACATAGTATGTCATTCCTTAGATATAACAGAGTGAAGGTGCTGGACTGGTCTGGAAATAGCCCGGACCTGATCCGACTGAGAACTGCTGGAAGGTTATGAGGAATATTATTGTAAGAAACAAGCCAAGCAATAAAAGAGAACTCCAGGAGAAATTGTGTGCAAGTGGTTTCACGAACTGACTTAGCAATACAGTAAGAATTTTATTTTCTCAATGTCCAAACATGCCAGGCAGTGATGGGAACACACGGTGAACCAACAAAGCACTAATTAAAACAATGAGGTGGTTTATACAGCTGAATTTTCTAAAAGTTAAATTTTATATTTATTAATATACTACTTTCATTATATATTGAATATTTTAAAAGAATAAATAAGCAAATTAATTAATAATTTATCTTTACATCTATCTGGGAGTACTTAGTATTTATTTTTATAATAAATCTGTAAACTAAATAAAAATAAAGTGCATAAAATAATGTCACATACATTTATTGAATAACATGGAGGAAATAAAAACAAACAAATATTTCAAAGATTTTAATGAAAACATTAAAGAATTAAGGATGACGCAATACTTTTTTCCACCACTGTATTTCCATGCAATACTTTTCATTCAACGCTCTTACATGAAACATGTCGTTAGATATAAAATAAATGTATTTTGCCTTTTGAGATTGCACATCAAACAATTAACTTTCTGCTCTTAAAACGATCTGTAGATAAAGAAAGTAATCCAGTATTTCATTTCCTTTTGTAATATACCTAAAATATTATACAGCAAGTTTTTAACTAACGCAACCGTTTTTGTCTCATATTGATAAGGTAACAAACTGATTTGTTCATACGTACACACACACAAATTCTCCTCTCACATCACGATCAACACCTTCTGTCTGCAGGAACATGAATGAAATACATTACTGGTAATGTAAATAAATATTCTTATTACGCATTCCTCTTTTTTTAAAGGGGCGTGAGGGAAAACGAAAACACTAGGCTCATTTATTTATTCAATTCATCATCCGAAAGACACGTAGCAGTTAATACGGACGCTAAAAGCTCGGATGTTACACAAACCACAGTGATTTAAAAGGAGTGCGTCAAGAATGCTTGCTAAATACATTGCTGTTTAATTTATATATTGACAAAGCAATTAGAATATCGAAAGCTGAAATAATACAGTGCTTAAATTAATTAAATTAAAACACTTTCAATTATGGAGATGATTAATGAATTTTTTACAAAAAGTTTTATAATTAAATCCATGTTGTTTCAGAATATAAATCTGACATTTCTTTAAAAAGTGTTTCCTTCCTGTGGGGAAAATACAGTAAGAAGCAGGATTAGTGCGCAGTAGTAAAGTAACACAATAGGTTATAATTAAGAACATTAAAATAGTTAGCTACCTCAGACACAGCCTATGCGTCCTGCATTGTTCGGTACTCCCTTAACAGTTCTCCCCTTCTGCGTAATCTTAGGATCGCCTAAGTGTGCGTGACTCATGTCATATATACTTGACATACGAGGATTGTTCAATAAAAATTATCATACTAATTTAACAGCATATCTTTACCTATGCTCATAATCAAAATAGTCCCTGTTGGATGCATTGCACCTGTCCCAAAGTTTCTGCCAGTCTTCAAAGACTGCTGGAATTTTTGACAGGTCTTTCAGACCTACACAGCCTTCACTACTGCTTCTGATAATGGAAAATATCTCTCGCGAATGTGTTACTTGAATTTTGGGAAAGGAAAAGTCACATGGGGCTAAATCTGAACTTTAGGGAGGAAGGAGACACGCCACAGAAACAACAGTTGCTACAGGCGGTCATGCATTATCGTGATGCAGTATCCAGCTTGTTACATGGAAATGTAGACAAGGCTGTGTGATGTGTTCTTGCAGAGTTTTCAGGACATTTCTGCAGTATTGCCTAGTTACTGTTGTCAGCGCACGTACAACATGCTGATAAATGATTCCTTGAATACCGAAAAATGAGATGACCTGACCATACCTTTCACAGCAGAAGCAACCATTCCGTATTTTGAGGGGGGAGGGTGGTTAATAATGAAGATTTCCACAAAGAGCTTGGCTGTTTGCTCTTAAGATTGAAATGGTGTAACCAAGTTTTCGATAGTGATTGCCTTTGAAAGAAACTCTGCATCTTCCTGTAACATCATCTTCAACCTCATGCAAACCTGTACTTAAATGTCCTTGGTTCGGGAATCAGCAGTCTTGGAACCCACCATGCCCAAACACGTCTCATATGCAACTTTTCAGTTATCAACGTGTGGGTGACACCCAGTGACATTTTCAGAATTTCTGAAAGCGTTCGTAATGTTATTTGACGACCCTCTCTCACAATTACAGCAGAGGCGCAATGTTTTCTTCCGTTAGAGCACAAATTGGAACGCAGTGGCCACCTTCCTTTCAAATTGAATGCCTTCCCATATTTAAATTTTGGATTTTAGGTAAATAATAATCGTTTGTAAATTGATTGTTATATGCCGAATGTCTTTGAGGGGAGAAAAAATGTCGCCACTAGAGCGTTAACATACATATATAATTTTTTCCCCATCTTTATTTTTGTGCTTAGTAAATAGGATCGATAGAGATTTGAAGAAATGTTTCAAACATCTTTTAATGGGTACAACCGCAATATCAACATTCCATCGGAATTCGCTGAAGGGGTCCGGGACATCAAAGAAAAAGTTAGTAACACCAAATATTCAACAATTCAGGAATCGAAACAGTAAAACAGAAGAAGCAGAGTTTAAATTTTAATCTTGTCTGAGTCAAAGTTCTTGATTGTATCTAGAAAAACAAACTTGAAGCAATCCAACGTGCTTTTGGTTTGAACACTTGCATTAATTGTTACTTTGATGTAATTTCGTTGGAAATTGATGAAGAACAGCAATCATCTACTGTCTTCCTTGCGCATTCTCAGCACAGTGTGAAGATTCCAAGATAACAAAAACTTTCGAAGTGTCGGTGTCTTTGAAGAAAGCTAATAACACGTTTTAACGGACGCAGACATTTCGTAGAAACACTTGGCTCGTCACAACGGCGTTGCAGAAGACGTACACGACAAGTTGATTACACAAAGGTATGCCACCTTTCAGCTCCATTAATACCACAAACATAAGCCGTTCCAAAAACGTGCTTCGAGTTGGTATGTGATAACAGCAACGATTTTTCATTCTCTTGAGACAACTACAGAAAACAAATGCAGAACCGGTTTGTATATAAGAAGACGGTCGTTCAACCTTTACAAGGCTATCAGTCATAAGACATGTGATGCCTTGAGGGTAAGTACCCTGTACTGGAAACACTTTCCACCCAAAACACTCAACGAAAGCACGAGACTAGTTGGGGGAATCTCTGCAAAGAAGCTGCTCTAAAATAGCTAACCACTAACTCAGAGGCAGTTCAACCACAAGGTCACATGGTCACGTACCCTCCCAATTGCAAATGAAAAAAGATATTATTTAATATTTACTTCACTCTCTTTTTAAAAGCGCTCCTTTGTCTTTAAACACCACTATGTAGCCGGAATGTCTTGACGAGCATTGGCAACGTAAGAACGGTCACAAGTCTTTTGCGGATACGTGCTCTGTTTTTGCCTTCAGAGCCTAAAAGATGGCATATAGTTATTATGAACTCGCAGTGACTATGTAACCGCATATCTCCAAAAAGTACTCACTTTAGAAGCTGGAAGACACCATCTTGCTATTAGCTGCCACAATAAGGAAAAGCCCATCACGCAGGAGCTGCGCAAACTAAGCGAATTCCTCAGCAAGTAGAATATCTTTAAAAAAGTTTATAAAATCCAAATTATGACCTTATTTATTAATGAAGTAAGTTATGACATTACTATTAACATGACAAACTCTTAAAACGTATTTATAAAAGAAAAACTGAACTATAATACATTTGAACTAGGTTGGTCGGTTTTTTTCCCCCTTCCAAATCACTTGAAATCAAATGTCTGTATTGAAATTACTGTAATTTTCAAAAGTAAGGGGAATAAAACTAGAATTCTTAAAATCTATAAGTATTACAAAAGAGAAACCATGTTTTTAGAATTGTTATTATTCAGATTAAATCACAAAAATTAATGATATACTAACTAATTAATTAAATAAAATATATTATCACTGACAGATAAAGCTATATCGTGTGCGTATTTTTAAAAGTTTTAAAGGTAATCATGTTTATGAACTGAGCTCTTGATATCATCTTTTCATTCACTAAAATAAGGAAAGATAACAGAAAGTTTCGAGTTACATTGTGTATTTAAGAAGAAGTTTATATGTTTCAATAAAACAAAAAAATGTTACTATTTAAAAATAATTACAATGTAGTAAGCAAATATACACAATCAAAAGTGCCTTCGATTTTCAGTGACTGAAATTTAATTTAAATGATATTATAGTAAAACTAACGTAAACGTTTACTGAAGGTTAATACAGAGAGCTCTTACATACAAATATAATTCTCACATATACATATTAGATTAATATTTCACATTTGCTATCTTCACGACGATACTTTTATTAAATATAAAACACATGCATCGTTATAAATGCAGTTTATATGATTAGTTAATTTGTCCTTTTATTTTGAAACAATAAAGAGAAAATTAAATGCTAGAGCGCTATTTAAATTTCGGTTTTCAGGTATGTCCCTACTCCTAATGGTACGAATTTCTTAATTTTCAGAAACCATTTTTCTTATTTCATTTAAATGGTATATAATGAGTGTTATGCCACTAAAGCGATTTTTAAATTTTTGTGATAGATTAACCCCTTCCCAAATGCTCCAGTTTTGCTAATTAATGAACTCGACTAATCGTTTGTTAATTGATCGGTTTATGGTGAATTTTATTGAGAAAAAACAAACATTGCGGCCACTAGATCGTTATATATATTCGATTTTTTTTAATGTTGTTTAACGCCCGTTTTTACTACTGAGGCACCACAGGCGACGAACAATGGTAATACATAAAATGAAATGATATATTGGGAAAGTATTTTTTAAGGAAGGAAACGTTCCAGGTCTAAGTTTAGGGTACTTCCCCGGCATTTGCCAGTAATGAGGACTGAGGAAAACCCGCAAAAAACCTGTCAGGGAGGACGGTCCTGGCGGGATTCGAACCCCAGACCTCCCGCTCACGAGTCCGTGCCTTAACGACCTCGGCCACCCGTGGCGGTGATATTTTTGGTGCCTAGTATGTTAGGATTGATGGAAATTTGAAGAAAGTTTTAAAAAATCTGTCCATAGATACAACCGCAATGAACTCACTAAAAAGAGGAGGGAAAAAACTAAGTTTGACTACAAGATCTTCAGACTGTTTCTAAAACAAGATACAGAGATTGTCAAGTTTGAATACTTGTCATTCGCTTCCATCTTTTTTTTTACATAAAAGCTATTAGTAAGTAAAGTTTTGAATCTTGAAAGTAATGCATAGAACACACTGCAGTTACGCCCAATCGAAACCCGACTGACGCTTTTAACAAACATCATTTCCTTGACCTTTAAACATCTTGAAATAAACTATATTTAATTATTTTAAGAGTATTTGTTCTTCTAGCACCTTAATACTGTGATGGGGCACTGGAAATTGGAGTACTGAAATAAATGCATACTTTAATGTTTGGCTTCTTCTTACCTACTTAGATATTAATTAGGATTTTCATCCTCTAAAACTTACAATCTATTCCCTGGATAGTGAATTATATGTCGGGGATTGGATTGGTAAGGACGCAGGAGAAATTTTCAGCGCTTTTGCCATGCTCGGAGCTGGCCTTTTGCTCCTATGTTATAATGGGCACCTCCGAAAGGAAGGGATGAGGTGAGGGAAACATCGAGCAGCCAGGATCTAGGGATGATGAGGCAAGAACATAACGGAGGGTCTAACAATGCTTTCAGTTAAAGACCTCCTAGTCCCAGCTTCTCAGGATTGCCTTGGACGCTCGCTTGGCACTTTGGAGCCTGTGACAAAAGCAACAAAATAGCACACAGAAATTACACGAAAAGGAAATATCTATCCCAACATTCACGTAAACAACCAGGATTCTTTTTATTGGGTTTATTTTCTTTAACATCCCAGGTCATCGGCGTCCCATTCAATTCAGGACGTGAAACGGGCGATAAATTTTGCTCAGAGGCCTCTTCTTTCAAGCTTGAGGTTCTTTTACCTGCCGCAAATCTACGACACACACCCACGGCTTTACTTCTCTTCTGAAGGAAGTCAAAATTAGGATTTTATGCTCGAAAAAGTCCATCGACCCTGGCGGGGATTGAACCCGCGATCTTGGGTCTACGGGGTAAGTATGGTTCCCACCAGAACACTAGGAGAAATCACGAAGAAACCCACGGCCCCGCGGGATTTGAAACCGGAACTTTCGGAATGAGAATTCCATGACCGGATAATGCGTACTAAATTGTAACGGGCGCACTGTGTACTGGTTTCTGTATAACGACACCAGGTCGTTGAAACTCTAAAAAATGAGTTCTTTTCTGTTGATGTAGTCATCAAGGTGATGACTTTCATCTGAAAACATGTGTCGCAGAAGAAATCTGGATCCTCATACGTCATAGACAACGCTCGGGCTCCTCATCTCTTCCCGTTACACGCTAAGCAACTTGAATCCGGTATACAAATCCACCCAGTTCTTTAAACATTCGCCGAACAGACCTACCGCACAAACCAAATTTCAGTGAGTTCGTCGTAGACTACGCTTTGGCGACTCTTAACACCTGCTGGAGAAGTAGTCCCTGATTCTCGTTTGTGATGGCTCTTGAGCGACCTTCTGTCCCTTTAATTAACATAGGACTGATTCCGTACGACAGCTAACAATGTTTTGTTATTTGCTACCTCCTTATCTCTCCTCGTATGTTCTTTAACGTGAGGCAAAGTCATCCATCCTGACACCCTACTCCGTATGACTGGAAATTATGTTCCACAGTAAACATCTTCTATTAACCGTAGTTGCAGAAATCAACACAAAACTGATTTCAGAATGTGTAAAACTATTATAGACAGTTGGACAGCAAATGATCAATCATTTCAGTGTCGCTTGTCTCGCCGCATACTGTGGAATACTTGAAATAAAAACAATAACGGCATTCATTTCAGTTATGACCACGGCGATTAAGTTTTGCTGTTTGCACCCATCCAAAACCAACTTTGAGTTGTTTTAACTCGCATGTTAAACGAGAGAACTTATGTTCAGAGTAATCAAGCTGAGCGATATCGGGCTACCAACGTTACCAAATAAAAGTAGGTAATATTCATTTTTGCAAACTTTTATGGCGTTCTGCGTGGTCTGCTGATATTTCGAAATGATTGATTGAAGGAAACTGATGCTGCAAATGTGTGCAGCGTCTGTCGCTATAAAGGAGGCATTCCGGCCTTGCTCAACAACTAACCGTTTGTGCTACGTCCTCAGTGAGGACACCTCCGGTAGGAAGACATGAAGTGAGGGAGACAGAACACACCGACATTTGGATGCTTCCCCCTCTAAGGGGTTGGAGTCCTTCATCTGCTTGCATACCGAGCGCCGTCAAGAAAGTTTTCGCCACACCTACCTCCTAGCTCTTTCGACCATAACAAAAGACATGCAATTAAAGGAAATGAGAAAGCGGAAAACACATGAAGAGTAAATATCCATCCCAGAAGTGGATATCCCCAGTGACAAGGGAAGACCATTAACAAAAGAAAGAAAGGATGAAAGAAAAGAAAAAAGAAAGCCAGAATATTAAACCCCAAGGGATTTGAACCCGATACCTCCCGAATGCAAATCCCAAGCGTTACCAATTGAGACCCCCTCTCTTGATGGGGTCAACTGGGACAATAATCACCTCACCAAACTAATTTGTTTCGCTCCTCGCCCGTTGATAGTAATATCGCATTATGCTGCCTAAAGCATAGAGATTGACGTCATATTCGTATATATCACCATACTTTTTTCCCTCGGTGTGTAGCAAATTGCTGCTTTCCGCTGATTTTTGAGCACTTATTAGCATAGCCACTATAACAGGTTTTAGCTTCTTTATCATTCAACTGTCACCAAAGTACTGCAGCAATTAATTATACAAGCTGCGACCTTGGAATGCAAAGCCTTAAAGAAGTAGCACCACCAATGGAATCCGCCACTGACAAGTGAAGGTCGATCATTAAAATGTTGACACTTCACTCGACCCTTCATACTCGATCATTTCGCTCTACAGGTTTGCTGCCGACTTGACGTGAATTGTCAGTAGGTACTGTCCGTTCATTTCAAAACTTGTGTTTATTCCTATAGAGCAGTGGTTCCCAAACTGTTAGGTAATGGAGCACTTTAAGTGGAAAAGTTCATCACCTAGCACTTATATGACCATACTATCTGAGGATAAAAGGTAAACATTCAGAATTTACAGTTCCAGACATGTGAAATATACGTTATTAGATGATTTCTTTACAAAAAATATTAAGACAACACATTTTAAAACAAACTAAAAGTAAATATTGTAAATTCATAATATATTCTCATAGATTCGGTACATAAAACCATTTTTAATGTGCAAAACCAAAAGTGCTACTTGGGACAATAAAAGAAGTATTCTAATGAGAGAGATGGGACTGAATTTATTTATATAACTTAGTTATATCTGGTTGAATTCGGGACAGCGGAATATCTGGCTCCACATCGACACGAGATCTGTGTTTTGTTTTATTACCTGCATAAGCAGAAAATCCTGATGCGCATAAACAAGTGTTGCAAAGGACAAAATAATGGTTTTAGCTTATCAGACAAAACTTTCAGTTTGTCTTTTAACTAACATCAGAATTTAGATAGTGACTTCTTATTTGAAAAATTATCTTTTATCACAGAATCTGATGTCAAAACAACCAAACATTCATATTGCCGCGTTGTCAGAGAGACTGGCTTTTCTGACACAGCAGAGAATTGGTTTACAACCCAAAAGTTTTCTTTCGTTTGTTCATGGAGTTCTTCCGGAAAATAACTGTTGAAACTATCAAGAAAACTTAGTAGGTGAACTTGAAACTCATTTAAGATATCCTCAAATATGTCTGAATCCAGTTCTTCTACAAATTATTTTTATCATTGGGAAGCTGTCAAGATTGTCATTGTTCACTGATTCTCCCCAAAACTTGATTTTCTTTTTCAATCTTTGCACTTTATCGCTGTTGTCAAAACACTGTTGTTGCTTTTCCTCGAGGCGGGAGGCTTAAATTATTAACTTTCTGAAAAATATCACCTAAATGTGTAAATTGTATTAGTCAGCGTTTCTCACATAGCCTGTCTCCTAAAGTGAAATCATTGTCAGTCAGGTAGGTTCTGACTTCAGCCCTCGTTTCAAAGAGCCAAGAGAGAGCCACATTATTTCTGTGTGAAGAAGCAAAGACGTGTATAAAGAACGCCCATCGCTTGAATGGATATATTACCGCGTTTAAATTCAGCAGCCCACTTTTTAATCATCGAAAACGAAGAGGAAGAATCCTTTAATGTGGAATCTATTTCCTTTTGTATTTCCATTAGGGGTTAAACCCTTCAAAACGAAATACTTTAACACAGATCGTATTTTAATTTTATCCATTTTGTAGAAAGTACTATACTAGTTTGTTTACACGATCGTCACAAACAAGTGACTACGCTTATGCGTTTGAAACTTCACAGCACGCCATCAAAAGGATGATACTTAACAAACATCATAGTAATTTGACCATCTTCACGACAGTTCTGAGTCAGATCGAGAACTTTTAGAACTACCCTCGTACAGGGTCGAAAGTGTCAAACGAAATGGTCTTGCTGTATGCAATGTGAAGATGGCTAATGGCTTTAAAAAGATTCTGCACCCCAAATCTCCCCCATCTGTGTCTAAGGTTGTCTTATTGCAAATATTTTATTCCTAAGAGCTACTCAAAATCTTACTTAAATTTTATCGTAGTTTCACAACATTTCCGTACATTTATAGTTAAATTTATTTTTTATTATTATGCAGTGAATGAATTACTGTCAACGAATTTTTAAACGGCGCCGTTATTTCTGCCTTATGAAATATGGAAATATGTGACCGGCCTTCAGTTCCTTGTTTGTGTCTGATTGTTTTAGGAGCTAAATTATAGTAAATGATGGATTTATATACTTTGTCTCTGTTTGACTATTCCATACACGTAAAATCAGAATCGTTTAACTTTTTTATACGTTTTGTAGATGTTTACCACAGTGAGCTGGTTTAAAAAAAAAAAAAAAAAAAAAAAAAAAAAACCGCTAAAAACTATTGGTTTGCATCTGTTTATATACATAGTACTTTTTCCAGCTCAATTTACAAACAGAAAAATAAACAGTCAAGAGTCATTTTGCATTTGATATGTCATACATAAATTAGTATATAATTTGTGCATACAATCATACATTTTAAAATGTGTCAGCGTGATTTTTGAGTAATTTGATTTTTTTATTTTTTATTTTACGTCTTTCGCTATTCTCTGTTCTTCTGTTTACTGTTTTTTTTTCTTTTTTTTTTTTCTTACTCCCCACCTTTTTGTTTGCTATTCGTTTTATAATATAAAGAAGTGTTATAGTAATAGAGTTTCTAAAAAAAAAATACTAGATAGGAAAAATGGCAGAGAAAAAGGCATATGTATTAAACCACAAATCAGAATCAATTGACAAATCCAATCTTTGATACAAGCTCAAAGATCTCGAATTAACTGCTTGGTTCTCTTTCAGAGCAATTGTTAATGGCTTTCCGGGCAACAGAAAGTATAGTTATGTTTCCTTAGTGATGATCTGTTGGAGAACTACAAGAACGTGGGGTGTAGAATCTTAAAATTCACTTTCTACATTCACACATTGGTTCTTTCCGGAAAATTCGGACGCAGTAAGCGACGAGCAGGGTGAGCGCTTTCACCAAGACATCTTTACTATGGAACATTGTTACCAAGGACACTGGAACTCTTCAAAGTTGGACTACTACTGTTGGTGTTTTCTTAGGAAGTGCGATGAAACGCCATACAAAAGAAGAACAACATCAGCACACTTTTCAAAACAAAATAAACAGTAAAATTGTAACTGTATTGTGAACTAAAATTTAGATTTTTCTGTACCAATTCCACATAAACAGAGGGGTGCCAAAGATGTATATACACTTTAAGCAAAGAAAAAACTGTGTTCACATAACAAAACTGAATTCACACAAACAGAAAATGATGAGCATTAATCATCTTAGACTTTTACAGTTGCAACAGTTGCTCAAAATGCCTACCATCGGCGTCGATACACTTTTGAGTACGTTGAACTACTGATTGAGCAACGTTTGCGAAAGTGTCCTCAGCGATTGCAGTACATGCCGTTTCAATTTCTTCCCGAAGTGCTGTCAGTGTAGCTGGTTTTCTACGGTATACAACATTCTTAAGAGTTCCCCATAGGTAGAAGTCGGAGTTAGATCCGGAGAACGCGACAGAAACTCAATCAGATGCCTTTGTCCTATCCAGTGCCACCATTACAAAATTGCTTTCCACTGTTCAAACGATAATTTTGACTCCATTTTGTTGTAGCAACGCTAGCATAACGTAATGTGAGTCACATCTGTTTACAGAACATCATACTACACATTACTGTTGTTTTTCGGTTCAACTTTGAACTATATTAAATAGATATCTACTGTGAAAGTATGTATACATTTTTTGGCACCATCAGTATATTAAACCAGAAACACACCATTGAGTTCTGAGTCTACATTTCTTGTGTGTATTTAATTTATGTCGACGTTCACCAGTAGTGTTTTGTAAAATTATGCTATGTATCTTGTACTGTGACCTTATAGGGGAAAAGCTGATTTTTCCTTTGAACTCTGAAACTCAAAATTAGGTAAATCGACATATTTATTATTGTTTCGATACATTTAATATCATTCGTGTGCACCCATATTGTACTGCATGCGTATGCGTTAGCATTGTGTATCTATAGAATGTGGCGTGATAGAGAAAAACGATTTCTTCCACTGAATTCAACACTCCAAATTTAGATTTTTATGTTCTGCCATATTCGAATTGCTGGGACCTCACTATAGCTGCAGCGTACACCATCGTCTTTTGTTTCAATTTACTGCATATTTTAGCGAGGCTTGAAATTTCAAAATTGCCATTTTTTTGGACTAAAATTTTGAATTCTTGTGGTAATTTCATCGTAGAGGTTCACTAGTTTTTAGGACAATCGAGGTATATTTGTAGGCGTTTCAAAAATGAAACCTCCCCCAGGTGAGCTCCGGTTTCGGACATAATTTGGTGAATATCTTCGCAAGAGAAAGACAAATTTTCAAGTTCTGCACATATTCAGAGTGCTTGGACCCCACTCAGGACATACCGCCGTCTTTTGTTTTAATTTAATTTTTTAAATTTTGTGGACAAAATTTTTCGATTTTGAATTTAGGTTATTCTGGTCATTTGGGCGTAGAGGGTTGTTAGTTGTATTCCCAGTATAATCTTTAGGGCAATCGAGGCCTACTCGTAGACGAGGTGCAGTTTCGAAAATGAATTTGGGTCTAAAATTGAAAATATAAAACTATAAAGGACTGTTTTATCTGCAGTAATAAAATCAAATGACATTAGTTAAACTGGTTCCTCCCTCCTTTTATTTTGTTTACTATTAACGAATTTCCAAGGATGTAGCTAATGCGGTTGTATCCATGAAAAGGTTTTTGAAACATTTTTTCAAATCTCTATCGATGCTACCTACTAGGCACTGAAAGTGACAATGAAATGAATAAATAAATATATAAATATAAATGCATACATTATGTGTGTCTGTTGACGCTCTAGCGGTCGCCAATTTTTGTTTTTCTCAAGGAAACTCTGCATATAACTAACCATCAATTAAGAAATGATTAATCGAGTTCGTTAATCAGCAAAATTGAACCATTGGGGGTAGGCGTTAACCTAAAGCGAAAATCTAAAAATCCCTCAAGCGGCCTCAATTTTTATTGAACGAAACTCGGCGTATGCTATTAAAATAAGTTAATAAAAATAGTCTCCGTAAATCAGCAAAATCAGACTATTAGGAATGGCGGTTTACCTGCACATTGAGTTGGGGGACATAAATATTGTGCACCAGACAAGTGAAAGTTGTCATGGAGGTGGTTCAAGGGGGCAGTAATAGAGGAAAAGATTTACTTGTAAGAGATGGTTTCAAGTTTCGCAAAGTGTACACGTACATAGATGAACGTATTCGTTGGCGTTGTACAGTTAAAAATTGTCCTGCCAAACTAATAACCTTAAACATGGATACGAAAACTGTAATCGGCCATAATCACCAGAGCAATGAAATAGATCTTGTACGTCAGAAAGTTCGTGTGTCGTGTAAAAGAAAAGCGGCTAGTAACGTAAGTGAAAAATCAAGCATTGTAATATCCAAAACATGTAATGAGAATCCCGAGATTTGTGCTAGTGTTCACGTTAACTATTAGGTGAAGCAATCTACCGAGAACGAAATCACCATATGCCGAAACTGTCAACAGTCTTACTTGAAGTTCACGAAGCTGTAAGTAACTTGGAACCAATGTCCTATACTAAGTTTTTATTTTTCCTACTGAATGTTTGCGAAAGCAAGTGATTATTTTCGAAGGTGAAAGAGTTCGCAGTATTTGTGCGAAACGGAGGCGCTTTGCGTAGATGGAACTTTCAGATACTGCGCAAAATATTTACAGAGTTATTTACGCTGCATTCCAACAGTTTTTTGTTTACTACGAAATAAGGACAAAGATATCGTAAAAAGAAAAGAAAAAGTTGTATATGAAGCAATTAAGTCAAAATGGAATGAAACTACTCAATGGTGGCATGGTGGCGTAAGCTACAAAGTATTGGCCTAGCAAGTGTGTTCCAAGACAAGGCGTCTGGCGCTGGTAAGTGACTTAAACATTGTTTTGTTTTGTCGTATTTACCTCCAGAGGAAGTAGGTGGTTGTTTAGTTTTTGATATGACTGAGAGTATGCCGTTATGCCCAAAAATTGTACAGTACAGCGACTGCAACAGTTTTTAACAATTTTTAACCACAACACGTGCATATTCGCGTGACAGTCCGCAGTCTATGAAAGTTGGAGGAAACATTGTGCCCTAACATCATAACGTAGTACCAACCTAAAACGAAAATGTAGCATAATAAGTTGAGTTAGTGGCGGAAACACATTTCGGATCTAAAACAAACCTTTTTGGCGTAATTGTAAATGATGCGATCATGGTGGTCCGATATCTGAAACCCAAAATTTAAAAAACGCTTTAGTGTTTAACTTGCTCTCATTTGTTTCAAAATAAACGAACATATTAACTCAGCATATAAACTGTTTTTATAAAGATGCATATGTTTTATATTTAACAAAAGCATCGTCGTGAAGATAGCAAATGTAAACATTAATGTATTGTGCGTGTGAGAAATATATTTGTACGTAAGAGCGCTCTGTAATTCAGGAAAAAATTTTCGCTACGTGTTTTTACTACAGTAAATTTATATTAAATTTCAAAGCCACGAAACTCGACGCAACTTTCGATTGTATATTGTTTATTGTGTATATTTGCTTAGTACATTGTAATTGTTTTTAAATAGTAACATGTTTTTGTTTTATTGAAACATATGAACATCTTCTTAAATACAATGTAGTTTGAAATTTTATATTATTTTTCTCTATTTTAATGTAACATGGTTACATTTAAAAATGTTTAAAAATACTCTCACAATATAGGTTTGTCTATCAGTGGTCATATATTTCAGTTAATCAATATTATGTCATTAATTTTTGTGCTTTAAACTCAATAATATTAAGAAGAAGAATTATAAAAATATGAATTCGCTTTTGTAATATTTATAGATTGCAAGAATTCTAATTTGTTCCCCTTACTGGAATAATTTCCCTACATACATTTTGAATTTCAAGTAATTGTAAAGGGAAGTAAAAACCAGATAAAAGTTGAGTTATGTATTATAGTTCAGTTTTTCTTTTATAGTTTGTCATGATAAAAACACACACTAATGACATAATTTGGATTTTCTATTCTTTTTTTTTAATTTACTCTATTTCCTGAGGATTTCGCTTAGTTTACACAGCCTCCTGCGTGAGAGACTTTTTTTTAACCTTGGGATTTTGAATTATAAGGATAATTTGTGCATATGACGTCACGCCAAAACGTTTCCATTTGCCCGCCATACTGATTATTGATTTCTAGTGTGTACTGATGCTTAAGCCAAAAAAGATATAAAAGATATTTCAATTCCCTGTTCTGACGAATTTGCATGAAACAAATACACGCAGTTGCGATAAAATGAAAGGGATTAAACTGAAACGATACAATTGTGGCGATAGGTGACTGTGATTAGCTGAAATTCCTAATATTCTTAAGCCCGATTGGTCACTAATTCATGAGCTTAATATTCTATAAACATAGTTTAAGTGATATGCATTTTTCTAGTCAACATTGTTTCCTCAATAATAGCGTGAAATGTAAAACATCTACTGAGGTTAGAGCTGAAAATGGAACTATTTAATTTGCTAACACATTGCGTGTATGGGAGCCGTTCAGCGCAGACGCTATTTATTCTCTTAATTCAACGCACGCCGTCAGACATTCAGCGAGAAACAGGGACAGCTTTGTTTGGATTTGGCGTAATAAAGTGCAAAGCGACTCGCAACGACGGGCCAGAATTAGCCTTTCATCTCGGCGATGAGGCGCACTTTACCAAAGATAAACAGATCGGGATTTCGAACCCCGCGCAAACTTGCTGACCAAGCGTTTCTGTGCGTATCGGCCAATTAATAAAGGTAAATGCTAGCTTAGACCTTTATAGCAAATACAGAGACTGTTCTCTGTCTGTAACACAAGCTGTTTGTTTCGTGATGTTTGCACATGGAGTACGCTGCTTATTTGCTTACCTTTTAACCAAGTTCGCCTTTGAATAGCCGGCAGATGACTGTCCATAGTTCTTTGACACCTGCCTATGGACCAGGTTAAAGCTGCATCCAAACAAATCAAAATTCTCCGTTCAGAAATTATCCAGCCACTCAGAGGTTGCCTTACTCATGTGCAGGCTAGGAACACTCAAGTATCTTTGAAAGCGCTTCTGTGCTGTTTGACAAACGCACGCCACGCAGGCATGCCAGCCTCTTCCTGGGCTATAAAAATAAGAAAAATTCAGACCATAAGGGATATTAAAAAATCGAGATTAAATAGTTGATGATTCCCAAAAAAGGAGTCTGCAAATTATTTTGGGAAGTGGGTTGAAAGTAATGTGCGGGACAAACCTTCTTAGCCTCGCCGCACCCCACCATGTGCCGAGTATCTAGTGTTATCACAGCCTTCGTCTAAACCAACCATGTCCAAAGGCTCTTTTAACAGCTACTTCTCCCCTTTCACTTGAGGATAAAGGTTTTCTTCGCTAGTAAAGTTTCCGCGACCAGTGAGACTGTTAGCCTAACTGGCAGAATTTCTTAAATATTGAGCGAGAAACAGGGTATTTCTGTGTCAAAGCGGGCAGTCAAGTCAGTGTTTCATTTGTAAAAAAGAATTAACTTACTGCTCTCATTTTAATATTAAGCTGCATCATTTTCTTTCAGGTATACTCTTTGACCCCCCCCCCAAATGAAAAAGAAAGAAAGAAAAGAAAAGAGAACAAAGAGTCTCTTGAACACAACATTTTTCTAAGTCCTACTCGATACAGCGCGGTTCTCAAGGTATCCAGCAAAGCTGTGTAGTCACTGCAGCAGTTGTGTTGAATGGCATGTACTGAAAACGCTGACTAGTGAGTGTGTGTTCCGTTAGCTCCGTGGCAGAGTGTGCAACGATGCCGTGGTTAAGAGTGCAGATTCACCTCCCGGCATGAAACACTTTTCGATAAACCTTTATAACATATAATGACAAATTAATTTAATAACATTATCGGCACACGCATTCCCTGCACGTGCAAGAAGGAACAAAGATGGTTTATGGGCATAAATTCAAGAAGCCTGGGATGTTGTAGCATCTGGTTCACACTACTGTAGAAATCTGACATCATCTATGTCCCGAAGATTGAGGGCAGTTATGCATGCTGTGGGTCATATACCCGATATTAATTAATGTTTATTTCTGTGTGTTTTCACTTTAGAAGTTTCAGTTCATATTTAGTTGTTTAAAAGAATACGTTAGTTTGTGATTACGTTTTTGTGTATGCATAGATAATGCCATAAAACTCAAAAGATAAGTTAAAATACAATATGATATTAACGCAACATGATATTCTACATATACACTTATAAGACCAATAATAAAAAAATTAAACAAAAATGTTGTGTGGGATTCGAACCAGAAGCATACGCAGAAAAGCAATGTCTCTAAACCGCTCAGCCACCGCTACTCTACCCTAATGTTCTCTTTTCAGATGCTTATGATGACCGCCCCGGGTGGCCGAGGTCGTTAAGGCGCGGACTCGTGAGCGGGAGGTCTGAGGCTCGAATTCCGCCAGGACCATCCTCCCAGACGGAAGTTTTTTTCAATGTTTTTCTCAGTCCTCATAAATACCAAATGCCGAGGTGGTACTCTAAATTTAGGCCTGGAACGTTTCTTTCCATTAAAAAAAAAAAAAAAAAAAAAAAAAAAAAAAATTTCCCAATCTATCATTTCATCTCATGTATCATTGTCCGCCGCCTGTGGTGCCTTAGCAGCTAAAATGCACGTTAAACACTATTGAAAAAAAATGCTTATGAATGTGAACATTGCGTTAACAGGCAAAGCGCCCACTGCAGTGTGCACTTGCTGCATACACTTTGTGAATACAGCGTTTACGAGCGTCCCAGAAGTTCTTCAATCGACACAGAATATGGGGATGTTTTTTTTTTTTTTTTTTTTTTTTTTTTGCAAAGAGTGTACGTCAACAATTTAAGTGAATTAATTAAAAATTGGTAGCCACTGTATCACCGTTTGCACTTTTATTTACGGGTAATTAACATTAACATCAAAACCATAATAATTCTTAACTCATTTCTACTTAATATAAAATGCAAATAATAAATATAAGTTTACCCTCCAAATTACAGAAGGTAAAATAACTAAAAGCATCATAATCATTAGGTGGTAATATTTCTGATAATACAGTGAAACATTCCTATCGAGTGGTTCATGGTAACTCTGCATCTCCTATATTTCTGAGGGGCTTGATTATGAACTAAATGTTGTGGAAGAGCTTGTTGTGCGGTTGCTCTAAAAACTAGAACTTGCGGGAAAGATATTTTCAACGTTGTGCTCCAATCAGGGCGCAAATATAAATTTCTAAGGAGAAAAATTATAAGTGTTGCAAAACATGGCACCCTCCCATTTACCCAGTTGTAAACGGTCCTCTGTGCAGTAACTTTTGTACCACATACCGCTGTCAAATGTCTATGAATTTCTGCAGTTCTGACCCTCTCCTTGCACTCATCTTTGACCAGGATAGTCACCATCCATGTTGTCCACGTCTTTCTCTACTTGACAACAAACGAACACGGTCCTTTCGCTAAACACACTGCTTATAACCGCCACGTAGCGTCTGCAGTATTAGTCAATCGTCCTACCCATTGATTGCGCAGTATTCGTAAAACACCGCTATATTAAATAATGTGCACGCCTTTAATATAATAATAACTAACAATAACATAAAAATAAAATCAGCGGATAATGTATAGGTCTAGACAAAGCTGCTATATATCAAGATGTTAGTACGGCAGATTTTATTTATGTTTTTCTTTTTTTCATTAGTAATGAATATTTTATTAAAAATACAGGAGTGAGTGCCTACAGACATTAAAAATGTTGCTGGGACTTTAAAAAATATGCCAAAATGATTCATAGACATATACGGTGTGTTTAAATGCAAAAAATGCAAGACTTATAACTAATTAAAGCAGTTAAAATCTTCTGTGGTCCGTTGTTTAATACGCTACCTTAGCTTTCACCAACTGATCACCTCCTTGGTCTAGTGGTTAGCGTTGCTCACTGCTTTGCGGAGACCCAGTTCGACTCCCGGTACCTACTTAGGAATTTCTCTAAGTTATGGAGGTTCTGGAACAACCCTCGTGAGGGCAATTGGGATGGAGAGGTACCCTATCACGAAATGATACGACCGGCGGAATGCTGATTACTGACCTCTATCAATGAAGTCGTAATTCGGAGGTAGAGGATGCAGAGGCTCATCCTGGGCCGTATCTCTAAATCAGAAGAAGACACTTTCACTAACTAACAAAATCCAAACAATTTTAATAGAGAAGGCAGATATCACCTAAGTAGCACGTGGAAACCAGTTCTTAAAATCAAACAACTTCTACCTTCCCCTACCCACGTAACATTGATCGATCTTCTAAAGCCAGACAGAGACGTATCAATTCTGTCGTCCTTTCAGCAGTCAGTTGTTATTAATCACCCACTGATGATGCCAACCGCAGAAGTTGGTGAAAGCTATGACAGCATATTAAACCATGGACCACGGCAGAGCAGCCCGGAAGATTTTAACTGTTTTAATTACAACACTGGCCGTGAAAATCTAACATGTATTATAAAAATTATGATATTTTCCCCCAAAAATTCAATCACAATATCCTAGGGCCATCGTGTCAAGTGCCAAAGCGCCACCTTTACTAAAAGGGTTGTATCTGATAGCAAGCAACTGACCTTGGAAAGTGTAGTTCTTCACAGTATGTTGTTAACCAATTATTAATCTTTCCTGGTCTAACAAGTGCTATGCATATCTTATTCTATTTTTAAGCCTGTATGTCTTTTATAAAACACATTTGCACAGTCAAGCTTGCTTTAATTGGAATAAAAAAAACCAGTCTGCCAGCCAAACCTGGGTGGAATCTTAATTCCCGCACCATTAGCGTCTCATATTTTTAAAGTCAAGATACCTTGTGAGAACATGACCTGGGGCAAATGGGGGAAAAATTTACTTTAGTTATTTATTCATCATTAATATTCCTGTCTGCGTAGATTTTTGGTACGAGGACTGGCGACTAATTTAGAGCTCGAATTGCAGTGCACATAAACAGACAGTAAAATATGCCTTCAGACTCGCAATGAAGAATAAACTAATAAAACAAATGGTGTGCAAATGTATGCTACAGTCTATTCTAGTTGCTGAAACATAGCATTAAGAACAATGTATATGTATTTTGAAGAATGTACTTTTATTTTGTGCAGTATTGGAAACAGAGACACATTCCTTACTATCCAGTCGTTTTCATGTTTGTCCAGTATTACGGAAGTAATTATTGCAGATTAGTGCTATGAGTGGACATTTTTAAGCGGTAACTTCACGAAATTTCTTTCAGAACTCTGTGAAGTTGCAAGTGCATCATGATCTTAAGAAAGAAACTACAAATATTTACAATATTTCTATCTCTCTTGCATTCAACAAATACAGCAACATTACAATGCAAAATTAAAACGGACTAACTTCTTGTTATATTACAAACTTGGTGGAAACTCGGTCGAATTGGATTGGATTGTTGGGGCTGAGAGAGGTTTTCGGTACTTGAATCTTGCGCACGGCTGGCTCTTTGTGTCTACGCCCGAAATAAGGGCACCTCTGAGAGGAAGGTATGGGGAGAGGGAGACACCGGGCAATCAGGATCCACAGGCGGTGATTGGGTGGACGTGGACGGGGATTCCTAACATGTTTCCAGATAATGGGGTAATTTTTTTCGTCGCGGGACCATTCGTAACAGCCGGTAGTTCGGTTCAAGCTGGTACCGCGGTAAAAGGGAGGCAGAAAGTCAGTCCGCAACTTTATTGTTGCGTAAGATACTTCACTCACCATTATCAAACGAGAAGCTGCTGGAACTGCCTCCCCTCGTTTTCCACACATTTCTGGCATCGGGTCATGAAATGAATACCCTCTGTACTTCCCTCTAAGAAACGGAAGAAATTTCATATGAATGTTATTTTTCAGTTCATCTAATGATTTGTATTGTATTTTCTTCTTTAATAACCTCCAGAGATAAAAATTGCAGGACGTAAAATATGGGGGCCGACGAAGTCACGTTTTGTTATCGTCGAATGTTTCATGAATTGCATGCAAGAGACATGGACGCATGTAGCGTTGCAGAGTCCTGTTGCACTTCACAGTTAATTCACGAAAAAGGTGTTGCAAAGCATTCTACACATATTGTTCTCTCGCCGCTAATGACGCACCACACTCCTGTCTATTGACACGGGGGTTTTTCGTGAAGCAAGTTGGGTTTTCTGAACTTCAGTATGGATATTTTGTGAATTAACATATCCGTTTAGATGGAACCAAAATTCGTCCGTAAAAAATATAAGATTAGGATAAATTTCTCCATCATGCCCACTATTCAAAATTCATTCAAGAAATCTACTCCTGGATGCAGGGTCACCCGATTTAAGTTTTAGCACTAGAGTAATTTTAACACCAGTTTCTCTGTCTCTCTCCAAGAATACTTTCTTTTTCACGAAATGTATTTACAAATCTGTGAACCGAACTTCGACTTGGAGGTTGAATATCAGGGAATCTCTCTTGCAACATCTCCGTACGTCACGAGGCGGTTCCGTGCGCGCATAAGAATCGTAAATAAATACTCTTTGAGGAATAGAATGCCTGAATTGAGCTATGTTAACGTAATTAACACACTGCATTACGTCGCCTGGTGAATACTTAATACACCAGAACATGTCGGTACGTTCTAAGAGTTAAACCCGCACTGACTTCCCCTCCAGTTCCTCGGCCGGCTTTCAAGCATGAAAACGAGGCGATCAACTGCACGTGGAGCGGTCCAGTGAGGGAAAATTCATCCAGCGCCAGTGGAGTCCTCCCTTCCCAAGGAGTTCGAACCCCTTAGAAAAACCGTTTTTAAACCACACGTCGAGGCAAAACATTTTCAAATCGCAAGCCACCATTACATTGCACCAGCCCACTTCGCTGTGGAACTTTCCACCCTGTAACAGAACCCACGATATGAAATGGGAGAACAGAAAACTTGTAATACTTAAACATTCATCCCGCATTCAGATAAGCGACCAGGACAGAAGCATGAAAACCGCTCTGGTGCCTCGGTAGTAAAAACGGGCGTTAAACCATTCAAAAAAGGGGAGGGAGAAAAAATTGTAGGTTAGAATGAGCGGCCCTAAGGGATTTGAACTTTACCGCCTGAGCCTCCCCCCACTATTACAGAGTTCTGTATGCACAAAGGGTAAAGAGATACTGGTACGCAATATTACTGCACACTGCATGAATTTTATTTTTTTATTTTATTTATTTATTTATTTATGTTTTATTCTTTTCAATACCACTATTGTCCATTCTCCAGCCCGGCGAGAATGTAGCCGATTTCTGAGGTTACGTTATTCCGAATATACTGCGGGGGGATGATAGTGGGTTATTCGGCCGAATGAGCTTGGGAGACCTTTTGCTTAAGTTTCCCAGACTTAAAACTTGGAAGAAAAAAAAAAAAAAGTCAGGAAATCGGCCCAATCGGGAATCGAACCCAGGCCTGCCGCGTAGGAAGCACGATGCTACCACTTGACAACGGTGCCTTTTAAATATATCTAGTGTTTAAATGTTCCATATTTAGTATACAAATTGTACAATAAATTCTTTTTAAAATGTATGTATTAATTCAAATATATCATTTTTAATTGTTTTTCATATTTCACAGTTTTCTTTGAAATTCACGGCAAGAAAAATGAAAACCATAGTGGAATAAATACAAAATGTTATAATTATAACAAATGTTATAATTCTAACGTTCTCTCATTGCACGCCGCAGTTTCTAATGACCCATTTCAGCTGTCGCCTACGTAATAGTTCAAAGGCTGGAAATTTCTTTTCGGAAGAAATGAACACAATATGTTAAAGGCTAAGAAAGGAAAGGCCATATCAAGGCCGGTCATACAGCATCTTCAGACCGGCTGACCGACCTGCCTGGAATGTACAGTCACGTGACTAAAAACCTGCACACACACACACACACACACACACACATCCGAGTCCCGGCTAGAGCAGAGGGCAGAATGATTGCCTGTCAGAAACATGCAACTAAAGCAATAAAAGTAAGGAAAATGCAGCCAGCGCGTAACAGAAGAAGCAGAGAGTGAAGTATGTAAATAAAAACGCGTTAATGACGTTAAAACAGTTCAAGTAAAATAGTTAAGACCATAAATGTAACGGCGTGAATCATCACAATATCTGCAATAATAATGCCATTTCACAAATCCATGGTTTATGAGGCATCTATGTGAGTGACGCACACTTAGATTATATCAACATGAAGCGACGAAAACGTTCTGAAAGAAAGTTTTAATTACTTTCGCTCATTCATTATCAAACCAATCCGAGTTTCAACCAATAAAAGATGTTATCCAAAGAGTGCCTCGATATGCAGCCTAGTTATTATATTTTTATCTGCGTTTCTTTAATAATAACTAACTTGTCCACTTTTTTATCACTATGTTAAATGGCAGCCATTATTCCAATGAGTGCAATGATCATCTTATTACCCCACTGAATGCAGTAATGAACTAAAATAAGCTACTTACATGTCATCTTTCGAAAACGACTGCTGCAAAAAAGAAACACACATATATATTTACAACACATTACTTGCGATTAAATAACTTAATACCGAACGGCAATTCTTCTCTAGAATTCGCACTGATAATTGTGATTTTTTGCCTATTTATTTCTACATTCTTATCCAGACCAAAAATACTCGAAGTAATTTATTTAGTCGGCCCTGGTGATCTGGTGATAGCCATACTTGCCTCCTAAACCCAAGATCGCGGATTCAAACCCGGCCAGGATTGATGGATTTTTTCGGGCGTAAAAATCCTAAGTATGGCTTCCTTCGGAAGGGAAGTAAAGCCGTGGGTCCCGTGTCGTACATTTACGGCACGAAAAAAGAACCTCAAGCCTGAAAGAAGAGATCTCTGAGAAAAATTTGTCGACCGTTTCACGCCCTGAATTGAATGGGACGCTGATGACTTGAGTTGTTAAAGAGCTTCCGTAAATAAACCAAAGCAATTTTCTCTTTATTCTCTACAGATCCCTCTATATAGCCTTTGCTACAGTATTCGATGTCCAACCTCCGTGTCTTGTAGATCAGCTCCTGAATCAGCCAACAATGATACAGTTCCAGTGTATTCTTCAGGTTTCGGCAGTTTTAAGTATACAGCAATATACTTCGCTTGCAATCTTGGCTTTGGTAGTTGGTAGGAAAAATCACAAACATTGACCTTCTCCACGTCAGCTCTTCTCTTCTGCAAGCACCAGCTAATCCAATAATAAATATCACTTTCACAAACAGAAATCATCGTCCGCTTCTCTTAAACACTTTGCAATTTCGTGTTTAGTAAAAAGTTTAGAGTTCTTTGCTCTATATCTCTAGCTCTTTCTTTTAAGACCTGCAGTTAAAGTTATACAGTAAACAATATTGAAGTTTCTGTTCATGGAGATGTCAGCTCGCAACACACAATAATACACCCACGTGGACATAGGCTTATAAGATTTTGATAAATACTGAAAATATGCAAACAAAACCTTCTCATTTATATCACTTACTTTCGCACATTTTTACTTAGTGCTCATATACCAATTCATATTTCACCTTCGATTTACTTGGAAGAAGGGATGAAACAACTATTGAAGCACCTAATCCATATCTAAAGGTAAACTGTCCTCAGAATCGCTCATTTTCTAAAAGAAATGCTTTTCCTTCCTCACAGATTTTCGTCCGTTCTTTTTAATCGTAAATCAGTTGTTATCGTAAACAAACGAACTTCATTGCCATATTATTTCTAAGCCAACTATAATCTATTGAATAATAAGTATACTCTATATTAAATCATAGTGAATTGGAATAAAACAGAACAATTTTGTTAAAAATTATCCGATGTAAGTAGTTATTATTAAACGAACGCGGATAAAATATTGTACCGGCTACCGCCGCGTTCTGCAAACACACTTAATCTGCAATGAAGCTCAAATCCCGCCAGTTGTATAAATAACTGTTATCACCGCGAGATTGTTTTTCTTATACATACATCACAGCGATGTACAAATATTGCAATCCAAGTTAAAGTTAACAAAAATAAGAAGGCTTTTTCACAAGCTTTAGTTTAATTATTCGCGAAATAATCATATTAAATAGCACTCGATGTGATAATTACCAATACTCATTGACTGTTCAGTTTATGAATCATTGACCAATCCGGTATAAGAATATCAGGGATTCCAACCAAACACAAGCATTGCCACAATTTTATCCTTTTCGTTTCATCATTTTCATTTTTTCATACTTACATGTAATTATTTTTATGCAAATCCATCAGAATACGCACTGAAATATCTTTATATTCTTTGACCTAAATATTAGTGTGCATTACAAGTCTATAATCAGCATGGCGGACAATTGAAGGCGTTTTGGCGAGACTACAGACCCACAAATTTATCCTATAATTCAAAGTTCAAGGTCAAAAATATTAAGGAAAATAGAAATAGTGTATGGAACCAGCTTAACCAATGTATTTTACTTTCAAAATTATTGTATTTTTAATAATTTTACATTTATTTAGTGTTTTAGGTTATCATGCTTCAGTCACAGTATACACTAGAGACTGCAGGAGTATTATGTGATATCGAATTCTGAGTGCGTATGTCACGAAATGGAATATTACTAGCTGTATTATCCCACAGATGGCTCTGCATAATTAAAGGGATGGTATAAATGAGTACAAACCAGAAACATTTGTTGTTACTTTTAATATACATAAAATAAACATAATTAAATATATTGAATATATATGTAAAAGAAAAAGAAAAATAAAGTAACACTATTATCAATGTAACAAATTAACAGCAATAATAAAAGTAGAATAGGATAAAACACTTAGATAAAGTCACACTTGAAATTGCTATATTTTGCTATATTGCTGTATATATTTCGAACTCGTTGAGTTCTTCAATGGCAAGAAGCTAGTCCAATATATATGTAGTAATATATAACCCTTATAATATATATATATATATATATATATATATATATATATATATAACCCTTCTCGTTATATTACTACATTCTATTTGTCATATTTGCTGGCAATGAAATGTAACAACATTTTTAATTTAAATTAATCACAGCTGCATTACTGCTATAAATTTATTGCAATTTTTTACCGCAATCATTTTATTGCATGGAAGTGGATTTCTCTTTTTCTTTCAGCTCAGAATCGCCAGCTCTGTTTTAACACAGACCGGCAAGCAAGAATTGGTAATCGCTTCAACATCTTCAATAACTAATTCCTACATGTCCATTGTATCTAAAGAAAGGCAGCTTTGATAATTGCGTTTTAATGATTGTCAATTCAATTAATGTACATCCAACTAAATATTAAGTTGATGCGTAACTCCGTAGCATTTTTGTTCCTCATCACAACACTGCGTTGCTAGGACATTGTTTACCGTTTGTCATTTGTCATTCGTTACTTGGAGCGTTGTACTTGTAAACAAGCCTTGAATTTTGCAGATTTAAAGAAAGTTTGCGCTATATGTGAGCTGAAGATGGAGTTTCAAGTGGAAAAAGAGTGAACACTTTCGACATATTCTTCTTTGAGTTTAATAGAGGAGTAAAGTCAGCGGAGGCGGTTGAAAACATTTGTACCCAGTAGGAGGAGAACGCCATTGGAGAAAGCTCGGTAAGAAAATGATTCTTTCTTTCAAAGAGGGCCAGTTTGATGTGAGCGATTCTTCATGCTCAAGTAGACCATCGGCCTTTGATGAAGACCTTCCGAACTCTAATCCACGATCATCAGAATTAGCAGATTGTGACCAGTAAATTATAGTGCAACATTTGCATTCCATGGGCAAAATTAAAAAGTCCGGTCGGTGTATAGATACTGCACGCTTTAGGTGAAAACAACAAAATTTAACAGTTGGCCATTTGTACATCTCTCTTGCTTGTGAAAAACATTGACCATTCCTATACCAGATTAGCATTGGGAGAGAAAGATATATACCTAATGCAAGAGAATACATTTCTGATTAACTTCTGTTTTCTATAAATCTCAAAAACTTTAATCGCAATCAATAAACGTTACGAACTTGATAGCTTAAAATCTGTAATTGTTAAATATAATATTGTTTGTGCCATTTCTTTAAATAAATGAATAGAGATTATAAAAACGTACTCCTCTAATATTTAAAAAAAATTGTATCTTTTGTTTTTCTCAGTTGATATTAGTGAGTAAATCAAACTGTAGTAATCGATCTTCGTCTATTGCAGAGTAACGATTTCTGAATGGGTAGATATTCATAAATGTCAGTTTAGAGATTTTGTAAAATTACTAAATTTTGTGAGCGAATTTTAAGAATATATTATTTTTATTCTAATTTTATCTTAAAAAATATCACAAGACGTTCTGAGCCTCGCTCGCTAAGCTCGTAAATTTATCATTAATCTCAGAACACATTGTGATTTTGCTTCTGAAAAATATGACTTACTATTGAATCAAATTATAGAATATACTCATTCTTGAAGGTGGACTTTCCAAGTATTAGCTTAATTATTAGAATTAAGCTACTGTGTTCAGACATGAATTTTCTGTTCTTACCTGCAGAACAATTTTGTTTTTAAATAAAAATAAAAACCATTAAGGGCTATATGAGGGCTGATTGATAAGTTCGGCCCTTGTGGTGGGCGTCTTTATAGATTACCCACTAATCTCAGGGTGCTCTGGCGGTATCTGATATAACCTCACCTGCGTCCGACTCATCGTGTAGCAGTAGTCGTAGTGCATGGTAGGGGAGGCAAACAGATCCACCCGCGGGGGAGGCGGCGGAGGGGCTCCTCTTATAAAAATCCGGTAAAATACATTAAATGACATTTTTTGCAAAAAAAAAAAAAATATTTTCTCACCATTATCTCCATTGAGCTCAATACATTTGATCCAACAAAATTCCATTTTTTTTACTTCATCAGAAAAAAATTCTTTGAAAGTGTGCATAATACTTGTTTACAGCACAGATGGCTTCTTCATTAGACGAAAATTTCTTTCCCAAAGCTAATTTTGAGTTTAGGAAAGAGAAAATAGTCACACGGGGAACTTGCAGCTCGTGCAATTTTGCCATCGCAACGGCTGATGTGTCCTCAATGATCAGGCACGTTGTCATGGCGGTGGGACACTTGTGCTGTCTTGGTCGTTTCTGCTTCAACTCACTATGCAAATGCGTTATAGCAGTCAGTAACTGTTTTACTTTTTTTCCAAATAGTCAATAATGATGATACCATGTGATTTCCATTAAAAGAATGGTGCACTTTCACCTTCGCCAACCCAATGTTTTGACTGCCGTTTCGTATAGTGGTGGATCCAAGTCTCATCTAGTCACAAAACGACGCCAAAAACCATCTGAATTACGCTGCAAACGCGATCTGAGCTTCTTCATATGCAGAACCATGCACGATATTATGCATGCATTCATATGAGATATTATCATCTCACGAACCTTACTGTGGCGGTCTTCTATCACCATCCATGCCTTTTATCAATCATTTCTTCAGAAGAAAGCTAAACGTACAACATCTGCCAGTATTAAATGTCTCGAGTGTTCTTGCAGAATCTCCACGTAGTTCCTACAGCTCAGTTTGTATCTGGGCCGCAGTCCGCTTTTTTAAATAAAAATGTTTTATCACTGCACGATACTCGTCTTTATCCCTTTCTATGAAAAGTGTTGCACCGAATTCTTAAGATAGTTGCCAACTTAAGAAATGCGCGTTGCATGTATTTGAATAGCTTAGTAAAACCGTTACAAGAATCACGCTTACCAACAGTAATGCTACTTAACAAAAATTTACCATTTCGTTGAAATTTTCCAGACTTATCAATCCGTCCTCGTAAATTTCGGTGTTCCAGGTCGTAAGTGCAACATGGCTCCCTTAAAACGTGTAATTGAGCAATGATCCAATGAATAATGGAACCCAAGATAAACAACTAAGCTTAAAGTGATCATAATTTCAATAATGATATTCTTCCTTTAAATTTAATCGCCCAGTTTTCAATACGTTCATTAAAATTGGCATCGCAACGTAGAGCACTTGGGTTTGATTGGCGTCGCCTAGGCCTGTTAATGGACACAAGTGGCTGGCATCCGTTCTTGTTACTGCAAAAGGTCAAGACAAAATGGGGAAAATCACGCGCCGCGAATTAAACGCGATTTTTCATTCTTGCCAAACTTTCGATGGAGAACTGAAATAATAGAAAGTCGAGCACAAGAGATAACTATCCTTGCATATTACGGTTAATTATAATAGCATTATATGTGCACAAAACATCATACTTCATTCAGTTTATCCATAAAATAAATTGATAAATGAGGGATTGTTTACCTCAGTAATTTATGTCTGCAATTGTGCCAACAAGCCTGATGACTTAACCTTACGCCATGGCATTAACCGGTTTTTACTCACTTCCGAACTTGCTAGCCAGAGAGAGTGAGAGAGGCGATAAAAGTAAGAAAAAGATGTTTAAATATTATAAAAAAGATAGAATGAAAAATTGTATCGCTCATAGCTTCACAGGTTCCTCATCATCCTCAGCTAGCCTACAAGTGGCGACATAGTTGTCTGAAATATCCCATTATGAATATGAATCAGATTTTTCTGCTCCTGGTTTACTTTCAAATGCGTAAGTACTTGGGTTTTTTTTTTAAGCTGTGATAAAAGTTTTAATTTGAAATGAATAGCATGCACAAATTAATCAGTAACATACAAGGGTAAGCCCGTAGGTTTCCGGCCTCGCCGATAAAGATCATCGCCCTCACAAAAGCCTTAACCAGTGTCATACCTTATCTGTTAAATAAATAACTATATCTGTAACTTCCGCTCTGCTATGTTCAGTTGTTCAGATATAGTTGCATAAAGAAGGCTATATGTAGATGATTGTGACATGTTCAAGATGGAGTATCGACCTGTTATTAAATTCTTCACAAACGAAGGACTTACTCGAAATGAAATTAAACACCGATTGGACGGTGTATATGGGGGAACATTCCTCTCATATTCTACCGTAAAAAAATGGGCCTAACTTTTTTAAATCGTCCGAGAAAGCAGTGAAGACGAAGAGCGTGCAGGTCGGTCCTTGTAGGTACTCACTTCTGAAAACATCGCTCTTAGAAATTATGGAAGACCGGCGGCTCAAAGTTACAGAAATTGCAGCAAGGTTGGGCATTTCGAAAACAACAGTCCTTGGAACTATTCATGAGCATTTAAACATGAATAAGGTTAGTGCAAGATGGGTGCCTAGACTTCTTTCCTCAGTCCAAAAGCAGCAATGAGCCATCTGTTGTCAGGCATTTTTGGAGCTCTGCCGTGGCAAAGAGAGAGAAGTTATGCAAACCGTTGTTACAGGAGGTGAAACTATGGCTCTCTACTATGATCCCTTGTCCAAAAGAGAATCAATGGAGTGGCGTAAACCTGGCGAAGCACCCATCGATCCTAGCCGGGTTTGAACCCGCGATCTTGGATTTAGAAGGCAAGTATGGTTACCACTACACCATCAGCACCGACCGACTATAATTGAATCAACTGTCTATAACTCTTCCCGCTATAATTCTTTGATCACTGGGTGTCCTCTGATAACTGAACACTCACGTATTCTCTTCTCCTAATAACTAAACTCTGATCTTAATCTCTCTCTAAACTTAATCTTTCCGGTGGACCATCTCCAGCCATTTCAAAAAATCACTATTGAATAATTCCGATAGTAATTTCCTTTACACGGCTATCTATAGACCCTGGCACGTGCATATAATTTTCCTAAGTTCCCTGATTGGATGTTCCCTTATGCCTTATATTCGAACTATTCTTTCACCCTTGGCTCCATTATATCGGGCTCTATAACTTACGAGTATAAATCGCCACGGGTGGCCGAGGTCGTTAAGGCACGGACTCGTGAGCGGGAGGTCTGAGTTCGAACACCGCCACGACCGTCCTCCCTGACTGAGGTTTTTTCCAGGTTTTCCTCAGTCCTCATAAATGGCAAATGCCGGGGAGGTACCCTAAACATAGGCCTGGAACGATTCCTTCCTTAAAAAAAATCCTTTCGAATATCATTTTATCTCATGTACTGAACGGGCGTTAAACACAATTCATTCATTCAATAATTTATCTTACCCTCAATGGTCTGCTGCATCAGCAAGTTTCATACTATGGTTCTCCTTAAGATTTTAACAAAGCTAAACTTTATGACTTTTCAAATAATAGAGGGGTTTATGACCTGTTCCGTTCCCCTAACATTTTCCAGAAACCTTAATGGCGACCCATCTTACACAAAGCCTCTTACAAAAGCTGTATAGGATTATCTGGTACTTTTGTCCTGCCCAAAATATTTCCTGGTTTATTTTTGAAGTTTCTGTCAACAAGTTTTTTTTCTACCACCCATTAAATGCACAAATAACTTAACTACTAATCTCAATATATATATATATATATATATATATATATATTGTGCACGTTAATTGTAACAATATTTATAATATATGTAATTGATTGTACTAATATCGGTAATATTTTAATTGGGGGGGGGCATCAACGGGTGTACCTGTGTTTTCTTAAACTCATTTGCAAAGAAATCGAAAACATGTTATAGCATTCTGCTCACACCATTCATCAAGACTTACGTTGAGAAAAAAAAATTTTTTTTTCCAATCGATGCTATTATTTGTGTAAGTTGTATATCTATTTTTAAGTTATTTAATGACTTACCTCGTAGTATGTGCACCTTACTGACAATGAATGTTTGCAACTAAACGGGAATGACGGGAATTGCGCACAATGTATAATAATAGAGAAGTGATTAATAAATACAAAATGCTTTACAAAACTTGTTTACGACATGGTTAATTTGTGTTCTCACTACTATTTTATACAAAAAGACTGATTGGTTATGAAATCAGCAAAATTCAATATTTAGATAAATTCAATAATTCCACATTCATCGTTTCCAGCAAGGAGCAGAAAGAATATTTTGCTATTACGTTATTAAGCTATTTACGCATACGCAATACTAAACATAGGCGAGTAATTAAAGGTGAACAAAACATATCACATGTATGACACACATCTTGAAACTTTTTTGGGTGGGGGGAGGGGTTATGATAATTTTCTCAATTTAATGGACACATTTTCTCCAAATATCTCATAACTAGTTTTAAATGTTTACCTTACATAAATTTCGAACTATTACATATATTCTTAACTAAAGAGTTAACCTTCAAGAGAACTGACCGCTTGACACAGTTCGGTAGCGTTTCCCGTTGACGACTGTTCAGGGAATACAAAGTCACATACCACGAGAGGCCTATTAAGAAACAAACGAAAGAGAAACAAGTTGCTTTATCCTCAGGTGCAGACGCATTCCTTAACTGGCGGCTGCTCTTTCCGACCCAACCAGTCCCAAACGACGTATGTCATTCCTCGCTTCATATCTGGTAGGTTTCACCTGCACGCCATGTCCTCCGAGGCAGCTGAATCTATCACCTTGATCCAAACAAAAGATGCAGCGCATTACAAGAAAGTTGTATAAGTGATAGTCAGAGATTTGTGAAATTTAACCTTTAATAATACAGTGTGTTTCAAACAGCCTTTAATCAGTATATTGATCGTATCTTTCCTTTTTTTATTCATACATTAACTGTTTAAAATTAGACATTTGAAAAACGAAATGAATAATTTCATTAAAACTTTTATGATACAGTGCAAGCATAAAATGCTCTAAGCTTGATTTGTTAATAAACTTGACTCAGCTGCAATACATAACATCGGAATAGATTTTGTACAGTTGGTGGATTTTTGGTCAACGCTGTATAAATTTACAAGTGTATTGCAATTTTAGCGAATACCGAAGAAATGTAGCTGTTGAGTTGTACATGAAAAGATTTGTGAATTTTATTTTCAAATCTCCATCGATCGTACTTATTAGGCACCAAAAATGACGATAAAAAGTGCGTACGTGTTTTATAACGCTCTAGCGATCCCACTGCTAATAATCTGACTTCGCTTAGTTTAAGAAACAATTTTTCTTATTTTCAATGATATATACCGAGTTTCGTTGTGAAATAACAAAAATTGCAACCGATAGAGCGTTAACAGACACACACACCTATATAATATTTATAAAATATTTCGTCGTCATTTTTTTTTTTTTTTTTGAATGATTTATTTATGGACGGTCTTTAACACCTCAGGTCATCAGCGTCCCATTCAACTCAGGGCGTGAAACGGCCGACAAATTTTGCTCAGAGGCCTCTTCTTTCAGGCTTGAGGTTCTTTTTCGTGCCGTAAATGTACGACACGGGACCCACGGCTTTACTTCCCTTCAGAAGAAAGCCATATTTACGATTTTTACGCCCGAAAAAATCCATCGATCCTGGCCGGGTTCGAACCCGCGTTTTGGCTGTAGGAGGCAAGTATGGTAACCACTATACCACCAGGACCGACAATCATTTTTGGTGCCTAATAAGTAGGATCGATGAAGATTTGAAGAACATTTTCAATTTTTTTTTTTTTTTTTCATCTCGTACAACCGCAATAGCTAAAATGCACAACCTATATTCTCCACTTTAAGTACAATAAATTTGTATAACGTAACTCACGAGCAGAATAGTTATAAGCGAAACAGAGGATATCCGCAACATATTTTCAAGTTTTGAGAGAACAGAGTATTCAAAGATTGTTCCCATTATAAGAAGGAAGGTGGCTTTGACATGTACACATTATGCAAAACAAAGATATACTTGCTCGTTACGGGAATTGCCAGTAACAAGGAAAGTGGGCTAATGGTTCTCCTGGCAAGGAAACAAATGCTGGGATTGCGTGGGTCAAAGGTCGACATCGCCTCGGCAGCGTTTAGAAATATAAAATAATGCGGTTGTCAGAAGCAGCACATTGCTGAAGTAACAATAAAGGAAAGAGGGAGAAAAATTGGGGAAAAAAGTTAAAAATATGAAGGAGCATTATATGCAAATGTTGTTTAATATAATTAACATTTAACTTAAACTGTCGTTTGTGTTACTACTTACTTGCATATGTAAGAAGTGGGATATCAACTTTCGACGAAAAAATTTATTGCTACTATTTCTCTTACGTGGCTTGATTATGATTTGATTTGATCTGAATTATTTACTGTCGCTCTTTAACATCTCAGGTCATCAGTGTGCCATTCTACGTATTTAGGGTTTCAAACGGCCGACAAATTTTGCTCAGAGGCCTCTTCTTTCAGGCTTGAGGTTCTGTTTCGTGCTTTAAATGTACGGCACGGGACCCACGGCTTTACTTTCTTTCCGAAGGAAGCCATAATTATAATGTTTACGCCCAAAAAACCCATCGATCCTGGCCGGGTTTAACCCGCTATCTTGGGTCTGGGAGGCAAGCATGGTTACCACTACACCACCAGGACCGACCCACTTATGTGAACACATCATAAAATTGACCAATGAAATGAAACAAAATTTTGAATTTTGACCAATCACAGCCCGATATCGCAGTGAAATTATCGTTAAGTTTTATCAAATCCTTTTACCACGCGAGGTATATTTGTCTTCTGGTCAGTGTAGCCAACTCTATACCCTAATAATAATTCCCGAGCATCATACAGACTAATCGCTTGGTAATAAATGATTAATCTGTAAAATGCGGGATTATGTTTTCACGTTTTCATCTACTAGTTCAATGAATTTATAACATATTCATTCAAATTTAATAACCACGTTTCCAATAATTTAACTAACTGAATGTATATTCACTCAAACAATTGTTTTTATGTATGTGACAATACCTGCCTAAGCAACTATACAATTTAATAAACACTCTGTTCAGAATGGTAAAAAATGATCTCTGTTTTATTTTTCTCGTTTGTATTAGTAGAATTGAATGGTAGTGATTGTAACAGTTGATTTTCGTCGTTTCACGGTTTCTGAATGTTTAACATTTTATACTTGTTAATATTCAGTGCGCAAACTTCAAATATATGTATTACTTTTATTCTATTCATGAAATAATCCTAAATCCGTACTTTGCTCTTTTCTATTGGCATTACTAACAATTGACATTCGTCTGTTGCAAAATGACTTACTTGAAAAGATTAAGTATTATAATAATACAAATATACAATTATTTTTTCTAAGTCCAGTTTAAGAGAAGTGCATTAAATTCTTATTTAGTTGCGAAATAATCCTAATATATATCACTCGAGGGTCCGAGCTTTGTACTCATTACGTTCGTGAATTTATCGGCAATATCAGATTCTTTTGCAATATTACTTGTGATTATTTAAATCAAATTTGTTTAATCTAATTACAGAATCAAAATTGATGACAAATATAAATTATCCATATAAAACTTGATTGAATTGCACAGCCAAATTAAAACTACCTTACCAACACTTTTTACCATATAACGGACTCAGCAAGGAATAAATAATACAAAAAATTAACATTCCAGTTTTTGCAATGTTAAAAATATAAATGAAAAAAAAAATGAAATTATAAAGCTTTGATTTAGGGAAAAAAAAAAGCTACAAGATATTCAATATTTTCATTTATTTTATTTTTCAAAAATTATGTTTTTAATAATTTTAATAACAACACCACGATTTACTTCTGGCAATCCTTGAACATACACAAAATACGATTAAAGCTTCTATATCCTCTGCCTACTCACATGTTTCTTATTTATTTATTATGTATTCATCTATTTACCCTTGCAAGAAATAAATCCATGGAACCTTCTCTTCCACTCTACTATACTATAAAATCAGCGAAAACACTGAATACAATATAAAAATTATATAAATTACAGAGAAAGAAACGAATTAAAATATATACTGCATGTAAATATGACGTATTTCAATATAGCTACAAAATAAATAAAGATAGTGTTAGACAGGCACTTGTTTTTCAATAATGTTTCTCGGGCATAAGGGGGACAGAGGAAGTAGGAAGAGCAGCAGCAGCAGCAGCAGAAGAAGAAGAAGAAGAAGAAAGAAAGAAAGAAAGAAAGAAAGAAAGAAGCGAGAAATTAACTGTTGTGATTCCTAGAGTTGAGGAGATGACAATTTAATCTATATATAACTTTATTCTTCTACAATTTCTGGCTTCAGGAGAGAGGGAGTTCCAGATTCTGGAAAGTGACACGTTAAATAAGATTGAGTAGAGAAGTGTACGGTGGTTTCAAAGGTAACATTTATCTATTTAATCCGCAGTGAGACTATTTGAGTTGCGGGCAGCAGGGCGCTCGGCGTACTGGTAGAAGTTAAACATGAAAAATATTTAATACATGTGCAGGTAGCAGCTTTTAATCAGTATGAGGGAGACGAATTCGTGTGTTACTTGGTGCTTTCATTGTGTACTAATTATTTTTCGTTAGTTAGGCCACTAATTGTCTTGAAGGAAGGGTTTTTTATATACGATGCATGTGTGAAAACGGATTCTTGCAGAGAAGTGGTGAAGCAATTCGCAAGAAAATATCCTGATCTCCAGCTTGCTAAGTGACAGGGTCTCTCAATGACAGAAACGTCTTCCGGACCGCTGTGTTCTTACGGAAGAAAAGTTACATGAAATACAGGAATTTCCTACCCAATGCATCGCCGCTGAGGGGCACCTGTTTAACATACTAAACTTAAAATACTAACTTAACCGCGGCGGCTGCCTTTACTAGCAAGCAGCTGCACTCAGGCGCCCCTTAACTCAAATAACCTCACTGTATTCTAGCAAGTTTCTATAAATCTTACAATACTTAAAATTTATTCAGTTTAACTGAAAGAAACTAAGAATATAATTTGTGGAAAATAATATTAGTATTTAAATTAAAAACTTTCATTAATGGATTCTTGTATATTGAGGTAACTAGATTCTAAATGTGAATCTTTTACAAAAAATATTTTAAAGTTTAAACAATGCATTCAAGAATATAGATTTGACATTTCATTAGAAAAACTAATTTGTTAGTTCTCCGTGTTAAATATCCAGTATGATGTAAAATATTGTACAATAGTAAATTGATAGAACAGGTTAATATTTTTAATTATTTAGTATGTCAATTAAATTAAAGATCTAACCTTTGTCTTCCTTTGGACACAAAATTTTCAATTAACACTGAATCCACTTAAATCACATACTATAGTCGTGAGACATAAATGTAAAACAAACTCCAACGATATGTTGTCTATCATGATAACAATATATTTAATTATACTAGCACGGTTTTAGATCCTGATTAGAATGACGGAGTCAGGTAACTTATACATGCAGGAAAATATTTTCTTTGATTCACACATGTAGCAAAACATCTACCTCGCAATCCAAAAAAAAAAAAAAAAAAAACATTCAAGTTCTTTTGTTATGACTCACTTTAATTATTTTGTTACCTTGTACTCTAATCTGAACACCGGACAGATCGAAATATTACAATACCTGTGTTCGTTTCGTCTTCAATACTAGTAAATTTGATCAAGTGATTCGCCTACTCGACCAGCTATCATGGGTACCTTTAACAGAACGCAGGACTTCCTATTCCCTTACGCTCCTGTTCAAAATGTTCCGTACCTCCATCCCACAGTATATCGCCTCTCACTTCGTATACATGCCCCTACCTCGAACCCGGAATGTGACTTTACTGTCTGTCCCTCGTCACTGAACACATTTCTATTCAACCTCATTCAGCGTGTCAGATCCCAGAATCTGGAGCTCCCTTCCTCCTGAAGCGAGAGATTGTCAGACACTAAAGCAGTTTAAACGTATGTTAAATTGTCATCTCAGCTCTAGGAATCAAAACAGGTAGTCTCTCTCTTTTCTTCTTCCTATTTTTCTTATTCTCCTCGTCTTCCCTCCCCCTTGTACCCGAAAAAAATTATTGAAGAACAAGTGGAACTCTAACACTCTCTATATCAACTGCTAATTATATTAAAATATGTAATATTTAGATGCAGTATATATTTTATAATTTGGTTTTTTCTCTGTTTTATATAACTATTTTTTTACTCTGTATTTTTGATGGATTTTTACTGGTAAAATGGATCACAAAGTCCCATGGGTAAATAAATAAATATATGTATGTAATGCTTTTATGCCCCAGTAAACCTTTCAATGTTTCAAAACTTCTGCGACATAATCATTAAAGAAAATACCTGTAAAGATACATGCCGCTGAGATGAACATTTTCATATCTGTGGCATGCATGGATTGGGTTTAATTGGTAGGAATGGAAAAAGACATTGCTTGTTTGTGCCTATGCCCGCAGTAGTGGTACCTCTAGGAGGAAGAAAGCGGACGGTAAAACACGACGATAAACCGTAACAATGCTTGCATAGGAATACCCACTTCCGCTCCATTAATTTCCAGCCCCTCAGTAGGTTCGCTTCCATACCGGACGCCAAAATAGAAACCTCTCCAAAGTGCAAGCCACCGTCACATTGCATAGAGCACCAGTCCTGAAAAGATAAAACAATGCAGAAAAAATAGACGAAGCAAATAGAGAACAGTTAGATAAATATATTGCAAAGTAGGCAGAGTTATAAGAATTTAATGAAAAAGGCATCCACGACGTTCAAATAAAAGATGAGCAGCACAATTATTTAAAAATTCCTGAGCCGAAACAGAGAGAAATATTAATCCCTAATAAAGATAATGATGAAAGCTAAAGAAATAAAACTCTTGGTGTCAATGGGCAGATATAAAGTAACATTATGAGCCGTAGCATATCTTTGTTGCCGCCTAAGTCGCTAGCTGTGTAACAAAGACTTGCAACAGAGAGCATTCCGTAGTTGGGAAGCCATCTTTAGAAGTTTGCGCAAGTAGGATTGCCAGAAACCAGTTAAGTGAACAGCAATCGACGCAGTTATCACGCTGTAGGGAAAAAAAGAAAAGAAAAAAATGTCTTATTGTGAAGGGGCGTGGAGCGAGCCTCGGGGCTACATACAAGTCGGCGCCAGTGGTTGTCGGCATACTGACAGATCTCTTAACCCGGTCACCTTGCGATCTTTGCAGCACAAATCTAGAACACCAACTGTTGCGTGCTAACATTTGAAATCTTTTTTTATAAAGCACATTCTCGCACAAGCATGGCTGCAATTTCGAGTCGGCCGAAACGGTTTTTCTCGAGAAATGATTTCTTTTATGACGGCATAGCTGCACTTAGCTACGTTCGACCCCTAGAAGTGGTAAAGAAAAAGAGTGGATGCTGATCATTTTGATGTTGTTAATGAAGAAATGTGCAAAAACGAAAAAGAGGAAAGACCATGAAGTAACGTTGGTAATTTAAGATATTTTGCGCATGTATTTATTGCACAATAATGAACTGACAAAGTTTTAAGTACATAAATACTCATGCAGCACGAACACTTTTAAGACTACACCCTTAAAATTCTTCAAGTCAATTCCAGACTTGTATGGAAAAGTCCCCGTGCTCTTATTAATATTTCCACAAAGAATCAATTAGAACTTTGTTAGGTGCCTGGACATCAGGGCATAGAAGGCAATGAAGCGGCAGATAAACCGGCTAAAGAAAGAACTAGTTTGACTTCATAGAACCAAAATCTTTCTGCGGCATTAGTAAGAGAACTGCAGTCAGTGTATCAACACGTCAAGAATGAACGTCAGATAAAATGGAAGAACTTTCCCGGTCAAAAACTGGGTAAACTTCTTATTAAAACATCCAATAGCGCCCTGGCTAAAGACCTACTGAGTAGCGATAGAAAGCAAATCAAGAAAGCTAATGGAATGATTACACTCGGAAACATCTACGGACGGTGGTACTAAATCATAGAAATCCCACATGTCGTTTATGTGAATAATCCGATGATACTGCAAAACACATACCATTAAAGTTCTATATCTGAAATTACAAAGTTAGAATTAAAGGAGTGTTCAAAAGGTCTTGTGGTTAAAGTGCCAAGGTATTTTAATACAAACTCCGTCATTCAGTAATCAATCATTCAATCAATTAGGTCTGCCCCTTGGGATACACTCACAACTTCCGTTGTCTCTACTGACTCAATTATTCCACTTTTTGGCTCTCATTGCCTCCTCATTGATCTCTAATCTGGTGCAGGTACTAAAGACAAAGAAGAAAAACGTCGGCTTTACATCATCTCAGCTTGTCTTTTGTGATCGGCAAAGTTCGCTTAGATTGTATAGCCAACATCCTGTTTAACGATATCGATAGCCAGCTAGCGAGCACGAGATGAGGTCATCAGATGTAGCATCACCTTCACGTCATTCAACTCTACAGGCGCCTGACGCTTGACAAACGAGCGAGCCTACTGCCTGGCCATTACAGTCAAATATTTCAACTCCAACAAGCCATTAAAAAACGCTGACACCTTATTTGCTTTATTTATTTCTTGCACGCATTAGGTCTTGAGACAGCTAGTGCAAAACCGGCGACCTCATGAACCCGGCAGTGCCGCTCCTACTTGACTTGTCAGCCAAGTGCAAGACGAGGAAGACACAATGAAGTTAATAACCAAACATGCCAGTGTCCAGTGACCCGTAAATTTAAGCGAAATCTCCCCAAAGAATCTTGAGCAATAGGAAGATCTGAAGTAGCATATTTAACTGTTGAGTTACACATTGTTGATACTCAGAATAAAAGGTTTAATTTCTTAAGTCGAGTATGGTTACCTTTAGCGATTTCCGAAGGAATCAAGCTATTGCAGCTTATTATTATTTATATTATTATTATTATTATTATTATTATTATTATTATTATTATCATCATCATCATCATCATCATCGAATTCTGGAAAATTGTAAGCTATTGTGGCTATACCAATGGAAAGATCTTTTACTAATCTATCCAAATCTGTATCGATCGTACGTACTAGACACCGAAAAGGGAAAAAGTTATAAAAATGTGTTAATTTCTGTGTGTGTGTGTGTGTGTGTGTGTGTGTGTGTGTGTGCGCGCGCGCGCGCGCGCGTGTGTTAACGCTCTAGCGGTTGCAATTTTGGGTTTTTCTCAATTTTCAAACGAGTTCGTTAACTATTAAAATTGAACCATTAGGTGGGGGAGGGGTGTGTTAACCTACAGAAACATTAAAAAAATGAAAAATCGCCCTAGAGGCCGCAACTTTTGCTTTATCTCAACAAAACTCAGTGAAAATATTTAAAATAAATTTATATAAGTAGATTTCGAAAATCGTGGCAATCGGGCTACTGGAAGCGGGGTATACCTGAAAAACTTTTGGGGGTTAAAGCGAAATTTAAAAATCGCTCTAGCCGCTGCAATTTTGAACGTTTTTAAGGGTAACTTGGTATATGCCGTTTAAATAAAGCGGGAAAAATATTTTTCGAAAATCAGTGAAATCGGCTATTAGGAGGGGTTTTTCCCGAAACCCCAAATTTAAAAATCGCTCTAGTGGCAGATCTTTTTTCGCAACGAAACTCCGTTTGTGTCATTTAAATAGAATAAACAAAATAGGTGCTGAAAATCACGCAAATCGAGCCATTAGGGGGAGTTGCCTGAAACCCAAAATTTAAAAATCGCTCTAGCAGTACCAATATTTTTTTTTAACAAACTCCGCATATACATTTAAACAAGAAAAATAGTTTTTGAAATTTATCATATTATTGGGAGTTGGATATATCTGAAAAACGTCTCGGGGTTATGTCCAAATTTAAAAACCTTTTCGCAATTATTTTTTTTAAAGGAAACTCGATATATGGCATTGAAATAAAATAAGAAAAATAGTTTCTGAAAATCGGTGAAATTGAAGTATTAGCAGAAAGGTATCATAAATTTAAAAATTGCTCAAACGGTATTTGTTTTGCAACGAAACTCCGTATATACCACTTAAATAAAATAAGAAGAAAAAAACAGTTCCAGAAAATAAGTGAAATTGGACTACTCGGGGGGGGGGGGTTGCCTGCACCCCAAAATATAAAAATCGCTCTAGTGGCATTAATATATGCATTTTGGCAATGAAACTCTGTATATGTCATTTAAATAGAATAAGAAAAATAGTTTCTGAAAACCAGGGAGCTACCTGAAACCCAAAATTTAAAAATCGCTCTAGCAGCACCAATAAACGATTTTTTTCCACAACAAAACTCGGCATAGGCCATTTAAATCAAATAAGAAAATTTTAAATTTTATCAGAATATTGGGAGAGTTGGGGGTAAATCTGAAAATCTTTTGGGGGTTAAGCCCAAATTTAAAAATTGTTCTAACGGCTGCAATTTAATTTTTATGGGAAACTCGATATATGCCTTTGAAATAAAATAAGAAAAATAGTTTCCGAAAGTCGATGGAATCGGAGTATTAGCAGAGGAATTGCCCTAAATTTAAAAATTACTCTTGAGTCATTAACATTTGTTTTGCAATGAAACTTCGTATATACCACTTAAATAAAATAAGAAAAAATAAGTTCCTGAAAATAAGTGAAATCGAACTATTAGGAGGGGGTTCCCGGCACCCCAAATTTTAAAAATGGCTCTATGGCAGTAATATATACGACACTCCGTATGGGACATTTAAATAGAGTAAGAAAAAAGTTGCTGAATATCAGGGAGTTACCTGAAACCCAAAATTTAAAAATCGCTCCTGCAGCATTGTTTTTCATAACAAACTCCGCATGTACTATTTAAATCAATTAAGAGAAATAGTTTTTGAAAATTATCAGATTATTGGGAGAGCGGGTATACCTGAAAAACTTTTGGGGACTAAGACCAAATTTAAAAAAAAATTCTCACGGCCTCAATTTTAATTTTAATTAAAGGAAACTCGATATATGCCATTAAAATAAGGTAAGAAAAACAGTTTCTAACAATCAGCGAAATCCGACTATTAGCAGGAGGGTTACCCACAATTTAAAAATCGCTCAAGCGGCATTAATATTTGTTTTCTTCGCAACGAAATTCTGTATACGCAATTTAAATATAACAAGAGAAATAGTTTTTAAAAATCGGGTCATTAGGAGTACCTAAAATTTCAAAATCGTTCTAGCGGCACCAATATTTGTTTCTTCATAACAAAATTTGGTACGTACGCTTTAAGTAAACAAGAAAAATAGTTTCTGAAAATTAAGAAAATTGGAATATTTGGAGTAAAGGCATACTTGAAAACCGAAATTAAAAAAGTGCTCTTGCGTTTAATTTTCTCTATATTATTTTAAAATAAAATGAGAAATTAATTCAGAATATAAACTGCTGTATATGTTTTATATTTAACAAAAGCACTGTCGTGTAGACAGTGAGTGGCTGTGAAATATTAATCTGATATGTGTGTGAGAATTATATTTGTATATAAGAGCTCTCTGTAATAACCTTCAGAAAACATTAGCGTTACATGTTTTTAATACAATAACATTTAAAATTATATTTCAAAGCCATTGAAATTGATTGAATTTTCGATTGTTCTTTGCTGATTCTGTATATTCGCTTAGTACATCGAAATTGTTTTTAAATAGTAATATGTTTTTGTTTTATTGAAAAATATAAACACCACCTTCTTTAATACACAATACACTTGAAAATTTCTGCTAACTTTCTCTATTTAACTGAATGAAAGATATCAGTGGGTAATTTCATAAATATGGTTACACTTAAAAATGTATGTGTCTATCTTTGTCTATCATTGGTCATATATTTCATTTAATTAATAGTATACCATTAATTTTTGTGGTTTAATCTCAATTACAATAGCAACAACAACAACAACAACAATAATAATAATAATAATAATAATAATAATAATAGAGTGATTTCTCTTTTATAATGCTTATAGATTGCCAGAATTCTAATATTGTTACCCTAATACCACACTGTAATGCCATAAATTATTTCATTTCATCAGTTAGCAGGGCCTAATTTGCATTTTATATTCATTTTTATTAAAAGTTTCAACCGGCGAGGTATTCGCTTAGTTTACTCAGCTCCTCCTTTGTTCAAAATGTTTCTTGTTATCACCGGTTAATGTTGATTGTTTACGCAATAAAAGAATCGCAAAGGAATTGGGTTCAATTTCCCCCAATTTCACGAAGGAACTTGGGGGGAAAAAGTTGAACAGTAGATATTCTATCTTTCCATCCATCCTCCATGCATCCATGCATCCATCCATCGTCCATCCATCCATCCATCCATCCATCCATTCATGCTTCATCCATCCATCCATCCATCCATCCATCCATCCATCCATCCATGCTTCATCCATCCATCCATCCATCCTCCATCCATCCATGCTTCATCCATCCATCCATCCATGCTCCATGCATCCATCCGACTGCTAAACAAAGAAACCAGCATCATTGTTTCTGGAAAAAGCCTTTCATGGTTTTGTAGCCTGTTTCACTGCAGCTGGCGGGCCGGAAGTCAGAACGGTAAAGCGGCTGTAATATCCGCGCAACTGATACAAGTTCGCGCAATTAAAACTACAATTACAATGAAAATAAGCACCTATCTTATGACAGAGATTTTGAAAAAGTTGTCCTGCTACATTTACACTTTTTTTGTATCTTTTTAGAAAATTATCATTTACAGCATCAATTCATTTTCAGAAACTGCGTAATTTAAACTTGAAAGCATACAAGGTCATTGTTGACACGAATTGCAGCACTGATCCTGATATTCGATAACTTTCTGTCATTGGAGGTTAAGGAACGCTAATGATAGAGTAATTGAATCTATGCTTAATATTTTTAAGTAATGAAACAGGCTATCTTAAAACGAGTTCTCCCAATCAATGTTGGCAAGAGGCTGTCACAGATATATGCATATATTTTCATAGGCATTTTGGTGCCTACTAAGTAGAATCGATAGAGGTTTGAATACATTTTTTGGGTTGAAATGAGCTTGTTGGTGGAGGGTGGTTATTATAGTTGTCCCCAGGTTGTGAGCGCCAATTTGAAGTAGGATTGTTGGTTTGGGATGGAGCTGGGCTGTATGGTAGCTGTGTTAATTAATTTAAGCCCGTTGATTGCAGATTTACCAACTTCTCCACGTCTCTCTCTCTCTCTCCCTCTCTAGGACTTTCCGCTAATTTTTGGCAGCTGTAAGCTAGCCAGAGCTGAGGGAATGGGAATTTAATATTGAAGTGACGATAAATAACGCCTCGTGATTTAGTTGCTGAGGTAACTTATTCTCCAAACACGAATAATCAGATGAACTCATGTCTCGCGCCGGATCACTGGCAAGGTAAGCTTGGCAAACACGTACATGCGTTCACCCAAATGGTGCCTAACATGGAGAAAGCGCTACTTAAATGGTAATTAATGCAGCAAAATTGTGCTATAAGTAGCTCGCGCGTTGATTGTCCAGCCTCGTTGATGCCGGATCTTGTATCTCGGACTTATGACGTTCTTCTTCTAACTGCCCAGACGACGCAGCAGTGCTATCTTGGCCCGGAGAATTTTGAGACTACCTTTTTTGAGGCAAAACCTATTTCTTATATACTCTGTAAGAACTGACGCTCTCCCCTAAAAGCGATGCGAAATATTCCCGCCAGTTTTGTTTTCAGCATGCTCATAGGTTGATGCTTACATCACTCGTTCTTCCCATTCGCTTTCCAATTTTGGAGAAGTCACAAGCTCCGCTATTCGAAATCAACTCACTTCAAACGAATTTTACACGTTACTGTCAATGACCTGCGAATGCACATCTATCGCGTACCTTAGCGAAAAGTGGCTGGCTTCTACACCAGAGGGGGGAACTTTCTTTGTCTGCTGCATATATGAGAGGATTAACTTGCATTTTCTGACTTTTCCAACCCTGCCTTGCATGTTCAGAGTGAGATTCAAGTCCATCTTTACCCTTTGCTACATTACAAATTATATCTTAAATATGACTAAATTACACATTATAGACATTATGCTTAAACACTAGGTACACAATCTTAATTTTACATACACGAATTTTGTCATCGAAGTTTTCTATATACAGAAAGCACAACATACCTGCAAGAAATCAAGAATCGTTGATTTAAAATTACAAATATTTATTATCTCAGTTACTCTGTAATTGATGGGACGCCAGGATACAACCGTAATAGCTACTTTCAAATCCGCTAAAATTTACATACCATGCTTCTGTTGGTTTCTTCTCGTGTTCGGCGTTCTGTCGGTCGCAGTTTTTGTTTTTTCTCAACAACTCCTTATAAAACGATCAATAAATAAACGATTCTTCTAGTTCAAAAAACCAGCAAAATTGGACCATTGGGGGTGGGGGTTAACCTAAAGCGAAAATTAAGAATCGCTCTAGTGTCGCAGTTTTCTCTATGAAACTCGGTATAAATCTTGAAATAAAACAAGAAAATTTGTTTCTGAAAATCAGCGAAAAGTGGAGGTTTACTTGAACCCCAAAATTTGAAAATCACTCCAGCGGCACCAACATGTGTATTTTCACAAAGAAACTCGGTATATACCATGTAAAAGAAAGAAGAAATATATGTTCTGAAAATCAGGGAAATCGGAGTGGGGATTAACCTGAAAACCAAAATTTAAAGAATGGGATTAACCTAAAGTGAATATTTAATAAAATAATAAAAATAGCTTCTGAAAATCAGGGAAATAAGACTATTACGAATAGGGTTTACCTAAAATCTCTGTAGCGGCAACAATATTGATTTTTTCGCAACGAAACGCAGTATATATCATTTAAATAAAACAATAAAAATGGTTTTTGAAAATCGGGAAAATCAATTCACTAGGGGTGGTGATAAACCTAATAACTGAAATTTAAAACGCGCTCTACTCCACCAATTCTTTGCTCTACCACTCTGTAACGCCCTGCATAAATTCAATTTGTTGCGGAATTCGCTTGTTTGTGCAGCTCTTGTGTGACGTTTTTTTTATTATTATTATTATTCCTTTCGAAATGTGTTAATAGATTTCAGTGTTGCCTTTACTTTTGCTAGCCACATTATTGGTATGCCCATTGTATGTATGGTATTGGCTATACCAATAGTAAAATTACTTCTCCATTTTTTCTGTAATTATGTTACGACAAACAATTCTTTAATTTTTAGACAATCGTTAATAAAAGCAGATATTGTAACAATGGACAGTTGTGATAAAGTGAAATATTATACGGAATGCGTTAAATGTAAACAACTTTAATTTGTTCAGGTATTTGACAAACGTGCTGTCAAAAACAGAAGATAAAAAAAAATAACTTCCAATTTTTAGTTCATGCCCATATGAAAGTTGTACCGCAATTTTTACATTTAGGAAAACACCGAAGTGCTGCCATTACCCTAGAAAAAGTTCCTGGCCATATGGTTCAAGGCTAAAGCGGGGAACATCAAAGAAGGCTACAAACTAGCGGTAAAGTCTGTAAGCAGAAAAAAATGATGGCATCATAAGCTATATATACAGAATTTCCTGCGGTGGTGCCAGGTTTCAGAACCGCCCAACTGGCTACTTTCCTTAAGTAACCGTAGAATTCTGATAAATAGGAACTAGTCAGAAGTAGAATCACGCCTTTTTGTGCGCAGTTATAATAATAGTATCTTTAGATATACCGGATGTTCCTCTAAGGGGTTTCTGGTTTGTGCTATCCCCCAAACTTCGCATTTTTATACTGTAGTCTACTGCAGTCGCAATGTAAACCAGTCCCATTAAGTTTGTGCAGTATTTGAGAGGAAGCGGTAGAAGCTTGTTGCCCTGAAACATCACCTCTCATCATGTGATTTCCCAGGAATGTTTATCTTTAGTGTTAAGCGACTGTCATTGCCTCACAAAGTTGATAAACTGTTTTACAAGACTGTTAGATAATTACATTAATGACAGCACATTCATATACACGAGAGTACATCAAATATAAACGAGATATTTTGTTCGAGAGGGAGAGTGATCGAGTGGTGCTATTCAATTTGTCTTGCAATCTTGCGCAAGTGAGAGCTGCAGTATGGGACCGAGCGATGTCCACTTCTCGCATTGAGTGGTCAAAAAACACCTTGCCAGCTAACAGCCGAGTTTTGCATTTCTCTGGGGCTGTCTCGCCCTCCCGTCGCCGTTTGTTTTGACTTGGGCACCCAAGTTTCATCACAGGTGACGATGCGATTCAAAAATGCATCTCCTCCCACGAACCTGGCTGAGAGCCTCTCCCAGACTTGCAAACGTGCTAATTTCCGTTCTGTAGTCAAAAGCAGAGCCGGGAGCACACATTACGGAGATCTAGGTCCTTTGTGACGATAGCTTGACCAATTCCATAGTGTATTCCGACTTGAGAAGCAAATCGGTCGCCTTCAAGAAGGTCCGTGAATGGCGTGAATGTTCTGCTTCGTAAGAAACGATCATGGCTTTCGCTTTCAATCCGTTCACGACCTTCCTTCAACTTCTTATGCTAAGCCAACACGCGAGGTCTTGACAGTGTTTGATCACTGAACTGTGCTGTCAATCTCCGAAAATTTTCCGCTGGTTTCACGCCTTCAGGAGTAATAAATTTGACTATGGTATGTTGCACATTTAAGGATGAACCTGTTGCTCAGACATAGTAAGTGGTACTACCAAATGGATCTGCGGCGGCTAACAATATTGCGCATATGCGATTGTCGTCCCTTTAGTCCACTTAAAAAGGCACGGACGTGACGGCTTGGCTGATGACACAATCAAAAACTCCCATTACGCTACACTAAGTGCATAAAGCAAGAGATTATGTAGAAAAGTAATATGTACTTGATTATTTTTGTAACAGCAAATAATAAAAACAAATTGCAATGTATTTTTTATATTCCATCCACCCTCGTATTAATTATCCGAAAACTTTCGATTATTTCAGTTTCATTTTAAGTAATAACATTTTTATTTGTTAATTTATTCTGGCAGAGCAAAGATCATTAGGCCTTCTCTTCCGCTCTACCAATCTAATTAAGTTTCAGTAATAATCATAATTGTAACGTAAACAGTAACAAGGAATATACTCGCACATATAAACCTATATAACATAAATAAATATGTGCTAATGCATAAAAATAGATAATGATAAAATGTGTATTAACGTAATAATAATAAAATGAACAGTAATGATAGAACAAACAGTAACAATGACAAATCATACATACATAAATCTGTCGGTCCTGGTGGTCTAGCGGTAATCATATTTGCCTTTTATACCCAAGATCGCGGGTTCAATCCCTGCCAGTTTTTTCGGGCTTAAAAATCGTTAAGTTACATCCTTCGAAAGGGATGTAAAATCGTAAAAAAAAAAAAACCTCAAGTTTTAAAGAAGAGGCATATGAGCAACATTTATCGGTCGTTTACACCCTGAATTGAATGGGACGCTGGTGACCTGAGATGTTAAATAACGTTCGTAAATAAATCAAATAAATAAACATATAAACCTATGTAAATCGTGAGAATGGAAATGAATATATTAGTAAAACCACAGTATATATACTGTCTATCAATAGTCATATATTACATTTAATTAATATATACCATTAATGTGTGTGTTTTAATCTAAATAATAATCATAACAATAAACATTATAATTATTATTATTATTATTATTATTATTATTATTATTATTATTATTATAATAAAATGTGGTTTCTCTTTTGCGATACTCATAGATTGCAAGAATTCTTATATTGTTCCCCTAATACCACATAGTAACGCCATAACTTATTTCATTTCATTAATTAACAAGGCCATATTAATTTTTATTAAAAGTTATCCAATCATTGAAGAATTCCCTTAGTTTACGCAGCTCCTGCTTGACGGACTTTTTAAAATTCTAAAAGCTTGCGATCTATATTCAGCAGTAGCAGTAGTAAAACTGTACACACCTGGATTATGCTGTCTCAACCGCTGGGTGTAATTCTTAAACAGTACCAGTAAGTAATGGAAAATGCGAATTGCCGAGCAATTGACAAAACTTCAACGCACACGTAACTTAAGAGCGCGTACATTGCCTTAGAGCACATCTTTGGAAATTTATTACGAATTTTTCCCCATTACTTTTGTTGTATTACTCTTTTGTTTCTGGATATTAACTATAACTTTAGAGACACGTTTAGGACACACTTTTCGTATACCCAAATCGTAATATACGATGTGAAAGGCATTTTTGCTCAAAATCTCTCAGATACGGTGAAGTCATTTTGACGGTATTCTCCAAAATTATGTCATGCACGACACCAATTCTGGAGCGACTTTAGAAGTGGTTGTTTAAACAGTGTTTATCCTTGATGTCCGTTATCTCATTTCCAAATAATACCTGACCAATGACAATGCTCCGTTAGTCTATTCTCAAAAATTGCCTTGCTAGACAACCCTTTCAAAACGCTATGACCGATCTATATTAAGTTTTTTTCAAAATTTAATTATTTATCAGGCATATATTTTTTGTAAACACTCTCCAAAATTTTTATCACCAAACGGACAGTAACCGTTGGTTTATTACAAAAGGCTTAGACTGATTATATAATTATCAAGGTCGCGGCTTCAAACCATATATTTTAGAGCGTAAAATTCTTAAATTTGACTTCCTTCGGAAGGGCAGTAAAGCCCTTAGTCCCGTGTTGTAGATTTACGGCACGTAAAATAACCTCAAGCCTAAAAGAAAAGGTCTCTGAGCTAAATTTGTGGGCCGTTTCACGCCCTGAATTGAATGGGACGCTGATGACCTGAGAGTTAAAAAGAGTCTTTGAATAAAATAAACCTAATCTACTCCTATTGTATAAAAGTACATATTACTGAGTTTAAATATTTTCTTATTCGATCATGCAAAGTACGACAAAGTGTTTTATTTGATGATGGCCAGCCTCGGTTGTAATTGTATTAAAGTGTGCAAAAGTTCTATCCCCGCACTTAATGACTGTACAAAGTTATTTCGTTAGGTTTCAGTCACTAACCCCACATGGTAACACTGCACACCCGCAGCACAGTTAAGACAGAGAAGTTGCTGTAAAACAGGGGTACGACTAAAAGCACAAGTCATCCAAAGTAAAATATACAGTGATGACAAATTGAGTTACGGGTTTGTACGATACGTGTGTGAAAATGGATTTTTGCACAGAAATGATATGCCAGTTCGCAAGAAAATTTTACTGCCCCATTTCATTTCGTTCTGTAGGCTGGCGCGGCGTGACAGTGACTTGCACTTTGTAAATGTTTCTGTCCCGACGTTCGGTATGGAATCGGCTCTTCTGAGGGGCTGGCACTCTTTGGGAGGAGGGACTCTACCGGCCTAGAGATGTTCTATCTGGAAACATTTTAGGGAACTGGTCTAAATCAGTGTCACATCGCTCGTGCATCCTGGTCCGGTTTATCCCGTAAGGGAAGGGGTTCCATCTCTTCAGATGCTCTGGTGCGAGCTCTGTGGAGCCTGAGAATCCGTGGTATTTCTTACGTCACTGGATACACTTCGGTTTGGACATTCCAGCTCCTCCCTTCTCAGGGTGTCCGGAAGGGGTGATTTCGGCGGGATATGTGGTTCCCGCAACTCAGGGAAAATTGAGTACCCTGCAGCAGGAGAATGCCTCAGGCGTGTACTGTGATGGCAGAGGTTAATTCCTCAAGTGCTACTCTTATTAATGCTAGGGTTACTCACTGCATAGTGAGGAGGCCGATGCTGGATTAGGCTGCCTTACCAGAGGTTCTGGTAGCCTCACCGGAGGGCGAAGGCGCGTGTAAGCAAGTAATTGTTTCCACCCTTGGTTTGGCATCTAGATGCCGTCCTACTGGAAAAACCCACCAAGGGAGTTATATAGAGTGGGTACTTGCTGGGCAGGGAGATGTCCCACTGAACACATGCCTTCCTCACCTCGTTCCTTCCTTCCGAAGGAACTCCCATTGTGAGGAAGGCACATACGGCCAGCTGAAGTATCGAAGAATCCTTCTCCACCTCAAACAATCCAATCCAAAACTTGGCATTTGAGGGAAGGCGCCTGAACTTAATTCTATGATGCGTTTCGGAATGCCGTTTCGAAATGCTACTGTATTTGTTCGCATACAGATATTCAGATATTCATTGAATGTTTTTATAGGCATGTACTCGCTTGAGATTACTTGGGGAAACTTTGGGGTATCCAATAAAAATGTTGCTTCAGGTTCAATATTTCTAGTACATATTGCTTAAACGAAACTTTTCCGGAATATTTTCACCCTTAAGAAGCGTCAGAGTCATTTTTGCCATAGTTTATTGCCATTCAATATATGTAAGACCTTCTGCATCGGTTTATAATTAAAAGTTAAGGTAACGTTACAATGACATCATTATATAAGGTGAAAAATAGCTAGAACCTGTTTTGGTTCGCTGATATTCGTTTTCCGAGGAGTTTTGCTAATTTCTGTGATATAGCGGAATATTTAATCAAATGCTGGTCTGTTTGGCGCCAGGAAGTCGGAAGATGCATTCTTTTTTGCATTTTGTCCAAAGTGACAAAAGCAAGTTGAATGTTAAAGATGAGATACGAGTGCATGTTGACGATACAAAAACTATGAGGAAAGACAGCTGCAATGTGGCGCCTCACTAGCTTGGCGCCAGCCATCTTGACATTCATTAGACTAGCCTTCACCTCTCTTCTTCTTGCACTCTCACACCTTTTGGAAATTAACTGGATAACTTTCCCAAATGCAGGAAGTTCTCTGTAACAGGCTCCGAAGCGACCGACAAGTAGATACCCGAGCTTCAAGTCATCGCTAATCAGAAGAGTAATTTAACAAATCTAAGGGATTCTTTAGCGATTCTAGGCTTAATAAGCGTACAAATAATCAAAAAGAAATTCAATCAACTTTTCAAAAGCACACGCGAGACATTTTTGACCCAGTCTGAACAAAATGCCAAATATGAAGTTTCTATGAGCAGCCTTCGGAAATGATTTACAGTAGTGGTTTTTATGTTATTTATTATGCAGCATGGTTCAATTCAATTAGGATGTCACAATATACTCCACTATACGTCAGTGCACCGTTATCATCTTCCTGGTAACTTCATTATGGCGTCGCGAAACCATTGTTTGGGAGTACTACGCCACTACTCGAGGACAGCAGCTTGAAATTCCTCGTTGTTGCCGATTTTTTTTTACCTCGCAGCGAGTCCTCCATGTTATGAATAAGCCATAATCAGACGGAGTGAGATCTGGTGAATATGGTGGGTGCCGCACAACAATGCACCGCAGCAATGCCAACGTTGCTCGTAGTGTTGCTGACGTGGGGCCGCGCATTGTCATGTTGGAGGAATACTACTGCGGACCACTTCACCTTCGGTCGTTGCTAATCCTGCCCCTAAGCCCAGTAGGGATCTCGCAGTTGGCAGTCGTTCCTGGAGTAGTATGCCTGAAGTATCCCAAAAGACTGTGATCTGCTTGCCCGCAGATGGAGCAGCACTAAATTACTTGTGCCGGAAATGCTTCCATTGCATGGATCGATTTTCTTTTCAGTGTGGTAGTGACCCATGACTTGTTGCCAGTCGCCAGCTTTACTAAAACAAAATGCTTATCTTTATTATACATTCCAGTAGCCGACGTCACACTTAAACCCTGTTGTCTTTTGTGTCAAGTGCACACTTTTTTAATATCCAGATCGTCGTGAATAATGATGTGCAGGGTTGCGTGGCCTATCAGTCATAATAAATTCAAATACTCTAAATGCTCCTGAAGACCGTGATGTTGGCGGACGACAAGCACTCATATGTACAGGTTCTCTACCGCTGGCGAACACATGGGCCCAGTTGTAAACGGTCTTCTGTGCAGCAACTTCTTGACCACAGTCCGCAGTTAAAGGTCTATGAATTTTTGCAGTCTTCACTCCCTCCTTCCACCTAAATCACGCAGTTCACCTTTGTCCATAATACTCGCCTTCCTACTTGTCCAAATGTATATCTACTGAACAACAAACGAACACTGCCTTTCCTACTAACTCTGCTTATCATCTAGCATCTGTTATTTAAGATCTTTGTGTATCATAAACTATTTTGAAAGTTATTCTTTGGAAAATAAACCCACACATAATCCTTCCTGCCACGCATGCGAATCATACCAAAGAAATTGAGAATAATTACGGTCATTTTTCACTCATGGTCTGTAAGCTCTATAAGTATGATGTGGGAGTGGCATAATGAGCTGTACATGCAAAACTATCCATAACTAAATTAAATGCCTACACCACACTAAATTATTCAGTGTTGCCAATTTATGAAACAGGCGTACTTATATTACGCTACCATTTTGCACTACATTAACGTCAAATTATTCTTAGCTCTGCAATCAATTCACATTGATTTTAAAAGTGGCTGTTAGGTCTTGCAGGTAATTGGTGAACAAAATAAAGGTAGAAATGTGTTAAAAAACTCTATAGCAAACTTTTTATAACTCTTCGTTTTAAAATGCAGAAAGATGAAATTTTGCATGGTAATAATAAATATTTAGTTTACGATTGTAATGTTTTTGTAAAATTATTATTATACAGAACTAAAGTCATAATAAATTGTAATTTAACACATTTAAATATTTTAAGATGAATTTTCTAGGAAACCATTGTATATATTTTACTGCATTGTAATATATACTGTAGATATTTCAGCATTAAAATTGATAGATTGAAATTTTAATATTAAATGAATTACTAAAGAAAAAAGTACTTTACACATTTTATTTCTAAAACAATCGCGAAATATTCACATGCTTTCACTCTACAGCTTTACCAAGACTGTTATTGTAAACCTGTTTTATAGCATCATGTAGAAAGAAGTTTTCTATAAAACTGCAAAATTTCATCGCTTCACAGAAAATAGTTTCTGAGAAAATGCACTTCAAGGAAATAAAACGTAAGTTATGGAAAATTTGAGATTGAGATACAGTTTTACTTTCATTCCATTGGAGATACGGTTTATAGGCCACCCTGCTTATCTGACTTTACATCTATGGATTACTTTATGAAACAAAAAGCCATGGCTACAGCACCTACTACCAAAGACAATGCGTGAAGCTTGTGGCATTGTTATCCCGTTCGTGTTGGCATATGTTCTACAAAGGATAAGAAAAAACGCTACTAAGTGTTTACATATTAAAGGTAGTTATTCTGAACCTTAATAATGAAAAACAATAGCTTATTTATAATTGTTTATCTTTATTTAATGTGTTCTGTTTAAAAATCCCTGTAACTTTTAAAAATTTCATTTTAGAAAAAAATAATAAATAAACAAACGATTGCTTAATCTAGTCAGTTCAATCAGAATATCCAAAAACGATAACATTGTTCATCGGATAGACCCAAGGTTCGCGGGTTCATCCCAGTTGAAGCACGTGGATTTTTCAGAACGTAATAATCCAGAGCGCAAGACCTCCACTATAGTAGTTTTACGGCACGTTAAAGAATTCCATACGTGGAAAAAGAGACCCCTGGACAAAATTATCGATCGTTTCGCGTTCAAGTAATACCTTATATCCCTGCCAGATGACGATAGAGACGATGGGTTTACGACCCCTTACGCTACCCTTTGCTGGAAAATCAGCGTAAACAAATTCTCCGTGAAAATCGAAATCCATGTTCTAGCTTGCAATAACGGGTTCCATAGTTACATTGGCTATTCTATAAACAATGATCATAATTTTATAGGCATACTTTTTCGCGCTAAAATTTAACTTTACAATGTTTTGTTAGCTTAATATACACGTGTAATATATTCATTGATGCCACTTGCACTACCCGCCTGTGAGATTTGTGCAAATTCAGATATGTTCAGTTCCGTCTACGGTAAAATGGAGGTAACACATAACGAATAATATACTGCTCTGAAATCCTGCTTTCGTCTATGCATATCTTCAGCTGAAGGCTATGCAATTCAACAGGAGGCCTATAGAGAGTTTGTTCTTCCAGCTCGAGAGAGAGCAGGCAATCAGTTTCAAACGGAGGTAGACCCGCCGCTCCCGTTTGTGCTCTAATGGAAAAAGAAAAATTAACACAGCTGTTGTGATTGCGAGAGAGGATCATCGAATAATATTAAGAACATTTGCAAAAATTCTGAATATTTCACTGGTTGCCAACCACTAAAACGTTCCACTGAGACGTGTTTGTACATGGTGGGTTACCGTTTTCCTGATTTCCGAACAAAATAACGTTCGCCTGCAGGTTTGAACGCAAGATGATGTTACAGGAAGATGCGGAGTTTCTTTCAAAGGTAATCACTGCTGATGATGATCGGATATATCATTTCGGTCCTGAGAGCAAACAACAACGTTTTGTGTGAAAATCTCCATCATCATCAAAAAGTGATTGCTTGTGCTGGGAAAGTTACGGTCATCTCATTTTTCGATATTCAAAGAATGGCTCACCAGCATTTCGTACCTGCAACTGAGCAGTACTACAGACACGTCCTGGAAATGTTGCTGGGTTATAACACACATTTCCTTCCAATAAATTGAACGATATAAAGGGCTGCACATCGTACATTTTGTTGCGATTCTGAAGTGCATGTTTTCAGGATATCATTGAAGATTGAAAGAAACTCCTGGGGCAGGCGCATTACGGGCACTGCTTCGATAAAGATCATCATAATTATGGGAATGTTGTCAAAAATTATGATCATGCATTGTTGAACAGCCTTCATAGACACCGTTCTATTTAAAATTATCACAAATTAATTGATAACAGATGCTGAGAGCAATACATCAGGTTAACACTGGTGTAAGTGAAACATTGGTTTAAAAAATAGAACTCTCAATGGGATTCACATTTTACATATGAATGTAAGGGCTGCCTGCTTGTTTGCTTTTAAGTCATCGTCTTTTGATAAAAATGACTGAGATTTAAAAGTGAATACATCAATATTATAAATATCCATCTTTCTTTGGACACAAAAAATTGAACTATAACTGAATCCACTGAAATCACAGGTTATAGTTGTGGGACATAAGCTTGCACTGCGTAAAATAAACTCAAACGATGAGTCGCACATCAATGTAAACCACGATGTAATTATATATATAAGAACTCTAGCAGTTCGACATATAGCGATTACAAATCTGAGTTTTATCCTTTTCTACTATTATAATTACTGTTACTTTGTTACATTGTTAATAGTGTTACTTTATTTTTATTTTATATTATATATTCCGATCTGGAATGGCACTGCCAGTTAACCCATACAAGAAATAAACTATTTTCTGTGATCCACATATTAAAACCCGTAGAAATGATGTTTTGTACTCTAATCTGAATACTGAACAGATCGACAGATTACATCCCGTTCATAATGTCTGTATTCGTTGCATTAAACAATCATAAATTTGATCATATGGTCACGACTGGCTCTAAAAGAACGTAGTAGGACTTTTCGCTTACTCTTCTGTTCAAAATCCTCCGTACGTCCATCCTTAAGTATATCGTATCTCGCTTTGTATACCTGTCCCTACCTCGAACCCGGAATGTGACTTTACTGTCTAGCCCTCGTCACCGAACACATTTATAATCCTCAGTTCCCTTCCTCCTGAAGTCACAGATTATCGGGCTATAAAGCAATTTAAACGCGCAATAAAATGTCATTCAGCTCTAGAAATCACTGCAGTTCGTCTCTCGCTGCTTCTTCTTCCTCCTCCTTCTCCTTCCTATCTCCTTTCACTAGAGAAAAATTATTGATGAAGGGAGTTCTAACACTCTTTTTATCAAATTTCAATCTCCATTAAAATATGTTATGTTTACATCAAGCATTTATCTTTAATTTGGCTTTTTATGTATTTTATATGTATTGTGTATTTTTTGCTGATTTTTTGGACTGGTAGAGTAGAAGAGATTGCCCTATGGCCTTAACTCTTGCTAGGTTAAATAAATATGGGAATTAAAGCATTGAAATATGACATATTCATAAAAATAGTAAAAATATGCAACTCAAAACTATATTTAATATACCTTAAAATGATAACTATTATTGGCATTGTGCAGTGAGGTTATTTGAATTAACGCGTGAGCATAGTACATCTATGTTCTGGGAGGTCAGTTGTCAAAGCCGTATAATGCATATATGAGGTAACAGTTTGTAGTTAGTTTGAGGGAAGCTTTGTCAATGGGTGCTATATGTTCGTGTATTATTCGGTGCTTTCATTGTGGTTAACTGTTCTTCGTTAGTTATGTAGCAACATAAATATAATCTTGAAGGAGTTTTTATGTTGTGTGTGTGTGTGGATACGGTTCCTTGCAGATATGTGACAGGGATGATTCCCAGGAAATATCGTGTTCCACGTACAGAGACTGTTTGCTAACTTAAAAAGTTAAGAGACAGCATCTCCCAATAACAAGAAACATGTTCCGAATCGTCGTGTGCTTACGGGATAAAAGTTAAATGAAGTACAAGGATTTCCTATGAAAATGTTGGTAATGTATTGCCGCTGAAGGGTACCCTTTTCAACTTATCTTAAGACACAAGTTAGCGTAGCAGCAGCAGCACCAGCAGTAGCAGTAGTAGTAAACACAGTATTCTTTTATACTTTCGAGAAAAATGTAAAGTCTAAAATAAAATACTCGCGGCGACTCTTATCTTCCTTTTCCTAGCAGCGGCTGCATTTCCCTGCTCTCAGGCTCCCCGTAATCAAATAACCTCACTGTATAGGCATACAAATGCGTGAGCCATAAAGGACATATAAGAGTACAGTGAAATGCAACATTTTCTTTACTCTGTTGTTTGGATGTGTAAAGTACCCTTTTTTTTTTTTTTTTTTTATGTGTGCAGCAGGAGTTGGCGGACTGTGGTGCAAGGTTTGCGTCCTGCTCGGCAAGTGACCCCCAGGCAAGACGGCCTTTATGTGGTTCAGACAATCAGACTTACGCTGGTCGTTGTCATCTCTTGCGGGCACAGTGTCAAGGTCTACGTGTTTCAGTAAAACATAGAGGACGCTGTAAAGGTGAGTGCATGCTTCTTTCATATGCATTGTCCTGGAACTGACTTTGTTAGGAATGACTAACAGTATTCCATGATGTCAAGCAAAAATGTAATATATTTCTCTTTGGTTTGGAATATTTGGCGAAAGGTGTGGAAATTTAAACGAGAATGCTTTAAATACAGAAGATTTTGCATATCAAAGAAAAGTTGCGTATAAAAATTTCACACAGACAGAATTGAAACCTCCACTTTCAGCGAATTCATAAAGTCTCAGCCTAAGCTTCTGTTTCACAAAACTGACTTGATCATTGCCACATAAACGAAAAAGCCTCAGGATGCCAGAATTGGACTGTACTGTGGATGGTTTATTAGTACACTCCCGATTCCTGCAGAAGTTGCAGTGTGTGCAGAGACATTGTCATGGTAAACCAAAAGCCTTCCCTAAAATATCTGCGAAGGCAGGGTTGTACAATATTTATTGTCCCTAACATGTGAACAAAATTATTTTTCAAATAATCCACATGTTCTGTAAAACATTTATTTCACAGTGGTCTAGTATATAAACACCGGCCTTAATCACAGAAAACTACTGCATTGGTGCTCTCAAAATTTATACCCAGATATTTTCCTTCAGCTTTGAAATAAATAAAATAACTTGGAGTAGATCGTGTGAGTATGCTGCATGTGTCATCAGTTGAAAAGTAGCATCGTTGTCGGCATTGTCCTGAAAGATAATTCCATGTGACAATTTTCCTCTTTGTTTTAGTAACCAATGATGCATATTAATGTCACCCTCATCGTATACCCAGCCGGTATCAAAAGAGGCGGCAAACTTGTTATATATATGACAGTTATTTGATATCCAAAAATAACGCTATAAACTGTCCCGAAGCTGTAGATCCCAGACTGCTGTTAGCTGAAGTAATGGGTGATTTTTTCTTCGCGGGACCTCTCCAAACGTAATGGCCGGTAGGTCGGTTCAAGCTGGTACCGCGGTGAACGGTAGTCAGGAAGTCTGCAGCTATGATTGTCGGCAAGTTATTAATAGAACTTAAAAGGTGCATTTACTCACCATTGTCAAACAAGTAGATGCGGGAACTGCCGCCCTTCATTTTTTCATGCATTTCTGGCATCGATTTATGAAATGAAACGTTGCTCTCTGTGAAATGGAAGAAATTTCTTCACGAATGTTATTTGTCACTTCATCTAATGAATGTGAATTTGTCCTTTACAATTTTTTCCCTTAATGCCCCAGAGACAAACATTGCAGGGCGTTAAATAAAACTACCGAGGGAACCATATGTTACTAGTGATGACTCTATCGTCGAATATTTCATGAATTGCATGCAAGGAGACAAGGGCTGTATGTGCCGTTGCACAGTCCTGTGGAAAGACGCAAACCCCGTTCCTTCACAGTTAATTCACAGAAAAGGTGTTGCAAAATATGTGGACACATACTCATCACTACTAATTGTTTCTTAAAGAAAAATAGGGTCTACTATTCTCTCGCCGCTAATGGCGCTATCTTTTCATGATGCAGGGGTTTTTCGTGCAGCTGTTTCTGAACTCCAGTATAAGTTGTTTTGTAATTTAACATACTCACACAAGAAATTTCTCCGCCATGCACACTATCCAAAATTCATGCACAGAAACTACTGCTGGATGCAGGATCACTCGGTTTAAGCCCATGCATTACTGTAATTTCCTATGGTTTTAACTTCAATAGCTTTGTAGTCCTTCAAATAGAGGAATAGGAAATTCCCTTTTGATGAGAGACGTCCAAGTGATTTTAGGGGAACGTTGCAGAGCATGCCCAATGTTATCAACGTTTCTTCTGTGAGCACTGTACGTGTTTGTATACGCTTTTTTTTATATCAAGAATACTCCCCGTTTTACAAAATGTATTTACCAAGCTAAAATCGAACTTCGACTTGGATGTTGAATATCAGCGAATCTCTCTTGAAACAATCTCTGTACGCACTCTGGAAAACATGCCCATCTGCAGTATAGTTCAGCAGTCTAAACAGGCATTACCATCTACCAATCTAGCAAACACAAATATCCTACAACCCTCATTCACACTCTCTGATAAAGAATAAGAACACCAGCACTATTTTACAAACGGATCACTAATCAGTCGGACAAATAGACTCGACTTGAATCAATGTGCTTATTTCCAATTCGTTTTCAATGTTTTTCTATCACGTATAGTTTTTGTTTTATTTATTAATAGCTTCCTTTTTACTTATTCTATAAATAAAATTTCGCGAAAGCCCGCAGTATTTTTTGTGTATTTCTCTGTTGTAGCTTATTGTTTCACTGTGTATGCATAGTTTTATTTCGTCTATACAATAGTCCGGCCACAGGGATGTCAGAAGTAAATAAATTCTCGTCAGTCCAAAATCTCACGAAAATAACCACACCAAAGATTTCGTTGGCAACATATTCGAAACCCATAACATGTTACATCAAAAAGAGTGCATAAGTTGTTCTGTTGGCAACACATTCGGGTGGTGGTGTTCTAAGTATCGACAATGAAGTTGCTCTTTGCTCTATATACAGTAGGAACGCTCGATTATTTCGCGAGATAGAATTCTAAATGCGTCTGCCACGAAATTGACTCTATTACCCGTATTCTCCTTTAGGTGGATCTGCATAAATAAACGGATATCATAATCGAAAACAAACCGAAAACATTTATTTCTATTGTTTTTATGAAATTCACTCCCGAAAACGTAGAAAAAAGCGAATGCGGGTTACACATAAGATTGGGAGGCAGTGTAGATGCACTCTCCACTTCTTATCTTCACGAATTCCTGTGCAGAAATTAATTCAAGCACTCGAATATATTTGCATTATTTATCACATGCAATGTGAGATCTCGGACTAAATTCTTATCTTGATAAAACATATTCTAAATGCAATTTTGCTTATAAAGAAATCAAACAATTTCTGCCACCATTTCATCAGTTCACCAAGCTGCTACCCTTGCACTCTTCAACAAGACAAACTGCATCCTTTCACTGCAATCGCGGCAAATTCCAGGGGTTTGCAGCATCATTATCGCAGATCATTATTCAATAATGATACAATGATCATGCGCGATTGTGTTCGATCACACTTCCGGTACGCCACTAAATGAATTAAACAGCTATCAGGCATGTTTATGTCATCGAAACGCTATACCCGGGCCGCTGAAACTTTGCTTCAGTTGACATTGCTACAGATTAATACTATCCGTTGCACTTTACGAACTAATCACAAATGTGACGTGAAAGGTACTCCGTTGTTTGTTTAACTTGCTACATGTACATTTGATTTCTATCATATGTTTGTAATTTGAGCTACTATGAATAAATGCACTGGTTAATTTGTAGTAGCAGAAAATGCCCCACAGAGCTCATTTGCAAGGTGATGTGTAATCCTTTGCGTCTAGGGTTACAAGGACGCAAAATGGGGAATGCTTATGTAACGACTCGGAGCTTTTTCCTATTTATAAAATCATGAGCAAATATGTACGTAGTAGATCTCTCATTGTCTCAGTTGATTCCTTATTAAGCTTACATTAATTGCAGAAATTTAATTGCGGCTATAAATAATTCTAGAACAAAGTAATTCATTATTACTTACACATAATGTACGTTAACTAGGCGAAACTGAAAACTCTACGTTAAATACAGCGTCGCAACCGCTGCATAACCAACATTACATGAACTAGCGCTAACTAGTTGCGACGTCCCCTGTATAATAATAATAATAATAATAATAATAATAATAATAATAATTGCTAAATATAAACATTCCGAAATGTTTGCTATTGGCGCTCAAGTTTAAGTTACGGGTTGGTGGCGTTTACTTTTTGTTGGCATTACCTACTCTTGTGAATTAAAAGCCGGCGATAATTTTCTGATTGCACAAGTTACGGAAATAAAGAAAAAAGTTGGTGTTGATCGAATTCCTCTGAATAATTCGCACAAAATGCCCTAGGAGTTTCAAGTTCACACTTTTTCACTACTAGAAAATCTTAAAAACACTGAAAAGTGTTGCGATTCTGATCTAAAACAAATCACGTGCTACTTTCTTTGTTGTTGTTATTGTTGTTGTTGTTGTTGTTGTTATTATTAATTCAGAAAGCTTTCTGCTACACTTTACATCTACATACTTTCAAGTCTACAAGTGATTGTCAAACATAAATATAAATGACGAAATATACTAATTAAATAAATGACCGAGCGTAATCGGGAAGCTCCATTCTTCTGCCATTTCTCGGCGACTGAAATTGTCTCTGCTATGTAGCCGTATGCAATAGTCGTCTCAAAATGAACTATTACGCTTGAATACTGATAAATTTACGATAATATATTTGACTTGTCTTATTTCTGAGAAAAAGTAATAGACCCATTTAGCAGGAATGGCAATAATCTGCCCTGTGCATTAAAAAGTGTGAATTTATTACTAATGAGCAGACATAACCTAATTCAAGGTATGGCGACAGGTGGCAAACAGCTGTTCCTCCATCTTGCTCTTATATAGTACGCAGCAAAACAAATGATACTGAAATTATCGATCATTTGTTGTCAGTGAAGTTTTATTTATTGTATACAATAGTCAACACATTGTGAATTCACTTTTGTGTAGATTTCTGCAATTATGGTTCTCACGAGGAAGAGAAGATGTTTACTGTGGAACATTTATTTCCAGTCATACGGAGCAGGATGTCAGGATGGATGACTTTGCCTCACGTTAAAGAACATACGAGGATAGATAAGGAGGTAGCAAATAACAAAACATTGTTAGCTGTCGTACGGAATCAGTCCTATGTTAATTAAAGGGACAGAAGGTCGCTCAAGAGCCATCACAAACGAGAATCAGGGACTACTTCTCCAGCAGGTGTTAAGAGTCGCCAAAGCGTAGTCTACGACGAACTCACTGAAATTTGGTTTGTGTGGTAGGTCTGTTCGGCGAATGTTTAAAGAACTGGGTGGATTTGTATACCGGATTCAAGTTGCTTAGCGTGTAACGGGAAGAGATGAGGAGCCCGAGCGTTGTCTATGACGTATGAGGATCCAGATTTCTTCTGCGACACATGTTTTCAGATGAAAGTCATCACCTTCATGGCTACATGGGGCATGTTGAAAGAATCAGTTTTCAGGACAGATGACCCGCCTACAAATATTCCCGAACTACACGAAAAAATAATGTTGTTTATATCCTTACATCAACCTTTGTTCATCAACATTTTCAATAATCTTCAGAAACGATATGAACGTTGTGTGGCACACGATGGTACATGTTTTGAACATATTCTGTACCAACGCCATTGACTAACACTTCTGTGTCGTTTGTTTTGCCGCGTACTGTATGACTTACTTCTAATTTTTTTACTAATACTTTACAAATATTGTACATTCCTTCGTGGAACAGAAATTTACAAGGATTTTTATTAATACACGTTTAATGTGTTAGATGATGCTTTTGTAGAACAGAGTCCTGGAAAATGTGCAGCAACTACAAGAATAGCAAGCAGCAAAACTCTGTCTATTTTTTTTAAGTAATGCATACGTATTTGGAATTCTGAATAATAAAACTATTGTAAATATTATGTACGTTTTCTAATATATATAATATAAATAAAAATAAAGTAACACTATTAACAATGTAACAAATTAACAGTAATAATAAAAGTAGAAAAGGATAAAGCACTTAGATAAAGTCACACTTAAAATTGCAATTTCAAGTGTGACTTTACCTAAGTGTTTTATCCTTATCTACTTTTACTATATATATCATTGTTCATTAACAGCGCAATTACATACATAGGACGTGATTCTGATAAAACACATTTTCTCCAAAATGTAACACTTAAAGCACTGTTTATTTCAGGTATTCGTTTACGGTTGGCCGCTCGCCCTTCGTGCAGTAATTCATTGGAAAACTGGGTACTCCGGTTTGAACTGCACTTTCCCAGAACGAGATACTCTCGAGTAAACCAATGCCACGTAAGATCAGATTTCTGTTCTCATCAGGGTACCGTGACGACGATGACGATCACGAAAATACTCTAGTCGTTTAGAACGAGCTGTTATTCCACATCCCGATTTGATTTGTAACTTAGCCTTGCTCAAGGATGTTTCAGAGGTTCTTCAAAGTACAAAATGCACCTGCTAATTAATGCGCCTCACCATTCTAATAAACGAATCCATGCCGCGTTTGTTAACATGCCACACCCTGATCAACTGAACAAGCTTTTTACGTCATAACTTAAATACTGCTTCCATTTTTTTATTTGTTTATTTATGGACGCTCTTTAACATCTCAGGACATCAGCGTCCCATTCAATTCAGGGCGTGAAACGGCCGACAAATTTTGCTCAGAGGCCTCTTCTTTCAGGCTTGAGGTTCTTACCATGCCGTTTCGGGGCGTAAAAATCCTAAGTATGGCTTCCTTCGGAAGGGAAGTAAAGCCGTGGGTCCCGTGTCGTATATTTACGGCACGAAAAAGAACCTCAAGCCTGAAAGAGAGGCCTCTGAGCAAAATTAGTCGACCGTTTCACGCCCTGGGTTGAATGACCTGATGACCGGAAATGTTAAAGAGCGTCCATAAATAAATCAATCAAAAATCAATCAATTACAATGCCGTAAATGTACGACAGGGGACCCACGGTTTTACTTCCCTTCCGAAGGAAGCCATACCTAGGATTTTTACACCCCGAAAAAATCCATCGATCCTGGCCGGGTTTGAATCCGACAACCATGTCCTGCGTACATAATATGTTCATGCTTATAAATTGCGTCGCTCAAGTTGACTGCATGAAAACATAAACGTAGTTAAAGGAGTTTTCAATATAATTTATTTATTTTTAGTTATGCTGCCTCTGTTTGAAAATAATAATCTCATTTCCTCGACAGTCTTGTTCGCTCTAGAAAAAGAAGTGAAGAAACAGGTCTGCACTGAGCATTGAACTGGAGACGGTCACAGAGTACAGGATGAAAACAAAGTCCTTCCCTGCTTTCAAGGATCGATAGAACAATTTCCATGACATCGGAAACGCTTATATCAATATCTCTCCAAGTGTCTTACATATCTTACAGATTTTACAATCATCGTGAAAATCTCTTGCAAAGTTATTACAGCAAGCGGTGGTCAGCCGTACATTAGCACTTTCTCCTATAAAATGGCAGTCCTACAAGGTTGCCGAAGTACGTGATTTGAAGCCTTTCGACTCGGAAAGAAGATATTAAATTTGTATTGTGAAAAAGGTAAACATGTTTTCAGTACTTTGGCGATCGCTCGGCGGGCTAGGTGTGCAGCTGCGCCTCGTGCTACCGGTTGCCGGCTCGTTCTGCATGCGGGGAAAAACAAAAAGAACACTCAATATAAATACAGAGAGTTATTTTTGGTCTTCGACTGCAAGCTTCGCAAAATCGTCAATATCTACTTGAACACAATATCCAATATTAGTATTAACCTGTTATTAGTTGTTCGAAATGGTGTCAGTCTGCAGTCACATATTTCAGATATCTTTCGCTCATTGGCATCAGCTCTGCTTCCGCAATTCTTCCAATTTCTGCCCCGACATTTTCTGTGTTTCTTTATAATATCCGGGTTATTCCTGTTAACTTAATTTTTTTTCTCTCTCTTTTACTGGTAATAAACTGTGTTTTAAAAGTTAGGGATATTTAAATTTTCATTATTAATAGTATCCCCAATAGCATGAAATGAACATTTGCTTTTGAGAAATCTTCTGGTTACCAAAAGAAGGAGCTGCATTTATTTGTTATTTTATTGATACTGCAACAATATATGAAATGTGTGCAGATAGAGAGATTACATTAAACAGGGAGCGTTCGTTATTTTTAACACAATAAGCACATTTTCTCTCATTTAAGGACAAATAATAATGGAGGGAAGGAAAATGACATTTGGTGTGTTGTACCGTGCGAGGCCTCTCTTTCAGGCTTGAGGTTCTTTATCGTGCCGTAAATGTACGACACGGGACACACAGCTTTACTTCCCTTCGGAAGGAAGCCATACTTAGGATTTTTACGCCTGAAAAAATCCATCGCTCGGTTTCGAACCCGTGATCTTGGGTATAGGAGGCAAGTATGGTAACCACTACACCACCAGGACCGACTTAAGGCAAGGTGATATGGCAGAAGCTGTAGGATAGCGGTTCCCAAACTGTACTCCGCGAAACATCTCCTAGTGCTCCCAGAAGAAACTGGAAGAATAAAGAAATGACCGGGGCTTAAAATTGTGAATTTTGTACAGGCCTGAGTGATGTGTCGGTAAAAATCATAGAAACAATTGAGGTGCATACTTGACCTTGTGCAGGTAACAATGTAAATCATCCCAGAGGATAACTGTGTCGATGTGTGCACAGACGGCGTGAAGGCCGTGGCTGGAACGACGTCTGGTGTTATCTCGAAAATTAAACAAATTGCTAAGGAATTGAGCAGTAGCCACGTCCTTGCTGTGAAGAAGATGCCATCTTCCCTCAATGGAGTCCTGGGCGAAAGCGTGAAATGAATTCATTTTATTAAATCACGACCTAAGAATAGCGGGATATTCAAAGTGTTCTGCGATCGCATGGGGAGTTTACATGCATCTTTACTTCTTCACATAGAAATAAGGTGACTCTCTCGAGGAAAAAGTTGAACTCGGCTCTTTGAAATGAGGGCTGAAGTCAGAACCTTCCTGACTGGCAATGACTTCGCTTTGGGAGACAGGTTAAATGACGAACGCTGGCTAGTAAAATTTACATATTGAGGTGATTTTTTTTAAAAAGTTAATAATTTAAGCCTCCCGCCGCAAGGAAAAGCAACTTGTTTGACGCCAGAGATAAAATGCAAAGGTACCAAAAGAAAATCAAGTTTTGGACAGAATCAGTGAACAATGACAATCTTGACAGCTTCAGAATGATAAAAGAGTTTATAGAACTAGATTCAGATATACCTGGGAATATCTTAAATGAATTTCAAGTTTTTCAACAGTTATTTTCCGGAAGGGATCCATGAAAAACGAAAGAAAATTTTTGGATTGTAAACCCATTCTCTGCTGTGTCAGAAAAGACAGTCTCTCTGACAACCTAGCAGTATAAAAGCTTGACTGTTTTGACATCAGATTCTATGATAAAAGAAAATTTTTAAAAACGAAGTCATCTGAATTCTGATGTTAGTTAAAAGACAAACTGAAAGTTTGTCTGACAAAGCTAAAACCATTATTTTGTCCTTTGCAACCACTTATTTATGTGAATCAGGATTCTCTGCTTATGCAGGTAATAAAACAAAATACAGATCTCGTCTCGATACAGAGTCAGATATTCGACTTACATCAAAGCGGGGTTCAATAATCAAACGCAAGCAAAATGTAAAGTACAGTTAAAGACCGCAACAGACAGGCACAACTGTAGGTTGACCATCACGCACAGGACACAAAAATTATAAAAGAAAGCAAAGAAACAAGATGGGTAAAGAAAATGGAGGTACATAATGGAAAGAAAGAGAGAACAGCACAGGCTGAAAATAGAATCCATAGCCTAAAGCAAACAAGATAGGCAAAACAGTGAAAATAAACAAATAACATTAAAAATAAACGAATACCATTAGGTAGTTAGTAAAAACAGAACAGCCGGGAAAGACAAAGGAATATATGAGTAATAAATGTTAAAAATAAAATACGTTAACAGAAATAAAAGGAAACTAATTACAAAAAGAATTAAAATATGTATGATTTTATTTTATTATTTTTTTATAATTTGGTTTGTTACGGACGCGCTTATCAGCGTCCCGTTCAACTCAGGGCGTGAAACGGCTGATCAAATTTGCTCACAGGCCTCTTCTTTCAGGCTTGAGATTCATTTTCATGCCGTAATCTACGACAGGACCCACGGGTTTACTTCCCTTCCGAAAAAGCCATACTAGGATTTTTACGACGAGATTGAACCCGCGATCTTGCTGTCCCTGGCCGGCTCCTATTTCCAATGCACAGTTATACAAGTTGAGACAAAAATGTTTGAAATGACGTCTTCGTGCAGCTAATTTTATTGGAATGCATCGCTGCAAGGAAAACGGGTCTGGGCGAGGGCGCACGAGTTTGGAGTTCTGGAGAATGGTAAAGAGGTGACTGACGCTGGACTGAAGGATAATTGGTCTCATAATCATGATCTGGAATTGTGTTAACAAGGCTGGAAATATAAATAGAACACTTAATGTGACTTGTACTCGTATCTACCTAACTTCCAAAATTATAGGTAAAGATTTCCTTATGCAATAAGACAAATACTCAAACTATTATAGATCGAAAGTGTCAGGGCACTGCGGATAGTGGATTACACTTTGCAGAGTTTTCTGCTCCGGCGTCGCGGGGGGGGGGGGGGGCTCACTGGCTTTGGTTACTCAGTCTGGAAACATGTTAGTAGCCCCAACTGCGTCTGCACAGTCACCACCCATTCCCCGTGTCTCCCTCACCGCATCCATTTCGTCGGTCCTGGTGGTGTAGTGGTTACCATACTTGTCTCCTATACCCAAAACGCGGGTTCGAACCCGGCCAGGACCGATGGATTTTTTCGGGCGTAAAAATCCTAAGTATGGCTTCCTTCGGAAGGGAAGTAAAGCCGTGGGTCCCGTGTCGTACATTTGCGGCACGAAAAAGAACCTCAAGCCTGAAAGAGAGGCCTCTGAGCAAAATTTGTCGGCCGTTTCACGCCCTGAATTGAATGGGACGCTGATGACCTGAGCTGTTAAAGAGCGTCCTTAAATAAATCAATCAATCAATCAAGCATCCATTTCCCCATTGGGTGCGCAGGCATAAACGGCCTGCCGTGGTCTCGAAGTGCCCTCCCCTGCCATGGCCAATATCCAATATTAACTTTTTGGCATTATTACAGCACTAACACATAAATAAAGCGAAAAACACTTTAAAACTCCAAACGGCACAAGTTCCAATGCTTTATGCGGGGTCACTGAAGGCATAGGTAACTGTTAGCACCTTTCTCTCCGCTATCTCATCCCGCACGCCCACTTGAAAGCGCTGTGCTTCAATAATGGTTTATTTACTTATTCAAGAATAGACGCATGAATTGTAATATGGAAGTAAATTAAATTTAATTTATGATCAAAATTGTTTCCCCCCGGAATGCTTTGCCTATGGGCGAGAGCGCCGGTCAGCGGAGTCTCCGTGATTAGCCGGAGGGTAAAACAAAAAACAAATCATTATACAACAATACACAAGCCAATTTAAGATGCTTATCACTTATCAAGTTGGTTGTTGAAACTGCCCGCCTTTATTCTCTACACATTTTTGGCATCTGTTTAGGAAATTATCACTCGCTGTAGTTCATTTTGAGAAATCTGAGCAATTTCTTGAGAATATTATCTTTGAGTTCTTGTATGGTGTTGGACTTGTACATGCCATTTTTTTAATTTAGCCCAGAGATAATAATCGCAGGCTATTAAATAAAATATGAAACACCCAGTTGTTTTTTTTTTTTTTTTTGATTGTTTTATTTACGGACACTCTTTAACATCTCAGGTCATCAGCGTCCCATTCAATTCAGCGCGTGAAACGGCCGACAAATTTTGCTAAGAGGCCTCTTCTTTCAGGCTTGAGGTTCTTTTTCGTGCCGCAACGTACGACACGGGACCCACGGCTTTACTTCCCTTCCGAAGGAAGCCATACTTAGGATTTTTACGCCCGAAAAAATCCATTGGTCCTGGCCGGGTTTGAACCCGCGATCTTGAGTTTAGGAGGCAAGTATGGTAACCAGTACACCACCAGGATCATTCCCAGTTGTTGTGCAAGACGACGTAGAGATTTTCTAGGGGAATTTTCCAAGCGATTACCCAATACCATGTAATCTTTTTTTCTATGAGAACCCTACGCTTCTTATTTGGTTTCTTAGACTGGACATTTCCAGTCTGATGAACTGCTTTACGATCTGGAGCGTCTACACCCGGGACTCTTGCTTGAAATAGTCGAGCTAACTGAGTTAACACATAAAATACGCTGTGCCGTTGTAAACACACGAGCATACTGTCGAGGGGGCTAAACCCGCGCCGCGCACGCTATTATCCATATCGCAATTTCCAATGTTATCTGTAGGACGTGGTCTGGGAGACAGATGTGCATTTCTCGCCAGTCATCGTTATTTCTGTTACGATCATCGAAGCGGCAAACTTTTATCACCGTTACTCCATATTCCAACAATAATACTGGTAAACCCTCCCGCAGCTGTTAATCCAACATTGTTATTGACTGAACTAAAATATTATTGGTGCCGTAAGACAGACAATCTCCATTGCTATATTATCAAAGGCTGTGAAAAAAACATGGCAACTAATTACACGCCATTGTTGCCTACTTAAAATAAGCCGATTGAATACAAAATGAACGCGGCGATTACAACAAGCCGGGCCATGCCATCTTCTTCGGCACGCATGCGCAGAGCTTGGCCTTTTCTATGTTTCACACACGCCAGACGAGCGTGGAAATAGCTCGGGATTGTTGACTTCAAGAATCTTTACTGTTACCATAATGATGGTTCTCATTATTAGTATTTTAATTATTAACTCCCTCCCCTATGCCACAATATGGAAGTAAATTAAATATGCTATTTAGTAATGGTGTTGTGTTGTACCTAATTACTTTATTGCCGAAGTAGCCTTATCAAATTGAACACGATGTTTCAATTTCCTTTAAAGATACTCCTGTTGTGAGAAGGGGAGTTAACCCATGATATGCAATATATAGCGAAAATGTTAATATTAACAACATGGCAGAGGACAGTAATTAATGTAAAAATCATCATTGAATTGCTACCGTACCATAAAAATGCACAATGCGACATTTAATAGCAAAAATATTATAATAATAATAATAATAATAATAATAATAATAATAACAACAATGTTTACTGAATAGTTTTCTAAAAAAATCGTTGTTTTGGCGTGTTATGTTGATACCAGAATTCTGTGTTTTCACATTCCTGCTTGTCATTTTGATTGCTTCTATGGCCATGTTAACAACCGTTGAATTTTTATTGGATTGGCCACTAAACCAGGAATGGGAAAAAGTCGCTATGAGTTTATAGCAATAAAAAAAAAGTCAAGTTAGAGGGATGTTTAATATGTTCCTACCTTCCTGCAGCACGCCCGTGTTTGGCTGTGGTGCGGCGCCCGCTGCTTTTCGAGCCCACCTGTCTTGAAGATGGTAGTTTTGCCCCGGTGCAGTGTCACGTGGAGACGGGTTACTGCTGGTGCGTTAACCCCGCGGGTAAACCCATTCCTAACTCCTCGGTTCGGAACGCCCGTCCTAACTGCAACAGAAGAGGTGAGGAAACCCCAGGTCAATTTCTTGTCTTACTTTCAAGTGTTTCCAATCAGATCGCGTACAAAGAAGTTTTTGGGTTCAAAACCTTTTCTACTTTAAACAGCCAAGAGCAGCTCAGAAAAGTATAAGGTTATTCAAAAGTGCCGAAGGTTTCAAAACCCTGTAACATGTTGAAAATTGAGTTTACGGGAAAAAAAAAAAAAAAAAAAAAAAAAAAAAAAAAAAACTGAACAGTTCAATTTATAAACAAATGAACTTCTTGGCCAAGGAAATTTATGTTTCAACTGTTTCACCCTGATAACTATGACAAATTTAACACTTCTGTTTTAGCTAATTAGAACTAAGTTATTGTTTAGCTTTAATATTCCGAAATGTTGTGAAAAAAATTGAAGAGAAACCCTCCGTGGCGAATAAAACTGTTCTTTTAAACCAAAAACCATTGAAAACAACATAAATGCAGGAATGGTTTACTATATATTCAGGAAATTATACAAACATGGGAATATGAAACAAGCAATTACAATCAAGTTGCTAGGACAAATGAGGTCTCCTCGATACATCCTTGTTGGTTTCTCGCAAAACATTTTCTTCTTAATGCGAAAGGCAAATGGTACTAATTCACAATATTTAATAAATAAGCTGATAAAACCTCGCATAAAAGTACAAACGGATGTCCGATAAATTCGTGCAAAATAAAGAATACATAACTTTTGACAAAACGTTTATTTCTCAAAGTAAACTCCTTTCAAATCTACACACTTATTGCAGCGATTTTCTAATTTATTTATTTATAATTTCTTCAGCTCTGTTAAATTCGCCTTTGTTTCGGCAACAACCTTTTCATATAGTGCGACTTTCTATCCTGCTAGTCATTTCTTCATTTGGGAAACGGAAAGTAGTCCTAGGCAGCCAAATCGGAGATATGGCAGGATGAGGATGGGTTTGTATTCATAATTATGAGGCCGCAATTGCAAACTTGTGCGCCGACGAGACATAGTGATGGAACAAGTCCTCTTTCCTCGCCAATTGAGGACGACTGTCCTTGATGCGTCGTTAATTTCTCCAGTAGCATAACGTAATGCTCACCATTTATGGTTTTTCCCTTTTCCAAAAAGTCAAGTAAAAATTGCGTAGTGGCAATTCCAAAACACAGTCGTTATCGTCTTGCTTTTGCCATCTTCGGAGCGCTGTACAGCCCATGGTTTCGACTGTTCCTTCGTTTCCGGCCTGTTGTGGTGGATCCATTCACAGACCGCCTCCGAAATTCACGCAGATTCCGTTTAAATGGCTCCAAAATCTGCATGTGGTGACAACTCGTTCTCTTTTCTGGTTAATCCTCAACAAACTCACCCATATTGCCCATAGTTTTTTCATTTGCAAATATCATGCACCCAGTCACCAGCAATGCGCACAACTTCGGCAATCTCCGATCAAACAATAAATGTACGACACGACATTCCCGGCTTTACTTCCCTAAACTCCCTTGGGTTTAGGAGGCAAGTATGGTTATCACTAGACCTCTAGGGCCGACACCCAGGATCTAATAGCTGGGTTTCTACCAGCAATGTTTCCAGATGGCACATGCGCGGCGAAACTTTCTCCCCTCCAAGGAGTTTGACTCTCTCAGAAAGTCACTTCCATACCAGAGGCTGGGACAGAAATCTTTCCAAAACGCAAGCCACCGTCACACCGCGCCTGCCTATCTCGCTCTAGCACTTTCGACCTTGTAACAGCACCACGAAATGAAATGGGAGAGCGGAAAATTCATGTAGAGCAAATACCCATTTCAGCATTCACCTAAGCAGCCAAGAAAAACCACGAAAAAATCAGGATGGTCGATCCTATGTAAATAACAATAAAAACGTGTTTTTTAAAAAAATTTAATAACAACACTAAACATTAAACTTTTTCAGAGCAATTTAAAAAAAATAACCTTCGATGGATATTTTTAAGTTAAAACACTAGTATTTGAAGGTCTCGCAGTTTTTATAGTTAATGAACGCTTCTTCAGCAATCTATCCAAAATTTTAAGGAAAAAAAGCATGAACATTCTAGTTTACGAATGACCCATCTCTATTATTACTAACTCCGTTCGCCTTTTCCAGATCACGGAGCGTTTTTAATGATCGCAGAGCAAGACGACTACTCATAATTAATATTTTAAAAATTTAATTCTTAAATAAACAAGAGCTGGTTATTTATTTTCTGTAAAGTTAAGTTTTTAACAAAGTTACAGGAACTCCAGATGTTTTTTTGATACTTTTGAATAACCTTATGAAAAACTGAGGGAAAATTTATCGCAAAGGCAAAAATATGGGCCATATATCTTTCATTTTTTAATTGCTCAACGACAGGATGAAAAATTAACAGTAAAAGAAAACTCAGAAGTTGACCTGACCCGATGAAATGCGCTGTTAAGTTGTCAATGCATGAAGCTGTTCAGAGCTGCATGAAACGTAGACCTTCAATGAAAGCTTTCGACAAAATGAAAGAAAATCTGTCCCCATCAGTCACATCAGCGAGATCGGACAAGAATGTCATTTCATTTCTTCTTCGAAGATAGTGGTCTTTAGTTCATCCCTTTGTGCTGGAGTTAGAAAGTGCTGATCAATAATAAATTCATTTAGGATGAACTTTTTCATCTTGATAATTACGACATATGAACTTATTTCCAATGTGTTCATCGATGTTTGCTTCACATTTAGGTGAATAACTTCAGCAAGACATCCACAATGTATGCGGGAAACTGTTTTTATCTGTTTAAGTTCTCTCTTTCTGTCTGTTATTGATGGGCACAGAGTTATTTGTGAGCATGAAGGCGCAGTAGCAACACGGAACTCAAGCTTGTTGTGAGCATGGCTTTATGACGCATGTCTTGCTATAACCTTGCAATAATTATTATTTGTTTGAGAAGGCCATTCTTGTTTTGCAAGATAACGGTAATCTGTAACTTAAAACTTATGTGTATTACTGGAAGGAACCGGATGGTGGATCCACTTTCCAGATATTTGGTAAGTGCTGTTATCTACCCATAAGCCAGCTCTTTCCGGTTCGTCGTTTGATTACTGCCCTGCTGTCAGCTTGCCCTCAGTTGATGCTTTGTCGAAGTTGATGCGTATTGACTTGATTACTTGCATATCTATTGCTTCTTCTTCTTTCTTAATGTGTTGACTTACAGGGTGGTTTGATAAGTGACTTGGTTCGCTTAGTAATAGAGGGCAACAGCAAAAGCTGCATATGTTCAATATTCCAAGCGATTCTGGTGTTCTTTGTTTGGCAGTTGTTTAAACAATGCGCTTCGAGTGACAGTGAAAAATAAATAAGACTGGAATTCGCCGTGTGAATAAACTATTTTTTCTGCAAGGGAAAGCAGCAAAGGATATTCATAAGAGGATTTTGCCCACATTGCGTGACGCATGCCTTTGCTACGAAACTGTTCGACTTTGGGAAATGAGTTCAAGCGAGGAAGGACAAGCATCGAAGACCCATCACATCCTGGAGTTCCAAAATCAGCTGTGGGTCCAGAAATCATCGATAAAGTCTATCATATTGTTTTGGTTGACAAATGAGTGAAAATGTGCGAATTAGGCCACGGGCATCTCAGTTGAGTGGGGCTCATTTTATTTTGCATAATGAATTACACATGAAACAAACTTAGTGCAAGATGGGCGCCGCGCCTGATCTCTTCCGGACAAAAGCAAAATCGCGTTGACTGTTTGAAAATGTTGAACAATCCAGCCTGGATTCATTACTGTACACTGAAAACGAAACTGAAGTCTAAACAGACCGCAAAACGTGATACACGTTCCATCCGCTGGAAGGATGATGACTTCAGTTTTTGTGAGTAATTCTTTTAATTGACAACTTAGAGAAAATTAAAACTAATATGGAGAATACTATGAATCATTTTGGTTCCAAGCATTCGATTTGAAACACTTTCGCATTCACCTGATCTCGCTTCCCTCGGATTGTCATAAGTTTCCGAAACTCAAAACTTTACTGGCTGGACGGAAAGTTTAGTCAATTGAAGAGGTCATACAGGAGGTAACGGAGTATTTTGAAGGTCTCTTTCCACTAGGGAACCACGAAAGTAGAGAAATGTTGGAGCAAGTGCATTGAGCTTCGACAAGACTGTGTCAAGAAATAGAATACGTTGCAATACTGGTTGTTACCAAGTTACTTAACTGGCGTACATTGTTCTGGTTGTAAGATATTTTTGTAAGAATGAAGGTCTTTCCAGGGTATTAATACGTCCGAAAAACTGTGTGCGTTAGTTTTAAAGTTGTTTATTATTCTGGTCGCGAAATAATAACATGCAAAATGAATGTCCCCCCCCCCTTACATGGCTATTTCACTAATGTGACTTCATCATAAAATCGATCGTTCAAATGAAACAACGTTTTGAATTTTATCAATCACAGTTCGATAACGAAGTGAAATTATCGTAAAGTTTTCCAAACCTCTTTATCGCTCTAAGTGTATTTGTTTTCTCGTCAGTGTAGTCAACTCTATACCCCCACTCTAATTCCTGAGGAGCATCACTGGCCACTTTTTGCTAGCAGACATGGCAAGGAATTGATAGCAACGAAACTATCGACTATCGACGATCATAACACAAATTGGAGGGTTCTTCAAAGCGTTTTGGTGATGCGTCAAATGTGCAAATCCTTATAAATCTCACACCACAGGACACAAAGAAAACAGAGACACTGCGTGGAATCGTTTAACTTATTTTGTAGTGAAAGGGGCACAAACTCCTACCAGACGCCTTAATTGAAGACATTGTGACAATTTTGAAAGACTGAGCTATCAATATGAGAAAGAGAAAGAGAAAGAGAAAGGGAGAGGAGTACAAAGAATACTCAGTGAAGAATAAGTGAACGTTACAGCGAAAATGGTTCAAGAAAAATACTGTGCTGAGTACACACGAAAATTTCCGATGTGGAGTTTGCAAGTGCTCGAGATGCAAGAAACGCAAAGAGGAAAGAACTATAGAATGTAACAGAGAAAAGGAATATTAGTTTTGTTGCATTAGAAACTAGCGAATAAAATGCACTTGTGATGAACATACACCCGTAGGCCTACAAATGAATTTTCTTTCATATCGCTACTGTGTGGCCTAGGGGAGAAGAGCTGAAGTGTCTGTCCCACTACTTCCAAGTAGAAATAAAAACAACGGAACTCTTAACAGGAAGAATAGCACACAATGCACATTTTCTAAAACTTGCCAAGGTGGCGATCTCAAGTTAGCAGCGGACACTAAACGCAGCACAAATGTGAAAACAGATTGTTTCTTTCTCGCTCCCAAACATTCTTACCAGAAGAGCGGGTTATGCTACAAGAACTCCGGTCGGAATAAATGAATTGACTAAAGAGACCAAAACGCTAATAGAAGAACTATTGAAAAAGGAACAGAAACGGGTTGAATGGTCTGCACCCCTCTTTCTGTTTGTTTGATTTATTTATTTATGGACGCTCTTTAACATCTCAGATCATCAGCGTCCCATTCAAATCTGGGCGTTAAACAGCCGACAAATTTTGCTCAGAGGCCTCTTCTTTAAGGATTGAGTTTTTTTTCGTGCCGTAAATGTACGACACCGGACCCACGGCTTTCCTTCCCTTCCGAAGGAAGCCATACTTAGGATTTTTACGCCCGAAAAAATCCATCGATCCTGGCTGCTTTCTTGGGTTTAGAAGGCAAGTATGGTTACCACGGCACCCCTGTTTCTGCAAACAGAGAAAGCTGGATTTGACACAAAAAAGAGGAAAATAACAAATCACTCCAGTCGATTGCTCTCGTATCACATACATCACAAGCTGGAATACAGGAACAAGAAGTATAAAATTAACGGGACACACCAATGCTTTCCTTTAAACCATACTTCCAGATTGATCAAGAACATCTAAAGAAAGTACGGAATTCTGCTTCCACATCTTCATCTACTAATTCCCAAACTTCCTTCGTATCCAATGAAACTGCAACCCCTTCAATCAAATTTGATAATTGTGTTTTCAATAATTGTACATTTAGCTAATTTAACGTGTATTCGCTCACACTATTGTTTATGCATATTAAGCCAAACAGTCTGAAATAATTTTGTAACTGATGTAACAATACTTTCCTAAGCAACCATACATTTTAATAAACAGAATGTTCAGAATGATAAAATGTTATCTCTGTTGTCTGTTTCTCAGTTGGTATTAGTGAATGGAACGGTAGCTATTGTAATAGTCAACTTTCATCTATTTTTTTTTTTTGAATGATTTATTTATGGACGCTCTTTAACACCTCAGGTCATCAGCGTCCCATTCAACTCAGGGCGTGAAACGGCCGACAAATTTTGCTCAGAGGCCTCTCTATCAGGCTTGAGATTCTTTTTCGTGCCGTAAATGTACGACACGGGACCCACGGCTTTACTTCCCTTTCGAAGGAAGCCATACTTAGGATTTTTACGCCCCGAAAAATCCATCGGTCTTGGCCGGGTTCCAACCCGCGATCTTCGGTTTAGGAGGCAAGTATGCTAACCACTACACCACCAGGACCGACTCATCTATTTCAGTCTCACGGTTTCGGAATAGGTACGTATTCATAATAAGTATAACATTTTATACAATTGTTGCTAATCTGTGCGCGCATTAATATATACAACTCCTTTTGCTCTTATTCTATTCATAAAATAGTCCTAAAACCCGTGTTTGACTCTTTACTATTGGCATTACTGACAATCAATATTCATCTGTTGCAAGATGGCTTGAAAAGGTATTCATAATACAAATATACAATTATTATAATTTTGTAATCCAAGTTTTGGGGAATTCTATTTAATTCTATTTAAATTCTTATTTTATTTGTGAAACTGTTCCCTTCCAAAGGAAAAAAGCATCGACCCTGGCCGGGATTAAACCCGCGATCTTGGGTGTACAAGGAAAGTTTGTTTACCACTAGACCACCAGGACCGACTTATTAATATATAGTGGAAGGTGACAGTTGCACCGGTATTTCAAATCTTTGATCTTATATTTCTGACAGATTCATATATACTGCAACTATGAGCAGGACCAGGTTTCTGCAACTAACCAAAATAATTAAATTTGATGACAGAGAGACCCGAAATGAAGACAGGGAACAAGATAAATTTGCAGCAATACGACAGGTATTTGAAAAAATGAAAAAGCATTCCAAGATGTTTTTCTGCTGGGATTCATACGGTAGTTGACGAAATGTTAACATTATTCCATGGAAGGTATCCATTCAAAGTGTCCATGAAGGACAAATCAGGGAAATATGGGATACTCATACACATGCTCACTGATTCAAAAAACAAAATACTTTCTTAGCATGGAACCATATGCTGGGGGGAAAAAAAAGATGGAACTTAACAAGGAAATTCAGCTACATATGTTATAAAGTGCTATAAATAATTCTGGACGCAATGTAACAATAGAGAGATCATAATTTCTGTTGATTTGACTGAAGAGCTACAAAAGAATCTCAAGCTTACACTTGTGGGAACACTACAGTCTAACAGGAAGCACATTCTTCAAGAGTTTCAAAGATATTCTTGGAAGAGAGCTGTATTAAGCAAATTTGCGTTCAGTGATCGTAACACAACAGAGACTCCATAACAATTGTTCCATGTGTCTGTCGCGAAACACCTAAAAGGAATCTTCTTATGTTATATATTCACCATAATGAAGGTGCAATAGGTTGATAGTCTGATCCGAAGAGAAAATATGTTATCAATCTGTATAATAAGGAAACAAAAGGCGACGTAGACACCATAGAGGAAGTATTCTGCTAAAAGAGCTACCAGAATATGGCCGCAGTCTTTTTCTTCGCCTTATTGATATAGGCCCTGTAAATGGTTATACACTATTTCTTTTACTGGGATAAGAAAGACAACCAGACGACTAAACCAGCAAGAACTATTGCATTATTGAAGAACGAGTCAAAGATATCCCAGGACAAGGCAGACTTTTGGGTGTTAAGGGACGTTGTAATTTGTATACAAGTAAGGGCGATCTAAGAAAGAAGGAAAAAATGGTAAAACAACAATTATTTATGACAATTCTCACAGGTAATCTGTGGTAGGCACAACAAGAAAAGAGTGATTTGTTCAAAATGTCGAGAAAGTTCTGAGGAGAGTGATGAGTGATACGGACTGTACCATCAAAGACTCGATTTGGGTATTACTCTGAAAGTATTCTTATTGTTAGTTTAAGTATCAGTAATTTATTTGTACAAATTTTCTGCTTACAAATATGAAAGTCATATTACGGCACACCTACCTACCTACCTACCTACCTACCCACCTACCTACCTACCTACCTACCCACCTACCTACCTACCTACCTACCTACCTACCTACCCACCCACCTACCTACCTACCCACCTATCTACCTACCTACACACCTACCTACCTACCCACCTACCTACCTACCTACCTACCTACCCACCCACCTACCTACCCACCTATCTGCCTACCTACACACCTACCTACCTACCTACCTACCCACCCACCTACCTACCTACCTACCCACCTATCTACCTACCTACACATCTACCTACCTACCCACCTACCTACCTACCTACCTACCTACCTGCCTGCCTGCCTGCCTACCATCCATCCATCCATCCGTCCTACCTACACACCTACCTACCTACCTACCCACCTACCTACCTACCTACCTACCTACCCACCCACCTACCTACCTACCCACCTATCTACCTACCTACACATCTACCTACCTACCCACCTACCTACCTACCTACCTACCTGCCTGCCTGCCTACCATCCATCCATCCATCCATCCATCCGTCCGTCCATCCATCCATGCATCTATGAAAACAAATGTTCAACAAAGGTAAATATTACCTTTATAAGCATGACGTTGTATAAAATTTAATTTTAAATTAAATTTGTTCTAAAAATGACTCAGACGTGTTGTTTTGAGTGGTAGTATAAGTTCTGTAATATGGACTGGTTAAACATAAGAATGCTTGACAGAATCAACGCGCGGCAGAAACCGACTGTACCCCGCTGGGCCTGATCACTTGTAATCAAGTCAATCACATGTTACAGAGAGGTAGGGGAGTGAAGGGGGGCAGGGATTTTTGTTTATCTCCATAACATGATGCGTGAGGTTTCCACTCGCTTAATTCCACGTTTGATTAAGATTGCTTCATGCGGAGTGATTGCACCATCCCAACTGCCTTGCCACGCTCAGACTCGCAAGATACGATCTCTTTTCACTTTACTTGCCTGTTGAGGTGTTGCTGCGATAAATTCCACTCGAATTCCTCCATGAAAATGATACAACTACACAGGTGAAAATAGGATCGTTTCGTTCCATCCAATAGCTTATTAAGCAACCCCCTTTTTTATAATTTCATAAAGCTGGTACCATGCCAAAAATATATACGAGGTGTACTCGTTTTTAATGTGGAAAAAATTTAAATGTGTCTCAAATCAATATTTTTTAATTTCATGACAATTTCTTTTCTTTCAAAACTTTTTTCTGGAAATCATAATACACATGAGGGGGGCTTAATTTATTGCAAATAATGCAAAGCAAATTTCATAAAATTTCCGCAAAGAATCACTTATTTGAACGATATTAAAATAACTTAAGCATGAAATAACCTATCTTACTATAGAAATTTGAACCAAGATAAGCTGAGACATGGCTACCATTTTTGCCACAGGAAACACTATTAAGGCTTTGATAATAAATATGGAATTAATGCGGGATCCAGAGAAAGAATAACTGAACATCATATTCATATCAAAATGTATCACTCCGCCGAAGTACGTATACAAAATTTTCCTTCGCATCGTAGCTTAAGTAGAGTTGTCTAACGGTTTTTCACTTACGGAGATTATTCCTAAGATGTATTAAGAGCCAACCTGGTTTTTTTATGTAAATTATACTTATTATTCTATTATTCTCATTATTGAAATCGATTTCTACGGTCTTCAAAACACTATCATCTTGTTTTATTTGTTCCCATGCGTCATGTTACCTTGGAGTTCAATATTTACTTTTACCACCTTCACTTGTCTTCTGCCTTTGAAGTGCCCCAATCGTTCGAAATATTGCGACTTTGTGTTACTGTTTAAGTATTTTACCAACGTCAGCTTCTCTAGTTCTTGTTATTTTAGCTACATTGTTGCAAGAGTTAATTTAAATTTAATTTTTACTACATAGAGCGCTTGAATTCATAATTAAGCTAACTGTAACATGTTCACACACGCTCTGCTAACTCGAACTGACACGTGCTAAAATACCGAAGACACAAAGAAAGAATCTGTAATAACTAGTCCCAGTATGAATGGTCAAACTTTCCCCTTTTGCGGATATACAACTTGGTGCTGAAGGGGTTGCTATGTTATAGAATGCAAAGTTTCGTAATTTTCTTGAAATCAGAAACAACGCAGCTAGAAGCGACGAAGGAAGGAATTTGACCTGAATCCAGCGTTTCTTTCTCTCGCTTACTTCTTCATCTTAGTATTTAGGTTGATTATAAACTTATTTTTAAGTTTTTAAAATACCTAACAACTATTCCCTTCAAGAGCTCGGGAAAAGAGCCCCCGGGGGCAACCTTTAGGCCACCCTGGCCTATGCAGTGTTTCGTTAAGCGTCAAAGAAGCTGAATAAATATATTATGACATAATAGTACACTTTACACTTTTGAGAAAACTTTAAGTGGTCAAAAGTTGATTGTACCATCATGGATAATGTTGCAGATGATACAAATCACAACTTGAATTTCCTCCATTTTTGGAAATCACGTATAAATTTATTACAGGATTTATTAAAAACGTTTAATATCACAACTTTCAAGGCTTTTCGCCTTTGCGTTTTATAATTTGTGATAAAGATATGAGAAAATTCGGATTGATGTAAAATACATAATATATAGTATTTGTTGCTAAATCTTTATTACATCACATGTATAAGCCATAAATCAGTGCAAATATTTTATTTTCTCGCGAACAAGGGACAAAATGAAAAATCTAAGATATATGACGGAATGTACTTTCGAATGAAGCCACCAGATGGTATATGTGAGCAGAGCTGCCCCCTAAGTTAGTTGTTGAGCGATAGTGGTCAGAAATGGAGGTAACGTCCACACGTGAAAATAGCATTTTTGAGAATGCTACACAAAACTACAGGCAGCACTGGATTCGCGTGCCCTGCCCCATCAAATAGTGGCGAGTCGCTGGCAATGAACCTTCGAAGTACTTGGAGACTATTGCAAAGGCTGCTAAACACTGCGGATTTACCTGGGAGACCAGCACTATGACAAATTTGCAATCCCATATTGTGTAACTTTTGCTCATGTAATTCTAATCCATGTTGTCTGTTTGTCTCTCGCCACTGTTCGATAGGGCACGGCACAGGCACCCATTGCTTCCCGTCGTTCTGTGTGGCATTCCTGCCGCAGAGAAATACTATTTACACATATTTGTTTAATAGTGTTCAACGCCTGTGTTTGCTACTAAGGCATCGCAGGTGATGGGCACTGGTGTTACGTGAGATGAAATCATCGATTGGGAAATTTTTTTTTAAAGGAAGGAAACATTCCATCCCTTAGTTTACAGTACCTCCCCTGCATTTGTCATTTATGAGGATAGGAAAATCTGGGGAAAATCCTCATTCAGGGAAGATGATCATGGCGGAAATTGAACCCCAGACCTCCTACGAGTCCGCACCTTAACGACCTCGGACACCCCTGGTGGTTATTTTCACACATGCACTTTGTTCACTCTTCGTGAATAACTCCAGAATTAGCTAAAGGGTTAAGAAGCTTTGCATGAGACTTTGTTTAATTATATTTATAAAATATCAACGTTTGTTTCAGATAAGCCTCCTCATACAAAATCATGCACTTTATTTGGAAGATTTATTTTGCTACACTAATATATAGAAAACAATTGAATACTTTGCACGCTCGCAACTTGTAATAATAAACAGCATGGTGTAGCTTTTTCTGAGAATTAGATGAAAGCATGGCAAGTATAAATAAAAAAATAACCGTTTCGTGTGTGTTTGCAGGCAGACGCAGGTCTTCGGCTAGAGGTCGTAAGCAGAAGAAAGGTAAGTATTGCATAAAGATTTAGAGTATTCATCTGAAGCAACAGTTATAATGATGCAGCATGACTGTAATCTGTGCAGTTGGTGTCGTAGGATGTAGCAGAGAGGACAGGGCGGCCTTCAACAAAAATCTGCTCAACATCTTCGATGGCGAGTACAGCAGACAGATGGCAGCCAACAATGGTAAGTTCGCTTGTTTCTTCACAAACAAAATTATGAGGATCAGTAAAGGTATTTTATCAAAAAAATTATGATCATTCTTAATGAACAGCTTTTGCAAATTTTAATTTTTCCCTGGGATTTCTATGATGTAAATATGAACTCATTTTTCCTCCATCGCGTACCAATTTTCCACAACATAAGAAATAATTAAATACACCTTTTTATATTCGACCCTATCAAATATATGTTGTGATAAAATGTAAGTTAATAAATTCCAGCACACTTCATACCGTGGCCGAGGGTTAAGGCGCGGACTCGTGAGTGGGAGGTCTGGGGTTCGAATCCCACCAGGACCGTCCTCCCTGACCGAGGTTTTTTCCAGGTTTACCTCAGTCCTCATAAATGGCAAATGCTGGGGAGGTATCCTAAACTTAGGCCTGGAACAATTCCTTCCTTTAAAAAAATCCTTTCCCAATATATCATTTCATCTCGTGTATCACCAGTGTGCACCGCCAGTGGTGTCTCAGTAGTATAAACGGGCGTTAAACACCATTTAAAAAAAAAGCACTCTTCAGCATAAATTAATATGTTAACATTAGCTCTGGTTTTATCTGCTGTATTGAAATGAACGTTTTTTAGAGTTCCTTTTATGAAAAATTCATCTCTTTTTAGTGACTAGCAATAGTCTGCTATCATGTTTACACTTCACTTTCCCTAGTGACCTCTTCCCGTTTCCTTTATGCCCTGGTGAAATCTTTCACCCTGCTCCTTGCTGACACAACCAAGATTTTCTTGTAAAGTCCAAACGAGATCGTAGGAAATATAATTTAACGCTCATATTGCACCCCAGTTTTTTAAATTTTTCAAGCATATCTTCTACAATATTTTTATTAATGTGGATTTTTGTAATTTCCTAGAAAGATTTTAATGACACTTTTAAAACCAATCCCAGCCAGTTTTCAGTATTCAAATAATGTATTATAAATCATCCTCCTAATCTGTGGTCCAGAAAATATTCCCTCTTTAACTTTAGTATCAGGGAATCTCTTGCAGATGTACTTATAGCAGTTGCCGTCCTTGTTTAAAGTCTTCATTACGCCTAATTTTATATGTAGAGGAGGCAACAGAATATTTTTCGGGCTCACAAGACGTTCATGAGTTAACACTTTTCTTTCCCTTCACGAGATCGTCTCTATGCTTCCAGTGTTTTCTTGTCCAGTCATCAAATTGACTTCTACTATCCCATTCACCTTTGAAACATGGCGTTTTAGTATAGCCTGATTGTTGATCTAGCAGCATGCCGACAACTTTTAAATCTCCACACACCTGTCACTTATGCACTTCATATTTCATTTATTCTACAATTAATTAATTAAATTAATTGATTAATTTAAGTTCTGACATGTTTCCTTGAGGTGAAGGAATGGGAAACTGGAATTGATGCATATTTGTTTCTATCATATAACAGTACACTTTCAGACTAATTTTTGAGGAGTCTATAAAAATTCTTCAATCACCTGGAATATATTTTACAGCCCCCAAGGAATATTATGACAAAACGTAAGATTCTCTTCCTGAGAGGAATAAAGAACAAATTCTTCTTCATGGTATCTGTACCAAGAAAATTACGTTTCCGGAGTTTTTTTTTTTTTTTTTTTCTTTTAGCCTGAATTCCAATATTTGGAAGACCGAAGTCCCTAACTAAATAATTAAGTTCTGTCTGTGTGAACTGCAGCTCAAGAACATATAAGAATGACGCATTTATCATTTATCGTTCGAGTTGTACATGGATAATATAACTAGTTTAAAAAATTACGACTTACAATATAATAAAATTAGAGAATAACTGATATTTCTTCAGTTACTATGACGGCTAGTCAATAAATATTGAGAATGATTTTTTTCTCCCTCATCACGCAATGGAGATGGTAGTGAAACAATCTTTCATGAGAGAAATAGATCTCGATTGGTTGAAAAAATTGGAAGCGCGTCTTAGTACAAGACGTCAGCAAAGAGCGAGCGTTTGCTAGTCAGCTGCACAAAATGGAGTTGCTTCGTATGGAGCAGTACTGCTCTGAAATTTTGCTTCCGTCAGCATAAATCCAGTATATGAAAGCATACGCGATATTACAGCAAGTACATGGAGATGATATTTTGCCATAATCAACCACACTTCAGTGGCTCAAAAGTTTCAGCAATAAAGCAGCACGGTCCAAGTGTTCCAACTACTGCAGTGAACGAGACCATGGTGGAAAAAGATTGATTAACAGTGGATAGACTGACAGACATGTAACGGATTTCCCATAGATGTGTTCACCATTCTACATGATCGCTTACACATGAGACGCTTCTGTGTCAGATAGATGTCGAGATTGCTGATGCCTGAACAGAAGATGGTGAATGTGGAAGTGTGTCGGGAGCTTCAGCGTCTGGTAGCGGAGCATGGTGAGGCATACCTGAATTTCATCATTACAGGTGATGAGACTTGGGTCACCATTATAATCCCGAAAGCAAACAGGCGAGCCCAGCGTGGAAATCACCTGGTTCTCCGACACCAAAGAAGGCCAAGATTGTTCAGTCGAAGGAAAGGTTGTGGTGATTGCGTTCTACGACTGTCGTGGAATAGTTTATCAACACTTTTTTTTAATGGTGTTAACGCCCGTTTTACTACTGAGACACCACAGGCGGTGAACACTGGTGATATATGAAATGAAATGATATATTGGGAAAGGATTTTTTTAAGGAAGGAAACGTTCCAGGCCTAAGTTTAGGGTACATCTCCGACATTTGCCAGTTATGAGGACTGAGGAAAACCTGGAAAAAAACTCAGTCAGAGAGGACGGTCCTGGAGGGAATCGAATCCCAGACCTCCCGCTCACTAGTCCGCGCCTTAACGACCTCGGCCACTCAGTCCTGACAGACATGTTGGGAAAAATTCAGACATACTGAAAAACCTTACTGACAGACATACTGAAAACCTTTCTTTGATATAAAAATCGCCCGGATTTCTCAAAATGAACTACAGGTAATTCGACTTCAGAACAGACTCCGCCTTCTTCATGACAGCCGTTGATGAATCAAAACTTTGGTTCCTCATTTCGTTTTTGAGACGGGAAAACGAAAAAAAGTCACAGATTCGGACTGCAAGGCGGTTGCGAAAAAAAATTCGATGTTTTTTGTGGCCAAATGCTGACCAACATTGGTGCAAACGTGAGGGCGCACACTGCCATGGTGGAAGTACCAATCAGATGGGTGCAGCTCACGGCCTAAGGTACTTTCGTAAATACAGTCTTTATTGACAGCTGTCGTATCTTAAGAACTGGGCTGGCCATGGTACCACGGTCACGACCAGATAGCCACTGTTGTATGTTCGTCAAAAGTGGCAATTCACCAATGTCCATTTTCCTATGGACCCTCATTAAAACTTAAGATTACCAACTTTTTCTTATCTGCTCCGTCTCCGCCGCTTGTTTGGGTCCTCAAAAGCGCAAAACCCTGGGATGTTAGAGTACGTGCAGCACACCACTCGCCAGCTGGCGAAATTTCGCTGTAAATTTAAGAAAGCCCAGAATCGGAAAATGAAGTATATTTTCGTATATAAACATAATCCCTCTATAAAGAAAGACATAACAAGAGAGAAGTTAACACTATTGGTACATAACAGTTGCAACATATACAGGCTTTATTACGTTTCTGAAAGCATGTGTTTTCTTTTCGAGGGTGGCATATGCCAGCGGCGGCTTGTGATAGCGTAAACCAGGGTTGCACACTTCTACTGCTACTCCTAAATATACAGGATGATTCTAAAGTCCTTCCCGTTTCGGGGGTCGATAGAACAGTAACCAAGACAGACAAAGCAAAAACGCTTGTATCAATAGATAGAGTACATCTCCAAGTTTTGTACATATCCTACAGGTATTCCACATGTCCTCCGACGGTGACGCAGCAGACATCAATCCTGTATACAAGCTCTTGCATACACGTCCCAAGTCGATACCAGCGACTGCATGCGTATTCCTCTCTCGCAGCTGTGCTAAATCATATGGTAAAGTCGGTACGAACACACGATCTTTGACATAACCCCACAAGAAAAAAATCACACGATGCTAGGCCAGCTGATTTGGAGGCCACAGAAGAAGAGGAAAATAATTTCGGGCAGCAAGTCCAATCCAACGACGGAGAATTTCAGCATCGAGGTACTCACAGACGTCATAATGAAAATGAGGTGGAGCCCCATTTTGCTGATAAAGTCCTGGCTATCTGCATGTAATTGTGGCATTAGCCACTGATGAGACATGTTCAGGTACACTGAATCGGTAACAGTTTTCTCCGAAAAGAAAAATGGTTCGTACACTTTTGACGAAGAAACAGTACAGAACACATTGACTTTAGGCGAATCACGGGCGTGTTCTACCGTAACACCAGGGTTTTTCCATGCCCAAAATGCGTACATTGTGACAGTCTTCTTTGCCGGACACTTGAAGCGTGGTTTCGTCACTAAAAATCAGTTTCTCAACAAAACGTTCATCTTATGGCCGGTCTTGAAAATCAACACAGAATTGAAGATGACGAATGTGGTCCTCGGGACTCAGCGCTTGCAATAGCTGTATCCGGAATAGTTTCACTTTAAGTCCCTAACCTAAAATACGCCAGACAGTTGAGTGCGGAATTTGCAATTCTTAGCTCGCGCAACGTGTCGATTTTTAGGGCTTTTGACAAATGCTTCTCGCACAAGCTCAACGGTTTCAACCGACACTCTTGGCCGGCCTGCCCGTTTTCCATCACACAAGCAGCCCTTCAAACGTTTAGTACCATGCAGAAATTGTTTTGGCTGTAGAAGGTTCTTGTTGATGTTTCGTTCGAAATCATCGTTGTACCGTCTCACAACGGACTCCCGATTAGCGAATTGTAACACGCAGAAAACTTTATGTGCACCAGTGAACCCCATGTTTCCACAGGCTAAATCTTCAACTATACCATGGCGCCTATTACGAATGCCAACTTGAAGAAATACTCTTTCCATTGATACAAACGTTTCTATGTCTGCAATTGTTTCTGTTCTATCGATCCCTGAAACCAGGGAAGAACTTTTAGATTCACTCTGTAGATCGCACGCTTCTAAAATGTTAATAACAGAATTAACACCTTTACGTGTATGGCTGAACATACACGTCCGAAAGAGAGAGAGAGAGATAGCATTTATGTAAATATCTTTGTAATATACCTATTTAAACAAAAGAATCCATTCTCCTGATTTTCATGACAGAAAACGTATCAAGATTAAAGTCTGGAATCTGTAGGATGAAGTCTAAAGCATTATATACTTTCCATGTTTTGAAATGGCAGTTTGACTCAAATTAATGCTTGGGGTTGTTGTGCCCAGTAATTCAATTTCAATTTTCTCTTCTAATGAACCCAATGAAAAAGGTTTAGAATGTAAGTTTTGTGTAGCGTTCATTTTCTTATACTCAACCAACACAAAACGAAATAAAGCAATTACTTCACAAATTCGCTCTGAACTGCACCAACAGCTGACTGTAATCTGTCCAACGTAACTTTACATTTCCAGCTTTGCCCCTTCGATTTGTTGCTATTGGCTCTAGGGTTTCCCGCCACATTGAAACGCATGTAAACTTTCATCGTTTGTTGCGTTTGTAATCATTTTTAAAAACAATGGTTTTTGACAGAAATGCAAACCAAAATATCTTACATATAATAAAGTTATTCCTTCAAGATATAAGTAACAAAAATAAAAAGAAATGCGTACCTATTACAGATAACAATATGTGCTAATAATAGTAATTCCATTAATTGCTAGTCGGTCCTGGTGGCGTAGTGGTAGCCATACTTGCCTCCTAAACGCAAGATCGCGGGTTCAGTCTCAGCCAGGATCGATGGACTTTTTCGAACGTAAAAATCCTAAGTATAGCTTCTTTCAGAAAAAGTAAAGCCGTGAGTCCCATGTCGTAGATTTATTGCAGGTAAAATAATCTCTAGCCTGAAAGAAAAGGCCTCTGAGCAAAATTTATCTGCTATTTCATGCCTTGAATTGAATGGGACGCCGATGACCAGAGATGTTAAAGGCGTCTATATTTAAACCAAATCAACAAATTAGTTGCTAGGTATTATCAAATATATTTGCTTCTATGATCGTGGCAACACAGTCCTTATTTTTATATTATTTCCAATGTTATGAAATAGCAATTTGCTTGGTGGTGAATTACAATATTATATCCGTCATATGACTTATTTATAAGTTATACGAAATACCGACAATTTGTCAAATTGTCGTAGTTGTCATACTTGCCAATTTGCATGAAAATGCCCCAGGAGAATTACTTTTTTACTTTTTTTTAAAAATATGTGCGTTACGAGGATGTTTTTCATAATAAAACTCTGCATGTACTTTTAAATGAAATACGACAAATAGTTTCTGAAAATCAGTAAATCAAATTATTGAAAATGGGGGTTTACCTGAAACCTAAAATTTAAAAATTACTCTAGCGGAACCAATGTTTGCCTTTTCGCAACGAAATTTGGTATATGCTATTTAAATAAAACAAGAAAAATATTTCCTAAAAATCATGAAAATTGGGCCATTAGGAGTTGGAGTTTACCTGAAATCTAAAATTTAAAAATCGCTCTTGTAGCACTAGTATTAACTTTTTTTTCACAACAAAACTCTGTATATAAACCATTCACATCAAATACGAAAAATAGTTTCTGAATATTAGGGAGGAGTGGAGGTTTACCTGCAAACCAAATTTAAAAAGCGTTCTTGTGTTTAATGTTCTCTATATTGTTTTAAAATAAAAGGGCAAATTAGCTTAGCATATAAACTGTATTTATAACGATGCATATGTTTTGTATGTAACAAAGCATCGTCGTGAAGATGGCAAATGGTTAAATTAATAGTATCCCATTACTTTTTGTGGGTTAATCTCAATAATAATAATAATAATAATAATAATAATAATAACTATTATTATATAGTTATTATTATTATTATTATTATTATTCTAAAAGTGTGGTTTCTCTTGTGATACTTATAGATTGCAAGAATTCTAGTTTTGTTCCCTTAATACCACACAGTAATACCATAACTTATTTCATTTGATTAATTAATATGGCCCAATTTGAATTTTATATTCCTTTTTCTAAAGTTACTGCATTGTGTATGTTCAGCAGTTGCAGTTGTAAAAATCTTGCACACCGAATTTGCACTGCCGCGAGCCGCCGCTGTAACTTCTGTCTTATCAAATAAAGTTATACTTTTAAATTACTTGTTCTTAAATTAAAAATATAAAAAAATAATGGCTCAATGATTTTGAATTGCATGAAACACTCTTTGTGAAGTTGAAATCACCGATTTTCCATTGTTTACATTGTTGTAGGGGAGGAGATGGACGAACGGGCGCTGTTGGATTGGAAGTTCACGGAGATGGACGTCGATGGGGACGGATTCCTGGTGCGGGCGGAATACCGCGATCTGCGGCGCCTGGTCAAGAAAATGGTGAAGCCGAAGAGGTGCGCCAAGACTTTCACGCGTCTCTGCGACCTGGACCGTGATCAGAGAGTATCGAGAAATGAATGGGCAGCATGTCTACGCCTAGACTTTAATCGTGAGTACCTGCAATAGCTTGTGTATGCTAGAACAGGATCTAGTGCTGTTTCTGTTGAACTAGAGAAGTTAGGTCATCAATTCTTAAACATAGAGTCCTTGGGCTAATCTTGGAACAAGAGGTCAAAGTGGGCTATTTATAATCCATAGGATGTGGTCAAATGAAAACATCAAAATGCTTATTTCAGCTGCAAGTAATTGTCGCGGGCCTGAAGAAAGGCCCCGTTTTTGCGGAAATGTTGCAAGTCCTTGCGTTGAGAGTAACTAATCCATCACTCTCTTCTTGACCTAGATTCAACCATTCAGACGACGTATGGGCGGGCCACAGGTTGATAGTGGTATCTCTCAAAGGAGCTCGTTTTGTTATTGAACGTGTGCGGACGGACATTCTCATGTAAAAACACCAGAGCCCTCTCCGACAGAATGCCGCACTGTTGACGATGGAGCATGTTTCAAGAAATTCGGACTACTGGGCAGATAATCTGCTTCTGCACAGCTATCACATCTACAAACCTCTCATAATTCCATTTGACCATATTACAAAACGTTTCGCAGTGTCCTTGTACCAAATAATTACTTCTATGTAAAATAAAGACACGCAATCTTCAGCTCATGTAACTGATTCATTTATATTCCTACAAAACTGACAACAATACAGAAAATTCTACATCCAAACCTCTTCTTACTATGAAAGGCAGAAGTACAGAAGCACGTAGAACACGGTTTTTTTAAACAAATAAAATTTAAAAAATTATAAAAGTTCTCGATCAGAAAATTAGTCAGAAAACCAAGCGGCTCTCGTTCTTGTTACGAAATATACCTAGTCTAGCCATAAATATGTGGGTAATGCATAAATAATGCATAGTTGGCAGTACTGTGAATAGAAATACACAACACTAGTGAACATTATATCAGTTGGAGTTGAAGACTTGAGAAAGGAGCACAGTTGCAAATGTATGAGGGCGTGCATTGTCATGGCGAAAGCGCCAATCAGATGTATGCAATTATTGATATAATTGAGGAAAGGAAAAACTTCTTATAAATATTTTATAAACATCTTTATTGGTACCTAATATACTAATAATGTATTTATGATTAGACTCCCTCAGCAAATAAAATAGCAGTGATGTACTTTATGAGTGCAAGTTTTTAGACAAGAATCTTGGATACCATCAGCAAAAAATTATCCTATGCTCAGAATATTTGTTGCTTACGGTTTTGATATTTCACATAATATAATTGTATATTACTCATATTAAAAACACAAACGTTAACATTAGATAATTTAAATTATGGTTACTTTTTGTTGCTACATTATAACTTAATATTTTAAATTCAAATAAAATAAATGTTTATTTATTCCATTTTCAGCAAAAAACATTCTTCGTTAAAATAATCACTATACAACTTGTTAAATTTTCATTAATATGGGTAAAATTACCTAATTAAAGTTAATGTATAGCGTAGATAAATGCGGTAAATGTTAACAAATACTGGATATTGTAAACATTTGTCTTGTTGTTTGGTAAATGTAGGCAATAGAAAGAAACGATTGTATATTTTCCCATTTTTGCCATAAATTATTCACATTTAATGTCAAGATTGCATATTTATCAAGATAGTGAGATAAATGTTGGTAGGCGTGATTGAATCAGTTTCCCCTCCAAATGTTGATTCTTGCATTGCTTCTGTGTTTGTGTAAAGGTGCTTTAGTATTATTGAAATTTCAATATCTAATCATTGTAACTTTTGTGTATATTTAATTAGCAACTGCTTTGGGTTACACGTTTTAGGTTGTGGCAGTACAGCATCATATTCCAAGTTATTTTCTTCAAATCAAGGAAATTGTCGGTTAATGAAGAAAACGCCAAGGAACAATCAATAAAATAAAGTGAAAGATAACTGGAAGATATCAAACAAGATTCAAAGCTTTATTTTGTCATTCAATAAATTTCGCAAGGAAACAGATGGAAAATTAGGCAGCAAATTATTAATGCCATTGTCTTGACGATCACTATTACTGCTGAATAAATTATTCAATTGCACAAATTCATATCAAACTAAAAGCACACAAAGAACATTCCAATGTAGATGTTAGTACAATAGCGTCACTCAACGGGAGAACATGTAAACTAACAAGCACATTTCCAATTTGCACAAAAGGCGAATGATAATTGTAAAAAAATTCCCTCTAACATTGGTGATTTAAAATATTTCTAAGATTGTCTGTCAGTTTGCACAATATTCACATTTACCAGTAATTGTTCATAATAACCTGTTTCCTACTTTGACTGTAACATATATATATACAATATAAACGGAAATGGTGCACCTGAATTATATATATTTGTTCCCAGTCTTTTCTGGTGTTCCTTCACAAATGCATAATACGTTATGGTTTACTTCAATGTCTACATAAACTTTTGTGAATTAGGGTATGTGTAATTAAGTTTAGAACCCTAAACAATTGAACACATTCTTATAGCAACATTTCCGGTATTGCAGATTTGCACAAATCTCAGTGAGGTGAAACCGCCACGGGTGACCGAGGTCGTTAAGGCACGAACTCGTGAGCGGGAGGTCTGGGTTCGAATCCCGCCAGGACCGTCCTCCTTGACTGAGTTTTTTTCCAGGTTTTCCTCAGTCCTCATAACTGGCAAATGCCGGGGAGGTACCCTAAACTTAGGTCTGGAACAATTCCTTTCTTAAAAAAATAAATTATTTCCCAACATATCATTTCATTTCGTGTATCATCAGTGTCCATTGCCTGTGGTGCCTCTGTAGCAAAAACGGCGTTAAACACTATTCATTCATTCAGTAAGGTGAAACCTTTAAGTGACATCAAAAAACTAACTACATGATTAATATGACACAGTGAAATTTATTTAACAAGTTTATGCAAAAGGAATCAGAAATCATAGCTGAACGTACAATTTCAAAACTGTATATTTACGACACAGTAACGTAAATATACGTTACTGTATATTAATTACAGTTAATTAACTGTATTGCTTTTGACAAAACATGTAGCTCTCCATTTATACTGGAGATGCGTCTAAAAGCAAACAGAACACATTTTATAAGGTCCTACGAGGTTAGGAAGTCAATGCCATACGTTCCCGGCACCTAAAAATGGACTACTGTTATGTTGGCATTACATTTAAAACTCTTTATGCGAATAAAAGAATGAATATGATTGCTAAAATCCAAGCTGCGACCGGAAATCGAATCTGGATCTTCGTCTTGCCGTGCTAACCTGTGCACTACCAGTGCAGATCTATTTTCTTCCATAGCCTGAAAATCTCCAAGGTATCTCAGCGAGAGAATTTAAACCCTATTTGAACATCTCAAGTCTAGAATTTTAACTACACTCTTTAAATACACCTACACTGTCACACACTATTTTGTGAATCATTTACGAGGGCTAGTAAGTGAAAATTCAGAATTATTAATTTTTTCTCATCACACAGTGGAGACACGATGGTGAAACAATTTTTATGAGAAGAACACATTTCACGTTATTGATGGAAATAATTGGAAACACGTACGTGCATATCTCTTAGTACAGGGCGCCAAGAGCGAGTGTTTACCAGTCTGTTGCTTAAAATAAAATAGTTTCGTAACGAGTTGGGCGGTGCTCTGAAATTTTGCTTCCGTCTGCAGAAATCCGGCACGGAAGCGTATGGGATGTTACAGCAAACATATGATGAAGATGTTCTGCCACAATCAACCGCACTTTGAGGGTTCAAAGAGATAGACAACAAAGCAGGGTTGTCTGGGTTCAAATCAATGCAGTGAACGAGACCATGATTAACATAGCTGCCGTCTTTGTTCTGGAAGATCGATTAATAACAGTGGATTTGGCAGACATGTTACAGATTTGCGTTTACCATTCTGCATGATCGCTAACTCATGACGCGTATGTGTTAGATGGGTTGCCTAGATTGCTGTTGCCTGAACAGAAGATGATGCGGGTGGACATAAGAATATCGGGAGCTTCAGTGTCTGGTAGCGGAGCATGGCAAGGCATACCTGAATTCCATCATTTCTTGGCCTTACCAGTATGATCCCGAAAGCAAACAGGCGAGTTCAGTCTGGAAATCACCTGGTTCTCCAACACGAAAGCTCAAGTTTGTTCGGTTGCAGGAAAGATTATGGTGATTCCGTTTCTCGACTGTCACGAAATGATTTATCAACATATACGCCGCACAAACAACGGTAATGTGGAGTATTACAAGACTGTTTTGAGCGTCCTGGTCAAATACAACAGAAACGCCCTGAGCTCACTTAAATAAATTCCCCTGTGAAATTACGGTTGAAAGCATGGCATTCATTTATATGTGAAATTATTATTTTTTTTCCCCCTTTCAAATTGGGCTTTGCTTGAGATTATGTTGCTGCATTCATTAGTGACACAAAATAAGTGGCGGATCTACCTCCACATAAGAATTTTAATTTGAAAATAGTGTTCAGTATCTACTACACAGTTTGAGTGTAAAAAATACTGATATCAACAATTATATTTGTTCACTGTTTTAGATGACTTGTTACAAAACCGAAGGCTGATAAAGTAAACACTACTATATTTTAACATAAACTACAACATTCAGAGGTACTACAGCAGGAAAATTATTTTTTAAAAAAGTATGTTGACGTACTTACACAAGATTCACTGTTTGTACGTCACTCTATGTAAATGCTATAATGCACCTTATGCATCGAAATGGCGCCATATAAAACCGAAACTACAGACAGTAGTACCACAACAATTGCTTCAACATAGGCGGAGCTAAATGCAATAGTAGTTAAAATAATACGAAAAGTTTTATTTTTGTAGCTACAAACTATAAAGGAAGTAGCTAAATGTAAATTTTAAAAATTGTAGCTAAGCGAAGTCTCAAAAAACTATATTTGTAAGCTGATACAATGCTCGCCGACTCGCGCATCCTTCAGAATTGTATGGAAGTGGGGCAGTCAATCAACGACACACATTTCTCTCCACCCTAGATGCTGCCCACCATCCGATTCTCAATTTTGGCTGCACTTGTTATCTCGGAGCATAAAGCAGTGGCAACCGCTATGAAGAAGGTCGCAAGTGCAGCTAAATTCGTTCTGACTGGATTGGACTATTTCAGAGGATACATGTGTAAGAATCATGCCAAAGCAGCGCACTTGGAAACAGTTTAAATTTGAGTTAAAAGTGGAAAACCATGAAATGAATAATATCGTACATAAAGGATAAAATATTTGTATACCTGGGCTGTACCTGCTGCATCTGAAAAGCCGATCCTGCACAAAATGTCATATTTAAATAATATTGGTTAAATGTTATACTCAGGAACACCCCAGAAGAAACAGTTTAAAATTAACACCGATAAAAATAAGGTGACAAACACGCGGCTAAAGCCATCTATCAGCAAACCTACGAAAGAAGTATAAAAAGTCGATATAGCAACTAAGGCAATCCATCCTGCAGTAAATGACGTTCTTTAGAATCGCTAGATATTACTAGAAGTTAATAGACTAAGTTACCAGTTTTACTATTCCTATAGTAATGCTAATCAGAGAAAACTTTATTTTAGTATGAAGCAAACATTTAGAAGAATGTAATCGTCAGCGTTTGAGAAAACATCTGAATGAAATCAGTTTTCTAATTCTGAAAATTTCTAACCTTTTTAGTAGTATCGCCGGTCTCTGCAAAACATCCAGCTTGTATCCTTAAGGAGATGCTATGGTAAAAATTGACAATTTTTGTCAAAATTTCTCTCTCTTTCTCTTTCTTGTTCCAAAAGTACCTCATACAATTATCAACAAAAATACAAAGTTCGGTGACTCTTGCGTAGCTGTATCGTACTGTATTAATTAGTGCATTTTTAAAGGCCAACATCATTTAGATATCACGCCCCCTGTCCTTTAAAGTAGCTTTACCGTAGTTCCTATTTTTGCTTTACGGCACTAGGAATTATTTTGATCCTCAGTATGAAGTTTGGTACTTATATCCAGTGACATATTTTTCAGTAATTAAAATCAAGTATTAATTTTGTTTTATCTGCCATGCACAAAGAGATATGCGTTTTTCTTTTTTGTGCTCAATGCTTCACTCCCTAGGGTTTGTATTGTCAATTATTTTATACTGTATAATTTTTCAACATAAAAGTCCGTCGTGCAAGAACTGCGTAAACTAAACAAATTCCCAGCAAGTTGAATAAGTAAAAACGAATATAAAATTCAAATGATTAATTAATTAATAACGTGATATAAGTTATGGCATTACAGTGTGGTATTAGGGGAACAAAATTATAATTCTTGCAATCTATATGTATTACGAAAGTGATACCATGTGTTTAGAATTATTATTATTATTGAAATTAAACCACAAAAATGAATGATATACTATTAATTAAATTAAATGCATGGCCACTGATAGATAAAGCTATACTGGGTAGGTATTTTTAAACATTTTTAAACGTAACCATGTTTATGAACTGAGCCCTTGATATCATCTTTACATTCAATAAAAAAATAATAAACAGTGTCCAGTAATATTGTGTATTTAAGAGGAAGATGTTCAATAAAACAAACACGTATTATTATTTAAAAAATGTCAATTTACTAAGTAAATATATAGAATCAACAATAAACAATCGAAAGTTCCATAGATTTTCAGTGCTTTGAAATTTAATTTAAATATTATTAACATGTAACGTAAACATTTTCTGAAGGTTATTACAGAGCGCTCTTACATACAAATATAATTCTCACACACATATTAGATTAATATTTTACATTTTTTATCTTCAGGGCGATGCTTTTGTTAAATATAAAATACGTGCATCCTTTAAATAGAGTTTATATGCAGAATTAATTTGTCCTTTTATTTTGAAACAATGGAGATAAAATTGAAAGCTAGAGGACTTTTTAAATTTCAATTTTCAGGTATACCCCAATTTCCAATGTTCCGATTTCCCTAATCTGCAGAAACTATTTTTCTTGTTTTATTTAAATTGTATATGCCGAATTTTGTTGTGAAAAAGAAATATTGGTGCCGCTAGAGCGATTTTTAAGTTTCAGGTAAACCTCCACTCCTAATGGCCCGATTTCCCTGTTTTTCAGATACTATTTTTCTTATTTTACTTAAAAGGTAGCGCAAAAAAAAAAAAAAAAAAATTAATGCCACTAGAGTGATTTTTAAGTTTTGGGTTTCAGGTAAATTTTCCCCTCCTAATGATCTTATTTCCTTTATTTTCGTAAACTGTTTTCCTTATTTTATTTCATTGGCATATACCGAGTTTTCTTTAACACATTTTAAAATTTCGGCAATTAGATCATTTTTAAATTTCGGTTTTCAGGTATATCCCCATTCCTAATTGTCCGATTTCCTTGATTTTCAGAAACTAATTTTGTTAATTTATTTTAATGGCATATATTGGGTTACGTTGAGAAAAAACAAAAATTGCGACCGCTAGAGCGATTTTTACATTTTATTTTAAATTTTCGCTTTAGGTTAATCCCCACCCTTAATGATTTAATCTTGCTAGTTAACGAACTCGACAAATCTTTTGTCGAGTTTGCCGAGTTTCGTTGAGAAATAACAAAAATTACGACCGCTAGGGCGTGAACAGACACACACAGACATAATGACTTTCTTTCCATGGGTAAGGATTCGCTAAAATTATAATGCTGAAGTTCCAATACTCATTCTTTCTTTACATTTTGAGCCTAATAATATCATTCTATATTTTCATGTTAATGTACAATATGATTCCCAAGGTAATGGAAATTATTTAAATATAAATCTTTTTACAGTTGCATTTTAAGCAATTTTTTTAAACTCACAGAAAATGTTTTTAATTATAAAGAACATACATTAGCATTTGAAATAGAAATTTTACCATAGTATACCTCTGAGGACAGAAAAATTGTAACATATTTTGGAAAGTTCGTATGACTATAGCTAATTATCTTTCTAATAGACGCTGAGAGATTATGTCAAAGTTATTCGAATTTGACATTTGCAGTACAAGTTATCAGCTAATGCATTCACATCCAATATTCCAAATGATCATAATAAATTCATCTATTTTTAAACACAATAATCTGTGTTTTATAAACTCATCGTCGGCTTTATAAATGTTTGTTGCCTTTACTGCAGGAAGAAGGCTGCGAATCTACATTAAAAGTTATCAGAGGGATGGGAAAGCCATATCAGGTTGCAGATAATAGTGCCGAAGTACAAGGCCCTGTTTGCAAGGATTGATGTTGTCAAATGCAACATTTAGTTAACACCAGTGGGGCAAAGTCCTTGTGTCAACACACAGCTGCAAGGTACAGGTGCTGTGATCATGAATGTTTACTTTTTCCATTAACGAAGAGTGTGAATGGTCTATCAGTAAAATTTGCTCTGTGTTTCGCTAGTTTAGGCGAATTTTAAAACGGCAGCCACGGATTTTCAATTTCAGGCACAAGAGAGAAATGTCTCTTCAGGAAGCCTATAGGATCTCACTGCAATAACCTGAACGGTGTAAAGAAACTGAAGGAGAAAAGGCCTTTGCTCTTCATATACCTATTGCGAGATTATTTAATGAAGTTAAAGTTAGCACACTACTCCTGCACATCAATTTTAGCCAAGCATTAAGTTATTTCCAGCGTGACACTCATTAAGAACAGAAGACGGAAAAAGTCTTGCACAGACCGTTCAAGATAAAGAAAGTTATTTGAATTACGAACCGCCTGGGGAAATGCAACCAGCCAACCAGAAAATTATAGGTAATATATTTTATTGAAAGCATAAAATGATACTGTATTGAAAGCTGATAATAATGAGCACTACCTGTGCTATTGGTCATGAAGAAAACGATGTCCCTCAGCGGCAATGCATTGCTGGTATATGCGTAGGAAATTCCTATATTTTATCTCAATTTTCTTCCGTAAGAACTCAGCGATTCGGAACGCGCTTCTTGTCATTGTCTCCTAACTTTTTAACAAGTTCATGGACTGTTTCTCTACCTGAAACGAAACACGATTTCCAAGATATTTTCTTGCGAATGTTCTTAGTACTTCACTGCAAAATTAGTTTTTATACATATTGTAACATAAAAGCCCGTTCTTGAAAACTGAATCATTTCATGAATCGCCAGTGTACCCACAACATTTTCTCGACTCTAATTTTTATAAAATTTTGTGTGATTGTTCATTGAGAGGTTGCAAATTGCTATCTAGTTTGAATAAGTGGATAGGGAAATACATAGTGTGTTTAAATTTTTTGTCGCACTATATAAAAACTGCATATAGAAATTACTTTTATTTCACATTAAAATACATAAAACTGCCTTTTAAACTCATTTAGAGGTTTCTCAATCATATTGACAATATCATGGTAACAAATAAAGAAAGACGAAATATGTGGGGGGAGGGAAATTCCTCTAAAATAACTCCTTAGATTTTCTTGAAATTTTGTGGAATTATTGCCAAAATATTTTTCTTCTCGCATATGAAAATTTAGGATAGAGCAGTAACAATTGGAGGTGCAGTGAATTATTTTATGATTACACAAAAACTATAAATTTTGGGTATTGTATGTTTAGAAAAAATTAAAACTTTACACTCTTAACTAACCTGAAATACAGTAAATAGTGCAATTCTTCGTTAAATTATATTTTACATTTGCAATTAAAGGCTATTTCATCCTTTAACGCTATGTGTGTTCATATGATCATGGGTTATCACAAGTAATATCATAAGAGGGTCTCAGATTGCCGATAAATTCACGAATGTAGTGAGTAATACTAACTGAGAAAACTGAGAAAGCTCAGACCCTCGAGTCATATTTATTAAGAATATTTCACGAATAGAATAAGAATTTTAATACATTTCCCATAAACTGAGAAAATCAAAACAGAGAAAACATTTTACAGTTCTGGAAGTGTTTATTAAGATTTGTGGTTGCTTAGGCAGATATTGTTACATAATTTATAAAATGATTTCTGACAGTTTGAGTGAATATGCAAAAACAGTTGCTTGAGTGAACACACATGAAGTTAGTTAAATTTACAATTACTGAAAACACAGAAAAGTGGTCAGTGATTATAGCTCCAGGAATTGTATAGTGGAGATATAGAGTTGGCTACACTGACACAAGACATAATGCACATCGCGTGATAAAACGGATTTCATAATTTTTTTGGATAATTTCACTGCGATATGATTGGTCAAAATTCAATTTTTTTTTTTTTCCCCCGTTTCACTGGTCGATTTTAGGTTGACGTCACATAAATGAAATATCGCATATTTCCAGTAATGCATTCCAAGCAGAAGGGATTGGGTCTATTAAACAAGGATATACATAATTATAATACAAGAATAATTCAAATTATTACCTTCATAAACACAATCTTGCAATATACAACTCAAAATCTACAATAACTGGCACTATTTTATAATAAACTACCAAAGATTTTAAAAGCACTTATTAAACGAAAACTCGTGCAAATACAAAGTAAAAAAAAATAAATAAATAAATAAATAAAAATAATAATAATAATAATAATAATAATAACAACAACATGTTATTACTCCATAGAGAAATTTGTGACTGATACGTTGTAAAGTACTATATATTATCAGTTTGCTTATCTTAATACTGGTATTGTAGTTACTCCATTTTTAATATTAAATTAACTGTCTCCATGCATATTTTAAACTTAATTTACTTTCTACAATTTCTCTATAAGTAAGGTATGCTCTTTAAGTTATAAACATTTTATAATATTTTTAAATATTAATCCTGGACATAAATTTTATTGTTTATAACCTACTGTAACAAAATTGTTTATAACTATGCATATGTTTGACTTGACATCTGATCTAATGGGAAGAATAATAAATAAAATGAAATGAGATTATTTATTTAGACCAGTAAAAGAATGACGTGATAGCATTATTTACTCCTTGTGCTTCTGCTCTTCATCAGTAGTGCAACTTTATTTACGGCTAGTGAGGGACGGTTGCGCTTCATTCAAGGCCGACCCCAGACCCCAATGAAATGGTGGAAATTGTGGTCCGTGCTATTAATTACGTGCTTTTGTTGATTTGGTTCGTTGCAATTACGTGGTTTATAATTGAAAGTAAATCAACAGGAGTGTATTACTTCTTTGCTTTATAAATTACAATTAACTTAGTGAAATCACACCAGAAACGTGTGCAGTAGAAAATATTTAGTACAACTTGGGTTGCTCTTGTGCCTTAATTATGGCATTGCACCGCATAATGTCATGATTACTTTTTCTACATAGCATTAATTAAAGAAGGAGTGCATAAAGAGTATACACTGTGCAAATTTTGAAGTTGACGATGAAGCTGTAGTGTGTATTAAACATTTCGTACCAACATTTGTGATTAGGGAGGACATTTTCCCTGTGCAATTTCTCCTAATCTAACATCGTATGTAACAGTGAGGATTAACAATGAAAGGAAAGATCCGGAAAAACGTATGAAAAACGTATTGGAGCGAGATGAGCATTTTAATGAATGGTGTGAGTAGGATGTTATGTTCTGACTCCTTTGCAAGTGAGGTTAAGACAATACGGACGCAACCATTTATATCTATTGCTTAGGAAGACTATGTCCTTTTCATTAAAATAGACGATGATAAATATGGTTCTGTCCCATCTACATCGATAAGGTGTCCATTAATTTGGAATATTGTATTTTATAAAGCTTTGTGCTTGCTTCTGGAGACGTTATTAATTCATATTATTTTATAGTTCGTTTACTTATGAGAAATGTTGTTTTTAAACAATTTCAGATTCTTAAAAACAACCGAAATATTTTTTAAGAATAAATAATGTCATCTTGTGAAAATAATACTGCGTAAAAGTTAAGTATTTGATACTGGTAGTAGTAGGACGGCTAAGACCACCATTTTTTCCCGCTTTGGGATCTGGTAAATGCAGTCGGTCTTGCTACAACCAGTAGACGTCGCGAGAGCACAATGCAGTCAAAGCGCCAATAAATACAAAACAAAAAAATAGCAAACGAATTACATGCTATGAAAGCATTCAGCAAAATACTCGTACGAATGCATGATCACTCGGTGACAAAACTTCTTCAAACTAACTAAAGCTGCACGTGTATTATACGGCCTTCTCCTAGTACGCAGCAGCGCTCTGTTGGCCCGAAACTCAAATACTTTTACTGTAGAAAATCATATTATCTACTTTTTTAAATCAGCAATGTTCATTTCTTTGATTCATCTATTTTGCATCGATATTTCATTAAAATGTCTGAAGAAGCAATACAGGCATGCTTCCTCAGTAATAAAGCTCTAGCAATGATAAATCTCCCCTTTACCACAAAACTGTCGGTCCTGGTGGTGTAGTGGTAATAACCATACTTGCCTCCTATACCCAAGATCGCGTGTTCAATCCCGGCCAGGGTCGATGGATTTTTTCGGATATAAAAATCCTAAGTATGGCTTCCTTCGGAAGAGAAGTGAAGCCGTGGGGTCCGTGTCGTACATTTACGCACGATAAAGAACCTCAAGCCTGAAAGAAGAGGCTTCTAAGCAAAATGTATCGGCCGTTTCAGCCCTGAATTGAATGGGACGCTGATGACCTGAGATGTTAAAGAGCGTCCGTAAATGAACCAGATCAACAATTTACAACGATAAATTATATTAACTTCATATTCTACAAAAATCTTAAAACATTTTGTTTTCTTACACAGTCAAAATAATGATCCAGAATTTCGCCTTTTTGGGAACATTCCGAAAGCATACGCTAAGAAAAGAATGACAGAGAACCTTTGCAGAACAAATCCAAATGAATAGTGACTTTTTGCTTACTGGCGGAAAAGAGTTTAAAAATCGCATCCCTATAAACTCAGCATATTTCTCTTCAATCTTTTAATGAGTACAAACAAGAGAGTTTACTTTTGAAAAGTGAACAGCTCCGTCGGGACACAAGAGATTGTGAATTTTCAAGAATTTCAGCAATCAGCATTATTCCTCAAAATCAACAGTCATTAAGAATTAAAAAAAAAAAAATAATAATAATTGCTTAAGCGAGACTTAGGCCTAATCCTCCATGAGGGACCGTTTATTTTGATTTGTTGTTTTCTTTAAATTTTAAATGCAAAGCACTTTGTGAACAAATATAGCACCCAGACTTGCAGAACATATTCATTGAATGAGGGAACACCGAGACTTTTATTTGTAAACGGTCTGCCTTGTCGATTAATTTTAAAACTAGAACACTCCCGTAGTCAATGGGCCCATGTGCCTATATCCTGTGATATTAATTGCAGTGAAATGTCAGCAATTGGACAAAGGTAGTTAACTAATTTTTCCTTCCTCATTTGCACTGCGAACTGAAAGAGTAATAAAATTGGAAATGATTTGCACCTAAATGTTAGTACCGTACACTGATAGTGGTGTTATGTAATACGCTACGCCCTCAAACAGGAAGGGTCACATTACGATGAGAGTATAGTCCCCTTCTTTACAACTGGGTCCCCTGTTTTGCTCCTCCCCTTTTCAATCCCTGAGAAGATTTACCGCGCCCTCTGGCGCCCATCGTCAGCTGACTGCCGAATGTGAAAATACATTTCAGCTCAGAAACTGTCCGTTCCCATAACTTGTGTTAGTAAGGTATTAACAAATTTCAAGGCCAGAGAACTTAAAGCATGTTTATTCTCTTAAAGATTCTAGCATTGGGAGAATCTCCCTAATTTGACTTCTTTCAGCTTCCCAAATGATACAAACCTGGGAACGTGAAAAAAAGATGTCCACCATTTTGAAAGTGGTTATGAAACATTTCTGCAATATGTGCAAACCATAAATTTCACAATAAATGTTTTAAGTGAATTCTTTGAAAAAAATACGGTTCATCTCAACTATGCAAATGTACACCTATCAAAGTATTGCTTGGCTTTGTTCTTTCACATACGTTCACAAATAACTTCACTCTCGGCAGTTTCTAGGCAAACAAATTTATCATCAGCCGTGAGTTAAAGAAGTAGAAAACTCAGAAATCTGATGTAAATTAAGGTCCTTATTAATTGTCCGTTTACTCTGCATGACTACTATACTTCCATTAAATAATGCAGTTAATTCATTCTTGGGTGAATTAAATATAAACCGAAATTTTTATTGTTGTAATTTATTGAAACCAAATTAAATAAAGATGGAACACATATTTTCCTTCACATCATTCACAAATACATTATCCAAGCGGAGAGGAAGCTTCTTAATCCCATTAACAGTGCGGTTGGGTTTCCAGGCAGTTGCGCACGAATGCTTCCATATCGAATTGCCAACTCTCCAATGTTTCTTTTAACCATCTAAACATACGGTAATTGCAAGGCGATAAGTCTGGGCTATAAGGAGGGCGTTGCAATGAATTCCCTCGAGTTTTTCTCTTGTCAAAGTAACCATATGCGGACGACGTTGTCTTGGAGGAGCAGTTCTCGAATCAGTTGCTGATGTCTTTTTCGCAGGTAAGCGCATTTTTCCTCAACCAGAAGCTGGCAGTAATAAATTGTATTGACTGCGATGTTCATGAATAAAATCAACGAAAAAAAAATATTTTGGGAGTCCCAGAAAACTTTCAAGAGAACCTTCCAAGTTGACAAGCAAATTTTTGCCTAAAAGGAGCGGATTTCCCCCTTTTGCCTCCATTTAATTTTCGCTTGCTTGGACTCGGGAGTATAGCGGCGTACTCACGCTTCTTCGCAGGTTGCGATTGTATGCAGAAACATTTCTTATTGACCCCGGTAGCTTAGTTTAGTTTCTGGAGCATTCAGTGAGTTCGCGAAGCAGTCACAGAGACCTACGAACATAAAACTTGGCATTACCACAATAGCACACAATCTACATTTACAAATAATATTGTGTACATTACACGATAAAAATGAAAAAGCAACACATATAACAACTCAACTAAACAAGAGAGAGAGAGAGAGAGAGAGAGAGAGAGAGAGAGAGAGAGACAGACAGACAGACAGACAAGTCACTTAATCACACAAATTTTACTATGTACATGTTTACATGTGCATTGATATAAAATTATTGCAGTGTTTTTAACTCATTATACTGTCACTCATATATTCCTTTACAGAATAATAGGCCTTTTTACATAGGTGTTTTCTAAGAGCAGATTTAAAGGAATTATCGTTGTTTATTAAGGCTTTCAAGCTAGAAGAAAGAGCATTTTGTACTAAAATGCATTAATAATAAACTCCTTTTTAATGGTAGGAAAGTGTTGAAGCCTGTCTATGTAGATTTGCTTTTTGTCTATTATTCTTGTCATGTATATTTTGATTTTGAACAAAATTTTCTTTATTTCTTATATAAAAGTTCATGAGGGATAATATACGAAGGGTAAGTCCATAAGTTTCCGGCCTCGCCGATAAGGATTATCATCTTCACAAAATCCTTATCTGGTGTCATACCTTATCTGTTAAGTAAATAATTGCAGCTGTAACTTCCGATCCGCTGTGTTCAGTTGTTCAGATATAGTTGCATAAAGAAGCCTATGTGTAGAAGATTGTGACATGTTCAAAATAGAGTATGGAGCTGTTATTAAGTTCTTCACAAAAGGTCTTAGTCCTAATGAAATTAAACAGCGATTGGACGGTGTATATGGGGAAGCATCCCCCTCATATTCTACCGTAAAAGAATGAGCCAACATTTTTCGAATGGATCGAGAAAGCATTGAAGATGAAGAGCGTGCAGATCGGTCCTTGGAAGTGCTCACTCCTGAAAACATCGCTCTTGTGGAAGGAGAAATTATGGAAGACCGGCGGCTCAAAGTTACAGAAATAGCAGCAAGGCTGGACCTTTCTAAAACAACAGTCCATCGAATATATTCGTGAACATTTAAACATGAATAAGGTTAGTGCAAGATGGGTGTCTAGACTTCTTTCCTCAGTCCAAAAGCAGCAACGGGTCATCTGTTGCCATTGTTGTTTTCGGAGTTCTGCTGTGGCAACGAGAGAGAAGTTCTGCAACACATTGTTACAGGAGATGGAACTATGGTCTTCTACTATGATCCCTTGTCCAAATGAGAATCAATGGAGTGGTGTAAACCTGGCGAAGCACTTGGCCTCTAAAGGCCAAGATCATTCAGTCATCCAAGAAGATCATGGCCACAATCTTTTGGCACTGTGACACTGTCAATGACTTCAAGGAGAGGAACACCACAGTAAATGAGGAGTACTATGCTGGCCTACTGCACAGACTATGTACTTACATCAGAGAGAAAAGGCGAAGAAAGCTGAGTGGTAGTTTGCGCCTTATTCACAACGGGCCTGTGCATACCGCTCTTATTGAAAAAAGGAATCAGTGAAGAAATGTGACTTCAAGAAGACCGACCATCCAACCTACAGCCCAAATCTAGCTCCCAGTGACTATTTCCTTTTCTCAAAACTCAAGAAGGACCTTCGAGGAAGGAAGTGTGACGAAGAAGTGATGGATGCCATTTATGCCCATTTTGCAGGCAAGACTTCTGACTAGTTGGGGGGGGGGAGGATTGAAATGTTAATTCAAAGATGTCAGAAGTGTATTGCTATAAAGGATAACTATGTTGAAAAGTGAAGTATAGTTTTTGTTTTTATCGTACCTAGAAAATGGTTAGGCTGTAAACTTATGGACCTACCCTTGTACATTCAAATGGATCAGTTACAATTTCAAATTACCTAAAGAAGTTTCTGCATGAACGTCTGCTATGTGTACCAGCAATGATTAGTATGACTTTTTTCTATAATAGGAGGACACATTCACTTTTAACTGAATTTCCTCCAAAATATAAGGGATATTGAGCCAAAAGCCTCTGACACACTCCCACAAGTGCAGCATTTTGATTCTGAATGATTCTTAAAAACACAATAATTGTTGCACAATTAATTAGGGTATCTCTTCTTTGAATATGATGCTACTGATAAACAAAATGGAAGGGCGAACGGTTTTTTCCCTATTCCTGAAATTCCCACATGTGTTTCGCTTCGTGTTACACAAACAGTCAAATAAAAATTCCGGTTTATATTTTATTCATCCTTGTATAGCAAGCATGGAAGCTGTATATAGCTCATAAATAATTAGATTAATTTAAATTATATTAAACATTTTATTGCAATGCATTAACTGAAATAAATTATAGGTTAAACATTTCTAAAATTATTCAGAATTCAAAACATTTTGAATACTGACATAATGCCAGGTGAAGAATTGAATGTCACCTAAATCTATCCCCAACATATTTCACAATGCATATTCTTATCCAAATATACTTATATGCTAATTAAGTTAGGAATGTTTAACTTATATCTCATTTATAATTAAGTTATTTCTGCTGATTTACATTTTAACTTTCAGTTGGTATTAAAACATTAATTTTAGTTTCCTGTGAATGCTATTTTTAGTTCACAGTTTGGCTTCAACTTGATGTTTGGGCACTCTAGTAATAATAATGAACAGAGATTGTTAAATGATATTACTAGTAAATTTTCCTAGCTGCATTAAAAATGCATACAATGCATACATTATAAATATTTGTATTTCAGCCTTCAAATGTTGGTTACAATGAATGCCAATTTTTGCATCTTGAAAGATTTTGTAAGTATCACTTGAATGGTATGCTTGCTGCTCTTAAAAGTTTCACGTTGGTCAACAAACCAGATACAACAATTGATAAACTTTCAGCTCTTTCCAACAAGCCATTGATTAGAGTATAGATCTTTTTATGTTATATATGATAACAGGTTATGTTGACTGGAGTTTTTTGCACAACTACAAGGACAAATATTGCATTGATTAAAATACTTTCCTCTCTGAGAAAAATATAGCTTTATAGCTTTCATCCTAAATAATTATTGTTCTGAATGTCTAATTAAATATCATTAAAATAAATAATGTTAAATGAGATTTATCAAGTTTCTGATGAATCTTTCTGCAAAAATATGAATTATAGGTTTGATCATAAATATTATTATGAATTAAATCCATTATTTCAGTTGTAATTCTTCAGGAAATTTTTATTGAATTACTTACAATAGAGTTAATCAATTATCATGTTTGAATAAGAAACAATGTGAATGATAAGAAAAACAGACCAAAATTTGGGACCTTGAAGACCTTAACTATTGTAAAAATGTATTTTATGAATTTATCTTATGCTTCCTTCCATGGCCAAATATAAATAGATTTTTTTTTTCTGAAACATTCATAAATGTGATAAATGTTCTGATGAATAAATTTGGCTTTTACTTGGTCTATTTTGAAGTTGCATTTTTATTAGAGTATGCTTGTGAATGTAGTAGATTTATTTCTTTTATCTTATTTTTAGCCTGTCCTGTTTTTTTTATATAAAATTTTAAATGAAAAACCAAAAATATCCAATTTTTTTTTTCCAAAAAACATTATGGGAACCCATGTAAGCTTAATATGTCAATTCTTAAAAATATCATTAATGGCTTCATTTTGTGGGGGGGGGGGGGGGGAATAGTTTTAGATCTCCTGTGATGTTCATCTTCTTCACTTCTACATTCAATTTTCTATCTTTGCAAATGAAGAACAATTATTCCTGAATATAGTCACCATTTGTACATAAATTTGTATGTTAAAAACCCATTTTAGAAATGGTACATTACCATAGAGATAAATGCTTTATTTTATCAAAACTAATTTTTATGATTTCTTTAAAAATGCGCTAAATAACATTGACTAAATCTTTAATAACCGAGCACTGAGTAATAATGTTCAGTCTTAATTATAACTAGAGTCCTGTGTTTGGACATTGAGAAGCTCTAAGGTATCTATAACAGTAGCTGTGTATAGAATATTACTTGGCATACCCCACTCCACTTTGACTCAGTAACTGAAGTAGTGAACATACCAAAACAAAGTAATTCTAGAAATGTAGAGATTGGTGCTCTAATAAAAGATATGTTAGGAACCATTTCATTAGGAAAGAGAAAAATATGTATTGCAAGGAATGCCAAAATGAAATAAAAACAAATAAAACATGTTTCAGACAGAAACATTGCAATAAGAAAACCATATTAAAATGTAAATTTTACTATTAATAAACATATAATGTGTATGCAAAGTGACCAGATGCAGAACAGTAATTATAAGAAAGATCACAATCTAACTACAAATTGCATTCGGAAATGAATTGGAATAGTAAGTTTTTGAATCTTATTTATGATAAAACATGGATCTCTAAATATAATCCCCACCAATGTCAATGCACCTTTGCCATTTTCATTACGGCATTGCAAAACCATTGTTTGGAAGTACTATGCCACCACTCATGGATAACTGCTTGATTTTCCTCAATATTGTTAATTCTTTATCTCACATTGAATCCTTCATGTTGTCAAAAAGGCATAATAAGATGGAATGAGATTCAGTAAATTAACCCCAGCAATGCCAAATTTGCAGTCATAGTGTTTCTGGTGTGGGGCTGCACATTTTCATGTTGGAAGAAAACTCTTGTCGACTACTATTCACTACTATGGGTGGCCAAGGTCATTAAGGTGCAGACTCGTGAGCGGGAGGTCTGGGGTTCGAATCCTGCCAAGGCCGTCCTCCCTGACTGAGGTTTTTTCTCCAGGTTTTCCTCAGTCCTCATAAATAGCAAATGCCGGGGAGGTACCCTAAACTTAGGCCTGGAATGTTTCCTTCCTTAAAAAAAATCCTTTCCCAATATATCATTTCATCTCATGTATCATCAGTGTCATTGCCTGTGGTGCCTCAGTAGTAAAAATAGTCGTTAAACACTAATTAAAAAAAAGCTCTTTTGTCCTTCTGCACCATTTTCATTCAAATCATTATGAATAATAGTGAGCAAGGTTGTGCGGCCGAGGCCTGTCTGATGTTCGAGTTCATTAAATGTTATGCACCTATCAGCTGTAATCAATTCACACACAACCTAAATGTTCCTGGGAGATCATAATGTCGGCCAGTACTCACATTTTTGTGTGCAGTTTTCCTGTCGGTGGCAAAACCATTGACTCAGTTGTAAATGGTCTTCTGTTAGGAATTCTTAATCATATACCTAGTTAAACGTCTATGAATTTCTGCAGTTTTAACACCTTACTTACACAAAAACCATGCAATCCATCTTTGTCCATGATAGTCACCATCAATCTTGTTCACAGCTTTCTCTACTTGACAACAAACAACTGTCCTTTCACTACATACACTGCATATAAGTGCTAACTAGTGTCTATATGGCATACTGTATCAGTCCATCACCCAAAGAAAGGATGCACCCATAGATTGCATGGTATTCATAAAACACTGCTATTGTAAATTGTTTTGAATGCTCCTCTACATAGCACTTCTCGTTGTAGTTAAAAATAGTGTTTGATTGCTTAAACACTTTTACAATGTAGATAAAAAATGAATATATAGCACTTCCCATTGTAGATGAAAAATACTGTTTGATTGTTGAAATGCTTTTACAATGTAGATAAAAAATGAGATTACCCTTAAATAAATTTCCTGTCTCTTAGGACTGCCTGTATTTATATAAAAATATTTATAATGTTGAAATACTGTTGTATTCAAACTTAAAAAGGTCTAATTAATAGCCTAGTTTTCTTGAGCACCCAAAATGAAAATGGTTTTAATTAGTTCAATAGTTAGTATTTTATAAGGATAAATTTATTAGCAGATAGAGAAACACACAAATGAATGAAATATAAATTATGAATATAGTGAACACTTTTAACATGAGAAATAGACATGGATTTGCCAAGAAGAAACCAATACCTCTTAAAAATTAGGTTTTTGTTTGTTAATTTTATTAGATCATAATGAATCTGACAAGGATGAAACTTTAAACATCAGATTGAAATAGTTCCCATTCAACTTATGTTTGAACAAATGTCGGTCTTGATGCATAAAGAATATTTGAAAGTCAAGAGCTGTAATGTTTATAATGTAAATGTTACATAACTAATGGTATTTGTTGTGTTTCAAAAGAATAAGGGCTACATGTGCTAGGATAGAATAAATTAATGATTTATTTTTATTGCTCTTAAACCATTTTATCTGAAACTTAAAGATTAGAACATAATGATGAATTCAATTGGATAGACTCTAAATCCAAAGATATCTACATGACCTATTTGCTTCTGAGGTGCTTTGTCAATTGCATATAAGAAATAAAAAGAAACAAGCTTATGGGGAACCCAGGTTTTCTTTTTTTTCCCCTTATAATGAAGAAAGGTATGAATAAAGTGTAAGTAGGAAAGCCAGGGCGATAATGTGCAAATATAAGCAAGCTGCTTAATATGAAGGGCAGCCCAGAGTTCCATCATTATTATTTAGTCTCTTTCCATTTTTTCTTGTCGCTGAACTCAGACGAGAGCCAGGAGGAGGACGGGGAACAGAAGACGGAGGATGCAGGTGAGTGCAGGCACAAAATGCGAACATTTGTTGTGCGTGCGTGCGGAAGAGTCCAGGAGAGCAATGGAGAGAACATTCAAATGTAAGGCTCTGAAAGTTTTGCGGACACTTGCTCTCGCTTGCTTACTGGGGATACATGTCTTGATTTAGGAGGACCATCCAGAAATTACTGACTAACACAGGTGCTGAGATGCTATTTATGCATAGACACCTTTCAGCTGGGATTCAGGAAGGCTGCTAGAAAGCATTACAAGTAGCTTCAGAAAGTAATGAAATATAACAGTTGTTTATTTTTAAAATTTGAGTATTTAATTTTAGATGTTTATTGGCTTAAGAAAAACCTTAATGTTATCATTATGTAAGCTTGAATATCACAAAAATGCCTAGCAGGCTCTGATCTCATTTTATAGCAATGACCTGAATGACTCCTGAGAATATAACTGTGTCCCTTCATATATTGTAAAATAAAAGAAAACCCAGTAGCCTTTCTATTAAATTTGATGTAGTAGCTCAAAACAATATTTTAGACATATTTTTTCTCATATTTAAAGAGATATATATATAGGAAAAAGAAGTTGGTATTGACTGAAGTAAAACTTCATCTAACACAATCCACAGTGTGCTATATTGCACATGTATTGTATTTTCATATTTGCTAGGTCCTGGAAACCTAATTCTTATATTTTTTTCTCTCTCAAATATTAGAAGGCTTTTACCGTTACATTTATATATGTGTGTGTGTATACATACACACATTCGACATGATTCATAATTAAGGTGTATTTTTTAAGCAATTTTTTTGTTTAATCCTGTGATGCTCACTACCTTTGAATCGGGCACTAAATTGTTTATTGATAACTTGCAGGCATGGGTTTGATTCCTAGCTGGGACAAGTTACCTAATTGGACTTTTTTCCAAAATTTTCTCCCGTCCTGAAAAGGTTTTTGCCACATAAGTTTAGACACTGATAGGATCTGGCTCATTTGGATATGCCATTCATTTTACTGTCAAAAATGAATTAAAAATTACAAACTTTTTTTAAGCAAAATGATATATAAATTTATAAAGGTAGGTAAGAGGTTAACATCTATTATACAAGTGGCCTGTACTAGGTATTACAAGCCAATATTTCTTAATTGAAGAAATAAAAACCAAATACTGATTTTTTTCCAAACTTATTGCAGGAAGAGGCATTCATAATAGCTCCATGGGGAAAAATTAAGTGGACCCCCTTATGGGGCTCCAGAGATGTAACTTGAGAATTTTAAATGAAACAATAACAAAATTTTATTTGAAATGTATTCTGACAGGAAATTAAGCTATTTTCCAAACTAAAGGCCAATAAGTTGAATAATCTTGAGCCACCTTTCAGGATGTTTGTTATTCAGTTTCTGGATTTTGATGCAAAGAATTTAGTGATAACCACTTCCATGGCTTAATGTTTTTGAAATTCCTTCCATGAAGGTAATAAGCCATAGATCAAAATAGTTGGTAATCTGCAGGTGCACAATCAGGACTATATGATGGGTGAGTAGCAATTCGATCCCTTCCAATTCATGGATTTTTCTCATGGTTGTTAGAGAGGTATAGGGTCCTGCTGCAAGAGAACTCTATTTCAATTAATTAATATTGTGTATCTCTGTCTCAAAACTTCATTAACACATCCCAGTTGAGATAAAGCTTTTCATAAACTAAATTACTGTGGAACCGAATTGATTTTGTTTACTGATGACTTTGACAGGCTGATGGGGATCAAGCTACTGTTTCCTGATGTCACGGTTGTGGTAACTCTACCTCAGATTCCTGAAATTTTAAACATTTGTTTAACAAATAAACTGCCAACATGTGTTATATCCTAAATCAATACTTCAAAACCTCCCCATTTCCAATAGTGCCCCATATTCAAACTAAAAATTAAACATATTTTGACCTTATCAATACCCTTTAAAAACATTGGAGCTCAGCCACCTATGCAAAAAATTTGGGGAGCCCTCCAGCCCCTAGGAATTCACACCTATGATCACGATATGCATACTTGAAGAAATTAAAGAACTCTAGGGTCAAACAGTATAAATTTAGAATTATGTAAAAATGAACTATTCTCATTACCTACTTAACCTACATTACTAACTTATTAATATATGCTGGAAAATCCTGTACCCATTGAATGAAATATCGCAATCATAATACATTCTATCTTTCAAGGATTATACCATCATGACTATTAATTTCTGTGTCTTCAGCCTAAATTAAATATCAAAATTGAAGGAAAATAACAATAAATGCTGATGTTAATTTTGTTCTTTGTAATTGTAATGGATTTAAAGACTGCTATGTGCAAAATGCACATTTATATTTTCTCAGCTGATAGAGAAACAAAGATAATATAATCTGGTCAGGTACTGTGAATTTCTTGACTATAAAAAAGCATTTGTTACTACCTGACAGCAATTGAAAATGTTTGGGATGTTGAAAAGGATGTTGTAGAATTGATGTAAATGTATGGAGTCTTAATTATTACACACAATTTTTGGTTGTGCTAAATACTCAGTAGGAAAAAAAAAAAGCTAGCAATCATAAAAGGACTACAATGAGATGATAATCTTGTAGAAATTTTAACTGTAATATTGTAAAATGTGACATTACTTTTATTTTTGTGGAAAAACCACATGTAAACTTTTAGTTGGAAGGAATAAACTGTTAAATAGGACTGTGTATTAAAATCACATTTTTGCTCAGCAGTTGTTTATTATCAGTAATTACATAAATGGATGGTCTCCTAATCTGCTGGACTAAACACTGCAGCTCTGCAAATAATATAAAGCTTTGCTCTCCTGCTACTGTTTCCTTGCAATTGTATGATATTGGGGAAGGCAGAATTTCATGAGATTAATTATCTGAGTGAAGAGCAACAGTGACAAAGAAGCAATGAAAAGGATCTTAAAGGATATGATTTGATCATGTCAACACCTTTGGTAGTCAGCTATCTTCAAAAACTTCTTTGAAGTACGAAAGCTCTGTTAAGAAAAATTCCTCCCAAGGAGCATTTTCTGAGGATATTCAGAAATAATGAAGCAAAAGCTAAAAATCCAGAAATGGTTATAACTACCAGAATGGAGTTTTGAAACACTCTAATAAGTCAAATTTCAGAAAGGTCTTTCCCAGCATGTATGCAAGGAAATATACTGTATCAAGTTACATTGCTTTTACTTTAATGGCTTTCAACTGGTAAATATTCCTTTAAAATATTATGGCTATGCAACTGTGAAAGATATGCGACTTCTGTGCTGAATTAAATTTAACCTGCAAGATTTAAAACCTGCATCCCCAATGCTTGTTGCTTTGTATGGCTTATGTAGCAGTATTCTAACCATTGTTATTCATATTTGGGCTCTTATTCGCATAAAGACTGCTTTCATATAAATATGATTTGAAAGATTGTGAAATGAGATGAGAATCTAAAACAAAATAAAAGATAATTCCTTGAAACACTAAATGCAACGAATACAAAATCTTCAAAGGTATTCTACATTACTAACTCATATTGTATCAATATAAATAGATTTCTCATTAAATTAAAATGTTACTACCATGTACCTTGTTTCTGTTTGTAATTATCTAAATATTTTAAAACCTTCATACTGCTTTCTACATCTATGTTTACCTGCCAGAGAGCTTACAATATTTTTCCTACATGATCTGCACCAACAAAATTCAGTATTAGCTAGGCATCTTTTGAACTTTCCTACTAGTTCAAAACATGAAAGAAAAGATTATGTTTTCTTCTTATGGATAACTAAATATCAAAATCTGAAAAACTAGAGACAACTGAAAGATGTGATAAATGCACCATGAGTTATTATGAGCATATAGACTCTGTGACTGCAGTGGCGACTCATGCACATTTTAGTTGGTGGGAATTAACATTGCATAGAATCCACGAGCATGAATTTGTCACATTGATCTGCAAAAATATACTGCCAGAAAAAAAATCACAACACTTTTACTTTTCCCCAAAATATAGTGAAAATAATTTTATGTACTGGTATTCAATTTTGTGTGATGTAAGATATTCACTACATGTCTAATAAAATAAATAGTTCACCTTCACTCTCATGTATTTCAGATCTTTGTTAATAGTTTGCTATGTACTATTGCTCAGAGTAAATAATTAATATCAGCAATAAATATAAATATTTAGGATGCAGCAGTATATTATTACTGTCTGCAACATCACTATGTTTTTTTTTGCATCCCCCATTCCTTGACAGTGTGTTAAAAACAGTAGTAAAATAATGTTAAAGGATGCAGTAAATAGGCCACACTGGCTTTTCAGTTCTCATTCCACTGATGTTCATAAATCAGTAATAGTTGTTGATTTAATCTCATAAGCCTCCTCTCACTAACCATTCAGGTTTACTCTTATTTATGATAATGCTGGTTCTTTTTAATGTTATTTAAGGATATGTTAGTTGAGTGCCTTTATATTGGAAGAGTTCCAAATAGTTTAGATTCCTCATAAGCTATTGACGTGAAAGAGCAAACAGCTGATGGGAAGCAATAACGTTAACCTCACAATAAATCGCTTAGGGAAACTCCTCTTGTAGGTGCTTTGAAAGTAAGGACAGGATCAAAATATGTGAGGAAAGTCTACAGATTCTGCCTGCCCTTCGTGAAGCTTTATTGTAACATCCCTCTCATCCCCTTGCCCACCAGCTTCATAACTCTTTTTAAACCAAGCATTCTGGCCAGCTGAACACCAAGTTGCCTGCATTCACAGAAGCTGTTTAAACTGCATGCTTCTCTCGTATACTATAATGCAGGTGCTGAAACATTCAGGGTTGCATCTATGAAATTTTATAATCTTTTTTTGAGCTGGCAATTTATGCAGAAATTATTTAAAGGTATTTATGGTTCAAAATTACAGAGAACGCAAGTGCCCTTGTGTCCTTTAGCATGAGCCGCCACTGTGTGCCTGCCTTGTTGTCTCTTATGAGAATAGCTACTTTTGTTATCTGCTCCTCCTTCAAAGAAATGCAATGCCATAACTGTTGAATTTATTCTCCATTTATTCTCAAAAACATTTGTGTTTTTATATTTAAAATTATATTTTTGTGAAACATTAATCATTATGTAATTAACTCTATGCCTTCCTAGGATGCATTTTAAGAAAGATGTTTTCCCCAATCCTTTTTATAATTTTTATAGCATATTTGTGTGAACATTGAATATTTAACTAGAATCATTGCTCTCATTTATCTTTTGACATTGTCAAGGTATGACACGAGTTCTACGAAGAATTAGAGGCTGGAGACTACATATGAATGTTAATGCAGTATTTGATTAGCCTGTGCTTGAAATTTTTCCAAGCACACATGAGATACACAAATAAATAAGCACAAATAAACCTGGAGTCCTTTAGCATTAAAAATTACAAGATATTTCACTTTTTAAATTAAATAAAAATATATATAAGTACAGATAAACAAAAAATTAGCAGAGCCAAACTTTCCAAATGAATAAAAAAAACAAAGCAGCACTTAGTTTCCTTTCTGTCATTTCCAGGAGTCACAAATATTTGGCAAAACCCAGGCACTTTTTTATATAAATACAATAAGAACAGTTTAAAAGTCCTGCAACTTAGATTAGCTTACCAATGGATCTATTTGCCTCCAATTGCTGAGATTCCTCATGCATGCATGGCGCCATTCTTCCTTCCAGTCAGTTGTGAGCAGGATTTGGATTTATTCGGGCATTTGTGATGTGTAGTTGAGAATGAGACTGTTAAATAGTGCAATAGTGTTGTGCAATGGTGGGATATCAACTGCTAAATCATAAATTCATCTTTAAGTCATCCATCAGGTACAGAAAGTTATATAGGAGAACAAGACAGGCATTTAGGTTTAAATTTCCTGGAAACCTGTTCCAACATGAAAAAGGACAAAACCTAAGTTACCACCCATCTCTTGGGAAGAAAGAAAAAATCACTTCTAACGCTCATCATTGAAGTTAAAAAAAAAGAAATAATAATAACCTTGGGGACTCTTAATCTGGGAAATGACATGTGGGGTACTTCGACACCATCAAGGATTGCCTACTTTAATGAAGCACAATAGAAAAACATTGAAGTTGTACAGAAGTTTAATGAAGCAAGTTCTATTACTCATGAGCAAAAAAACATGTGCTCACAGAAGAAAAACATGATGAAATAAGAGTTTCCATTAAGATCCAACTCATTCCCCAGATCTTTTGGTATGTGAATCCATCATGCTGCATTAAAGTAGGTGATCCTTTATGGTGGTTGGGTTCTTGCAGATGGTGCATGAAGAATTTTTTATATTCATTTTGGATAGGCGACCACCAAACAGTTATGGGGTGTGTAAGTCTGAACATTACTACTGCTTCCTTTCTTTCTAAGTTGTGAGCATTTATTCCAGGTGCTCTTTATCTGTTCTCATGATTTATCTTTTTATTTGTTATTTTTTGCTTTTGTTCCATATTGTTTTCATGTTTTTTTTGTAAGAGTGATTGGAGGCTATTGGAGGGCAGTTTGGTTCTTTTTTATGTAGAGTTGTTGCTTTCTTTGCCAGTTATTCTGCTATCTCATTTCTCAAGAGGTTTACGTGGAATTGTATTCACCGAAGAGCTATGTTCTTACCAGTTTTTATGAACTCTCTGGTTCATTTGCATATTTCCAATATTTTGACATTTTTTGGTATCTTGTTTGATACTATTATTGCAATAACAGAATTTGAATCTACTAATAGAATTGCTTTTAGTGATTTAGTTGTTCTAAACATAAGATTTTTTTATTGTGTACTTTATACCCTTTATTTCAGCATCAAAATTGGTAGTTTTTGGAAAAATGTAAACAGTGGTATTCCAGCTTCTGCTCCTTCTGGCTGATTTGTTTTAGAACCATCAGCCAAAATATATAGCCAGAATGATTGTGGAAATCTTGTACATATTGTCATTCTATGCTTAATGTTTTAAGTATCTATGGGGGGGTACCCTGTTTCCTGACTTTTTTTTTGTAAATAAGGTGTGAATCATATTCAAAAAACTGCAATGAATTTGTTGGTTTAATGCAGTTTCTGTTTCTAGTGTGAAGTGTGTTTAATTTGACTGTGTTTCAATTTTGTGTATTGGAGGTGTTTGTATCTTCAGTCTAGTTTTTTATTTTTGTTGCATGGTTTATCTTTTACTGCGTTTAGTTTTAAGAATGTTTTTGAAATCTTTAACATCAGGAAGGTTTGTTTGGATTTCCATAAAGATGTTAACTGGGAAAAAGTAAAATTTTCTAATTCTGGTCTTAATATCTTCATCACAACCGCTGTCCAACATAATACTCCCCGAGTATAATAGTTTTTCAACCTCATTTCTTTGCCATCTGACATAAGAGAGGTGTCTATTATTATTTACCCTCATTATTATGGTTTTCTGTTTATTTAAGTACACCCTAGCTGTAAATGCAATTTATGGAAACACAATAATTGTTCATAAAGTTAGTATTTTTACTGAAAACATAAAATGATTTATACTTAAAATTGATGATGATGATGATGATTTTTTTTTTTTTTTTTGAGTAGTGTTTAACGCCCGTTTTTACTACTGAGGCACCACAGGCGGTGATGATGATGATGATGATAATGATGATGATAAGCACAAACATGAGTTATAAGGACTACTCAGATGATAACATTGAAACTTGCATTTAAAAGGTCTTGGGTTTACTGGTGTGGTGAGATGGTGGCTTGTATTTTATAAGGGTATCTGTACCAGTGTCTGGTATAGAAGACCATCTGAGGGGCTCAAACTCCTTGGGAGTAGAGGGCAACTCCACAGGCTTCAAGGTGTTCTATCTGGAATATGTTACGGACCCCATCTATGTTTGCGCATTCACAGCCCAAAGATCCTGACCATCTGGCATCTCCCTTACTTCATCGCTTTCCTCTGAATGTGTCTCTATTTGGTGCATAGGCACAAAGGGCCAGCCATTAACAAGGCTCAAATACCAAAGTATCATCCTAAACAATCCACTCAAATCCAACGTGTGCTATGAAAGATGTTGAAAATAATGCTGCATTGCTAACATGTGCATATGAAATTCCTGTATTTTCTCTAACTTTTCATCTGTAGGAGAGATACATTTCTTGCTATTAAGAGATCCTGTTTCTCATAACTTTTTAACAAGTTGGTGAATAGTTTCTCTATCTGAAACATTTTTGCCAGGATATGTTCTTGCAAATTTCCATACCTTTTCTCTTAAAGAACCCATTTTCACATACATATGTAGTGGCATAATTTATAGATCAATTAGAACACAATTTACACAATGAAAGCATGCAAATGCACGACTATGTATCTTCCAAAAACTAATTATAATCTGCTACCAGCATATGCATTACACAGTCTTGTTGAGTGGCTTCTCCAATACACAGCCACATTCTGAAAACCTTTAACTCAATAATTTCACTTTAGTTTCATCAGTAACCCACATACTAAGCACATATTTACAAAGGGACTTAATGATGGATTTGGTTAGTTTATTAGTAAAACATTCAGCAAACCAAGGGGTTAAAAAGTTAGTCGACTCATCTGGATCAAACTATATGACAGGGGCTTTTTCTTTAGTATGTCCACAATCCTAAAGACCTAAAGTAAATGGCATTATATGTTAATGGCTAATAAGTGAATAAATAGTATATTTACAGTTTATAATAGAAATTTACTCAGTTTCTTAATATACTTTCCCTTGGATGCAAGATTTGCAGGTTCTAAATTATGGATTTTTCTGGCTGCAAACTCTTAAAGTGCAAATTCTCCAAGAACACTTTAAGCTATGGATCCTGTTGCAGATCTATGGTACATTAAAGAACTCTGTAAAAAATTTGAATAGATCCAGAGCAATGCAGAAAAACCTTGACATTTGATGGCATAAGGGAAAGAAAAAGAAAGCAATGGACATTTAATTTTACTTTTATTATGGCAATTTTATTTAATATGATGAAATTTTTCAGTTGCATAATTTCATTATATATTTTTCATTAAAATTTTTTTAAATAAATGAAAGTTTAAGTTTGCTTGAGATAAAAAAAATTAATTACTGGTTTGTGGTTCAAAATGTGCATGTGGAATGTATGACAGGAGTATCTTCTTACATACCTATTTTAACTGCTGCAAAATATTAAACCCATTTCTTTAGTGGCCAATAATAAAGCACGTTACATAAAATACAGAAAAAAAAGTCCTAAATTAAAACAATCTGCTACATCTTTTCCATTAGACTGAAAGATTTAAAAAATGCTTTCTTTGCAAAATGTAAACAAATCAGAGATGTAATTACATATGCAAAGCATTTTTTTTTTTTTTCACTGGAAGCTATATAGCAAACTTTTGTTTATTATTTTGGTTTCTTTAACCATGTATACTGCAAACGTTTATCTATTATGTTCTGCTATTTTTGAATATTCTGATTTTATTTACTCAATGAAACTAGTATACAGAAGCTGGTGACATTTCATAAAACAAGAAAATTTTAAACATTTAAAGCTCTCACTCATATGATATAAAACTGTTTTGGTATCTGTTTGGCAGTACTGCAGGGTAGTGTGTCTGCCCTTCCAGGAATATCTGGTTCTGATGAGTCCAGTGAAGGAAATGATGAATCTGAAGGTAAGCATATATTAAATGCATTTAAGGTAAATGGGTAGTTAATTTGCTTTATTTGCCTGTTAAATATACAGAGTAGGCCAAAAGTCACTATCCATTTTAATGAAAAATACAGTACAAGGGAATTAACGCTCTATTGAAGTCAAATAATAATAATAATAATAATAATAATAATAATAATAATAATAATAATAATAATAATAATAATAATAATAATAATAATAATAATATAAAAGTGTTTCTCAAATTGTTTTTAATTTCTGTCAATACATTTCTGCAGACGAGCTGGGACACTTAGGTATACTTGTTTGCACAATCTTGTATTTGCATAAATTTCTTCATCATTTTATAAAATCACAATAAGTTTAAATTTCAAATTATAAAAAGTAAATTTATTTCAGAAGTTCCTACACATAGCTCTCATTAACTACAATAATTATCTGATTCCTATTAAAAGTATGTAGTTCTTAATATCAATTCACACTTTTCAAGAGATTTTTTTTTAAATGATTATACCACCATAACTTTAAGATCTATTATGCCAGATGAATGAGTTTGGGAGACTTTGTTGCCTTAGTTTTCCAGGCATTTGCCTTAAAAACTGAGGATTTACCCCTGAAAAACTTAAGTCAGGAAACTAACCAATCAAGAATCTAACTCAGGCTGCCAAATGGGAAGCACAAATGCTATTATTAAGACTATAGCAGTGATCTTTAGTAGATGTTAATTTTGACACCCCCGTACTTTTGTCATTCTGTGTTTACTAATATCCAAGTTTATGAATAACTTATTATCAGTAAGAAAAAGGGACAATTAAGATTTTATGTATGATCATACTTAACAAAAGTGATATAATAATAATTATATAACCTATTTCTGATCATAAAATTAAATCCTTTGGAGTGTGTTATGGAAATGTAATTAAATTATTGAAGCTAAATTTTAATCTTTCTTTTTGAAATAACATTCAATTTAGTATTTGGTCAGATACTTTTTATTTTAATTATTGCATTATGTATTTTTTATTTATGAAACATTTTCTTTGAATGAAAATTCATAGCATACTTTTAAAAATTAAAATTAAGCTTTAGCTTCAACAAATTAATTTCCTTTTGCTAACACGCTCCAAAGGTTTTACTTTATGATCAGAAATAAGTTATATTATTATACTATGAAATTTTGTTCAAAGAAACATTTTACAAATGTAAAATACATAATGCAATAATTAAAATAAAAAGTATATGACCACATTCTAAATTGAATGTTATTTCAAGAAAGCAGTGGTTTTAACCCTACTGCATCATGATAAGATCATTTCAGCAGTTCCAAATTAAATATCTTAACTTTATTCTGTTGCAGTAATTGATTGTCTTTCTGACAGAAAAGCAGTATTGGATGAGCAGAAAGCTGGCAACAGTGAATTTTATGTACCAGAATGCACTCCAGATGGAAGATATCAGAAAATACAGTGTTATAAATCAACAGGTATTAATAATAGTTGTATGATTATTATATTTTGTTTTATATTGTCAACACAATGACCACTGTAATAATATTTGAGTTTTAAAGTGATATTACAATCACATTTTGAAATACAGAATTTTTACATGAACACTGAAATTGATCTACAATGATAGCTCAGAAATGAAATATTTATTTGTCCACTCCAAGCTGATACCAGGAAGAAACAAGCTGCCTTTGGGGTGTGTCCTCCCATAAAGGTGTTTCTTCAATTTCGGAAAAAGAAAAAAGTAACGGAGTGCTAAATCTGGACTATATGGAGGGTTAAGGACATGCTTCGCATTAATTTTTGTGAGATATTCATCAACCACATTTGTGATGTTTGACTGTGCATTGCTGTGGTATACTATTGCCCAGTTACAGTTGTACGTACAAGTAGCTATATATGCTGATGTGCCATCATTCCTTCAATATTAAAAAAATCACAGCAAAAGCAACCAATTTTGCTTTTTTTTTATGTTGGTGATGAGCTTCCCTCTCGGGATCAATTGATATAGCCAGGTTTCATCAATGGTAATTACTTTCGAAAGAAACACTGCAACTTTCTATAACATCATTTTCAACTGTATGCAAACCAGTACGCAAATGTCCTTTTGTTCAGGAATTGGTAATCTTGGAACCTGTCATGCACAAACAAATTTTATATGCAACTTTTCGGATATCAATATGTGGGTGGCTCTCGGTGAGATTTTCACAATTTTTTAAAGTTTTCTTAATGTTACTCGATAATCCTCTCTCACAATGATAGTAGCAGTTATAATGTTTTCTTCAGTTAGAGCACATGCTGGTGCACCAAGTCCTCATTTCTTTGAAATTGATTGCCTCCCTCTCTTTAAACATTTTAATCCATTTTCAAGCTGTGCTATAGGGATAACAAATTCTCCATAGATTTCTGTAACATTACGTAGGCCTCAGCTAAGATTTGTTGAGATGAAAACAGAATTTCAAAACAGCATATTGTTTGTTACACGTCACCTATATTTTGCTATAGTCAGAACTGAACATGTTTAAATTTGAATACCTTTCATAGGTAGAACTGGAAGTGACAACAATGAAAGTAGTACCACATGTATGTCTCATATTAAGCTAAAATATTGTAACGTTAAATTTTAGAAATCATTCTTTTAAGAACTTTCAAAAAATAAGAAATTTTTAAAAATTATGTTGGAGCTCACACAGTGAAGCTTGTTAAATGTGAATTCTATCTAATCTGTCATCTAACACACTCTTATGCTTCACTTACTTTTAAATATGGTGGGGCCGGTTTCAAAGAGACACCCTCTCCATCTTCAACCCATTTGACGACTGATAGGAGAAACTAACATTTATGAGAACCTGTGGCTCCACCCTGGTGGAGTTTTTTTATAAACTGGAAACTTGTATTATTCTCCTGTAATGTTGAATCATCTTATGAATTTATTTATATTTATTTTGGAACCTTAATTGGATCACTCTGACACAGCGTACATTAATGTCCAGACCCAACAACTATCTTCCAATTTATGAGCATCTGGCAAGTATAGCCAGACACTCTTAATTATTCACACGTCTACTTCGAACCACCCTAGTTGCATGAAGGACTATATAAGACCCCAGAAACTGCTACTGCTACTGCAGGTGGATAAATCAGCAGTAGCAGCTCACTTTTGGATCAAAAACCATGAAATAAAACCGGAAATTAAACTGCTGAAACATCTTCACAATCCATTGGAGCTATCCCTTTGGGAAAAAAATTTATATTAAAAAATAGAGAAAACGATGAATTTTGAGTTTCCTCCTATGGATGAACTCAGCAATTTCCTACTTCAACCAACAGAAGCCACCACAGAAACATCCGGGTGTCCAGCCATCATTTCCAGTAATGGCGGTTTGGTGAGCAACTGAATATGGGAGAGATTCTCCCGAAATGCGTCTTACTTTTATGTAAGTAAATGAAGTTTAGTGTAAAAAAAATGAATACCTAAGTTTAGGACATATTATATAAGTTCATCGACAGACCACCAGAATGAGCACAGTTACTTACATTTCCCAACTGATTAGATCCGTTAGTCGTTTAATGGTTGACAAGGTGAGAGTGCCTCATGAAACATGTCCCAGTTTACTTTTAAATAAGTTTTTAAAAAGTGGAGCATCAAGAGAGTTTTAATGTGTTGACATGCTTTTACTTTTAGTCTAAACCAGATATCATAATGGTTGTTTTTCTGTTCTTGTATCAACAGCCGAGGGACAAACTTTGCTGCAACACAATACATTCCAAATTTTTCTGTCAGGATTTTGTGACATGATCACATAAAAATTTTACACTCTACAACAATTTTTTGAAGTCATACATAAAGTTTCATTGATCTCATTAATTCATCAGATGATGCTGATGGAGATCGGTAAAGTATTTATCAAGTTTCATGCAAAATTTAATATTACCCAGTTGTTTATTGTAGTCTGCCATCTGAATAATAGTAGAACCCTCAAAACACTGTTGCGAAGAAAGTAGCATGGATCTCTATTGAAATAAGGTAACAGTGTAGAGCAGATTAGAGGCATCTTGTCAAGGTCAGAGGTAATCAGTGCTACCAAACGCTTTTTATTAAGATACTCTTTCACTCAGAACTTTGAAAGTTTGTATTTTTTTAATTGATTTCATATGTACTAAAATGTCACATTTGTTTATATAAATTGATTACATCATTTAAGGGCCATATGAAGTCCAAAGGAGGGCATTTCAGTGATTTTATCATCTATGTATGAATTTTAAGTGTTCAAATAAATACAGCAAAAGAAAATATTGAACTTTTTTTGTTGTTGCAAAATCATTATTTCCTTAAGTATGGACTACATATATTTTGTTTAAACAGCTTTGACTATTTGCATTACACTTATACACACAAGCAACCTAGAGTTATTGCAAAATAACATCAATCTTACAAGCACAAACTGGAGACTGCTCTTTAGTTACTATTGCTAGTTTATTTTTTTGAGCAAGCAAATGATTTATACTTACCATCAGTGAGTGTGAGTCACATTTAAAACCATCCATTTGCCTGTCAGTCAACCAGTGCAGCCCCCCCCCCTCCCATAAGATATAGATGGTATTAAATATAAAATTAATTTCATGTCGGAATAATCACAGCTGATGATGCAGGCAAAAGTCTGTGAAACATGTTCTGCATAATTCAATGGTAAGTGGAGCATAAGAATATTAAATTGACTCACTAGCTAATTAAGAATAGATACAGATGATATTTAGTACCATGAATTCATGAACATAGCACTTCATCTTTTTAAAACTTGGGTACCTATCACAAATAAAATATAGGAATTCTGTATTCACCTTTTTACAAAAGATGCTGAAAGAGTTGTTAATTTTTTTATGACACATAATCTATATCTTCTTGAGAAACTATTATTTACTACACTTTCTACAATAAAGAATCATACTCTTCTTCCAGCACTTCTGTAAGAAGTTAGTACAGAATGATTTATCCTGTTTGTTTAATCCAAGTTTTAAAAAAGATTTTAAATGTGCCTCACTGTACTTCTTATACTCCATTTATTCTAGAATTTAAAATTGATGCTAGTCAATGTGTTTAGGTTATTGCTGGTGTGTGCACGAGGACAATGGGAAGCCCATCCCAGGGACATCTATCAAAGATCAAGCTCCAAAATGTGATTCTGTTCCAGCACCATCAAGACCTATGCATGGTAAGAATGATATGATCTTTATCACACTAAAATGTTTTGTTTTACACAATGAAAAAAGTTTTTATATCTTAGAAAAAAATGGTTTTATTCCTTGAATCCAATGTTATCTTAAAAAATATTATATTTATTCCTTGAATCCAATGTTCTACTAAATTGGTTGGTTGCTGTGGTCATTGGGGATGCTGATATCATTTTTTCCCTACCTTTCTAATAAAGAGCTTCCAAATTATTTTTCATTTGTTTGTTGCTATCAAGTTGGCTGCATTTCAGTAGATGTTGCTTGCTTAGGATAATATTTACATCCTTACACATTGGGGTATTGGTTGTCCTTGACTAATTTCATCCTAAAGAGACGTTCACACAGGCAATTATGCCCAACAATTAAAAGAATTTGTCAACTCCAATTTTTCTTGGTTTCAATAAAAGATGCTTGTAAGTTTTTAGATCTTCATGTGTTTTTCCTTTAAGTTTTTGTTGAACATGTTTTTGTTCACATAAACATCTTTTTATGAGTTTCAATTTAGAAGGAATTTGTAGTTCAAAATATAGTTTTAATTTTATGGTGGCTTCTTTTTTCGCTAAAATATCAGCAATCTCATTCCCCTTTAATTCCACGTGGCTCAGGATCATTTAAAAGACAGAAAACTGCCATTACTGATCAGATTTTTATCTTCCAGGTAACACCTGGAAGATAGTCATTTAACACTAAGACACTGCAAGAAAGAAACACACTTGTTCATATAATATATTTCTGTTGGGTACAGGATGTTTGTTACTCAAATTAATATTGTAGAAAGTAATGACATACTTCCTATTAGCTTTCATGGCCAAACTTCATAGACATTCTAGCACAGGCTCCTCCACTTTTTATGAAATAATTGTAAAAATAAAGTGCTTTATAATTAACTTTAAACATTATTTTATATAAAACAAGCTAGTTGATTGAATGAACTTAATTAATTTTAAATGAATTTTAAAACTTGTTTATACTGTGTTGATATTTTTAACATATAGCATATTGTGAGACTACAACTGAGGAAATAAGGTTTCAAAGTTACATTTTTAACTTGCATAGTACATGCAGTAAATACATACTACAACCAGCATTGCTTTCTGCATTCAAAACATGCTATATCTAGCAGTGTCATTCTAACAATGATAGGAAATATTTGTCTCTAGCAGTACTAATCTTGTACAAGTGATGTAATTATGTGAGATGGCATACCTGGAAGCAGAATGTGGAAACAAAATATATTTTAAAGTCTTTTTCCTGTGATAAATACAAACTAATAGCAGCAGTGGACTAGAAACAATTTACAGATTCAATAAGTCTAAAAATAATACTAGAAAAGTTAGTGAACATGAAAGTGACAGTGAATGTGAACATAGTAAACCAAAATGCCTCAAACTCTCCTCCTAATGAGGGAAGAAAAACATGGGTATTTCAGCACTAAAGGTCACATTTTTGTCCCAATCTTGATTTCTTATATTCCTCTTTTTTCTGTTTTAGTACTTTGATGACTAGGGATTAAGGGTTAGTTATTGTGTATACAATATTAAAACCCAATATTATCTCCTACTATATAGAGTATTAATATTAGATCATTATTGTGATTTGACTTTACTGCAGTACGGTATTATATATATATATGTAACTGAACTCATTTTGATAAAAAGGTTTGTTCTATTACTCAAATTTTCTGTTTTAAACCCTCCCCCTCAACCATTTTAAGTTTCTAGAATTGCCACTGCCAAACATAAATGTTATGTAATTTTTATTTCAATGAAAATTAGAGAGATATAAAATGTTACAGGATGTCCAGAACCTCGAAAACAAGCATTTCTGAGGGAACTGCTTGACTTTATGACCAAGAAAATGATGGCAGCAGCAAATAGTACTGATGTTGAAAGGTAGGTTATTCTTAAAGAACTCTTGCTATGTTCTCATTATTGTGGTGTAATCTATTAAACTAACCAGTTATTGCATGGCTATCTAAAGCAAACAATATACCATATTTATGTGAATCTAATGCACCATTGAATGTAATGTGCACCCCAAATTTGAAACTTAAAATCATAAAAAAGAATTTTGGCATATTAATGTATGGCATCTTAGAGATAAGCGTGTCTATTTCATAAAACAATCGGAACATAGAGTTTATAAGCAGACTGTTGTTACATCTTGGAGCATGTAGAATAAAAATTTATTTCTTATGTTGTTTCTAGTCACAGGTTCCTGTTTTCCTCCTATTATGTTTAAATTCCAAAACTTTTTCTTCAATTTCAGGATGTCTTCCTTTATGTGAACCAGTGAATTTATCCCTACTAGCTTTAGTTGCAAATAATGCCGATTTTTGTTGCCGCCACAAGTGAATGTTGCTCTAAGCTACATAGAACTCTGTTTCTATCTTTCTGTTACCATTTTTTTTTCAGCATAAAGAATTATTTTAGGCTTGAAAGTAGCATCATAAGATATTTTATTCTTAATTAGCTAGTAAGTAGATTTAATGCTCTTATGCTCCACTTACCATTGAATTATACAGAGTAGTGCATGTAGTGCCTCAGTAGTAAAAACAGGCATTAAACACTATTTAAAAAAAAATATATATACATATACACAAACATACATAACATCCCCACATTATTAGCTGTGAGTTGGCTGAACATGGTAAGTGGAGCATAAGAGTATTACATTAACTTGCTAGCTAATCAAGAATAAATTAATTGCTTCACTGTATTAGTTGCAACACAAAATTAATTTTAAATTGACTCATAAGATATTCTTATCTCTTTGCTCTCCATTTCGTGATTATGTACTATTCAAACACTGTAAGCATTAATAAACCAACAACAAATGTAACAAAGTTGAGAATTGCAGCTATGCATTATGATGTAATAAAAAAAATTTGAATGAAGTTACTGGCAAACTACAGAACATATTTGCACTCAAATCTAATGCCCATCACAATTTTGAATATTATATTTGAAAAAAAAGGTGCATATTAGATTCATGTAAATATAGTAATTTTATTGGATGATCATGTATTTGTTTAAAGCATCAGAGCACTACTTAATGTGGTAATCTAATTTTTTTAACTATTAAAAAATATTGAATCGTTTTAGGTTTGTATATACATTTATGAACTACTTATAATTTTTATATGTTTTGTGCCATCATTTTTTTCCAAACTTATTTTAACATAAAACAAGTTACTTAAATGTAACTTTTTAGAGCTTTAGTGGAAATATAATTAAAAGTTTAATTCTTTAGCTAGTGAGTTGATTACACATGTACCCCCTTTTCTCCATTTACCAACTTTTTGGAAACATGTTTTGTGTAATCTCTTCTGAGTCGAAATATTTAGAACACTATTTATGGTTTCACTTATATGAGATTTACTCAGGACATGTTTCGTGGAACATTTGTTCACATCAGTTGTTAAACAACTGTTGGATCATTCGTAGAATTTTTATCTACCAGTTCTTTACTGAAGCTAGTAGGAAGTGTTGTGAGTGTTCATATTTCCATTTTGGTGGAACCATGTCTCATCTGAAAAAAACACAAGCTGTGGGATGATTAACCCTTCAGTCACTAATGAAAGAAACCACTCACAATAAGACACATATGCTATGGGATGTCCTTGTCAGACAATGAACATGTGTTTGTTTATAAGGTTTTAGTTTTAACATTTTTATTGCTGAAAGTGCAGAAGATACTGGAATCCCAACTTGTGCTAATTTCAGTAATGATTTCGTTAGCAAATATTCATGATTTGTACCAATTTCATCTGATTTGCCTTTTGCTAAAGCTATGTTTTCATGAGTGTTTCTTGTTTTGCACTGAACCAGTAATATCAAATTTATTCACAGATCATGAAATACAGTTCTTGAAGTAGGCAATTGCCCAGGGAACTTCCGATGACTGATTCATATTTATAATAATACATGCCCCAAATGATTAAGGGATCAGACAGGTATAGCACAATTCTAATAATCAAAATAGCATGCACCTGTCATGGACCCCTCTGTTAAATTTTCAAGATACTAAAACTTTTTTTGCTGGAAGGAGTTTGGCAGTTCAATGAGATGCTAGAGGACAGTTGTAGTGTTCATGTCTGATTTTTGTGCTATTCTACTGATAAATTCATTGTCATATCTTGTCTCATGTCAATTATGAGCATATTCTTCTGTATCTGACAACATATTACACTGTAATTAATCTCTGAATGAAATAAAGGATCTGGTATTAATATACATTTGATATCTCATCTGATCCCCTAATTATTTGAGCAATTAACAGACAAAAATACATTGCTCAAAAGTCAGCAGTCTTGCTATCTTTGCAAATAAATGTATACTGGAGACAGCTCGGAAGTTCAGGGACAGACAGGGAGGCAGATAGGCAACCATGAATGGGAAGAGGAACCGTCCTTGGCCAAGACTAAAAGACCCATCCAAGTAATGAGGTCATATTCTGGAAGCCCAGTATGTATATATTATTTATTGTTTTCTATTTTGTTTAAGGGGGTAGGTTGAGATGGGAAGTTAAGCTATTGATAATTCCATGTTGGTGAAATCTAGGATTGAAATCATTGGCTTTTAATATAGTTGTCGGTTGTATGCCTATATGTGGATGATGCATTTGCAGTTGTTAAGGATATTGAAGATGCACTAAAATTACACAATTTACAAGAATAATAAATTTCACAGCAGAGAAGGGGGAAAAAAAACCTCACTTTCATTTCTGAACTTAAAGATTGTCAGGAATAAAAAAATGTTAGAATTTGGTATGTTCAGAAAATTCACACATCTGTCAGCTACATTAAAGTCAATGGTTTCAATCCTAGATATCACCAACGAGAAATTATCAACAAATTTAACATACAGACTGATAAATGCCTTTTTAAATGAAATAAAATACAGTAAAGAATATACACATATAATAGAAATTGTAGAATACAGTAACTTCAGTAAAGAACAGGTGAATAAAAAGAGAGATTCAAAAGCAAGAACAGATAAAGAAAGCTACCCCATTGTCATTAGAGTAAGAGAAATTGATGTTCAAAATTTACATATCACTTTTAGGCTTTTCAAAAATTTCAAAAAAATGTTCATTGTATTTAATGTCACCTTGGCTTCACAGAACAAATACAGTACAAAGAATCTCATAGCATCCAATTATAGTAACAAAATTCCTCCAGAAAAGAAACTGGCAACTAAGAGATTATTTTTCAGATTGTAATAAAATTACATTGGGAAAACAAAAAGAAAACATCAAACGTAAAGAGCATTTCAGGAATATCAGGCATAAACAAATAAATCACCCAGCTATAGCAAGTCATTATTCGGAAATGAAACATGAAATGGAAAAGAAATCAAAATTGTTAAAATCAGCATATCTGTGCCATTGAAACTAAACTTATGGAAAAGATCTATATAAAGAAAAATAAAGACAGATTGATGAATTTAAAAATTCTAACAGATGACAGTTTAATTACAAAATTCTGTAACCACCAGCTGGAAGCATCCAGGATGCAATTTGGATTGCCCATCAGACGACTAGCAGCTGAGGATGTAAACAAGGGTCTGCATAACACATTCTGCCAATAAAGGTTGACAAGTGGATAAAATAAAATATGCAATCCATTAACCAGATAAGGAATTAATTTTTAGAAATTAAATTATTATGTTAGAATTAAAAAGGCTTTTATATATCTTAGGAATGGATGTTGCTAAAAAAATTATATCTGACATGCAAACAAGGTGATTTTTTAAATATACAGTTTATTCAGATTTATTTTCAATAAGCTTACATTTATTTAGTATAAGTACATGTAGTTTTTTTAGACTGGGAGGCAAGTAATGAATCAAATAACTTCAGATAGGGTGAAAGGCTGACGAGAACAAAGATGTGATGTTGTATAGTTCCATGTGGACTAATTGGAACAAAGTAATTATTTTTATAGTTTTCTGAATGATTGACAAAGTGTACTACACATTTCTTATTCTTCTTAGACCTGGCGCTCTTTGTGCATTCTTTGCACTGTTATTCATTGTTAATTAATCTCTGAGACAATTGTTTTGGGATAAAAGTATATTTATTCGATGTGGAATTTTGAGGTTTCCTTGTGTGATTATTAATACCTATGTCTTCAATGGATATGACTCCTAGGAAGTGTTGTGTAATTGTAGCATTTAATCAGAATACCTCCGTGACAAAAAGAGAATTAGCTATTAAATTTGGTGTTGGTATAAGCATTATAAATACAATTATTCAGTGGCACAAACAGACTGGCTGAATCTCACCGAAGAAAAAGGGGAATTGTGACAGGGAAAAGAAAATGATGGCAACTGATAAACGTTTTTTCCTAAAAATAAGCAAATAAAACCTCAGGTTCACTGCTGTGGACTTGGCTCACAAATTGGAGGGAAGAATGAAATGAATCTGCATGTTTCTAATGTTCATCATAGACTTCTGGCAGTTGGAAGGAAAGTCTGCAAGTCAGTAAAGGAATACCTTCTAACAGGAGAAAAGCACAGGAAATGTCTCTGGTGGGTATGTAGTCACAGGATTAGAAAATGAAACACTGGAAGAAAGTTCTTTTCTCTAATGAGGGTCACTTTGAAGTGCAGCAGGCAAATTATGAGGCAACAACTTCAGCACATTTGAAACAGACTGTAAAACATGCTGTGAAGATGTTTTGGGGGTGTTTCATGCATGAAGAACCGGGACCCTTTGTACCGGATTAGAAAATGAAACACTGGAAGAAAGTTCTTTTCTCTAATGAGGGTCACTTTGAAGTGCAGCAGGCAAATAATGAGGCAACAACTTCAGCACATTTGAAACAGACTGTAAAACATGCTGGGAACATGTTTTGGGGGTGTTTCATGCATGAAGAACCGGGACCCTTTGTACCGTTGGTGGGATGATGAAGTCTGACCAGAACATCCAAATACTGGAAAGGAGAGTTGTTGGAGAGCTGCAGAAGCACTTTCCAGATGATGATGGAATTCTCCAGCAAGATTTGGCTTTTTGCCATACTTCAAAGAAAGTGAAGAAATTCTTCAGTGAGAACAATATTTGTGTGTTAGAGTGGTCATGGAACTCCCCTGATATTAATCCAATAGAAAACTTGTGGGCTATTTGCAAAAGGAGACTTACAAAACTTGACTATTCCACAAAAATATGCATGATAAGAGTCTCTTAGTTAAGGATGTGGTTTCATGTTGATGAACTTAAAAGTAAGACTCAAAGCTTATAGAATCTATACCAAATCATGTACAGCAACTTATAAAATGAAAAGGACTACATAGTAACTATTAGCAAAGATTTAAGGATAACTGCAAAAAAATATAAAATGTGTATGTTATTGTCGTGTTCCAATTAATTAGCACTGTTTCCCACCTAGCAGTAATAATATTATATCAAAATTCTTTTGTTTCTTACACTCTCTAATTTAAACTTTTGTTGCACACCTGTATATTGTCATACTGTTTCTCTTTAACTTCATACTTGCCATAATGTTTGCAATCAATGTAAGCCACACTTATTGAGAAATTCTTGACAAAAACATGTTAATGGATACAAATGCACATTAATCTGTTGAATAACGGATATAAACTTTATTATAATGGGTGCATATTAATTGGCACAATAGCATCTCCACATACTTTTTATTAGAAAGCATCATTATGCACTAAATAGGAGAATATAAGAATTGTCTTTTCCTTTAAGGACTCACATCTAAATAAGGTACATGAGGACTTGCATGGATAACTTTTTACCTTGTATTGTATTCATGACTAATAATCACTTTTTTACTTTCTTCAAATTTTTATTTTAAGAAAATTACCTTTACCTTTAACTGTGAAGCAATTTAGACATGTATCCACTGGTGGTCCTTGACCCTCGGACAAAAGCAACATCTCCCTTCTTTTCTGATGGTCGCACTCTCAGCTTGTTCTGTAGACCCTGTCAAATGTTTTAGTTTTTTCTTCAGAGGTTTTGGCAATATTTTGATAGTGGTCCTTGTCTTCAAGTAGTCATCTATTAGACTCTGCCTAAATTCTTTTAAAATGTTATGAGCAACTTCTTTTCCAACATTTTTGTACAAAATTACTTGTACATTGAGACCACCCACATTCCAACAAGAAGTAAAAAATTGTCAATGGCCATTGATTAGACCTGTGTCTCCACGAGTAGTTTTGGCACATTTTATCTGAGATATCAGCACTTATTTTAGTCTTTCATGGCCATGTTATAATTAAAACAGTTAAAATCTTCCAGGCTGTTTTGCCTTGGTCCTTGGTTAATGTGCTATCATAATTTCAATTTTAAAATATTCAGGAATCAACACAGTGAAAAACAGTATAAAATCTCCAGTAGACAAAATATTTAATCAACTGCAGATTTTATGTTACCATAGCATTCAGCAACTGCTGTGGTTGGCATCATCAGTGGACGATGAACAGCACCTGACTACTAAAAGGTGACAGTGTTGATCTGTCTGTCTGTCTGTCTGTCTGACTGACTGACTCTGACCCTAATCACTTTCTGCACTCTGTTGACTTAGAATTATGGCCACATATTCTACCTGGTCCTCCTCTTTTGATAAAAATCCACCAATAGTTTCATCTGAAGCTTCTGACAACATTCTAATTTCCCGTATGTAAATTTTTTAAGTTGTACCATTCAAACAGTACATGACTAACATATAGATGCAAGGCATGCCCAGGGAGACAATCTTTCTTCAGCAGCTACAATGTTATCAAACAATAAAACTATGTATGGTAAGGAAATGTTGTGTACATAAAAAAATTATGGATGAGTTCAAAAGAAAAGTCATAAGTTCTTACTGTCCTTAGAAAAAAACCTATCATGTAACATTTGAATCTTTAAACTCCTTAGTAAAAATTTAACATGAGCTTTCTTAAAGGTTAAGGATAGCTGATGTGAACATTTTTCAGTTACTAGTACTCTAATTTAGGTAAGTGTGATTCCAAATGATTTAAATTAGAAAGTTTGTGTGAAAATTAATAAAAAGAGCTTAGAATGATAACAGATATTCTGGGAGAACATGCCAATGAAGCAGAATGTGGGCAGGCATAATCAATAGATTTAATGGTGTACTACCCTTAATTTAATTTACATCACTGTATGATTGAATATAACTACACACTCTTTTTGTGGAGCAAAATTACATGATTAGCTTCTCTGTACAAGTTCCAATTAACATTTTATAAGCAACACCTAGCTTATAAAATGGTGGATTTGCATAATGTCTTAATCTGCAAGATGAGTTAAACAACCTGGTATATATAAAAATACTGTTAGCATATCAGAGTATGATGAAATATGGTAAAATAAATTTTAAAATGGTATAAGTTAATTAAACAGCAGCAAACGGTATTTATATGTTGATGTTGATCAATTGCAAGAGCTGCATTACTGTTAATGCTCATGTATCATACAGAAAAGTCCTGAGTGTATTCATTCAGGTGCCTCTAAGATATAAGTTAATAACAAAGAAAAAAATAAATGTAGTTTTAATTTAAATAAATGTTTTTTCAGAAGTTCAATACCCTTAAAAGAGACATGGCAATCTCTTGAAGAGCATGTTGCAACATGGAACTTCATGATGCTGGACAAGAATAAAAACAAGGTACGTATATTTACATGTGTTACAGATTTTGATTAATAAGGTATAACAAATGAGCATAGAGTATCCTATAATAATTTTTAAATATGTTCACACAGCTCTGGTTACTTATACAGCTTTTTGCAGATGATCTAATAACAGGGGTGGTTACTGTGATAGGGCTACAGCATGCCATTGATAAAATTAGTAGATATTGTACAGAATGGGATTTACAAATAAATATTTAAAAAATAAAGAATATTAGTATTCATAAAAGTACCAAAATTAAGGAAGGATGAGAGATGGTTTGTAAATGGAGATCAAATAGAAGTAGTGAAATAATTTGAATATTTGGGGGTGAGATTTGCAAAGAAATGGAGGTTGGGATGTGCATTTGAGAAGTGTACATGCCAGAGGTAAATTACTTATGAGGCAGTTAAGATAAATTTGTAAAAAATTCCCACATTACCAATGAAATGATTTGAGAGATTATATGAGGTGGTGGTTGAAGCTAAGATGATATATGCAGTAGAAGTTTGGGGGTTGTCAGAGGGTTGGATGAAGAATTTATGTGGTTCATAAAATGTTTATAGAGAAGTATTAGGGTTACCAAGAAGCTCACCAAGAGGGGTAAGTTTCTTAGAATTGGGAAGAGTAGGAAAGAAAGGTATAATAGTTGAGAGAATTATGAAATATTGGTATAGATGTCTTAAATTAGATGATGATAGTGGTGGTGGTGATGATGATTAAAATAATAATAATAATAATAATAATAATAATAATAATAATAATAATAATAATGTACTAAAAATACATCTTATGTATCAAAGAGATGTTTTGGGTAGATAGAGTTGGTTTGGAGAAATGGGGAAAATATTAGGAGAAACTGGAATTGGGGATGTTTGGAACTTGGGTGAAAGTAATAGGAAAGGTTTTTGGGAAAGAAGTGAGATGGAAGATATTGAGAAGCAGGAGATTTGGGCAAGTTATTTATGGATGCTCTTTAACATCTTTTACATTCTAATCAGGGCATGAAATGGCCGACAAATTTTGCTCCGAGGTCTCTTCTTTCAGGCTTGAGGTTCTTTTTCCTGCCATAAATGTATGACATGGGACCCATGGCTTTACTTCCCTTCTGAAGGAAGCCATATTGAGGATTTTTACACCTGATAAAATCCATCGGTCCTGGCTGGGATTGAACCCGCAATCTTGGGTTTAGGAACCAAATATGGTTACCACTACACAACCAGGACTAACTAAGTTGGAGGATAAAAGCTCTTTGAAGTTATATGAGAAGATAAAAAAAATTAGGGAAAAGAGAAGTATATAGATAATTGTGACCAGTTCAGAAAATTAGGCCTGGCATGGATGTGTACAGGGGTATTATTCCTTAAAGGAGTAAGATAAAGATATAAGGTAGGATGCATAATATGTGGGAAAGAAGATGGTATGTTTCATTGTTTATTAGAATGTGAAACTGTGAAAAAAAGAGGAATAATATTTGGAATGATAAATGGGATAAATTATGTTATGATGTAATAGTAATTAAAATACTGAGAGAGGAGAGGATAGAGAAAATTAATGAGATAGGGGAATTTTTATGGAAGGTAAGGGAGAAATGGAGGAGATAAATAGGGAAAGAATTAAGACACACAGGAGGGAGGAAGTGGGGAATTGTAATGGGAGTTCATATACCATACATATAACCAGGTGGTTAAGATATGGATGAACCAAGTTGAGGTGTAGTAAATTTGCAGAGATTAGAAGGTGTAAGAAATTGGTTATAGGTATAAGTCTTTTGTTTTGTTGAGTCCAAGTCTTCTGGATATTCCAGCAGGAAACCGCTGATGAATGGAAGACGAGGCCCAGTACTTAAATAGAGGAAATTGTTAGAATTAAATATATTTTATAGATGTATTAATTGGAGAAATTTGATATAAAATATTACGTTTTGATATTGTTTCAAAGAAGGTAGGAAAATTTGTAAAAGAATAATATTTGTATGTATATCTGCATGTAAATTGGAATTTAGAAGAAATAAATTCAATTCAATTTAATTCATACTTATACAACATTAAAAGATGTTTCAGGAGCAATCACTCCCATCATCAGCTGTTGACCAACTACTGGATATGGTGCCTGGATGCTTTTGTGGCAATATCTGCTGGATCAAATAGGAACTTGCTGAGTTCATTCATGGGTGAAATATCAAAGTGTTCTTTTCTCCAAATTTATGAAATTAATTGTGCAGATTGTAATCAAAAATACATCTGAAAAAGAGGAAAAATTTTAAATTTGAGTAAAGAAACACTTGGAATTTATAAATCAGCAGTGGCAGCCCCACTATTGGATCCACAATCATGAAATCAAACCAGAGGCTAAGCTGCTGAAAGAACTTCTTACCCAGTAGAGCTATTTATTTGGGAAAAATTTTTCATCCTGAAAAATAGAAAAAAACTCAATGAATTTTAATGTTTCACCCACAGATGAAAGCAAGTTCTTATTCAAACCATCAGAGAGCACCACAGAAGTACCTTGGGATGCAGCCACCACATCAAGTAGTTGGTCAACAGCTGATGATGGGGGCAATTGCCCCTAAAACATGTCCTAATGTTATATAAGTAGAACATATTTAACAAATTCTAATAGGATATGTTCTACTCCATTGTCTATAATTTCATAAGTACAATTTAAATAATAAGATAGGGTACTTCTATGCTAACTTGTTCAGTGTAGACATTTGCAACTCTAAAACATGTTAGAAATGTTATTCTTGAATTGAATCTGTCGTCTTAACACTCTTCATGCTTCACCAACCTTAACCTTTTTAAGGTTAGTGAAGCATGAAGAGTGTTAAGACGACAGATTCAATTCACATGAGCTTCACTGTGTTAGTTCCATATGAAAAATTTTTTTTACAGATTCACAATTTTTAAAAAATATAAATGTTATTCTTACTAAAATTTATATTAAAGCAATCATCAAAAATGTACTAAGGCTTCATATACAAACAGATTCAAAAACCAAAAGAAATGAAAGATCTTCATAAAAAAATGGCCTAGAAACAAGAATAAGCAAATCAAGGGGACAACAGTGGAATTGTGACTAGATACAGGACATGGCTGTTTGAAAGCACACCTCCAAAAACATAGGACTGTGAGATTCAGGAATTTGTACCATTTTCCAAAAGCCAGTTTAATGAAGAGTCCCTCCTTGTGTGTTCAAGACTAGATCCCAACCAAACAAAAGCAATGTAATAACTTGACCAAACTTTTTTGGGAGGCCAGAAAGATGGTGAAGTTAAATTTCAACCATCTGTCTCAAGAACCAACCAATAAATCACTTTTATTATATATACACTCCAAATAATAAATATATAATTTCAACTGCCAAAATTTAATCCTATAATTAATAATTTATTGTAATACATCAATTGCAATTCAGATGAGTCAAACATAAAAATGGTCTGGGCCAGATAGGTGGAGGCCACTTTGCACTTTTCTTAGCATTTCAATAAATATTCAAATTTAAATATACATTTGATGATAGCATTTTAACAGTGAGAACATTTTAATGACTTAATTGTTACTATGGTAATTTTATGCCTCTAGTGCCATAATGTAGCATTTCATCGATGATTTTGACCAACAATAAAGACTTATTTGCCATATGAAAAAATAAATAAACAAAATAAATAAAAACAAATGAAAAAATTTGGGTTTTATTATTTATGATATACTGTTGAAATAAAGATAATTAGAGGCAAAAATTTGAACCAAATGTTTTAATAATAATTATTTTATAGTTAAATAATATAAGCAGAAACTTGATAAGGACATGATCAAAAAATTGTAAAAATGTTTTTTTCATTATTAAGCTCAATGACTTATGAGAATTTCAATATTTACATTATCAAAAGCATATAAAAATTATTTAATGAGTTAAATATTATGATTTTAGAGACATTTGAATATGATTTCAGGTACTTGAGAGAAAAGAGTGGAAAAACTTTCGAGTGCTGGTATCTGGAAAACCGCAACTGTGCCGCTGTGGGAAAAGGTTGCCTCGCTATTGTGATGTAAATCATGACCGCAAGATTAGTATTACTGAATGGCTTAACTGCCTTGATGCTCAACGTGCAAATTCCTGTAAGTTATACCGGGTGCAAATTTTTAACAATATGTGTTTTACACAGTGCTTTTTTTTTTTTTTTTAAATCCTGGAAATGAAGTGCCGGTACTCATCATGAAAGTATTGCACCAACTTCCACAATTTTATCATATCCTCTGATATACTCTAGTTATCTCTAGGTTGCTTTTTGCTTTTGGTGTCAACTGAAGAATGACTGCCTTGAAGCAGCCAGAGTCCACAAGTTTGCCAGGGTTGAATTGTTTGAGAAGAGGTTCTATCTTCTTAATGAACATCTGTATAGACTCAGAGGAGACCTAGATGTAGTAGATTCATGTGAGAGAATCCACTTTCACATTCACTGGAAGATATTGCAATTATGCCCAAACGGTGCTTTAGAGGAAGTAGTGTTAATGGGATCTTATTTGCTTCTCTTTCGCTTAAGCAAAATTTGTGTGCTAACTTTTTATTAGTTGCTTACAGGATTTTGTGAGCAATATTTGGAATCTAAAATTTTGGCATATTCAGGCAAATCAGCATTATCTCCTTCAAGTAAATGCTTTCCAATAGTTTTTAAAAATGTTTAATGAAAGAAGATGAACTTGTATAGGAATGTGTTTCATTTATGTAGCTCAGTCCCTTTGAACTTCTTCTTCTTCTTACTTTGAAGAAAAGTACTGTAGAATGTAAATTCAAAACTCCTATCTCCATTGATATAACTAGAGGTATCTTCCAGGCTGTTATGCAGTGGTCTGCTGAAGATTGTTCCAGACATTTCATCCACAATTGTGGCAGTCATCTTCAGTGGCATGGACGAAGTCTCCTTAGAGAAGGTATCACTGCATCTGATGCTTTGGTCATCAGCATTGCTGTATTTGTACTGTGAGCACCCTTCAATGATTGTTCCGGAGTGGGCAGAGGTAGGGTGGCTGATGGGAGGGGTCTGGCCTCTCCTATGTTTTTCTCTTCTGATTGGTTCGCTTCTTCTTCTGTTTGATGTTTTCTTGTTATATGCCTTATTTTGCTTTTGATTACTGGATGCCAGTTGCTATTTAGTTTTATAGCCTATTCTTTCTTGTTGAAATTATTTGAATGTTTGTAAATTTCAGTAGCTTCCCATTGTAGTCTGGCATGGTAGTGGTTATGGATGAAAGGATGCTTGTGTCTTGGAACTTGTTGACATGCTCGCCCTCAACTTCAGTGGCATGTTTGGTGACTGCGGACTTATTTATTTGGCCCAGATAGCAGCTTCTTTTGTGCTTCATAAGTCTTGTGTTAACGCTGTGCTGTGTAGTTCCAGTGTAAACTGAACTGTAAGAATAAGGTATACAGTAAACAATGGCCAATGACAGAGGCTCCTGAGAATCTTTGGCTGAGTGTAGTAAATTGCTTAATTGTCTGGTAGGCTTGAAAACCATCTTGACACTGTGGCGCTGCAGTATGTGTTCAATTTGATGGGTGACACTTCTGAAGTATGGTAGAAAAACTGTGGTAGAAAAACCATTTAGTGTGTTTTTCTACCAACTGTGCCCTTGTTTCTAGGTTGATCTAGCTTCTGACTGGCAGGTTGAGACTTAGAAGGATGGCACGCTCTTTTCACTTCTTGAATAGAATAACCACTAGAATGTAAAGCTTGTTCTAGCTGTTGAAGTTCTTCTTACAGTAAATGTGGCTCACATGAAGTGGATCCGGCTCCACAACACTAGGGATTCGGCCTGGAAAAGGTGCAAGGTGCATCTGCTATTATCATTTCATCACCCTGAGGCTCTAAAAGTATCAACAACTATGGGGAGTTCGAATCACACTTTCTCGGATCATTTGTGACGCAAACTCTGTACATGCAAATTTCCTATTCCTCTGTTTGAACGGCTATAAAGCAAATAAATTTAAAATTCTATAAAAATATTGCAATGCAAGAACCAGGTGACTCTGGATCCAGGAGTGGATTTTGTGAATGGATTTTGAATAGTGTGCATCGACAATTATTGCTTCACTATTCTAGCTTGAAAATGATCATTTGAGGATAGAATTTCTTTGGAACTGAACTTTTTCAACAAATAATGCAGGAAAACAATACTCCAAGGAACGATGAATGCAGGTTTCATTATTTAAGAATTTAAGGTAAAATGTTAGGGACCACATAAATTGAATGATACATCCGGGAAAATAATGGTTCTGGGAATGATATTGAGGTTCCACTGTATTTCAGCTTGTCCTCCTGTAAATTATTTACTTCTGTTTGTGTGTATAATTTATTGCATATTAATCTTTTCTTCAGAAATGAAATACATGAACTTACATCTATTCCACAACTTCCACTTACTGCTAATATATATAATTAATTATATATTAATCTGTTCTTCAGAAATAAAATACATAAACTTGCAACTATGTTTTTGCACTTACTGTTATACTTGTTATAATAATTTTTTCTCTCTTAGTGACTGTATTTCTTTGTTTCAGTAACAGTGAACCCGACATCAGCATCAAGAAGAAAAGGACTTAATCCCTTAGAAATATATTTAAAGGAAGATGACTAAAGTGCATGAAGACACTATATGTGTAATAATGTATTGCATTTCTAAGTCAGAATCCTCAGCAATGTGCCAAAACTGTATTGTAAAATGTGTGTGTACATGATAGGACTTCAGTGTGAGTGTTTATGATATTTATTTTAAGTGAAAAACATCCTTGATGCATTGTATTATATAATTTTCCCACATGATGTATTCTGCAATCAGTTCTACAGATTGTCAAATATTATGGACTTTAAACAGAAAAGTGAAGTTTTTGAAAAAAAATAGAAGATACAAAACTTGTGTCCCATTTACCTTATCTCCTGCTACAGTATGATCATATCACATTGAATGTAAGACATCAATATTTGTGATTGTTGCTGTTACACCTGCTTAGGTGTTCATTTAAGAATTTAGTAATCCACAAGTTTCCTCCAACACTCTTATTTATGTGGTCAAATGGTTATAGAAGTCAAATGTCACACTTTTGAACTGCTTATCTAATAGCTACCAGAGAGTTGCTATGACTTCTGTAATACTTTGAAAAAGAATGCATTGAATATGTTCACATCATCTCCACTTATTTATTAACATAATGACATGTTTTTCGGGGGCAATCGCTCTTATGATCAACTCTTGACTGACTACTCATTTCGTGGCTAGATTAAGATTGAGGGTTTAATCCAGCCTAGAATCGATGGATTTTTTTGGGCATATAAATCCTTTGAAAGAGAAGTAAAGCCATGGGCCCTGTCATAATGGCATGTAAAAGAACCTCAAGCCTGAAAGAAGAGGCCTTTGAGCAAAATTTATTGACCATTTCAAGCCCTGAAAATGGGATGCTGATGATGTTAAAGAGTGTTGATAAAAATAAATAAATAAAAGTGGCTGGATTCCAGGGTACTTCGTGGTGGTCTCTGATGGTTGAAGTTCAGTTCATCTATGCATGGAACATCAAAACTCAAAAAGTTTTTTCCTATTTTTTATGATGAAAATTTTTTCCAAGCTCTATTGGATTTGAAGTTGTTTCAGCAGCTTAGCCTCTGGTTTAATTTCATGATTTTGGGTCAAAAAGTGAGCTGCCGCTGCTGATTTATCAATTTGTTTAAAAGAAATATTCTTAAAGTGTTCCTTTCTCCAAATTTCTAAATTTCTCTTCGTTTTTCAAATGTATCTTTGGTTACAATCTGCACATTTGATTTCTTAAATTCCTGATTTGCATTCTGTTGGTATGGGTGTATTATATAATTAAAAATTTATTACGTTCCATAGTAAATTTGTTCTTTGGGGCCAACTTTATACCATGTTCTTTGAATATCCTATTGAATTTGTTGTATTTTTTACTTGAGAAAAATTTTCAACATAAACAATAGGAAAATGTTAATAAATTTTGATGTTACACCCATGGATGAATTCAGCAAGTTCCTATTCGAACCATCCAAAACTGCCACCAAATTGAGTAGAGTCAACAGCTGATGGTGGGAGCATTTGTCCCCGAAATATGTCCTAATGTTGAATAAGTAAGTGGAGTTAGTGTGAGCATATTTAATACATTCTTATAAGATATATTACCACTGCAATGTCTATAGCTTGATAAGTGCAACTTGAATTACTGTTTCATCTAGTAAATGAGTACTCCTTTCTTAGCATCCAACATGTAAAGTCTGTTCAAAAATTAACCAAAATTTATAATTTTTTAAAATTTAGGCTTACCACAGCTTAATGAGCATGAGCAAGCAATGATGATTGCACTGGTGCATTATTGTGTTGTAGGACCCATGAATTGTCTTTACATAGTCCATTCCTCTTGCTTCTCATATTTTTTCGAAGATATCTGAGATGTCTGATTGGTGATATGTATTTATTTTTAACAGTGTTTAACGTCCATATTAACTACTGAGGCATCACAGGCAGTGGACACTGATGATACATGAGATGCAATGATAAACCGGAAAAGGATTATTTTTTTAATTTTTTATTTATTTATTTTTTTTTTAAGGAAGGGAGCATTATAGGCCTAAGGACCAGCATTTGCCATTTATGAGGACTGAGGAAAATCTGGAAAAACCTTGGTCTGGGAGGTCAATTGTAGTGGGAATCAAACCCCAGACCTCCAGCTCAAGAATCTGCATCTTAACGACCTTGGCCACCTCGTGATACCAGCAATTTACAGTTTTACCCTGTGGCAGAAATTCGTGACCTGAAGGTAGAAGAAAACCACACATCTCTTTGATGTTTGACCTGATCTGACAATTTTTTATTCATAAAATTTGCATACTTTAATGCTATCCAAAAGCCCCTGATAGATTGCAACATGGTTTCTTTCCATTCTTATGTCAACAGCTGAGGGACAAACTTTGCTGCAACACAATGTATACCAAGCTTTTCTGTCAGGATTTCATGACATGATTCCACAGACATGTTACACTCTTCAACAATTTCTCGAACAATCCAGTATCATTTTTCATGGATAATCTCATTAATTCTGGCTGCACAAGCATCACCAGGTGATGTTGATGGACATTTAGGATGCAGATCAACTACTGACTTCCTACCACATTTACAGTACATATACCACTCTTAGCATTGAGTACAGCTTAAACAATTAATTCCATAAGCTCCTTTTATCATCTCATGAGTCTTGGTAAAGGATTTATGAAGTTTTGTGCAACATTTAATGGTTTCAGCAGCTTAGCCTCTGGTTTAATTTCTAGTGTTAAATGCTTAAGCAAAATAAAAATTTATTAAATCAGCTTTTTCTTTGTCATCTATTAGTTTTTTTGTTTTTATCACTCAACAGTGTCATTTCCTCCTTATTTCTCCTTCTCTGCAGTACATTATTAATAAACCTACTCCAATTTTTATAACCATTTACTTTTAGTATTTGTTTCAGGAAATTGTCTTCTTTTTTCTTTTCAAGCTCTGAATTGAATGGGATGCTGATGAGGGCTCCGATCCAACCAAAAACAAAACACAACATTAAAAGTAATTTATACATTCAACACAATATTACGTTATATTTCTTACAATACTAAACCTTCTTTCTTTTTTAATTAAACCCATTCGGCCAAATTTTTATCCTTGAGAGTTGCTTATTCCTTAGGACCTTATACACACTAACACCCTGGTTATTGGTGTTTAAGGATCCTGTTTAACTAATATGGACACATACCCTCCTGTACTCATTTCATCCTCCTTTCACTATCTTACAATATTATTCTCAAGCACATTTCCTAAGTATTTTTACACCCATATCCATTTTTGTCTTACCTTGCCTATGTATTTTCCCCATTCCTTAATGTTTTCATCTGATTTTAAATTTAAAATTCTTCATCTTGTTTCATCTGGTAGGTTTTCCCAATTTCATAATAGGAACTGTTCCCTCCAAAACTTGGTTTGCTTTCATTCTAGTATACAATGCCAAGTACTATTTGGTTCTGCACACATAGGACATTTCCCCATAGTGTATCCATTTTTTAATCCACTTAAATATTTTACTCCTGTTCTAAACCATGACAACCCTTCCCTTCCTACCCTATCACAAATTTCAATATATCTTTCTCTTCTCCACATATTTTTTAGTGTAATGTATAATTTCAGAGATTTTTTGGTGTTAAGATTTGCCCATATTTCCTGTTTTTCAATATCCTCAATTCTTATTGTTATCGTTCACCCAATCTTTCTCCCTTGTGCAATATAATCCCATGTTTGCTTCTTGTAGGATATTTTGGATTTTCGATAACCAAGTTTCTTTCCCCTTAATTTTTCCTTGTGCTACCAAACATTGATTAATGATATTCTCATCCTCTAGTCTCCCTATTCTATACCAATATTTCAATACTCTTTCTATAACCTTGCTTTTATAGCCCAATCTTCCTAGTTCCATTACGGCAACCTCATTAGGTGAAGATCTAGGTAAGCCTAGGACAATTCTACAAAATAATCTATTTATCCCTTTCCATCCTTCAGCTGGCCCCCAAATTTCTATTCCATACATCATTCTGCTCTCCACTATTGAGCCATATACTCTCTCTAGCCATTTTACTTGCATATTTAGTATTTTGTTTATACAAGATCTGATTACACTCATGGCTGCTTTTCCTTCTGCTACTGCTTTCCTTTTTTGATCACTCCATTTCTCATTACAAGATAATCTAACACCTAAATAATCAATTTTCTTGACAATTTCAATTTCCGTCTCCTCCCACCACCATTTTTTAATTTGAAACCTTTTTTCATAACCATAGTCTTAGATTTGTTTTTATCTTAAGCCCCCCTTCTCCACAAAATGTGCCTATAGTTTCTAATGATAGTTTTAATCCTAAGCTTATTAAAGAACCTATTACCAAATCATCTGTAAGGTACATAACCTTTGCTAATTTCTTCTAGAACATCATCAATATATAGATTGAAGAGAACTGGACTTAATTTACATCCCTGTCTTAGACCAACATTGTTTGATATTTTTTCTGTAACCCTCCCTCTCTCATATTTAACACAAAATTTGTTTTCCTTATAAATATTCCGAATTACCTTTATAAAATTCTGGCTTACTCCTTTCTTTCTCAGTTTAATCCAAAGTGCTTCTCTAGAAATTGTGTCAAAAGCTTTTTCCAAAACCAGAAACTCTAATAGATTTTACCTCTTTTGTTCTAATGTTCTAATTATAAAAATATTATCAACTGTTTTTTTACCTTTCCTGAAGCCTGATTGAAATGCTGAAATTTTCTTTTCTTTCTATGCCCATTCTTGTAATCTTTTTGCTAACACTCCAGTAAAAACTTTCCCAATAATTGAAAGTAAACTAATTCCTCTATAATTTGCTGAGTTACTAATATCTTCTTTACCTTTATAAATTGGTGTTACAATTCCAACTCTCCTCCAATTTTTTGGTATTTTTCCTTCTTCAAAGATTATGTTCAGTAACCATACCAGTATGTTTGATCTGTTAAGGTCTTCTACCCAAGCTTTCTAACATTTCCCAGGTATTCCATCTATTCCACATGCTTTGTTAGGTCTTAACTTTTTAATTTGTTCCAAAACTTTACTTGAAGTAATTTTGCTATCTAATAAATTTATTTTCCATATATTATCAATATTCAAATTATCTTGAATAACCAAAGTTTTTACTCCCAAAAGGCCGTGAAAAAAATTTATACCACTCTGTTGGTGGTACCACAGGAACATTAAATATAAACAGTGGATATTTTTTAACTAAAAATCATAACCTTGCTGAAGAAGCAAAATTATTGAAGGCTGTAAAAAAACTTGTGGAGTTAGCAATTTGGGAGAACATTTTTTATTTTAGAAAATAAAGATTGAGTCATGAATTTTGAAATACCGTATGTGTTAACTTGCTTTGGAACCACCATATGTCTCCAAATCATCCACCTGCAATGTTAATGTCAGTTGGTCTATGGTAGCAAGAACTTTCAAATATGTCCTGATCAATAAATAAAAGTGAAGCATAATGTTATGATGTACCAATGCTCTATTTTGTATAGTATTGTTGCTTTAGCTACTAACTTCTAATTATATTAAAATACATGAAACATTATTAATCTCCAAACAAAGATACACACGCCCTTTGAATTGCTGAAAACTACTAGGTGGGAAGATTATAAAGCATCAATTAGAAAAAAAGAACGGAAAGGGTGATTTATAACTGGAGAGATAATGCCTAAAGAAGGCTTTTGGAGGCCAATCATACTAAGGTATGAAATGGATAGACAGGTTACACAAGGCACAGTATCAGCAAAAAGCTTACTTATTGTCTATAAAGAACTGAAGATAAACTTTGGAAGCGAAAGATTTATTGAGAAGTGCAAAAAAGTGGAAAGAGGGGATTGCTTGTAGGATACTGGAAATTAAGAGGATTTAGAAATAATGTTGAACAGACCATTTGCCCCATTTTTAAGGGAACTGAAGAGGCATTCATATATTATTTGAATGCCCAAGAACTAATGAGTGGAGCCAATCAAAGGAAAATGACTTAGAAAGAGAAAAGATTGCCGATTGATTTGGTTTATTTATGGATGCTCTTTAACATCTCTGGTCATCAGCATCCCATTCAAATCAGGGCATGAAACAGTGGGCAAATTTTGCTCAGAGGCCTCTTCTTTCAGGAGTGAGGTTCTTTATCATGCCATAAACGAGCGACATGGAACCCATGGCTTTACGTCCCTTCCAAAGGAAGCCATATTTAGGATTTTTATGCCCGAAAAAATCCATTGGTCCTGGCTGGAATCGAATCCGTGATGGTTTAGAAGGCAAGTATGGTTACCACTACACCACCAGGACCGATAAAGAGAAAAGAGAAACATTTTTCAGGATAATAACAAAATTAGGAAATTAAACAAATTTTTGTTTAAAGTTGAAAGAAAATAGTTATAGACAGTAGCAAAAAGGGTAGAGTTGAAATAATAGCATATTATTTACATACATGGGTCTTAAGTATTCAGCATTATGAGTCGCCTCTAAGGAATAAATCTCTCACAGTAGAGAAACTTTAGGAAGGTTTCCAAGGTATGCAGAATCAGATGAGAGAGGTTTGTGGTTCCATGCTTGAAGAAGACATGGTAGTTCAGTTGGTTGGAATGTCAGCCCAGAAGGCTAAAGATCTATGGTTCGAATCCTGACCATGAAATGAATTTTTAAATCCGATTCTTTATTTTCAACATATTCTAATCACAGCAAGTGTGAAACAAGAATTTATGTATAAAAATTTTTATTGCATAAAGGATACGAGTAAGGAGATATGGACAATATGTGTGTTAAATGTGGGGGGGGGGGGGGTTGTGATTGAGGAAGTAACCCAAGGTCGAGGGCTCAGGCAAGGATGCAAGTTGAGTCCTATTCTTTTCAATTTGTTTATAGATGATATAATGGTAGGTTTACAGCAAGTAAACACAAACCAATGATAGACAAATTGGAAATCTCAGGCTTACTTTATGATGATGATTTAATGGCAACAATTATTTCAGTGATAGGATTAAGATATGCATTATTAGGAATTATGAGATGTTGTAAAGAATGGGATTTTAAAGTGAATTAGGAGAAGACCAAAATAAGGGAAGTAAGCTGAGAAGGGATGAGAAATGGTTTATACTGGGGAGAGAAATACATATTGTGAAGGAATTTGCGTACCTAGCAATGGTTCTGAGCTCCTCAAATCAATGGGAGAAACAAAAGAAATCAGAATTAACCAAGGATCTCTGAAGCTAATTAAGCAATGTATGTTTGTTGCAGCAGAAATGAAGGTGAATTGGTTGGAAAGAATGTATAGGGCACTAGTGGAATCAAGGTGGGCATATGGGATTGAAATATGGGGAATAGAGGAAAGTTGGGAATTGATGGATAAGATATTCAGTAGGTTTTGTAAGATTGCATTGGAAATTCTACAAAATGCTGCAAATGCAGGATCAGTGTTGGAAATGGGAAGGGTGTGCAACTCTGATGGGTAATGGAGAGAGTTTTGAAGTATTGGTTTAGGATACAACAGATGTAAGAGGTTTCTTTGTTAAATGAATGTTTAAAATTTCAGAAGTCTGGTGTAGGGGATTTATATTGGGTAAACATCAGGGATAGACAAGAGGATTACAAGGGCAAAAAGAGCTTCATATGGAAGAATTAGGAAATAACAGAAGGGGATGGCAGGGGTTTGCTCGGGGTAGAACAGGAAAATTGGGCTAATTGGATTAAAAGTGAAAAAGAAACTGTCCCTATGTGGAAAATAGATAAGGGTTTAGAGTGTATAAATGAATGCCCAGAAACATAAACATGTAGAGAAGTATGGATAAGAAAATGGGATAATTTAGTGATAGCATTTTTGGTAATGGCAGTAAGGAGTTTTTGAGAAAATTAGGTAACTGTGCATGAAAAGTAAGAGAGAAGTGGTGGAAAAAAGTGATTAATAAAGGAAGAGGATATTTATGAGTTAATATTGAAAGGGGTAGTTAGTGGAAAGTGGGATCTATTACATATACGACCAGGGTGTTAATTGTATACGATTCTAAAGAGGGGAAAGGAGAGTGGGGGGAAAAAAAAGCACTTCATGATCAACATTTAAAAAAGTTGAGTCGGAATTGTAACATATATCACTAAAATGTTAATAAAAAGGAAGACTAGTTTCTGGAGCCATCGCTCCTATCATCAGTTCCTGGTTGACTGTCGGCCTCGCTCCTCGTAGTGGATTGATTCGTCTATGGTGGAGGTTTGATGAACCTCTGTATTAGTACATCACTTGGCGGGATTTCAAAATTAAAAACTTTCTGCTTGTTCTTCCAAATATAAATGTTTTCCCAGACTGTAAGTTCAGTTTTACCTTTAATATTTTTAAGTAGTTTTTATTAATGCTATGTTGTTCTTTCCAAAAATGCCAGGCCAGGAACTGATGATTGGAGCGATGGCTCCAGAAATTAGTCTTCCTTTTTATTAAACTTTTAGTGATGTATATGTTACAATTTTGACTCAACTTTTTTAAATGTTAATATTTGACATCACTGTTACAAAAGTTCACTATATTTTATTTACTCCAAGATCAGTTGTACAATTTGTAAAAGTTGATGTGTAAATTTAATTGTAATGCTTGCTGAAATGAAATTCATTTCTTCATATTGGGTAAATAAAATTGGGGAAGAGTAAACAAGGAATGGAATGGTTAAGAAGAAGTGATTTGGAAGATGGTTTTCTGAAACAGATTAGAGTAAGGTTTAAGGATATAGATGCACAGATATTACATTCTATAATGAGGGGGAAGAGGTTGGGAGATAATAGCAGATATTAAAACAGATTGATACATTAGTAAGTGTAATAAGCAGGAGAGAGTGGGGATGGCATGGTTTAGATTAGGAATCTGGAGCTTAAGAGGTTTTAGAAGTAATTGTGAATATGGAATTTACCTTATATGTGGAAATTTGGAAAATGTAGAACATATTTTGTTTGAATGCTCAGGAACACATGAATAGAGACATCAAGCAATATATGGTAAATAGATAAAGTTAAATAAGCAAATTGCAAAGAAAATGTTGGTGACCAAAGACAAGTTAGAAATCTTGAATATTTGTACAGAGTTGAAAATAAATTATGGTCAGTGAGAAGAGAGGATCTGTGAGCTGGATTGTGTTTGTCTTGTATAATTGGCTGATGGTGGTATTAGGATTATATGTGTAGCAGATTAAAAGTTCAAATGTGCATGGATGTAAGCTAGTTAAGGACAGGAATTTTACAAATGAGAGCAGACTTATTTTGGATGATTATTGAATTGTATAAAATGTTTTAGTTTATGTTATTATAGTGTTTCCTTATTTAGTAGAAGGGGCTGTGCCAAAGTCCTCTGGATTTACAAGTAGGAAGCTACTGATGGACCAATGACTGGAGCTTAGCAAACACTGTTAAATAGAGTTAATTGAATAGTGAAAATTATTTGGTAATGAAAATTTTGTATCAGAGATATTGTCGGAATAGAACCGGCCATATTGTAATATTTGCAAACTTAGTGCTATTTAAATAAATAAATATAAAAGTTAACCCCTATATAAGTGGTGATTAAACTAGAAGCCTGGACCATAAGTAATCATAGGATTACAAGTCACTCTTAAGGAATAAATCTCTCATCGCATAGAAACCTTAGGAAGGTCTTTGGGATATATAGATTCAGATGAGAGGTTCATGGTTCCATGCATGAAGAGGTCATGGTAAGTTTGTTGGAGTTTGTGTAGCATTATAATTGCTAAACATATAAAAATGTGTGTTATATTATTAACTCCTTTTGTATGCATTCCTTACTTTTTGTGTTGTTTGATGTACTGGGGGATGTTCTATGGAGATAATGACCTGAGTCAGAATCTGCAGACTTCCATTATTTTGTAATTTACTAAGTGCTCAATAAAGCATTTATTCATTTATCTTATATATAAGCATACTTCATTATAAAATAAAAAAAACATAAATAGCCCATATTTCACAACTTATCCATTAGGCCATATGTTGATCTCAAATTGATTTGAAAACATTTTCCAATTGAAAACTATTACAGATTTCTACAATAATTTTCATGTTGGTTAAGATAACCTATTTTACAATGAATTAATTATTGATTCAAATTATAAGATTTAGAAAGATAAAACAGATACCAAAGTTAAAAGGAATAAAACAATAGGCTATGTTAGTTTACATGACCATACTCAATTCAATCTCAGTAAACCCCAATTTACATTTATCTCAGTTCAGACTGAATCCCATTCCATTCTGAATTTTTGGTAGTATTGAATTTGGCTTTCAAGTCCCTGCTTAAATGCACATTTCAATCCAGAAAGCATATTCAAATCAATTTGAGTCCAACATGTAAATTGGATTTAGTCAGATCTAGACTGAGCTATAATAACAAGTGAATAAGTAGTGTTGTTTAGTGCCATATCATTATATGATTAGTTCAAGTTTTAAGAGGTTTTATAGCAATAAACCTTGAAAATGCTGATGATTATTGAAAATTACATTTCTTCAATTATGAAATAGATTTTAAAAAATTGTAACAAATTTTATTCCATTTTGTTCTAACATTGACTTACCAGCATCTAATGTCAACTTCATTACCATGATATAACTCTGCGTTATTCTTTATTGACTACAGATTCCCAACACAATCAGTTGTGTAAGACCCCTATACATTCTCTGTCAGTCCTAATGGTCTAGTGGTAACCATACTTGCCTCTTAAACCCAAGATTGTGGGTTCAAGCCTGGCCAGGGTCAATGGATTTTTTGGCACAAAAATCCTAAGTAAGGCTTCCTTCTAAAGGGAAGTAAAGCCGTGGGTCCCATGTCATAGATTTACAGCACATAAAAGAACCTCAAGCCTGAAAGAAGAGGCTTCTGAGCAAACTTTACCAGCTGTTTCACGCCCTGAATTGAATGGGATGCTGGTGACCTGAGATATTAAAGAGCATCCATAAATAAAACAAATCAAAAAAATCTACACTCTCTCAGATTCTTGTAGCATAATTCATTTCTATAATGCCCCACATAATACAGATGTCTCAGGTACACTTTGATCACACAAATTGCATCCTATGGGTATATGTTCATTTAACAATAAAGCTAAATTTACAATATTTAGCTGATAGCAGTTATAATTGAACCATTAATGAAGCTGCAAATTATTGTCATAGTTGTGACTGCCTCATGATTGTGGTTAGAAGCTTTAGTGGTGACAAAATTATCATCCCCCAAAAATTCTTTTTAATTGCATGCTCTACAGACAACCAACATCAAAATATATATATGCTATACAAAGCTAAGTTTATGTACAATTTCTTTACAATAGTTATAACATGTGTATAAATCTCACAATTTACCAGCATAAAAATAGTGGAAGTGAATTCCAACATTGTGGTTATGGTTTTTTTTTTAATTCTTTTCAGTACTTTTGGTTTCTGATTCCATTGAGATATGTTAATAAAAACATCTAAAAACATCAAGCACTTGAGTATCAACTAACAGTGTAATCTAGTATAACTGCTAGCATACAATGTAATTAATGGAATGAAAAGGCAACATTACAGGTTAAAGAATAGCACATCTGTATTCTTAATGATAGAATGTACAAATTACAGTATCATTATTTAAAGATGGGTTTGCACAATGAAATTGATGCTGGATATATGTAGAACTGAAATATTACTTTCAAGGAATTATATGTTACCTTATGTTTCAGTCTCCTGCCTTTTGGGTATTAGACCCCTATATTGTCCCACTTTTTTTACTGCTTTCACTCAGAACTTATATACAGAAAATTCATTCTAAAAACTTTATAATAACCTGGAAGATCTAAGAAAATATTCCATATTTATTGCTCAAGGAATTAATAAGACATTTAGAACAATGACTATCCTAACAATATTAGTTGAAGGACAAATGACTTTGGCAAAGTACAGCAAAAATTCCAAGTCTGCATATGGCTGTGAATGCATCAATTTTTTCTGTGTGGTAAAAACACTAAGATTTGTTAGTGTTAGTAACTACATGTAAGCCAAATAATTGTTCATTTGACTTATTTAAAATTAATTTCACACAAACTCAGTCTGTTTAAAGTTTTTTCAAAAGGTATATTTCATTTAAATACCATACAGAAATGTTACAAACAATTTACCAAAATTAAAAAAATCATATAATTTTATAGTTTTTAATTTTTTTTAATCTACAAACATTATATAATCTGAACAGAAGTCATCTTATACTAATACAAGTCTGAGATGCTACAAATAAATTTCATGAAAAATGATTTGATCTTAGATTATGAAGTTCAAATTAATTTTTTCTCTGAAGTTATCCATGAAATAGAGTAATGAATTTAATAATTAGAATTGGTTTTCAAATGGACATGTTTTGAAAATACTCATTTCCATCATTAGCAATAAGTATACTCAAAACACGCCCATATAAAGAACAAATCCACCATGATCATCATCCCAAAGAAAGGAAGGAAAGAAGGAAGTGAAGAAGACACAGAGTGCTATACCTGGAAAAGAAAAGTGTTACATGCTCTATATAAGACAAAAATTTCTGCCTTATAGATGGACTGCCAAAAATTTGCAGACCTTCAGAGACAATACAAGGAGCTACTAAAGTCAAAACAAAAGGAATACCATATTTACACAAATCTAATGTACCAATGAATATAATGCACACCCCAAATTGGAAACTTAAAATCATAAATTTTTCTTTTGGCATATTGTTGTATGGAATTGTAAAGATATACCCATCCGCTTCATAAAATAATCAGAACATAGAATTTATAAATGAACTATCGTTACATCTTGGAGCATGTAAGACAAAACCCATCACTCGTGCTGTTGCCAGGACAGTTGGTGTAGGTCAAAGAAGAAAAAATTATTTCTTGTGGTGTCACAAGTTGCCCGTTTTTCCTCCTTTTATGTACAACTTCTTAAACTTATATTTAAATGTCAGAATGTTTTTCTTTGCCAGGGCCAGTGAATTTCTTTCTATTACCCTTAGTTGCAAATATGGCAATTTCTGTTTCTGCCACAAGCAAACATTGCCCTCAGCTACATTGAACTCTTTTCCTGCCTTTCTGTTTAAATTTTTTCCAGGATAAAGAATTACTTTATGCTTGAAAGTAGCATCATAAGATGTTCTCCTCTGTTTCCTTTCCATTTCGTGATTACCTACTGTTCAAAAGCTCTATGCAATAATAGGTCAACAATAAATCTAACAAAGTTGAGAATTGCAGCAATAAATTATGATGTAATAAACAACAATTTTTTTTTTGAATGGTGTTTATCGCCCATTTTTACTACTATGGCATCACAGGCGTTGAACACTGGTGATACATGAGATGAAATGAATTGGGAAAGGATTTTTTAAGGAAGGAAATGTTCCAGGCTAAGTTTAGGGTACCTCCCCGGCATTTGCCAGTTATGAGGACTGAGGAAAACCTGGAAAAAACCTCAGTCAGGGAGGACGGTCCAGGCAGGATTTGAACCCCAGACCTCCCGCTCATGAGTTCGTGTCTTAATGACCTTGGCCACACGTGGCTGTTCAATAAATTTGAATGAAGTTACCAGTGAACTACAGAACGGATTTGTGCTTGAATCTAATGTACACCACAATTTTGAATACTACATGTGGACAAAAGGTGAGCATTAGATTTGAGTAAATATTCTGAAGTAGAAGAAAGAATAATTGTTTATGAATCCATTATAAATTCCTTCAAGGCCCTCAGCCCAAAACAAGTGTTTTATACGTTATTTCTTTTGGCTCACGGTTCATTTAAAAAAAAACCCTAAACAAGAAAAATAAAAAAGATGATGTCAACAGACAATACCAATATTGCTACTATATACGAGGAAGAAATACACACACACACACACACAAGCTAATACTGCTAGGAATGTGTAAAGATTTAGTCTAAATAAATAGAAATAAGTGATATTCCTGAGAAAGCAAGAGATTCTGTGCTGAAAATTCTATAAAAAGAAGAGGAAAACTGCAGCTGTTTAAATATAGAGGAATAGCTTTCAAGAGTAATATATTCAAACCAATTTCAAGAGTGATTACTAAAAGACTAACACAGATTATTTATTTATTTATTCTAATGGCAAGTTACATTGAAAAAATGTCAGAATAATGTGACATAGGTTTGGTTTGGCAACACTTATGCTTCACTTACTTGGTTTTTAATTGGACATGTTTCCGGAACATTCACTCCCATCATCAGCAGAAGACAAGTGGTAGAAGCATACTCTGTAGGTAGCCAGAGAAATTTAATGAACATATCCAACATTGGAGAGTCGAAGTTCATAATGTGGTTTTTATTTGATGATGCAAATTTTTTCCTATATTGTTAGTTCCAAATGGTTGCAAGTGTGTTTCAATAATTTTATTTTTGTATCAATTTTCTGGTTTTCTGACCAAAAGTGGGCTGCTACTGTTGATTTCTCTATTTGTTTTTAACAAATATTTCTGAAATTTTCTTTGGGACAGGTTTCCAATTTTTTTTTGTTTTTTCCAATGTTTGCAATCGATTTGGTAGATATCCAACCTTCTGTCAGAAGATATAGGATCTTTGCAGGAAGATTTTAATAAATTGTTAATACTGTGAATGTTTTGAGAAGCCAAAATTACTATTATAATTATTATTATTTTAAATTTACTGAATGTACTAGGGTTACATGTAAATTTTTTTATTGCATATATCTTCTTTTATTTATAATAACAAGCTTGTGTCTTTGACATCTTTAACTCTTTTAATTTTTTAATCCTTTTATCACTAATTTTTTTTATGCAAGCCATTATGTAGAGCTGTGTTGATGAAGAATATGTATTCTCCTGTACTGAGTGGAACATTCATCTGCATGTGAGGCTGTTTGGGATGGAATGTTGGTATGTTCTGATATTAAATGTACTATTTTTAATGTAATTGTCACTATGGGTAGATTTCTATATACTCCAAAAGCTAATCTGTTACTGTCTTTTATAACCTTACATATCTAAAAAGACAGTCCACACATTCTTTTCAATTTTCAGAGTAAATTTTATTGTTTTTCTTGTAAGTTTAATACTTTTAAGGCATTAACCAGATGTTTAGGTATAGTGGCAAATATGTAATCTATGTTTTATGCCAATTGGCACAATTGTAATTGTGCCAATTATTGGAAAAGTGTAAGTTATCCAAGTTTCAATCACTCATTAACAGATCTGCTAAGAAAGGTGAAGGGGTTTTCAAAATTAAGTTCATTTCTTGCCTGATATTTTCTTTAAGTTCTTCTACTATGAGGGAGTTGTTCCATAATTTATTTCTCAACTTCTCCCATCAATAAAAAAATCCCATACTGTCAGTATGTCATTCCTGTGTCTTTTAACATTTATATTCTCAAAAAAGATAGAGCCTATTAAGCTATATGTTGCTTGCTTCATGGCAAGTGGCCAGTTAATAGTAAGAGCAATAACTCCTGGTGAAGTGAATGTAATATTCACACAGCTGATCAGATTTTTGCAATTACAACCACAATTATCATATAGACATGTACCCGATGACAGGAGATTATTTTTTGAGTAGTGTTTAACGCCTGTTTTTACTATTGAGGCATCACAGGCAGTGGACACTGATGATACATGAAATGAAATGATATATTGAGAAAGGATATTTTTTAAGGAAGGAAGCATTCCAGGCCTAAGTTTAGGATATACCTCCCCAGCATTTGCCAGTTATGAGGAAAACCTGGAAAAAACCCCAGTCAGGGAGGATGGTCCTGGCGGGATTCGAACCCCAGACCTACCGCTCACGACTCCGCACCTTAATGACCTCGGCCATCAGTGGCGGTCATGACAGGAGATGTTGCACTTACATGTTCCTGGTATCTTAAAGAAAACTGTCATTCATCTTCCAAAATTGAGTCAATTTCTCAACCTGACTGCACACCATATACTATTTTTCTCTCATGCAAGGGGGTTTCATGTATAAACTCACGTTTCTCTCTACTCCAATACTTGTTATTTTGCATCAAAACATGATCATGTGAATGGAGTCATTCTTCATCAATAAAGAATATTAAGTATGGAAGTATGGATCAATTACTTGATCATTAACAATCCGTAACATTCAGTTACAAATATTTACCCAAATATCAGGATTACCTGCCAGCAATTCATGGATAACGATGTATGCTTTCAAGTTTAAATTCACTCAATTTTGGAAGATGAACCAATGCATATGAATTATAATTTTCTAAAAAAATTATAGAAATGAGCAGATGTAATAGGACAAAATTTCCAGCATCTCCTATTTGCTTATTTTCATTGTAATTGTAGTTGTAATTGGAGAACCTGAATAGTTGCATGGATATTACATCTGCTTTGTCGCAAGTTATCGCTCTGACTGCCAACTCATGCCTGTCTTGAAACGGGTAGCAAAACTGGTGAAAGATCCAGTATATGTGTTATAAAATAACTGACCGCCTCTGTGGTCTAGTGGTAGCATTTGCAACTACTAATCCAAAGGTCCTGGGTTCGAATCCTGGTCAGATAAAGCTGTTTGGGTAAGGTTTTATTGAGTTTTCCCTTACCCTGAGAAAGTGAAAACCAGAGAGCTTTAAGGCACCAAGGTCTTTGAACCCATTTCTGCCATCAATCCATTTTATTCACCCCCACAGTCTTACACCTATTGTATTCAGTTCACAATCTACATTGCAAGAAGACCATGCAGTCAAAGTGACAAAAAATTAAAATTACAAAATAAAAAACTTCACTTGTTAACTTCATGTGGCACTCATAATTTCAATTTTAATATACACTGTTCTGATGACCATTAATGATTCAAATATATATATAAATTAACACTAATAATAAAAGTAGATAAAGATAAAACACAGAGAAAGAGTCACACTTGAAATTGCTATATTTCGAACTACTGCGAGTTCTTCAATGGCAAGAAGCCTTGGCAAGAAGCTCTTGCTAGAAGTGACTCTTTCTCTTTCTCTGTGTTTTATCTTTATCTACTTTTATTATTAATGTTAATTTGTTACATTGTTAATAGTGTTTCTTTATTTTTATTTTTCATATATATATATATTTATTCTGATAATGATCTTGCAATACAAAACAGTATGCAAAGTCCACAACACTGAGGTTAGGAGGTGAGATTATGTGTTAGAATCATATGTCTTTTAATAGGTGAGATATATGCACTTATATGTAATAACCCTGTGGTATGTCCAGTGTCACATTATACAGTTCAAAGAATAAAACAGTTCCTTGATTTCTGAATGTTAAGATACATGTTAGCAAGAGACTGTGCTCAACTCTTCACCCCAATAGATTTCTTGTAAAAATGTATTGTTACTTGCACTTTAACATCCAAATCCTGCTAGTATTACTGGTCTTTTTTTTTTTTTTTTTTTTCCCCATCATTTAAAATGTTTTGTCATGTTACTTAAAAAATACCTTGATTATAGCTACTAAATGGAATAATCAATACATTTTGTGATAAATATCTTGAAAGACACAATAAAATGAAACAAAACTAAAAACAGCGCTGTTTTTTTAAAGCATATATTCTGAATAGAAATGACACATGGATAAGCATTACAATGGGGAGAGGTAGAAAATTGGATGATTGTTTCATGGCAGATTAAGTTGTACTGCACTAAACATATTCAGTCTCTTAAATTCACTTAAAATGCTTTATATACTAACATAGAAATCACTCCACACTGAAGGCAAATAAAGGAAGTACAAAGTATTCCAAGTTGTTTAAACTATATACAGGGAATAAGCACAATGTGATGCTATCTTACCTTGTGCTGAAACTTATAGGGCAAATTAGAGAATCAAGTTTAAAAATAAAAACACTTAATGCCAACTAAATTAAATGCCTATGTATATTATTCAAACAATGGATTGTTATGTAATACTGAACTCTGCAGTAACAATATGTTCCTCAATTACTCAGCAGTTTTCATATTAAAATTTTTCTGTTAATTTTTCAAGCTAAACCAATGAATGAATAAATACACTTGTTTTAAGGGTTTCATAACGACAAATGACCAGAATGTTAATGAAATTAATTATATTTTTGGCTTGCAAGCTCAGGATATGTGAAACAAAGTTTTCTCATTTTAGTATTTAGTTGGAAAACACTCAGAAATGATAGAAACAGTAAACTAGGCTTTGATAGAATTTCAGAGATCAGTAAAAAGTTAGGATAATTACAGCAACATGCACTTCTCTGCAAGAGGTTTAGTATCTAAAAAGGCACTAAAAAGTAGGCTTTAAGTTTAAAGAGAAGGGCAAAACTGACATGTCTTATAATTTTTGCAAATATTAATTTTGCTAATAAATAACAACACCCAGGCATAATTAATTTAGCACTAGATATTCAATCTGCTGTAATATTTTTATGCAAAGAATGCATACAAGAATTACTTAAAGGTACATACACTTATACCTGCATTGACACAGATGTTCTATTGAAAAATGATCATATACATATTTATGATTATCATTCAACACTTAATGAGAACTGCACACTTAATAAGTATAAGACACACATTTGGAATGTTTATTAGTCTATAGTATAGATATCACAATAAATACTATAATACTAGGAATGCAGGTTTGGTAAACTAAGCATTGTTGCATTTTAGTAAGACCAACTAGTTAAAAACAGATGGCTCCATATATTTTTAAAAATATGACATTCTATAATAATAATGAAAAGCAATATTATGCTATGTACAATGGTGAAATAGAAATCTCATACTATTCATATGCTCATAAGCAGGAAAAACAAGAAAGAGAAAAGTAAATTTGTATGGTTTACTTTTGAAATTAGGGAGACTAATTCCTACTAGTCATTTTGTAATCACTTAATTGATAAATATCAGCCTTCTTATAGCTTTCCCCATATTGTTGCATGATATAGATCTCATTTATTTCAATAAATGATTTTATACTTTATCCAATAAAATTTGATATAAATCACAGAACACCAATTTCAAATCAGAATGTATAACTGACAAAGCACATGAAAAATAATACAGCTGTTGTTATTAAAATTGATCATACCGGGCTATATTGCCATGGTCATTAATTGAAATGATGTTAAAATGGCATAAAACCATTTTTACATTTATCAATTGTTACTCATTCTGAATAAAAACCAGATAGTAATAAGTACTCTAATAAAACAGTTGAGCAAAAAATTAATAATGAATTAATAAAAATTAATTTTTATTCAACATAAATAATTTATAGCAAAGTATGCTAGCCTATTATACTGTACATCATTTGAAAATGGGACATTTATGGAAATGAAAAAGCAGATTAGCTGGCAAAAAGGGTGCTGATACACTGAGGTTGGAATCAGTACGCATACTGCAAAGACTGCAGTAAAAACATGGATTGGACAAAAACACCAACTTATGTGGCAAACCTAACCTGGACAAAAACAAGTTTGGAAATTAGTCCTAGGTCCAAGCAACACTCTTTCCTTATCTCTTTGAAATTGGACAGAAGAGGAATAAGAAAAATAATTGTGCTAATCACTGAACATGATCACTTCAGGGAACATCTACGGTAAAGTGGAACTCTACAAAGATAAATCCATTTGCAGACTGTACAAACAGGATAAGGAATCTGCCTCACACATCCTGTTTAATTGCTCATTTCTGCTAAGAAAGAGGCTTACTCTTTCTTTAACCAGAGAATATCTGGGAATGGATGCTGACATTAGAACCAAAATACTGCAATTTGTATAAGGAACAGATATGGGGAAACAATGAAAGTATCTCTCTCGGTCAGGTTGCACAATTAGCCTTTTAGGCTGACACGTGGAAGGTTGACAAAACTCCAACTAATTCCCCCATCACCTAATCTAATGCCAATTTGCTTTCATTTACAGAAAGAGTACAAATACATGGAGTCAAGCATCTGATGTAGATATCTGAGATCTGAGACACCAGATAGGAAAATACTGTTAACAAAGATCAGAGACATGATCAGGAAAACCCATCAAATAGCCAGGTCATTACAAAATATCCTGTCAGTCAATTTTGTGCAAATTGATGATTATAATTTCCACATCAGATATCTTTAAATATACAAACAGGGTTCTACAGAGAACTTTATGAGTCCTCTGCTATTTAACACCACTACAGGAGACATCAAGGACATCCTACAGTGCACCACAGATACAAAACTTATTCTATATGCAGATGACATGGTGCTGGGTTCACCAAATAGAGAAAAATTGAACTGGACTTGAAAAATGGGTGAGGAAAAACCTCTCACAATTAACTTGGAGAAACTGTTCATTTGACATTTAGAAAAGGTGGGAAAAAATCAGAGGATATCCTCACTTTGAATGGTGAACCCTAGCAAACTGTCAATATGTATCTTGGAATAAAGCTGCACACCATCACAAAGTCATTTAGATGCCATATTCAAGGGGAAGAACAGCAGCAGCAGAGAGTTATTTTCACCATAAAGAATTTGCCAACACTCTCCTTAACCACAATGATAATGCTCTTCATAGTAACTTAGAGATTGAAACTAATCTGGTTCATACATTCAGAGACTTCGAAAAAATAAAAAATGCCAAATCTTGCTTTATCAAGTGTGCATTAAGGGAAAATGCCACAAAATTAGGAGATTTTCTACAAGAACTTGAATGTTACTGCCATTTATGGAACAATATGTCCAACACCTGGAGAAAAACTGGACTGAGATAAACCAGGAGCAAAGATATGTTGTAACACGACACATCGTCCACAGTTTCCATCACAGAATATACAAGCAAGTCATGTTATAACTCCAGTGATAAATGTGCATGTTGTGTTTTAATATGAGTAACTAGTACCGATATTTTGAATTACTGATAATTTAAAACAATATCTTTTACAAATTATTTTAAAAAATATATATGGAACTAACAAAGTTCTGAACCAAAACAGAACCATGTAGTTAACTTATCTAAAAAAAGGTTCAATAAAGAAGAGGTAGCCTTTCTCAATAAAGGTTTAAAAACGTGTGTTAAATATTCCAATAATATAGAGGATTACATAGTTGATTTGGAAGTTGCTATGGGAAACTTAAATAATAAAGAAAAAGAAAGAAATCAGAATAAATTCAGAAAAAACTTTCAAGAAAATCAATATAAAGAAATCACCAACAACTAGTATATACAGAAACATTATAAGATCACTAAATGAAAAGGGGTAATGTAAAGAAAGGCAGTTAAAGGAAACAAAATGGGTTGTACCCTTGGCCAAAGATGAAGACGAAGGTCTTCGAAACCAGTTCCAAATATCACACAAGTAAGTGAAGCATTAAGAGTGTTTAGTACGACATATATCACATGAATTTATTCATACTGATAATTTGTTTATTTATGGATATTGGTCAAGAAACTTATGTTACAAAACGACTAGTTCCATATTTTTTGTAAGATTCATTAATTTAATAATTATTAATGGAAATTAACTAAAACAGAGTATACATTCTTAAATTTTAATTATACCATATTTGACTGTGCCATCATATACTTTCACAAGATAAACTAAATAAAAACATTTTGAAGAGTTAAATAGAGGCTTTTCACAATAAAGCATTATATTATTCATTATTTACACGACGCATAATAGTCTTACTTTTACCAACTGCTAATCTCATTAATGAATGAAAAACATCTTCTTTATATACATTTTCATTTAAAATTATCTTTAGCCTTTAGTCGATAAAATATGATACAAAACATATATATTATTGACAAGATATTTGCAAAGAATCTGAAGAAACTTCTTTAAAAAGAACATTTTTTATTAGAAAATGCTTTAAAGCTAATTTAAAGTTATTAAAAGGACATGAAATGGAAACTTATTACTGAGACAAAACTTTTATGGTAAAAAAGGCACTACTAAAATCAGATAGCTTGTGATGCATCCATAAACCTAAGAATTCTCAAGAATACTTAACACATCATTCTTTCACAGGATAGAGTATAAATCTTCAACAGTTCTGATTCTCTAATTACTGATATATTCTTAGATTATCTGCATTTAAGAGCATATTTGATAAAACTGTACAACAAATACTGGCACATATACAACATTTTACAATAAATGACATAACGGTCATCTTTACTGATTATTTTGACTAAGAACGTTGATCAGATGTGCCTGATTAACACCTAGGCTTGAAGACAAAAGAAAAACTTGTTAGAATTTACAATACTATATGTAAGAAAATACTTCAAAAATAAATGTGTAAAACTGATTTAAGTACAGAAGGTCCAAGAAAAGGAAATGCTCCTTTACAACATGTTTATTTCATAACTGAGAAGAAGATGTAAAGATTCCATATCTTTCCAATTCCTTTCCATGGAATTATAACCAGGATTTTTTGAACAAGTTCAATGCCAGTTAGAAAATTTAAGAGTGGAATGATAAGTAATATTTTTATTCTTCTTGTATGATTTTAGGCTATAAATATCACAGTATTAAAAATATTCCAAAAAGAAGGAATATTGTGCATCAAATGGCAGTTTGAACCAATTGCATGCAAAATTATATCAAAATGACATGTTAAATTTTAGCTTCTATGCCACTGGAAGGGTTATTGCTCATCCTACCTCTTTATTTTATCTATTTTTAGAAGAATGATTTCAGCCATTTTTACTGCAGGCAAACTAAGACTATTAAGTTCTATATGGCTGGCTACTGAAACTTATATGGAGCCATCTTCATTTTGCAAGTATGGACAGTATGTAAGAGATGTATCAAAATAAATGAACACATGCAACATGCTACAGAAAGACAGGAAGTTGGTCCCAGAGATTAGCGTAACAGTAGCAGTTGGTGTTAACCAGCTTACAAAGAAAACCATTTTGCAGGAGGTTTATATGAGCAGATCTACATATAGGCACTCTCTCATGTACTTACAAGAAAATACATATTATAGTTTATGCTTGCAATGCCTTAAGAATACTAAGAAGAAACTATAATCTAATAAACAATTCTAAGCATAATGATGACCTTACTTAGGCACATTCATACACTCTTATTTGGCACATATTTGCTGTAATTATAGGTTTACCTTACCTTTAAGTATTAATTACAAACACCTGCAACATACCTACATACCATCTACCAAGATACACAAACTCTTTGATTGCATTTTTAAAGCTTTCCTTTTTGACTTTCAAGTTTAGGTAATAACTCCAGCATTTATATTAGTACATATTTGTTTCTTTTTATTCTCTGGAGTGATCTAAGCTTAAATATGGCCTTCTCTTACATTTCCTAAATAAAATTAGATCAGTCTCCCATCTCTAGTAGCTTAAATGAAGTTCTTTAGGTTGCACTTTAGCTGAGCTCAAAATAGATCAAAAGCATAGTTCTGCTTTACCACAAAATTTATTATTTACACCTTGATGGAAAATGCTTATGAATCATGTCATGTTAGTTACCTCTTAACTGAGAATATGTTACAAAACAGGACACCAGAAGCAGCTTTCTGCCATTGTTTTGCTGTAACATAAAAATAAAAAGAGACTGCACTCTGAGATAAGCAGCAATAAGATTATAAGACTGTGAAAGATTTGTATAAACTCTGAGCTATAGAGTCATGATTGACTAGAACTCCTTCTGTTTCCATACATTTTGTCAACAACTATGGCTTACATCTCAGTTACTTTCTCCAAATGGCAGCCAGGACTAGGTGTGTGTGCTATATGAAGTAATGATAGATGATAAAAATAATTGAATTGACACTACGAGTAGTGAAAATTCTATGATAGTAAAGCTAGACGGTGCTTCTAATATTAGTACAAATAAAGAACGCGTAAAAACATGCAGTATGCACAAGAAAACTATAGAAGAGACCTCACCACGTGGTGATGTTTCATTGTGAGGATCAGGAATGGACAAAACAATAGCATCGCTTCACAAAATAATTGAAATCCTAAATAAGGAACTTCAAGAATCAAGAGTACAAATAGACACACTAAAAATGAGAAATAGCAATGATGGTAAATGGCTGCAAGTAGGTGCAAGTGGAAGAAGATGTAACCTCACCAGCAGTGCTATTTACTGGAAGCAAGAAAAAGGACAATTATTTGTAAGATCTGTGCAGTGAGAACAGGTTTGGTGTATTGGTGTCCTGTAATGAAAAAAAATAGTGATTGTACTAGTGAGGAGTCTCAAAAAAGTGATAAGACTTTAAGAGAAAGAAGGCCTGTAGTACTTGGTGACTCTTTACTGAAATTTTCTGGTGAAGTAAACGGGGATATGATGTGAGATGTTATCGGGTATTAAAATTAATGAACTGAAACAAAAAGTGGAACAAACTGACTTATTAAAGGAAAATTCTGAAGTGGTAGTGCTTCATGTAGGTACAAATGATATTAAGAAAGGAGTTATGGCAGAAGAAATAATGGGGGAGACAATGAACTTAGTAGCAAGTATAAAATGTAAAGCTCTGAATTCTAAAATAGTGATAAGTGGCATTCTTTGGAGATATGATGTCACTATGAGAAAAATTCATAGGATAAACAGTGAGTTAGATTGGATGTGTGCCAGAAGGTGCTGCTTAATGCTAGATGGGTAGGCAGATGGGACTTAGCAAGCGATGGCATACATTTAAATTATAAGTTACAACTTTGGGAAATTGCTATGTAATGTTATAGAATCTGTTCAGGGAAACGTGTAAATAATGTGATAGAAGAATCTTTGTTGTTGATAGACATTAACAAAAAGGGTGCATATAAAACTATTTCAGTTAAAAAATCTAATGATGAAAATTTGGGTGAAATAATTAAAGTAGTTCAGCTAAACATTCAATATATTAATAACAAAATATGGGCTCTTGAATGTTTTATAAATGAGTTAAGCCCGCAGATCACAATTATAATATTGTGGCTTTCTACTTCAGATCTATTTGCAAGGGTGGTGGTGTAATTGTATTTGCTAGAAAGGAATTATATGTAAGCGGCTTGAGTTTAAACAAATACTGTATGGATAAAGTTTTTGAAGTATCAGGCATTAAAGTAAATACTCTTGAGGGGGACATTCTAATCTTTGGGGTATACAGATCACCAAAATCTCCACTAGATAACTTTCTTAATTATCTAGATAGATTGTTAAATGCATATGTTACAAGAAGTACAAAAGTCATCCTTGCAGATGATTTAAATGTTGATCTAATGGATGAAAATGTATATAAAAAACTGAAAAATTTACTTGATAGCTATAACTTAGTAGACACACTTTATGAACCAACTAGAGTTACTCCCTTTACAGCCACAACTATTGATCATATGGCTACTAATATGATAGATAAAACAGTAGACACTGGGGTAATAAAGTCTTGTTCATCAGATCATAATGCACAGTATGTAGATATAAGTAGTATGCGTAAAAAAATTAACAAGGGTACTACTAAAACATTTAGAAAACTAAAAGATATCAATCTAATAAAATTAGCAAATGTACTAGGAAACGAGGATTGGGAGGAGGTTTATATCACCGATAAAGCTGAGGATAAATGGAATGTGTTTTATAAGCTATTTAAAATCTACAACAACAAAAAGAATAATTAAAAACATTGCTAAAATAAGTTTCCCAAACTATATCATCAAACTAAAAGAAAAAGCAAAGGATTATTATGAATTGTATAAATCCACTAGAATGGAATGTTATAAAACTAAATATAAACGATATAGGAAAGAATATTTAGAACATTTAAAAGAGCGAACACGAACAGCATTCATACAGAAAATACATTACTCTAAAACTGCATCTAAATCCTTGTGGAAAATTGTAAATCAAAAAAGGGGTAGTACAACTGAACCGGAAGACTTACAAATAAACATTGATGGGGAATTTGAAAAAGATTCAATTAAAATCTGTGAATACATTAACAACCATTATCTGAATACTATACCTCACCTACCAGACAACAGTCAGAATTATTTTATTAAGGATGCCGTAAATGCAACTATGTATGTAAAACCCACAAATATGGAGGAAATTATTAAAATAATAACTAGCCTACCAGATAAAAGCTCATCCAGTTGGAATGAAATTAGTCCTACTGTTAAAATACTGTAAAAATGAAATAGTAAAGCCCTTGAAACATCTCATAAACTTCTCAATTGAAAAAGGAATATTTCCAGAATGTTTAAAGATAAGTATTGTAATACCTATATTTAAGAAGGGCGACAAATTTAATATAAATAACTATAGGCCAATCACATTAACATTTGAGATTGGTAAAATTTATGAAAGAATCCTTCTATCTAGGTTCATAAAATTTTTTAATAGTAGAAAGTTCTCTGTAATTTTCAACATGGATTTAGAAAGGGCTTCTCAACCTTAACTGCAGTTAATGACTATGTTCTTTAAGTGGACTTTATTAGAACCAATATAAAGGTGGGTATGGTATAATTTGATTTATCAAAAGCATTTGATAGTGTCAGACACAATCTTCTGTTATGTAAGTTGGAATCTTACGGGATCAGAGGAATTTCCCATGAAATATGCATATCTTACCTTATGCATAGAAAAAAAAAACTGAAATTAATACTTAAAACAATGATCACCTGTCTAAAGTAAGGTCTGAATATGGAATAGTAAGATATGGAGTCCCACAAGGTTCTGTCTTGGGCCCATTAATGTTTCTAATATACATGAAAGATATTGTATAGCTGTGCAATTCTATTATTACTTCTTATCCACAGTAAATTCTTCGGGTGAATGTAATAAATCTTTAATGGACACCATTTCTCCGAGTTCAGAGCAAATTATAAAATACTTCAAAAACAATAATCTTGTATGCAATGTGCATAAAATGAAATTTATGAAATTTGATCTATTTAAAAGTAATGGTCTAGAGGACATATGTATGATTGAAGATAAAATACAAGTTCTTAGGTATATGGATTGATAGTAAATAAACATGGGCAAAGCATATAGATGTAATATGTAGCAAAATAGGTAAATCAACCTATCTGTTGAGATTTTTAAAAGATGTGTTTGGCTCACATGAGTTAAAAATGATCTATTATAGTATAATATACCCTCATCTACACTATGGTATTGAGGTTTGCAGGGCTGCAGCAAAAGTGCATATGAATAGATTATTTATATTACAGAAAAAGTGTATTAGGCTAATTTTTGAATTGGAATATAGACAGTCGCATAAGGATGCATTTAAAAATCATGGAATGCTGTCTACTCTCTTTATGTGTATAAGTCTACATTATGCAGTGAATCAATGAATTTTATAAAAAAATAATGAGATTTATAGCTATAACACTAGGAATAGTAAAGATTATCATAGGTATACCTATAGGTATTTCTATACTTATAGATGTTTATATTCATTGGATGAACTGTAATCAATTGTAATCTTAACAGTATTTAAAGGTAAACTCTTTCAACTCTCGCAAACATGTACTAAAACCTTGTCCTAAGAATAAGTTATGCTTTGTTAACTCTAGTATTCTGACAATGTCTGAAACTTATGTAATTGAGTCTATTGACAGCAATAAATTTATCTTCATCATCATCATCATCATCATCATCATCATCATCATCATCATCATCTTCAATGGTTACATTTCAAGAGTATTCTTCTGGTTGTCTCAATAGCAAATGTGCCCTGAGTGGTTGTGTTGCTGTTTTTACAGTGGAGGATGCCTAGTTGGATGGTTTGATTGATTTATTTACGGACGCTGTTTAACATCTCAGGTCATCAGCATCCTATTCAATTCAGGGCGTGAAACGGCCGACAAATTTTGCTCAGAGACCTCTTCTTTCAGACTTGAGGTTCTTTTTCGTGCCGTAAATGTACAACTCGGGACCCACGGCTTTACTTCCCTTCTGAAGGAAGCCATACTTACGATTTTTATGCCCAAAAAAATCCATTGATCCTGGCCGGGTTTAAACCCGCAATCTTTGGTTTAGAAGGCAAGTATGGTTACCACTACACCACCAGGACTAACTAGTTGGATGGCTTCTGAATGACTTGCTGTTATTACTTGTTCCTGATAAGTTGTCTGAATTTGTGAACTCTGATTGGGAGACAGGAGTAGTGATTTCTGGTTGGCTCGCTCTTTACAGCTTTTTGGAAAGATTTTATATAGTACAGGATTCCAAGTTTTATTTAAATCAAGGTCTTGTTCCTTTTTGTTAAAATTGAGAGTGTGTTTGAAAATCTCTATGGCTTCACAATATAGGCAAGCATGGTAATGCATAGCTTTTGATAATACTGTGATTGAAGCTGTAAGCACAAGTTCTAAAATTTAAATTTACTTAAAATAACAGGTGAGTGACTGGAGACATTATTATAACACAATATGAACCTTTAGACTTAAGACCGTGTGTTACTGATAAAGCAAACTTCCACATTGCCATGTTTGCATATGTCTGCCTTTTTTCCCACCAGGGCAATTCTGTGCATTATGTTTAGCATTTCCTCATTTTTATTTTAAAATTTTATCATATAAAATTTCGTGCAATGGTAATAAACTGTAGAAACAGTAATATGAAAGTACCATTAAGTCTGCTAATATCACATTTTAACTTAAACCTAACTTATGGTTTCATTTTAAGATTGTAAGGACAAAGCACATGTGCCAGTATGCATGTGATCAGAATCTTAAAATTTAATTCCTAGGTTAGGTTTAAGTTTCAAGAGGATCCTTGAGAAACACATATTTGTTTGCATTAGTTTAGGTTAGGTTAGTTTATGAAATTTACCTTAATTCAGTCTTATTGTTCTTATAACATCTTATGAGCTGTGTCTGCAGGCAACATTCAAATCTCGATGGCCATGACTGTAGTTTTATTCATTTAGTACATTTTTTGCTCTTGATACAACCATGATGTCAGCACATTATGTTGCATTTTTACCTTCTTAGTGCTATTTCAGCTGTAAAAGCAGACACATTTTTTTGTGAGGGTGGGTGGCATACATCAACACATCCACAATATCTCCTAAAAATTTTATATTCCCTTTCTTGTTATTTTAAGTAAGTTTCAACTTTCTTCATGTATTGCATACCTATATGCAAGCTTCACCACACTGTATTGTTCTCAAAGTTAATGATATAGTTTCTTTCTTGGAGGGCATGTTCTACCACTGCTGTTTAATGTTTGATTTGGTGACAGCTCTTCTTTTGTTCAGCCAGTTGTGTAGGGCAAGTAATTCAGCAAGTCAATCAGGGGTCATCCAACTGAGCACTCTGTACAACCTGCTCAGGGTGTTGCTGCCAAGATAACAGAAGAATACTTTGAAGATATAACCAATAACAGCTGATGAAACTTCCAGGAAGAGAAGGAGTTCCAGTGAACCATAGTTCTATGGCTTGGAAGTCTTAGTTTATACAAGTGTCATTGGCTCTGAAAGCCTACAATCTCTATTTGCCCGAAATATGTATATGTAATAGCAGCCAATGGCTACAGACATTGGGAAATATCCAGAATCATTTCTGCATTTGGAGTGTACTTATATGGGCCATTTGCAAATTTCTCAGAATGAACCAGAAATTGCAGCAGTGGTTCCAAACCAATTACTTTAACAAAATTTGCCATCTTCCATAGAAACATATGTGCGATAACTTTTCTCTTGGTGAAGGACTCTTTGCTGCAGTGAGGTGCAGGTGCAGGAAGGTATCATCTGGTTGACAGATGGGAGAGTGTCGGTAGAGTTACTTATGTAGTCTTACCACTAGGTCCAATGGATCCCTGACCAAAGACAGGTATGTCCTGCACACATAATGGAGGTTGTAAATGGGTGAAGTAATTGCCAATCTTAAAAATCTGGTCCCTACATAAAAAAAAAGAATAGTATACCATAGTCAATGCACCATGAGAATATATCCTAAAGTATATCATTCTGGAGGTAAAACAGTCCCCTAATTGGATATCCAGGTGGGGACATCTTTGGTAAATCTCATAAAAATAACTGCAATTCTCTAAGAATTCTACAGTGGAATGCAGGAGACATCTCATTTGACAAATCATTATAAACAAGAAATTAAAAAAACATGCTGCAGAAAAGAAATGGAACTCCCTCCTCTCCAACCTAGATATAATCCTACTAGGACGACGAAAATCAGCAGTTGCAGCTTTTAGACCAATTACAAATCATGACTATTTAGTAAACTGTCTATACAAGCTACGAATTCTAACTTAACCATTATGCCTCTTATGCAACACTCAAGAAGAGATAATGAAGCTTACCTATAATGCTATAATGCAAAAGTATTGGAAAGCAAAAATTTTAATGGCTTTATTGCCAGATGCAAGACATTAAACTACTAAATTCGTTGTGAGGAAGGGTATGACAACAATAGAAATTCCCAGAGACATAACAAAATCACAAGGGGACTCTGCACCATCATTTTAAACTGTTTTAAGTATAAACAGTCATGATAGTTTGGAAGATGACCTGTGTAGAGGACTCAAAATTTGTCACCATATTGGAAATTTTTAAAAAGTGAATGACACAAGAGTCACTAGATAAGTATTGAGACAACAATTAATGAATACTCTTGGAAACATTTTATTTATCCCAGTTTCTCTCAAGTATTCCCCGGGGCACTGTATTCAGCGTTCCATCCCCTGGAACCACTTCTGGAAGCATCCATGCTACTCAGTTTCCAGCATTGCAGCTAACTCATTGTATGCTGCAACCCCTTTTCAGAGCTAGAAAATCAGTGATTTTGAAGTTGGTTCTTCACATTAGAGAACAGGAAGAAATCGCATGGTGCCAGAACAGGATTACAGGATGTATGAGTCATTAGTTTTGCCTCAGTTCCTTGCAGAAACTTATATTAGCTGTGTGAGCTGATGCATTGTCATGATGCAACAAAATGTCCATTAGTCCTGTCTTTGGATGCTGTTGCATTACTGAAACACTTTCAAAAGGCAAACTTTTTCATACTGTTTTGCAGTAACGTTCTATGATTTTCAAGTACAATGGTTGCCATGTGACCACTTATGGAGAAGATGCAACTATTTTTTTTCCCAACTCCTTGGCCTCTTGACTTTGGCTGGTGGTTGGCCATAAGGGAAAACCCAAACTGCTTCAGGCAAATTATGGGGCACCCATCTTGAAGAAATTATTTTACATGAAGAATGGTTGAAACATTTGGCAAACTAATTGGTAATGCCAGCTGAGTGTCCTCGTAGGTTAGTCTTGGATCTTCCCTGATCATTGTTTCCACAGAGGTGATGCTTTTCTCAGTAACTATTGTTGTTCTGCCACTCTTGTCTTCATTTTTAAGAGATTGCTGCACACTCTTTAATCCTCCCAACCAGCAGAACATAGTAGACATGAAGGAAAAATGTCCCCAAAAGCACCCTTCAAACACTCAAGTGACTGAGTTTCATTTAAGCCACATTTGAAAACATGCAAAATCATTGCAAGAAAATGCTCCCTCTGAATCTCCATTGTACGTATAAGAACATTCACATTTTCCAGACTTAAAACATAAAATGCAGGAAAATGAATATCACACCTGAGCTCTGCCTTCTACCATGGGAACACCAATGACTCAACCATTTTGAACCAGTAATAAGCTTTCTCTAGGGGTGGCCAATGTTCCATGTCTCAACACCTATCTTATGGTACAGAAGGATCACTGCTTGAAATTGTCAGAAATTGCTGAAGCTATAAACATTTCAGATGAATGGTTATTTCGCATTTTAACAAAGGAGTTTTACATGAAAAAAACTATCTCCACCCTGCAGACACTCAATCAAAAGCAAATCAGAATGCAAAGCAAATATGAGCAAAGCTTAGCATGTTTTAGAGATCCAAATAATTTTACTCATTGATTTATGACCAATGGTCAAACATTGCTGCACCGTTATATACCAGAAACAAAGCACTAAAAGCATTATGATTCTCAACTTTCAAAGTAGATCACTTTTGTGAAGTCGACCAGAAAGTGAATGCCATTAATTCTCTGGGATGATAAAGATATGCTACTGATTGACTATCTTTCTAGTGGAACAATATTATCAGTTCATTTGAACCAACTAAAAGAAAAATAGGTCAGAAATTGCCTAGTTTATCAAAGAAGAAAGTGATTCTTGATCGAAACAATGCTCACCTTCAAACAAGCATTAGTGCAATGATGAAAATTAATGAACTGGGGTACGATTTGCTGCCCCAGATTTGGCTCCACTAAACTTCTATCTCTTCCCAAAGTTGAGAAAATTTCTTGGTGGAAAGAAATGTTCATCTAATGAAGAAATTAAAGTATCCATTAAGGACCTGGAAAAATCTGCCATTTATGATGGGATGAAAAAAGAGCATTCTGCCAAGTGAGGCTATTTTGAAAGATAAGAACAACTTCAAGAGTCAGCCTTTCTATTATGCTTCATTCCGAGAACTTTTAAAACAATTCTCATATTTTCAATATGGAAGGTTGCCCCATTTAAGCTTGGATGATTCTGAATCACTCTCCCATTCCTTCCAGTGGAACATGCTTATGAGTGCTATTGCATAGATTCATAGTATGTACCTACAGTCTGCTGGCACTATAATGGCTTCAAAACTTGCTGATTTGTGGCAGGGGTACATTGTGTGGTTTTACACATGCTGGTTACAGCTTTTGATGGTGATAGAAAGGTGTAAAGAGAAAGATCTTACCATAAGTAAGTCTTGTGTGGACCATATCAGCTGCACAAAAATGGATTCCAATTTGAGTCCCAATCTGCAAAAAAATAACAAAAAAAGGGGCACAACCAGCACAACCTAAAGCCTAGTAGCCAAGGCAAGGGTAGTAGTGACACAAGAAAACACTCCAACACAAAGAAGCATTGCCAGCCACATTGGAAAATCTAAAATGATTGTATCTTATTCCCCATAGTTCTTTATCTTTTACTGGTTCATAAATTCCGTTCATAGGATAATCCACAAAAATTTGGGACTAGAACAGTGCATAAAGCATGTGGGCACATCTTGAAAGAACAGCATATCAGAGAATGTTTTACCAATGCAAGAAAACTGTATGAACACCACCTGGTAAGTAAAAATTGGCAATGGATGGTTTCTTTGGATGAAGCATAAATTTATCTAGATGACACAAACAAACTCCTCCATCAAGTGGGCCAAAAGGGGTGCTCCTACTTCATCCGGGAAAACAAGGAAAAGTTTTCCAAGCGTTCATGGTGGTTGCAGATTATTGTGCTCATGGGAAACTTAATATTCACAGAGCTGCCAAAAATGTAAAAATTAATGCAGCCTACTGCCAAAGCAATGTCAGGTACCCAATTTTTGATGAAGATATTACCAATTGTATGGGAGGCTGCCCCAAAAGTTTGGCTCTGCGTGGATAAAGCATTCAGCCACACTTCTTGATCATCACAGGAAAACTACCACTGGAAAGCTGTGGAAATGGCATCAACATGATACTGTTTAAAAGGTTTCTTGTGAAGTCACCAGATGCCTCACCAATAGATTTTTGAGGATTTGGTCTGCTGAAACAGCATCTTGTTTCTCGACTTGCCACCACGATTGAGGGTGTCTGGAAAGTCTGCCAGGAGTGGGCTAACATCCTCCTTCCTCTTCTATGGCACAGTCTTCTACAATGGAAATTGCATTGCAGAGCAATTGTTCAAAGTCATCAACATCAACATGAATGCAATTAGTAGTGGAGGAAAGGAATCTCACCATGAAAGTAGGTAAGTAAAAACATCCAAGCTTAAGTGGGGCAACTCTCTGTAGAACTTTGCATCAATTACTGCAGTTAAGCAGAGCTCATTTTCATATCTAACTGATTGTTATTTTACTGTTAAAATTTTTTTTGTGTAGCTCCTACTGCAGCAGCAAAATTGCTGGATGTTTGTTCTTTCCTCCACTCGGAAACAATATATATGCCAAACCCAACAAGAAGATCTTAAGATTATAGATCTTAATAAAATTAATTATCTTTTTCAAAGTTGCTGAAGATTAACAAGAGTTTAATTTCAATATTAATTCAATTTGAAATCTAAAACAGTAAAACATGTATTAATAATCTACAAAATATTTAGAACACACTTCATGGCTTCATTCATTGGAAATTTACTCAGGACATGTTTCATGGGTACTTGTCCACATCCTCAGTTGTTAAACAATTCCAGTTAACATTGTCCAACAGGATGTGGGCAAGTGTCTGTGAAACAAGTCCTGAGTAAATCTTCAGTAGATGAAACCTCAAAGAGTGTTCAAAATATAACAAATTATTTATGAGGAAGTCACTCAAATTTCACTAGTTTTATTCCACTTACTTGGATATGTTTCAAAGGCAAATTTCCTTCATCGTCGCCATGGTTCCACTGTCAGTTTTCCAGCATGGTATTAAGATGTCCTTCTTTGGATTTTATAAACTTTTTGATGAGGTTGCTGTTGTTTGGAAGATCAAAATTAACTAAATTTTCTTTATTTTCGTTCAAGAATATACTTTCCACACCAATAATTCTATGGGTTTTTGAAGAGCTTTTAAGAGTTTTGGTTCATTTTGGAACTCATGTTTTTTTTTGCCAGAAATGGAATGCTACTGTTGATTTTTCTTTACGCTTATATTTTACACTTATTAAGTGTTCCACCTATATATTTATTATTGCACTCTTTGCAGATGATTTCAAAAATGCCTGATTATTTTCCTGGTGGGATTCTGTCCTTTGCGTTGGTTTTTAGGAGGTTTTTCAAACTGCATTTATTCACTGGAGCCAAAATAATGTTGGCCTCTTTAAAAATCTTTTGAAATTTTTGGTGTGCCCATGGATGGAATGTAAATTTTTTATATATCTGCTCTCCTTTGTACCCTTTCAGTGTGGTGATTTCTTTTATTTGTTTTTCGAATTTTTCTATCTTTTTCTTGATCAGATCTGTTGTGTAGTCATTTTTCTGTGCTATATCCATGATTTTTTGGTTCTCCCATTTGTATTCTGTCTCATTCATTGGTAGGTTTGTTAATCTGAATGTGAGGCTATTGATTATAGATAGTTTATGTTGTTTTGGGTTTGTGGCTGTTGCTTTTTATATAATTATCCATGTGGGTATCTTTCCTGAATATGCCAAATTCCAGTATGTTATCATATTTTATAATTTTTATATCCAGGAAAGGAAGAACCTTGTTGTTCTCCATTTCCATTGTGAATTTTATGTTGCTGTCTTGTAGGTTTAGTAGTTTTATTGCGTCATCTTTCCATTTTTCATCTACTATTGCAAAGGCATCATCAACATAATGATACCAACATTTGTATATATGTGGGAAAGCCTCTACCAATTTTGTTTCCAGGAGAGGCAGTTTGAAAAATCTCCTAAAAACCAATGCAAAGGACAAAATCCCACCAGGAAAATAATCAGGCATTTATGAAATGAGCTGCAAAGACTGCAATAATAAATATATAGGTAAAACAAAAAGGAACATTACCATATGGTTTAAGGAACACATGAGAAGTGTAAAATATAAACATAAGGAAAAATCAGCAGTAGCATGCCATTTCTGGCAAAAAAAAAAAACATGAGTTCCAAAATGAACCAAAACTCTTAAAAGTTCTTCAAAAACCCATAGAATTATCGGCGTGGGAAAGTACATTCTTGAACGAAAATAAAGAAAATTTAGTTAATTTTGATCTTCCAAACAACAGTAACCTCATCAAAAAGTTTATAAAATCCAAAGAGCGACATCTTCATACCACGCTGGAAAGCTGACAGTGGAACCATGCTGACGATGAAGGAAATTTGCCTTTGAAACATGTCCAAGTAAGTGGAATAAAACCAGTGAAATTTGAGTGTCTTCCTCATAAATAATTTGTTATATGATACTATATTTCACTGTGAAAATCCCAAACTATTCAAATCAAATTTATATTAAAGTGTTCAAAACATTTCAACTCAGAAGAGATTATCAAAGTTTAATATTACACATTTCACAAAAATTTGCATTTTTAATTTAAAATATATGTTTTCTCACAATCTTGATGTCCTGTTTTACTTCAGAATAAACTTGAAATATGCTCTAATACAAAAAAGAAACTTCAAACTTATGGGGAAAATGCATAAATTCTGTAAACCCAAACTGCATTTTTTGTTTTTTCATTGTAATAGACATATATTAATAAACATGTTTCAACAGCATATCCATGTCAGCAATGTTTCTTTACATGAGATATTTTTGGCTTTGCTTTTAAATCAAGTAAGTGAATATTTAACAAAGGCATTGCTTTTAAAACTTTTTCCTCTGCATCCTAAAGTCTTCTTAGAATAGTACTATTAACCTTCACTTTACTATTTAATTTTCTTTAAACTATTAAAATCTCTTAAAAGATTTACTATTTTTTCCAAAAAACTACACGATCATTTTCTGAAAATAGCAGCTGTATTTATGGAACTTTTACCTACAGTAAGAATGATATGAATGTGTGACTAAGCATTTCACAAAATACTTAACATTTGTTCTTGAGACCTATATTTTCCAAGATTTCTTAAGAAAATTATATTTTACTTAGCTTTCATTTTTTAAAATAAAACTGTGAGGTAAATAAGAGATGTTAGAATTAAAGTATATCATTTAAAAATGAAACAGATAAGCATATGTGAATATATGAAATAACAGACACCAAACAGTATGGTCTAAAGCTTGCAAGGAAGAATTTTACATCTTTTAAATATCTTTGGTCTATAAATGTTATATCTGATTAAGGTGTATCCTGATTTAGAAAGAAAAATGGCCTCATACTTTATTAAAATGCTATTAAACACTCTGAAAGATATGAATATGGCACAAGTAATTTTTCTTGCACGTATACATCATATCTAACTGCTAATTAACTGCAATTTCATAAAAAGCAAAGTATCAAAACTGTCACTGGAATGGTATGCGCTTAACATACTTTGATTTAATAAGAAAACATATGCTGAAATTACTAATACAAAAGTGCTACAACACACAAAATCAGTATAACAAAAAAGTAAATGACTAACACAAAACAATAAATATTTAACTATCAGTCACTTTTGAGACCATAATTTCCCACTTCACAGGAACGCACCAATGCCCATCTTTGTCGGCGTTGATTGATATCTGGAAGTCCAGGCCTAGAAAATGTTAACATCAATAATTAAAAATAGTCTTATACTAAATTTCAGTAAACATTTACTCTTTAGTATTCCAAAGATAAAAATAAACTATGTTACTAAATAAAAGTAATGTTAGAATTTTTTAAAAACATATTTTTTTATAAATTTTCTTATCAGGTACAATATAAAGCAAACAATTCTTTCTATAAAAATATTTATTGTACTTCATATCATTATTAAAAATAATTTTTGTGTGCATGATTTGTAGAGTGGGAAAAAACTTATCATGTATTATTTAAACAATCTCTTCTGATCAAACTATTTAACATACTCTTTATGACGTAACTTACTGGAAATTTACTCAGGACATATTTCATAGACTCTTGTCTACATCCTCAACTATTAAATGATTCTTGGATCATTCATAGAAGTTGTGATGGTAGGTGTCTGGGTTGATTCCTGTGGTCTTGTGATAAACTTGAATAAAGAGCTGTCTGCTTTTAGGATGTTGAAACTCATTAAGCTTTGCTCATGTTTTTTTTTATATATATAAATCCTTTCTCATATGTTTAATTCCTTTGGTTGATGAAGCGTTTTTAATAACTTTATGCTTTATTCTATCTCATGGTTTTTATTCCAAAAATGTGCTGCCACTACTGATTTTTCTATTTGCTTGTAACAAATGTTTCTCCAGTATTCCTTTAACTAATACTATATTTCTCTTTGTTTTTCTTACATAGATTTTTTCACAATTCTGACAGTTAATCTAGTAAATTTGAGTTTTTTCTCTTTGGGCCTAGAATCAGTTTTGTTTAATTTCAATAAATTTTTTACATTATCGGTTTTGAGGTGCTAAGATGATAATTTACTGCTTGAAAATTTCTTATTGGCTAATAGATTGTGCATAAACTTATTAAACATTTTTTCTCTACTAAATCCCTAAGAGTTGTGATTTGTAAAGTTCTTCTGCGATTTTGGAATTTTTAAATTTTTTTTAATCATCTGTTTGCTAAACCCATTTGATTTAGCTGCTTCTATTATGTGTAGATATTCATTTTTGTATTCTTCTTTATTCAATGGTACATTTACTAATCTGTATATCATACTGTTGAATGTTTAAGTGATCTTCTGCAATTGAACTATGGGCTTTGATGTAATTGTCTGTATGCTTGTTCTTTCTGTAGATACCAAATTCAAGTTTTTTATTACATTATCTTCAGATCAAAAAATAGCAACTTATTTTCTGTTTCAGTTTTGGCAGTTAACTTAATTGAAGGTTCCTGTAGGTTTAAAAGTTTTAAAAAGCATCTTCCCATGCTTTTGTTTACTTTGGCGAACACATCATCTGCATATCTATAACAAATTTTAAAAATGTGAGGGAAAGCCTTAGTGATGCGATGTGCATCTCAAAATAGCTCATAATTAATATTGAAATTATATTACATTTTTCCCCCTATACCTTTATCTGGGAAAAATACAGTATTTTATGAGTAGTATCTTTCAAACTTTCCACATTATATCATGTAGTTTCATCTCCTGCTAGGTGGCATAATGAATTAACTTTCATAATAAAATTTCTAAGTGACATGTATTATAAACACCATCAGACTGCCTAGAGTCAACCAATTTGTATATACTTGAGTTACCTCAGAGCAAATATATACTGGTAATGTAAATGCAAATTCAAATTGGTGGTTTCACGGAATTAAAGATGAAAGGGGCGAAAAATTAGAAGAAATAATTTCCAAGTACATTTAACTGTCAAAAACAAATCTAATAACTTACCAGCCTTTGAGAGCAGTGCAACTGCCAACCTGGATGTAACCTTGTGTAACTTAAAATCAAACCATTAAGTATTAAATTGGAAAGTAGGACAGAATATATCCTAGAGTGATCATTGCCTAATATACTTTAATTACTGCATTGGTCAACCTAGTGACGATGTAAGAAGAGGGGAAAAAATCTACAACTTTAAATAAGTCAATTGGAACTTACTAGAGAATTTAAAATTGCAGTATGAACGGAAATATTTTGACAGGGATGCTTATAACTTAGTCTGCACAATACAAAAAGCTATACAAAAATCTGTTCTGACCTTAAAGCCTAGAAACTTGTATGATAAAATATGGACTGATACACTAAAAAAGCTAGAAGTGAAATGAGGAAAGTTGGAAGAATTTATCAAAAATAGATATAAGAAACCATTACAGGAAACCAGGAAAACTTCTTGACAAAACTTTGTCAAGAGCAAACGAGACCAATATATGGGGAATACCCTATAGGATAATCATGGAAAAGGTGAAAAAAGCCAGAAATTTTAACTACTTTAAAAAAGGACAATGGTGATATGACCACAAACTGGCAAACTTCAATAAATGTTCTTTTTGATAAATTATTACCTCAGGATAACAAAAGTATCAATAGCCAAACCCATATTCCAAAGAGAATTGAAATGAATATCACTCATAACAACAATAGATTAATGTTTCCATTTGACATTTCTGAAATTAGATTAAGTATAAGAAATCTAAAAAAGAAAAAAAGCTGCAGACCCAGATGCAATTATAAATGAAGTAATAGTAAATCTTGAAGATATTATTACACCATTTTTATTTAGACATTTTAATGATTGTATTTGGAAGGCATGTTTGTCCCACTATTGGAAGGAAACCAAAGTCATAATTCTTAAAAAGAGTGCCAACAAAGATCCCAAAGAGTGTAAATCACATAGACCAATCTGTCTGCTAAACAACTTAGGCAAAATTCTACTGAAATTAGTATGTAAGAGAGTGAAAGAATTTAGAATTATGTTGAACAACAACCAGTTTGGTTATAGAAAAGGTAAATCAATGGAAGATGCAATTAGTCAGCTAATAAATGTGATAAAATTGTCCAATTTAAAATATGTTATTGGCATTTTAATTGATATTCCCAGAGCCTTCGACAATCTATGGTGGCCTGCATTGTTCGAATGTTTGCGGGAGAAAGGATTCTCCAAGTGTTTATATGCAATGTTAAAAGATTATTGTAAAAACAGAAGATTATATATTAGAGGTATTGAGAATAATATATACAGCGAAATTACAAAGGGATGTCCCCAGGGTTCGATCCTAGGTTCATTGGAATATTGTCCTAGAAACTCTATTAGATGAATTGATAAATGATGACCATGTTAAGCAAACCATTGCTTATGCTGATGATGTTTTGTTTATAATAGAAGGTGAAAATAGAAATGAAATTGCTATCCACTTAATAAACAAATTAAAGGATTGATATGGTAGAAATAAAGGTAACCTAAAACGAGACCCAATTTATAAAGTACAATAAACAAAATATCAGAAGACAAAAAAGAAGCAAAATATTTAGGCATATATTTAAATGAGAAATTAAATGCTATACAGAATTTGTTAGAAAAAAATCGAAAAATATTATGATGAAATTGGCAAGAGTAATGCAAATAGCTTTTAAAATCCATTTAATGCTATTACATCTTATCACACAAGCGTTTTTACCTCTGTAATTACTTATGGGACAGTTGTATGAGTGACAAGGATGAATGATGTCAACATTAAAACTCTTCTTAGATGCTGACAAAGAAAGATTTTATTAAGATTCACGGGAGTGTACAGTACCTCCTCCATTCTAGGTCTATTAGCATCAACAGGAATATGCATTGAATTAAATTAAAGGGTACAATTTTTTGGTTTAAGAAAAGAAATCTAGACAGAGACTGAATAATTGGCAGGAATGTAATAAAGTAGAGAAATAAAAAATAATCAAAACAATAGTGGTAACCGGAATGGGACATGTAGAGGTAGGTAGAAGAACCTATCAGTTATTTAAGAATATTTCAGAAAGATTATGAATTAAACATATTCAACCAACTAAAGGAATGATACAGTACCTAACTGGACAAGGTTTATACAAAAAGTATTGGAAAAAAATAAACAAAACAGGAATAATATATGTGATCTCTCTAATCTCTGTAATCAAAAAATCAATTATATAAAATTAATGATTTGAACAATAACAATAATATCCATTCGACTATAATTAAACAACAAGGACAGACTGGTGACCGAAGGGAAGTACGGAGACAGCAAAGGGAAGATTCAGGAGTAATTTGTGTGTGAAGATCCAGGTAGGAGTAGAAGGGATCAGATGATGCATTGGAGAGCCACAGAGGGGAAGAGAAGAGGACGAAGTATGGAAACTATGAAGGAAGAAATGAAGGTTTATAAAATGGTGAGTGTAAGCTTGTGGTGTATGGTGAATAAATTGCGTAGTTATTGATTAGTTTAATTGAAGGCTTAAATTGATTTCGGTCATAATTTAAACACTTAGGAGTGAAGTGAAGATAAGTGAGGTGTAGTTTTGGATGAAAGGTGACAATGGAATTCAAGTGAACAAAGAAAAGTGAACAAGGTGAAAGTGATATAAATAAAGTGCAGTAGAATAGTTATAACATATAAATATTTATAAATCAATAAAATTGATAAAGGAAATACATAAAGTACAATTTTAATTTAGGGGTGCTGATTACCAGCATTATAACTGTTGGTTTCAGACAGATGGTAGTTTAATTTTAGTTTTGGTAGTTTTAGCTTCAGTTTTTAGCTTTAAATTTAAGTTTTAGTAGTTAAAACCAGTTACAGAATTGTTTTAATGTTTTAATTTGGCGTTGTTTTATTCATTTGTGTTTTTGTTAATATTTTTTTTTAATAGTTATGATATAATCTGTACAAATAAGAATAAAAAATGTAAGAGAGAAGAAAAAATATAACATAGAAACTGTAATATATGTCCTGGTATAGGCATCTAGGTGCCAGGATGGCATATTGCAGATTTTTTTATTATTATTATTATTATTATTATTATTATTATTATTTATATACTTGGGTCAATACTATCTATTAATGCAAGCTGTAGCGGAGAGCACAACTTCATGAATCAGTCATGTAGCAACATGATTCCCAAATTCCGTAAACATAAATTACCCTCTCCACACAGTAACTATTATCCTACCCCTCCCAACAGCTAACAATAAATTCTTAATTAGCTGGTGAATCAATTTAATACTCTTATGCTCCACTTACCATTGAATTCTACCGAACATGTTTCACAGGCCCTTGCCTGCATCATTAAAATATGTATAATATTATTCTTATTCATTACAACAGTAGATAATAGTATATTAATACATCAACCTTCATTAAAGAATGATACTGAATTCCAGTGTGGAGCCAACCACAAGAGGTAAATGGGCACAAAATCAGTCGCAATGCATACCTTGATAAGAGCAAAAATCATTACACTCTAGTAGCTCCTTGTGAGAAGACAAACTATAGAGACATGGCAGAAAAATGTGGAGATTTTTCTAAAGCGATTTTGGAAATACAAAATAAAAAGATATAAATTAGGCAAGCATAAAAAAACATGGGATTCGAAGGACAACTTGGGGAATAACATTGCAGGATGTCATTTTGGAAAGCATGGAAAACTCCCAATCTGCCTTGAACATGAAGAAGTAATATTAGACCACTTTTAGTTGTATCTGAATGGGGATTTCCTTTTCCAAAATTTGATCTGAGTTCTACCAAAATATTATCTAGACAAATGTGGCAACATAATGAACATTTTAAAAAATAATATCCCCAGTGGGCAGTAAGTTTCATCATGCAAAATCCCATTCTGTCTACAAGAATTGTATTCATAAAATAAAATTTTACAGTTACAAAATTTGTCCCTGCAAAAATGTTTCCCATAGTGGTTGACTCAAACCATGTGAAATGGAGATTATGTTCAGCATCGTTTTTATATGTCTGATCAACTCATGCCTGTATTGTGATTTGAGTCAATTGAACATTTTATCCCTCATATTTGTGTATTTTTGTAGCATTTATATTTTTTCTCTCATCAATTCTATACAGAAAACTCATATAATAAATGCAAAGCAGCATGGTCCATCATAAATTCCATAACAGGTAAAAATAGCAAAATTGGTATATATGAAAAAATAACTGCTGACGATTTCAATATTTTTTTTACACATTCAATTGAAGACATAACTTTTCAGGTAAATTCTTGTACAGACACAGCAATGAGTTTCATACATGATGTGCAACAAATGAATGATAATGAATGTTTGTACTTAAAGAGGTAACATGTAAGGAAGTTGAACAAGTGACCAAAAAGCTTAAAAGCTCAAAAAGTAGGGACTGACATTTCAAATAATTTCATTAAAGATTAATACAGTATATCGTAGTTCCATTAACTTTTTGTATAAATAGATGTTTCAATGAAGGTGTTTTTCCAAAAGTTCTAACATTTTTGAAAGTAATACCAATATACAAATAGGATGATGGGGAAAATGTGAGTAGCTATTTCACTAATTCCTACAATATCAAAAATTATTGATTGCTTGCTAAAGAATCAATTACAAGATTTTTTTGAAAAACATAATTTATTTTTTAATAATCAATTTGGATACCGGAGAGGGAAATCGACTATATTGGCTGCTGAGCATTTGTAGAAAAAAATCTATCAAGGTTTTGAAGAAGGTAATTGGGCACAGGGAACCATTTTTGTGATCTAAGTAAAGCTTTTGATTGTGTGCAACATGATATTTTATTCAAGAAACTAGAATTCTATGGGATAAAGGAACAAAGTTTAAATATATTTAAATCTTATTTAGAGGATCGCAAACAGCTAGTAGCATATGGAGGATAGTACTCGCTCGGTACTGGGACTACTATTTTTTTTTTTGATAATGATAAATGATGTATCAAAATGATATTCCTGTCATACAGTTGTTTGTGCAGATGACACATCGTTCCTTAATGTAAATAAAGATTTCAAGTCACTGTCACAATCTGTAAATGAAACTGTACAAAAAGCTCAGCTTTGGTTTAGAAGCAATGGTTTTTTTATGAATGCAAACAAATCATAAAATATAATTTTCCCTAAAAAATATAGACACTCTCTGTGACAATGTGAAATTTCTTGGCATGATAATTGACAAGCATCTATCCTGGAATCCTTACATAGATTTTATATGTAGTAAGTCATCATGCACTGTATTCCTACTAGCAAACCTAAAAAAGGCTGTCACTAAAGATTTTGTTCGTATGGCTTACTTTTCGTTCTTTCAAAGCATTTTTAGGTATGGCTTAATGTTATGGGGTAGTAAGCCAAGGATAGCAGAAGTGCTAAACATTCAAAAAAAGTTATTAGAATATTAACAAAATCTAAGAAAACTGAACATTGTAAGCCACTATTTGTACATCTAGAAATTCTTACAGTTATTAATTTATATATTTAAGATGTTTTGGTACATATTACAGAGAATTTGCAAATTTATAATGTAAGGGTTGAAATACACACATATAACACATGTAACAGGAACAGAGTAGATATGCCATATCATAGGTTCCAGAAGACCTCTGGATATTACAAACTAGCAGGAATAAAACTTTTCAGTTCACTTCCTTTAGAAATAAGTGCTGTAAATATTCAGTTATTCAAAGAGAGATTATATAAATGGTTAATTAAACATCTTTCTACAGCATACAAGAATTTGAAGTAGAAAATAAGAGTAACATGAAATAACAAAAGTTACAATGCATATAATGTAAATAAGCTGTCTTCATCCATAGACATTAAGCCGCTTTCTCCTTTTTTTTTTTTTGACAAAGCCTATTGTAATTACCAAATGGTGAATAAACTACTACCACAACCACTACTACTACTATCCTGAAAACCTCCCCAAGTTTTTCTCTACCATGAGAGATTAATTCCTCAGGAGGTACTTAACTTGTAATTCTACATACATTTTTGCCCCAGGCTCCAAGTTTGAACTACCAACTACATAGGGGTCAAGCTAGAAGTCTGAGCTAAAAGTATTCATAGCTTTACAAGTCACCTCTTAAGGAATATATCTCTCACAGTACAGAAAAACTTAGGGAGATACCTGGGACATATAGAATCAGATGAGAGGGGTTCATTGTTTCATGCTTGGAGGACATATTAGCTCTGTTAGTTAAAGCATTAGCATGGAAGGCTGAGGATTCATGGTTCGAATCATAGCCATTGCCATGATTCTTCTCTTCCAAATAATATCCTGTATACTTCTGTGTGAAAGAACTTTTTCTAGAATAAACATAAAAAGAGGATATTTGTATTGAAAGTAAATAGTATATTCAAATCATATTGTTATATTAATTACTGTGATTTGTGTTTTTGTTAGTCTTAATTTGTATTAATTGTAAATAGAATATTCAAATCATATTATTATATAAATTACTGTGATTTGTGTTTTTGTTGGTCTTAATTTGATTAATTGTAAATAGAATATTCAAATCATATTATTATGTTAATTACTGTGATTTGTATTTTTTGTTAGTCTTATGTAAAGTAATGGAAAATGACCTGGGACATTACAAATATATTTTGAACAATTTGCCAATGATTTCCATAGGCATATTATTATATTTTATTACACTACATTCCTATGCATTCATTATGAAATATGTTGCAAAGTGATATATCAATGTCTCATTTAGTATAGAACTAATAATAACTGCATTTAACATATACTTAACACTCTGGGTATATAACAGGTTCCAGCGATTCTAGTGTTAAAGGATTTACCCACTTTACTCACTCATCTGAGAGATGATTCTGTTAAACTAAAGCAGACCAATACAGGATGGCAAAGTGCAAAAAATAAAGTTCGCTTAGGTAATAAAAGAAATTTATTTCTCTTCTCCAACTTGACTTAAATTATTGAAATTTACTTACAGTTTCTGAGATGCAGAAGATAGAAGGAACCTCCAAATTGTCCAACCCACCAGAGATAGCAGGAAAATCAACCACATAAATACAATGTGCCTGAAAAGAATAGGTAAAGATTTTATGAGTAAGACCTTTCTTTAATGGTTTACCAATACAGAACCGTTAATCAGTTTTGTTGTTAGGGTTGTTTAATAAAGAATGATTATAATTTTTTTTGACAGCAAAATTTGACTCATCCTCATAATTTTAAAGATCTAATCCCAAAGAAATCCTCATTGGATGCAATGCACCTGTCCCTGCCAATCTTCAAAAACTTGCTGGAAATCATTTTTGACTGGTCCTTCAGAATCACTTTTTTGATTTATTTGCAGACGCTCTTTAACATCTCAGGTCATCAACATTTTAGAATCGCCTCTGCAGCCTTCACCACTGCTTCTGGTGAAGGAAAATTACTCCCACAAAGGTGTTTATTCAATATGGGGAAAAGGAAAATTTCACATGGGGCTAAATCTGAACTATAGGGAGGAAGAGGGATGAACTTCCTATTTATTTTTGTGGGATATTCAGCAACAATAATTGTGATGTGCAATCATGCATTATCATGGTGCAAAATTCAGCTTCTTGCATGTGATAGGCCTTGCAGGCCTTCTCTGTAGTATTGCCCAGTTACAGCTGTGTGTGCAGGTATGAAATGCTAGTAAACCATTCTTTGAATATCAAAAAGACCATAACTTTTCCAGCAGAAGCAACCACATTTGCTTTATTTGGTATCGGTGATCCCTCACATAGCTTTGCTGTTTGCTCTCAGGATTAAAATGATGCAGCCAAGCTTCACCAGCAGTGATTATCTTTGAAAGAAATTTTGATCATCCTATAACATCATCTTCAACTGCATGCAAACCTGCACAAAAATGTCCTGTTGTTTGGGAATCAGCAGTCTTGAAACTTACCTTGCATAAACATATCTCATATGCAACTTTTCCATTACCAACAACGTGGGTGACACCCTGTGAAATTCTTAGTTTCTTTCTTTTCTTTTTTTTTGAGTAGTGTTTAACACTCGTTTTTACTACTGGGCACCACAGGCAGTGGACACTGATGATACATGTAATAAAATGATACATTGGGAAAGGATATTTTTTTTTAAGGAAGGAAGCGTTCCAGGCCTAAGTTTAGGGTACCTCCCCGGCATTTGTCAGTACGAGGATTGAGGAAAACCTGGAAAAAACCCAGTCAGGGAGGACGGTCCTGGTGGGATTCAAACCCCAGACCTCCCACTCATGAGTCCGCGCCTTAATTACCTCAGCCACTCGTCGCAGTTTCTCTGTTCCTGAAAGTGTTATTAATGTTATTTGATAAGTTTCTCTCACTTCTCTTGCAGTGTTAATGTTTTGTTCCATTAGGGCACAAACTGGAATGCAGGGTCCATCTTCCTTTGAAATTGATTGCCTCCCCTCTTCAAACATTTTAAACCATCTTCAAGCTGTGCTACAGAGAAAAAAAAAATTCTCCATAGGTTTCCTGTAACATTGCTTAGGCCTCAGCTAAAGGTTTGTTGAGATGAAACAAAACTTCAGAGCAGCATATTGCTTAATGTACATTACCTCTACTTTGCTGTATGTGGGACTGAGCAGGTTTCAACTTGCACACCTCTCACAGGCTGGTAACGAAAGTGATAACAATTAAACTAGTACTACATGTGTATTATGCATTAAACTAATAAAATATAGTAAAGCTAAATTTTAGTGCAAGAAATTATGCCTGTAAAAAATTATGATCATTCTTTAATGAACAACACTCATATTTCATCAAGGACCTTAGCTACTTACTAGTATGGCTAGTGCAGGGAGGATACAGTATTTAAAATATTCTAGTATACTTACTTATGAGGTGTTGCAATGCTGCAGCTAAATGCTCAGACTGTTAATATTACAACAAAATAACTTGGACTAGGATACTTAGATGATTTTTTTACAGTGGTACTTCACTAATCATTTTATTTTTGGATATGTTCAAATGCAATTGCATCCATTATTGGCTACTTTTTCCAACTGCTGTTTCCTTGCTGCTTGTTAAGCCATCTCCTCTCACTTTCATTGTTTGCTTGATGAATTCCCAAATGAGACCATCATCTGGTGAAATTTTAAAATTCAATGACTGTTGTTTGTTCTTGTATGACAATCATTTGAAAAGTTCTCAAATGAAGTGCAGAATAAAGACTATCTCATTTTAAGTTATTCATTTTTCTCCACTAATGTGCTTTGTTCATTGGCATTCTATAGCCTTTACTCCATGACAGAAATAAGAGTCCAGACTTGCAGATTGCTCCTCAATTGATGCCTTTAAGTTCTTCATCACATATAAATTTCTTTTCCGGAACTCTCTCAGCTTAGAGAAGAGACTAAAGTTCAATGTAACAAAATTTGAGAAAAAGGCAGACTTGGTAGCAAATCACAGGCCCAATCATTAATTTTTGCCATTGTGATGAACAGGTGTTAGGCAAACAGTCTTGATGCTAGATCACTTTCATCTTTGATAAACTTCATCTTTACTGGTACATATTTGCCTTTAGTTAATCTAAAAGATTAGCACATCATACTCCAGTCATAGATATTACAGTAGAAAATAGCCCATCAGTACGATAACTTTAGCATCCCCGAAAATTTATCTTTCCCACCGTTCACACATTTGGCTTTTTTTGACAGAGGAGAATCACGATGCTTCCATTGTGTAGTAGTAGTGCACCCATGTTTCATCATTGATTACAAATTAATAAATCAGTCTCTGAAAACATGCTAAACTCTGCTCAGAGATTTGCATTCTGATTTGCTTTTTATTGGGTGTCAAAATGTGAAATATCCATTTGCCTGAAATGCCTATAACTTCAGTAATTTCTGTCATCTTTAGTTGGTCATCCTTGAGTAATGTTTTTCAACAATTTCTGATATGGTGGCAGATTTTGGCCATGCACTACCAGTTAATCCTTCAGAGTTTCACAACTATTTTTGAACTTAATGGTTCACATGGAAACAGTTGAAAAAGACAGTCGTCAAGTTGGCTGAAAATGGAGAGGATGTCTCTTTGAAACCGATCTCACCATATTTAAAAGTAAATTAAGCATAAGAGTGTGTTAGAAGACAGATTACATAGAATTTACATTTAACAAGCTTTAATGTGGGAGTTCAAAAGTAAATGAAGCATAAGAGTGAGTTAGAAGACAGATTAGATAGAGTTTACATTTAACCATTTTTTTAAAAAAATTTCTTATAATTTTTCGAAAGTTCTTAAAAGAAGTATCTTTATGTTTACTTCACCACCACCTGTACATTGATTGATTGATTTATGGACGCTCTTTAACATCTCAGGTCATCAGCATCCCATTCAACTCAGGGCGTGAAACGGCCGACAAATTTTGCTCAGAGGCCTCTTCTTTCAAGCTTGAGGTTCTTTTTCATGCCGTAAATGTACGACACGGGACCCATGACTTTACTTCCCTTCTGAAGGAAGCCATACTTAGGATTTTTACCCCCGAAAAAATCCATCGGTCCTGGCCGGGTTTGAACCCACGATCTTGGATGTAGGAGGCAAATATGGTAACCACTACACCACCTGTATTGTAATCAAGAATCCTTATAGAACAATTTTAAATAAGCTCTCCTTTTCCTATACACATCCCTTTTATACAAATTTGTTTTCCGTATTTCTTTATTTATTTTCGTCCTCATATTTTTTTGTAATTTATATTTTTGGGTTCAATTTATTAATATATATTGCTATTCTCTGTCCATTATGGTAGCCTGTGATTGCAGGGAACTATTATTATTTTGTCAATATATAATATTATGATGGAATTTAAAAAACATTGCTTACTCAGCTCTTAGGATCTTAGCAAAAAAGTGGGAATGGGGGGTGGGGGGTGGGTGGTAGAGCAATAGAAAAAAATTACACAACTCAGGATTTTTTTTTTTAATTTAACCTATTTGTTTCATATTCAAATACTTCTCCCAGAAATCAGAATTAAATGACTATGAAGGGTTGTGGAAAGCATCTTCATACACAAATCATCATAAAAAATAAACTAATACCGATTTAATTAATTAAATCTGTCATCTACCATAAAAAAAAATAAAGTTTTTACAATGGTTAAAAACGTTTAATTTAAATAATACTGATTTATTACTAAAATTTTGCATGCAAACAAGAAGACTATCAATTTACCACTTCTAGTATGATAATTCAGTATTTTTATATGCATTTATTTTCTATTTTATTTGTTACATTTGTCTTCATTCTTTTCTATTCAAGTTTTTGCTTCTAAACTTAGTCATATGTAATACTATACTCTGTCCATTGTGGCAGCCCACAATTGCAGAGAGTCGTTATTGCTTTGTCAATAAACATATATGACCTGAAAGCATTTACTCATTTATCTCAATATGTTTATATATATGGTATATCTCAAAGCAAATTATTCTTTTACAACCCATATATTATGTCTAGACTTGCTAGATTTTCAGCAATTCAGTAAGGGACACAAATTTTTTCTCTCAGAGGTAGATAGGGATCATTCTCTAACTATAAAAATGACTACCTGTAAAGTTAATACAATAATTTGCTTTGCACTACGTATTCACAGTTAATTCACAATACATACAAAAACATTAATGGTGATCCATCATACTTGCAACTATTTATCATTGATAATAATTAGGTAATAAGAAGCATGACAACTAACATTAAAATTTAAATACATTTTTTGACTTTCATTTTTAATTATATTTAAAGAATTTTTGCAATGATTATTGCTCAATGTCTTACTTAATATTGAAAACACTCTCTCTACAAATGTATTAATGGTTGAAATGCTTAAAAAATAGGAAATTAATATGCTCATATTGGTGACATCTATAGGAAGGGGAGTAATGAAAAAATTTAAACCTTTTTTCTTCTAATGATTAAAACTTTTGTCCGTTCAATAACCTGAAACTATCACAAAATATATTATATTCCTCAAAAACAGACAGAGACAAAATCAAACAGGAAAAATAACATCAGACAACTGCACACAATGACTGACCAGAGCACGAACACTTAAAAACATAATGATGCCATGCTATTCCCCATCAAGAATAATACTCCTATCTACAGGCTACTGGTGTTAGCACTTGCTTCCAATTTCTATAATTAAGAGAAATTTAGAAGAACGTTCAACAAGCTCTGCATGATTTTAAAAGAAAAAATCAATTAAGAAACAACACGAGATTTTCAACGTCCCATATGACTTTCAAATGGGACATAATTTTTCCTCCTCAAATACAGTAGCTCCCATATTATAAGGAATGTCTGGCAAGTCAGATCACCCTGTTCTATAAGTTTGGCAAAGTCACTCCAAAATGATTATTATGAATACACAGTTTTATTATAAAATATAAACCAGAATTTAGATGTTAATGCTTTTGAGTATGCAGAGCAAAATACACCTTTGAGATGTAATGTATAGGGGTTTCAGGAGTAGGAGGAGGGAATCAATTTGCCTTGCACAGCTTTTACATTTGACAATAGCATCTTTTCTGAGCAAGAGATACATTTTTTGAGTGTCCAATGCATTATTATGTTTTTGGCATGGAAGGGCATAAAACCTACTGAAATTTTGCAAAGCTTAAGAGCGCAACTTGGAAATAAGCCTCTGTCTAAGACAAAAGTGTTTGAGTTGCACAAGAGAAGAGTGAGAAACTGTGGAATATTGAAGTCACAAATATTAACTTTACAAGTGTAACTGAAACAAACATCAGGACATTTGGGACCATATCGAGACTAGTCAATGTTTGACAAATTCTGAAATCATTTCCAAGTTGGGATAAGAAACTGAGTGCTCAAAATATTATTTTAGATGACTTAGAATACTGAAAAGTATCAGCAAGATGATTTCCTCAAATTTTCACTAACGATCAAAAAATCAAAAGGCTGCATCTATGGAGACTTTTGGCTTAATATTGAGGTCAAAGAGAAATGTTCCTTCATTGAAGTGTAACTTATGATGAAACATATGTACACCTTATACTCTTCAGTTGAAGAGAACAGGGAGCAAATGGGGAAATCCATTCCTATCAAAGCAAAAACTCACCTGTCAGCTGGGAAGAGTTTCTTGACAATTTTCTGGTATTCCCTAGGTATTTTGTTCACTGATTTTCTTCATTAACATCTAACAGTCTGTGCAGCATATTACTACCATCCTCTAGTTGAGAGAAATTGCTGAAAAAGACGTCAAGTGCTTAAAGAAGTTGTTCTCCAAGACAATGGCTGTCCACACACACACAGCTGCTTTGACAAGGGAAAAACTTGAAAAAAATCTATATTCCAAACTTACTGCCTTCAGATTACCATATGTTTGGACTAATAAAAGAAGCATTGAGATGTTGATGATTTCATATTGACAAAGGTGAGTGTGCACAACTTGCTGGAAACCTAACCCTACTCTTTCTTCAATATTGACTTTAAGAAGTTTGCTATCCACTGTGAAAAATATGTAAATTGGAAATCATTTGAAAAATGAGATGTATCCTAATATTTAATTTGGTTTCAACAAATTACAAAGAAAAATTCTTGTTTATATTTGATTTACTATTGTACCTATAAAGCTTACCTTGGGATTGGTTTGGTTATCGTATCCGAATCAAATTTAGCAACTATGAGGAACTCTGTTGAAATTATTGCTAAAGTTGTCCATGATTGCCTTCCAATTTTGGTGCAGTCTCTGAAATAAAGACAAGTGATTATGTAAGTTAAATTTGAAAATCAAAAATGATAAAAGAACAATAATCATTCACATAGTTTAATCATAAGTTCTATTTGCCTTAAGGTCTTCCTACTGCTGAGTTAAAACACTTATCTTAGTGTTTCTTTATTGGCACTTGAGTCAATTTAATACTCTTATGCTCCACTTACCATTAAATTATACAGAACATGCAGCCAAAAGTTTTTGAGTATAAGAGTATTGTGCTAATAAAGAATTATTAATTGCTTCACTGAATTTATTCCAACAAGAAATTGATTTAAACTTTAACACTTATCTTAGTTTTCAACATATTTCATTAATAATTAACCATTTTCCGAACAACCACACCAGTTCAAAGAAAATGCATAACTATAGGTCCTGTATTATAACTTAACTCTTTGAGACATTTAGATTAGGAAAAGTGGATCAACAATTTCATGTCAATACCTTGACTGAAATTTGTTATTAACAAAGGTCATTAAAGAGATTATAACACAAAAGAAAAAGTTACTATTTTAAACTGTAAGGGCCCAAAATCATAATCCTGTTCTCCATGAACAAACAGTTGAATAGCTCACTTGAGCATCCTAAAAGCAAAACTGACATTGTCAGGTTCTTGAACTGCCTTTGCTAAAATCAGTCTTCATCAAGTGGTTTTCAGTTCTCAAAAAGTTCAAAATATAACTAAATTTTTGATTGCAGCAAAAGTACTCCAGAGTGTCACCAGAGTTTATAACGAGGGAGAGAGGGAGAGAGAGAGAGGAAAGGAGAGAGGAGGAAAAGAAGAAGAAATATGGTATAGTTCTAACTCAAATATGTACACCCTTTGACAAAAACAATTAGTCATCCCCAAATTATATGCGTTGATCAAAGAACTTTGGGGATGCTCGTAATGCTGCATTTTCAATGCACATGCAGCAACTGCATGCTGCAGTAGGTGCTTTGCCTGTAAACTTAATGGTTACAATTATAAGCATCTGGAAAGAGAACATTAAGGTATTGGCTCAGCAATTTAGAAGGCACTACTCTTCTGCCTAAGCTTCTGGGTTCAAATCCCATACAACTTTTTTATTAATGGATATCATTGTATGATTAGTTGAACTACACACTCTTAAAGCTTCACTTACTTTTCATAAATGTATGGAACCGGTTTCGAGAACATTTTGTTTCCATCTTCAGCCATGCTAAGGTTCAACTGTCGGATCATTCGTTGAGCTGTGGGAATGTATATTCTGCTCTGGTGGCGGTGTGATAAACTTGTAGTTTATGCTTTCATCCCCGACAATGTCGAAGTTCATTATGCTGTTTTTGTATTTGTAGATGTAGATTTTCTCCCAGGTTGCTAATTCCGTAGGTCCTTGTACTGATTTTAATAATTTTGTTTTATTTATTATGTCGTGATTTTGTGTCCAAAAATGATATGCTACTGCTGATTTCTCTATACTTGTACTTTATGTTCCTGAAATGTTCCTTTAACCGTGTGCCAATGTTTCTCTTTGTTTTCCCTATGTAGATTTTTTCACATTCTGCACAGTTTATTTTGTAAATACCTGATTTTTCTTCTTGTGGAATACTGTCATTAACATTATCTATCAGCAAATTTTGAACATTAAATCTATTAATCGGTGCCAACCTGATATTAAAATCTTTAAGAATATTCTGAAATTTTTTTGTGGCCCATGGATGATATGTGAATTTTTTAAAAATAAGTTTATCTTTTTTTTTTGCTGAAAGTTTTGTGGTTTCTTTGATATGTTTTTGTCTCTTGAATTTCTGCACCTTTTTATGTACTAGTTCTTTTTTAAAACCATTTTTAACTGCTGTTTCTTCTATTTGTTTGTATTCTTTAAAATATTCTTCTTTGCTAATATGTAGGTTAACTAGCCGGTGTGTTAAACTGTTAATTACTGCATGTTTGTGTGCTGTAGGGTTTAAACTGTCAGCTTTGATGTGATTATCTGCATGTGTATTCTTTCTGTATATTCCAAATTTAAGTTTTTCTTGGCATTTCATTATTTTAATATCCAGGAATGGCAGCATGTTATCTGTTTCTATTTCGTATGTAAATGAAATGTTTTTATCTTGAATATTTAGAAGTTTTAAGGCATCGTCAATGAGTTTTTTGTCAACTATGGCAAATATATCATCCACATATCTGTACCATACCTTAAATATGAATGGAAACGCTGTGTTGATGTGTGTTTCAAATCTACTCATGAAGAGGCTAGCTAGAAATGGAGATAAGGGGCTGCCCATTGTAAGTCCTGCTTCTTGTTTATAAAATTTTCCTTTAAAAGTGAAAAAGGCTTGGTTTATGCAAATTTCTGTCAGTTTGATGTATTCTTTAATGTGTATATCATTAATTCCACTTGTTTTTAGCCAATCATGTAGATAAATCAGGAGTTTTTCTTTTGGTATGCTAGGAAACAGAGATTCTACATCGAAAGATATAAGAGTGTCAGAGGGGTGCAATTTTATGTCTTTAATTTTTATTTATATTTTTTTATTATTGGTTTTATAAGTATATGTGTAGAACATCATGTTGCCTTAATATTATATTTTAACATATCATTTGAATTTTATGGCATTACCTATGCACACACAAAAATGTAATCACAAACTAATGTATTCTTTACAAATAACTAAATGAATACACGAACAGAAACCTTTATCTTCTAAAGTGTAAACACAGAAATAAACACAAATTAATATCTGGTATATGAATCCTCAGCATGTATAACTGCCCCCAATCTTTGAGGCATAGATGATATCAGATTTCTATGTAGTGTGGACAAGAGGCTACAGCATCATAGGCTTCTTGAATTTATGCCCATAAACCATCTTTTGTCCTTTGTGCATGTGCAGGAATGTGTGTGCAACATGCTGCATTTAGGTAGAACAAATATTGAAGAAAATATTATAATATTCCTCTTATATTTAAAACATGTTAACATTAAAGCTTGCTGTGATTGCAAACAATATCATGAAACAAATTTGTCATAATATGATACAAAGGTTTATTAAAAAATTGCTTCATGTCAGGAGGTGAATCTGCACTCTTAACCATGACATTACTGCACATTCTGTCACAGAGTTAACAGAATACACATACACAAGTCAGCATCTTCAGTGCATGCCAATAACACAATTGCTGCAGTGACAACACAGCTTTGCTGAATACCTTGTGAACCATGGGCTGTAATGAGTAGGACTTAGAAGAATTTTGCATTCAAGAGATGACTAATTTTTTTGTCACCAAGGGTATATATTACATATTGATTGGTACAGCCAATTTGTTTCATATTCCACCCATAATGGACACAATAATGAAAATAGTTTAAAATCTATAGCAATGACATTAACAAGATAGTAAAGCTACAAGAATAAATTTTATATGAATTGACTCCAGAATAGTGAGCTATGTGACTATATGAAAACCTACTATGTGGTGTGGTTCACAAGTTCCTGGCCTGGTTATGTTAGGTGGGTGATAGAATAAATACAGGTATTATTTTTACCTTTAGTTTCATACATTTCTTGAAAACATTTCAATCTCCTTAAAAAATAGTCCAAATTGCTTGTAGAGTTTGTAAAATGCCTGAAAACAGCTTTCTTCATGAATCTCTGTCCTCAAAGTCAGATTTCAGTTTTGTAAATAGGTATTATTTGCTGGAGTCCATTCTGGAAGCTACATGTGTTCACAACAGCTGTGCAGACTGATGCATTGTCGCGCAGCAGACAAACTTTTGACTCAGCACTCCATGCCTCTTTTCCTTTATGGCACTATATAACTGATGCAGAAGCTTGGCATAGTACTTTCCAATCACTGTTGTGTTCTGTTCTTCAGAATTACGCTGCAGTCCCAAAAAAGTGTTATCAAAATATTCTTTACTTAAATGTAAAATTGGAACTTAACACAGTGAAGTCAATCATATTCTTTGTTACTGCATGACTTTGGTCTTTCTAAGTGATGCTTCACCATTCTTCTGCTATTCCCTTGATTATATTTTTGAAAGTTTTGTCTGCTGCAATGATGAAGTCCAACGCTTTATCATAGTAAAAGGTTCAAAAACTTCTCATATTTTGTAATGATCTTATGCATATACAACTATTGATTGATATGAAGCACAGTTGTTTTAGAAAGTCCCAATCTTTCAGCTATTTCTTTTATCTTCATCTGCCTATTATTCAGAACTTGCTCCTTGGCAAGACAGCTGGTTTCTTTTATTGATATATCCACTGGCCGATCCTCATGTGGGTCAACTTCAATGCTTCCTCTGCTGAAATGAAATAATTTGACCACTCCTTTATACTGGAATGTGAAGTGGAGGCTTCCCCATAAACACTGTTAAAGCATTGTTAATATCACCAGGTGAAGTTCCTTAGTTTAAATTTAATCATTACTCTGTATTCAATTTTGAACATCACACTGTATTGTGCAACTCTTCTTACTTAAATGCACTTCTCCAAGTAAATGTATAGTGTGGCTAGAAAGGAAAGGCACAGTTTATACTTCTGAAATAGGGGAATATTAGATAGCATGAACAACACAACAATGAATCATGGATCTTCTATTTCATATTGGACCCAATGCTCTTCAATCTATTTACTGATGATGTTTTAGAATAAATTAGTAAAAGTAATGTACATTTGCCAATTATAAATAACATAGATATACTGAGTTTGCAAACTATAAATAACAGAGATATACTGAGTCTGCCCTTTGCAGATGATCTGGTAACAGATTCTTTAATAATGAATGTAGCATTAAAATGATCGCAAGAAGGCACATTTTGTAGAAAATGAAGTCTCAAGATAAATAACACTAAATCTAAGATTATGGTGATGAAAAAATGTTTCTAACTTTAGGGGGGGGGGGAATAGGAGAAATGGTGGTGTGAAAGCACAGAAATCAAAATTGTCAAGTAAAGCAATTACCTGGAGGTTAGGCTGTTTAGTAATGAGAAATGGAGTGATGGAAGAAAAAGAGAGGGGGGAAACAAAACACTAGGAGAAGGGAGAACAGCTATGAGTGTAATCAATTCTTGTGTAAATAAATTACCAAATGTGCAACTAACTTCGTTATAGAGAATATATGGTTCAACAGTGGAGAGCAGAATGATGTATGGAATAGAAACTTGGGGGCGAGAAGGAGAATGGAAATCAATAAATGTGATAAATTTGATTATTTTACAATTTGTCCTTGGCTTACCTAGATCTTCACCTGATGAGGTTGAGCTAATGGAACTAGGAAGATTTTGGCTATAAAAGCAAGATAATAGAATGAGTACTATAATATTGGTATGGAATAGGCAGACTAGAAGAGAAAAATATCATCAGTGTTTGGTAGCACAAGAAAGAAGTAAAGGGGGAGAAACTTGGATGTACAAAATCAGTAATATTCTACAAGAAATTGACATGAGGGATCAATATGGTAGAGGGGGGGAAGGGGAAGAATAGGTAAAGGATTTTGGAAAGGAATAAAAACAAGAATTGAGGATTTTGACAAACAGTACATACGGGCTAGTGAAATCTCTAAACTTATATAACACACTAAAAATGATTGGGGAAGAGAGCGATATTTTGAAACCTGTGATAAGGCACGGAGGGAAGGACTGTGATGGTTTAGAACAGGAGTAATATGTGGGATAAGAAATGGATATATTAAAGGATATGTCCAATGTGTGAAGAAGCAGATAGTACTTGACATTGTATTTTAGAATGTAAACAAACTAAGTTTTGGAGGGAACAGTTCCTCTTATATAAGTGGGAAAACTTACCAAATGAAATAAGAGGCAGAAAAAACTTGGAAAATACACAGGAAGATGAGACAAAAATGGTTATGGAAGGTGGGCAATACAAATGGGAATAACATTATTGATAATGGCACTATTTAGGATTAAATTAAACTGGTGTTAATTGTAATGGGCCATGAAAGGAATGCAACTCCATAAATTGAGTTATTAAGTGGGAAATTTAAAGGTTATAATAGTGGTAATTTACATGTATTGAGAATTTGGAAATGTAAATTTTTTTACTTTGATTTTAACATGTTTACTTGTTTGTTAAAACTGCATGAAATTGATTCTATTTATACTTAAAAGTATTATATATGATTATAAATTGGAAATTGGAAGAAATAAATTTATTAATGACACTATTTAGGATTAAATTAAACTGGTGTTAATTGTAATGGACCATGGAAGGAATGCAACTGCATTAACTGAGTTATTAAGTGGGAAATTTAAAGGTTATAATCGTGGTAAGTTTATATGTATTGAGAATATGGAAATGGAAATTTTTTATTTTGATTTTAACATGTTTACTTGTTTGTTAAAACTGCATGAAATTGATTCTATTTATACTTAAAAGTATTATATATGATTATAAATTCGAAATTGGAAGAAATAAATTTATTAATTTATTCATACCAGGCTGGAAACTTATGGACCATAGAAGTATAACCATGGATCCCGTGTCGTACATTTACGGCACAATAAAGAACCTCAAGCCGTTTCACGCCCTGAATAGAATAGAACACTGATGACCTGAGTTGTTAAAGAGCATCCGTAAATAAAACCAAATCAACAATAAATGTTAAATACATATGATCAGTCAAAACTTTGTTATTTCACTTTATTTTACTGAATGTATAGATGGAAACAAGGGCTTGGTTCATTAACATGGTTACACTTAAAAATATTTAAAAATTCCATAAAATATAGCTTTAGCTATCAATGGTCATATATTCATTTAATTAATGGTATACCATTAATTTTTGTGGTTTAGTCTCAACAACAACAATAATAATAATAATAATAATAATAATAATAATAATAATAATAATAATAATTCTAAAAATGTAATTTCTCTTTTGTAATACTAATAGACTGCAGAAATTCTGTTCCCCGTACTTTTGAAAATTAGAGTAATTTCACTATAGACATTTATTTTTACCTGATTTTGAAGGGAAAAAACAGACAAACATAGTTAAGTGATGTATTATAGCTCAGTTTTTCTTTAATTAATTAGCCTTAGATTTATCATGCTACTACCACACAGTAATGTCAAAACTAGTTTCATGAATTAATAAGGCCATAATTTGGATTTTATATTATTTTTTAAAGTTATTCTACTTGCTGAGGAAGTTGCTTAGATTATGTAGCTCCTGTATGATAGATATTTTTTTTTTGATTAAATTTGTTTCAATAGATAGTTATTCAAAATGGAAAGTTTTGAAATGAAAGCCCTGTATATTAGAAAAGAGAGCAGGTAGAAAAAGTCAGGAGGGACACAGAAAAAACCTGTATGGATTTATATGCTGATCAACAGTACCTTGAAAACGAATATGTATGAGTGTGATGGATAAGAATTGTGTGTGCTTGCAAATGGCGGTATATGTTGGTTGGTGATTTTTATATATTTTTTTTTATTTTTATGAGAGTAAAATAGCATATCGGATTATAAACCATTAAAATTTCAGACAACAGATTTTGGGACAACTTGAACTAAAGTTACTAAACATTATATTCTCAAATCGTTCCTTAATTTTCTTTTGACAGATGATCGTTACTGTTTGTGTTCCAAAGTACCAAAATGTACAAGAAACATGCACAAATTATTCAGAAAATTTAACAAAAAAATGGTGACATTTGACTAAATCTTACTTACGGATCATCAAGATACTGAAAAACTTCTCTCATTGAGACTGCTCCCCAAAACAAAATCAAGAACAAACGCACAAGATTCAGGTAATGCTCTGGAGGAACCCACATTACAAACTTCAAGTAAAATGTATTTAATTCTGCCATTGAAAACTGTAAAAGATGAGGAAAAAAATGTGTAAATGCAATATCATTTAACAAGTATTCTTCCAATTGCAGGCATGTACAGTGAGGGCAGTATAAAAATACTGCAAAATATTTCAGTGGTTATATTCCTAATTGCTGCTGGTATTTTCATTCATAGTGCTCAAGCATTTCTCTGTTTTAAAAATTAGGTACAACATGTTAAATAACAGAATTTGATACTCACCCTGCTTACAGTAGGTGCTGGAAATGTTGCCCATTTTCCCTGACATGCAATCCACATCATCTTAGGAAATTACCACTGACACTATCAGTTCCTCATCATTAATGGATATAGCTTCATTTAGAATGTTTATTTTAAATTCCTCTAGTGTGGGAGGGGTAGTAGAATACACTCTATTTTTCAACGGAAAATCACAAACTGGGGAACAAGGAGAGCTTTAATAAATATCTGCACTGAATTTAATAATGTTTTTCGTGTTAAAACCAGGCTGCCAGGAAACTTATGTCAAAATGCCAGTCTTGTTCTGCCAAATGACTTGCTGTACCCGATGTATGCCTTGAAGATGTATATATGGTGATGCAGTGAATATCTCACCATTGTACAACACTATTGTACTATTTAATGAAAATCACTCTTGTACAACACAATGTCCGATTCTGTTATTGGGAAATCTCAGTAAATGAAAGGGGGTAGGTCCACTGGTGTCTGATCTATGTCGCAGGATTTTTAAACTGTTCTCACTGTATATGTTTGCAATAATTAATTCTATCTCAGAGTGTACAAAGATATACAATGTTGCTATAGATACTCTTTTTTGTTGCAATTATTCTGGATGCTTAATTTTTATTTAAAAAAAATGATCACCTCCAATTTTCTAGAAATTAGTATTACTGCACAGCTAAATTCATTACAATTATGATTTGCACTGTTGTTAGCATTTATTGGCATAAACAAAAGACAAAGAAAAATGTATGAATTTTAAATCCTAGATCAGCTGATGACTGAAGAATTTATAACTAATCAGATATTAGAATATCACATATGCAAAACTTAGCAATTCTTTATTGTTTTTATGTCACCATAATCACTAAAGTTAATAAAGCTGCAAGATTATTTAGTTAAACTCATCACAACATATTAATAATTATGGCAGAATTTCTTTAAATTAACATTCATATTTGTTTGTGTTGGTCCTGGTGGTGTAGTGGTAACCATACTTGCCTCCTAAATCCAAGATCGGGTTCGATCCCAGCAAGGACCAATGGATTTTTTGGCATAAAAATCTTAAGTATGGCTTCCTTCGGAAGGGAAATAATGCCATCGGTCCCATGTCATACACTTATTGCACAATAAAGAACCTCAAGCCTGAAAAAAGAGGCCTCTAAGCAAAATTTGTCAGCCATTTCATGCCCTGATTTAAATAGGATGCTGATGACCTGAGATAAAGAGCGTCCGTAAATAAACTCAAGAAATAAATAAATATATATAAAAGATTATATTAAGGCTTTTTTTCTCAAATTCTGAACTGACATTTCAAAACAAAAAATTGAGAATTATCTTTATTTAACACATATAAAAACACTTAATGACATATATAATCACTAAATAGGAGTGCCAAGAACATACCACAAATATGATTCCTAGGGTTGCAAGCCAGCGCCCAAGACTAGATGTTGATCTCCAGTCATAGTCTATCCATGAATATGGACCAAACTGAGCAATCAACCTTTTTAACTTTCCTCTGAAAATGCAAAATTACAGAATTACTGGCATTTATTCTTATTATAACCAGTATCTGTAGTATGCAATATAGCACTAAAACAACTTTAACATAAACATTATCAGAACCCTTGCAGAAAATAACAAACTGGCTCCACAACAAATATAATCAGTAAAAATTAAAACCTATGGCAAATTCTTATGTATAATGCAATACTTCCAGGATTGCATGTAATTATACCCCAGATTAAGAATTTAAAAAAAGATTTCACATTATTGGATCCAAACCTTTCAATACTTACATGTATTCTATAGAACTTGTAGGAACTTAATCAAATTTTATCAGCATTTTGCATGCAAATGTATGTAGAAAAAGTAGTCCCAACTAATATCAACATAATGATTAGAAACACAACTTCAACAGGATTCTATTGGTAAATTCTATCTAATCTGTCATCTAACACATTCTTATGCTTCACTTACTTTAAAATACAGTGGGACCGGTTTCAAAGAGACATCCCCTTTATCTTCAACCAACTTGACTGGTTTTTTAAAAATTCCTTATAATTTTTCGAAAGTTCTTAAAGAATTACGAAGGATTCTATTTGTCATCAGATGGTACTTACCATATGTGGTAATGAAAATTGTTAAATTAAATCTAATCTTAATCCTTAAATGTTTAAGACAGGGCCATATACTTATGATCCACAATAATCTTAAACATGTAATCCCTATAAATATTGTACTTATGAAGCTGTTGACAATGGAGTGGCAATCTAACCTCAACTCATGTATTCACATTTCTTATACTATACTCCATTCACTTACATAAAAGTAAGACACATTTTGGAAGAATCTCTCCCATCTTCACTTGCTCACTGAACCTCCGCTACTCGAAACTATGGCTTGTTCGTTTGTCCAGCAATAGTTTCGAGTAGCGGAGGTTCAGCGAGCAACTGAAGATGGGAGAGATTCTCCCGAAATGCGTCTTACTTTTATGTAAGTGAATGGAGTATAATGTAAGAAATGTGAATACATGAGTTGAGGTTATGTAATCCCTATGTTAGTTTATTTTGGATAAACTGTCTTGTAATTAATATGTAGTTAGGTTAGGTTTTGTTTAAGCTATACAAATCATGAAATTAGTAACTTAGAAATGAATGATATTGTTCTTTGCCATGTTGTTCATAGATTCAGTACATTACTTTTCACTTTTAATTTATTTATTTATACAGAATGTACTAATGAGCAAGGGGCACTGCCCTTTACAAAGGCATTAGGGCAACTAAACAATTAACCAGAAATTTTAATTGCCATTTCCTGTGTAGGGTGACCAAATGTCTTCTTTTGTCTGGACATGAACTTATTTTTACACCTTTATCTGGGATCTGGACAGATTTTTTAAAAATCATGAAGGTCTCCTTTTTGTATCTTGTATGCCTAAAACTCTGAAAATATGTTTGAAAGCCTTTTTAAAAATAATTTACCTATAGATAGCAGCATCAATGGAATATATTTTTGCTCACAAACAGCTAGTAAATTCGAAGATCGAAATGGATCAAGGAGTGAATGTAGTTTCTTTGCCAGATTCTCAGAGTCTGCCCATTCTGCCCATGCATGCATGGAAATATTCCCTTTTATTTTTTTTTCTAACCATATGGTTTTAAAGTTAGTTAGATATTATCATTCATGTATTCAAAATGCCAAAACAGCAATGTAGGAGGGTTGAATGAAAAGTAATGATTCCCTTTTTTTTTCAATAGTGTTTAATGCCCATTTTTACTACTGAGGTACCACAGGTGGTGGACCCTGATGATAAATTAGGAAAAGAGTTATTTTTTTTAAGGAAGGAAGCATTCCAGGTCTAAGTTTAGGGCACTCACTGGCATTTGCCATTTATGAGGACTGAGGAAAACCTAGAAAAAAATCTCATTCATAGCGGATGGTCCTGGTGGGAATCAAACCCCAGATCTCCTGCTCATGAGTCTGTGCCTTAATGACTTCAGTCACCCATGGCAGTGCCTCCTTCTTCATAACTCGTGTATAGATGAAAATATATTAGTAAACAAACAGAAATAATCTTAAAATGTATTCTTTAATGAAATTTTTTTATTTTTCCACATAATCACCAGACAACTGGATACTTTTGCCAATGATAACATGTTTTGTGAAGCAGTTACTGAAGAAGCCCAAATAGTTTCTGCAACAACCTCTCACAGCCCTCTCAACATCATTGGAAGAATAGTGCTGTGCCCAAATATCTACCTTCAGTTTCAGCAAGAAATGGAAGTTGGAAGGGTCAAGTTTGCACTGTATGGTGAATGCCATAGGATGATGGCATTTAGTCTCTGAAGTTCTGCTGTAGTGGCAATGAAGTGTTTAGCTTGGTATTATCATGCTACACGATAAGTCTCTTTTCCTTTTGACTCCTTCTCAGTCGTTTCAAATTTCTTAGCATTGTAATGTAACACTTTGAGCTGATTATGTTTTCACATTTAAGGAAATCAACAAGGACTACGCCATCTGTGTCCCAAAACACTGTTGCAATGAATTTTCCAGGTGAGGGCCATGTCTTGAACTTCTTTTTCTAGGGCGAGTCTGTGTTGATATTCCATGGACTGATGTCTCATCTCTGGTTCATAGTGGTGTACCCTAGTTTCAACTCCTGTCACAATGACATGCAGAAACACTTCATCTTCAGTCTCATAATGCAACAGAAGTTCCTCGCAAATTTCAAGTGTGTAAGCTTTCATTTCAAACATTAGCACCCAAGGTACCAATTATGCACATATCTTCCCATAACCAAGAAAAGCAATGATGTAACCTACATGCTCTTGTGAAATGCCCCCTATGTTAGTAATTTCTCTATAATCAACAATAATCTTGAATCAATCTATCCAGTCGTTCCCTATGAAATTTAGTGGTTGCTGTCACAGGACCTCCAAATCTTTGCTAGTCATGCAGGTCAGATGTTCCCACCTTGCCGTTTTTACACCTACTGGCTCAATGGTGCACAGTGCTCATATCAACACATTCACCAAAAAATGGCTTGCATTCTTTGATGAATATGCATTGGAGTGATGTCTTCTGCTGTCAAGAATTCTATCGCAACAAATTGCTTTATCACACTGACCAATAGTATGCGCAGGGTTTCATTCTATAATGTACCAACACAACCATTCACTGCCATAACTTCTTGCCAACTGAGATGGAAGAGGGAAAGTCTATGAACATTCCATTACTGGTTTCATGCCAATGCTTCCATCTATTGCCAAGTTATGAAGGTGGAGACATTACTTTTCATTTAATCCTCATAAGTTTAACAATGTCTTAGTCAAAAAAAATACTGTGTTCTGAGAAGGAATAAATGAAAATGAATTAAATGTAAAATTTGTGGGGTCACACCCTAATACCCCTGAAACACGTTACAAGGTGATATTAAATTCAAATTTAATGCTGCTATTTTCTCTTTTGATAATTTAATATTTAGCATTATACAGGATAGTGTGTCCTATATTGAATGCAATTTTTATTTTAATAATAAAAAACATAATTTATTTGAAAATTTCTAATATTATTAAGTTATTATGAAGCCCAAACACTATCATTAATCATGAAACAAAACATCAGGCAAAAGTCCCCAACAGCTTTGTTGGTACATCTTCACTCTGTTGGCAAAATTTTCAATGACTTTAAAGCAAACTTCAGGCTGAATTTCACCCATGACATGTCTAATTTCTGCCTTGAGTTGCTTGAGTTGAGGGATGGTTTGTGGATTGTCCACATAAACACAAAATTTTACATACCTCCACAAAAAATAGTCACATGCGGTCAGATCACATGATCTCTGTGGCCAATTTTGATTGCTATTGCAAGAGAGATAAATGTTTGATGCTGCAAATGATCTGTTAGCTTCAGCTCTTGTGTTAGTTCGATCTTAAACGGATGCACATACAGATCTTTCGTTAAAATTGAGTGAAAACTGATTTTTGGAATGGTTAATTGTTGAGAGCAGCAGCAAATCAATCAACTTTATTGGGCTCATAGCAATGCTCTGTCTGACGAGGGTAATATTCTATACTAATCGATAAGAATGACCAGGTGATTTTTAGTTCTGTGTTGATCCTGTATCTTCAAATTTTCTTACCAGTCTCTACACTTGACACTTTAGGCACATTTTGTCTACCAAAAAATTACACAAAGTCTTCGAATGGTCTCTGCATAACATTCACTTTAAAAATGTATTTTTAGAATCTGGACATGTTGATCCCTCATATATCATCCTTTTAGCTGATAACAGTGCACACAAATTACAATCATTAATTGCAATGCAAACAGATATAAAAATTGTTTTCATTATGAGACACTATGTTTATCATATGTAGTTCACTGTAAAATAATTATTATTAAGTGTTGTTATAAATATTTTATATAAAATAGATATAGCCATAATTTTAAATATAATATAAGCCTTTATCTAAATGAATATTTTGTGTCCTCTTTTCAACAATGTCCTCTTTGAGGCTGTCTGTCCTCTTTTTTACTGATATGAATCTGGTCGCACTATTCCTGTATGATTCTTCATTTCCATTAAATTACTATTTTTATGTGTTTTAACCCTAATTTCACCACCACTTCTAAACGTACTTTCCTTCCATTATCTTCAAATTTTACTCTGATCCCACTAATGTGTTGGCAATCTCCTTTATTAAATATCACTGTTATAAAAGTCCACCGCACTTAACAAATATCTCCTTTGTTGCTCTTTGACATACTTCTTCTGACCTTTTATAAAGCAAATGCAAATGGGAAATACACAATGTGGCAATTTCCTTTTCAGATCTTCTAAGCAATTACAATTATTACAGTAAGGCACATTTTGAAACTCCCACACTGCCAGCATAAACTTCTTTTTTTTTAAAACCTGGATACTACAAATAAATAAAGAATTCTGCACTCACCCTTCTTAAAGAAGATGCTGGAAATATTGCCTATTTGCACACTACACAATTTACATCTTCTCAACAAACTACCATTTACACTCATAATTTCTTCCAGTACCTTCTGTAAGATGGGTTAGTACCAGTGCTGGGCAAAACAGTTGGTTTTATATGACTGCTGCCAAACCAGCTGCATGCAGACAAGTAACTTGTAAAATGGTTGCAAAAGAAGTGTTTAATTCTACCATAGCTATAAGTAAACTGCACACTGATTAAGTCCAACGTCAAGCATGCATCCATGCAACAAATGCAGGTAATAGTTTTGTATATGCCCAGGTTGTGAAATGGCACTTGATGAGTTACTAGTGTAATTGCCAGGAAGATTGCAACATACAGCAGTTATTTTCAATCTACAATAGTTGTATAAACAAAGTAATACAGTTTTTTTCACACTAACTCCATTCACTTACATAAAATTTGGAACATATGTTTCGGGAGCGATCCCTCCCATCTTCAGCCTGTTGACAAACTGTTGTTAAACGTGGCGGTTGGATCTCTTGATGTTCTTGTGGCGGCATCTGTTGGTTCTATTAGGAATTTGCTGAGTTCATCCAATGGAGGGAAATCGAAATTCATCAAATTATCCTTATTTTTTGTAATGAAAATGTTTTCCCAAGTGGAAAGTTCTATTGCATTATGAAGTTGTTTAAGTAGTTTTATCTCTGGTTTAATTTCATGATTTTTATTCCAAAAGTGCGCTGCTACACTTAATTGAGTTACAATAGTTGTATTATATTTGTCCCAGCCCTAGTGAGAACAGGGTTGGTATACCTATTTTATTTGTAGTACCCATTTAAAATGGAGAAGTGTTGTGGTGCTGTGAGCTTGCCACTATGGTCTGGGGGAGTCTATAGTTCTTGCAGTTATATGTAATAGCAGAGAAACGAATTTCATTTTATGGCACATTTTTACACATGGGCATTGCATGTACTTATTTAAATTTACACAGTGACTAGGATAATCGAATTTTTTAAAAATCAATGTGTCCTTTTTGTAAGTTGTATGCCCAAAATTTGGAAAATATCTGTTTTTATGCTTTTTTAAAGTAATTTGCTGTAAGTGGCAGCAGCATCTTATACTTTTTGTTCACAGATAGGTGGTAAACAGAGATATCAAAGTGGATCAAGGAATTAATGTAATTTCTTTGCTGCATTATCGCAGTAAGCCTCTTCTGATTTGCATGCACTGAGGATTGGATGTATGAAAGTTTTCTTTTGTATTTTTTTTTTCCAGACCACTGGTTCTTAAGCTAGCTCTAGATTTTGCCATTCATGTATTTAAAATGCCAAATGACTATGGAAGTTGAATGATGCCAACAAATGTTCTGTATTCAGAATAGGAAGAAATGAATTTGAAGCTGAATGTAAAATTTGTGTATGTGGAACCTAAAACCTCTGAAAAACACTAAAAAGTAATACTAAATTTACATTTTGTGCTGACTTTTTTTTTTTGAAAATTTAATATTGATATATGGCTTTTAAACATATATAAAAAGCCTTTTCTTTTCTTATTAATTTATTATACTCTCTTTAGACTTTAGTGATATGCCAAGCTCCTCTGCTTTTGACAAGACCAGTGTGTCCTTTTAAACCATACAAAGCCATGCAAAGAAAATTAATGTAACATTTTTCTTACTTGTATGTTGGTATGGCCCAGAGACCTCTCCAATGATATGTCTTCAGTGAGAAATACTGAAGTGTTTTCATTCCTAAGTATATTCCCAGACCGTTACACACCAAAGCATCCATAATCCACTGCAATCAGAAATAGTAAAATGTAAATAGTGACAATAATTTCTAAAATTTAGACTAACTTTATAAAGAACATTTACGAGTAAAAATAAGATAAAGACAGTCTATTCCACTTATTTTGCAGATTATAAGATCAACAAAAGTATGCACAATTACAGATGGCAGACTGAATTTAATATAATTTATTTACTAATATATTTACATAAACAATTAACAATTTTCAATGAGCTACCCACTGTACCTTGGTCTTCAGCTTATCAGTGAGGTTGAATTTCCACTGCAGAAGTAGTAACTTAGTTAGGTGTACATGTTGTCACACATGACTAAGAAAGCAGCACAATATTTGGTGATAAAATAAACCACATACTATTAATGTAAAATATTATTAAATATAACAGTTAAAATGTGTATTACTCACTGTTACCGATATTTAGAGAGGAGATTCTGAAATAGACTTGTCTTTTCCTTTCAAATACGAGGTCTGTTAAAAAAATAACTGAACTTTTAAATTTTTGGCATATTGGCATCTTACTGAGCTTTGTCTGCCTTGAAGTAATCTCCTCCTCCTTATATACCTCTCCCAATAACATTTCAGCCTCTTAAAAAGAGTTTTGACATGCCTTTTTTGAGATTGCATAAAGTTTAGTCTTTGAATTTTGTCTTCTCAATTGAGATTAATATTCATCCTTTCAGTCAAAAGAGTATGTAGGTAGGAAATTATAGTCATCCTATTTTTTGTGCAAAAGCAGTGGACATGCAATAATGAATGCACTGATGCATTACTATGGTCTCTTCAGGCAGATATATGTGATCAATAACACCCTGTATAATTAAGATCATTAAATTACAATTAACATTTTTGTTAACACCCTGTATGTTGAAGAAAACAGTCAACAGCATTTTGATGTTTGACCTGACGAGCGCTTTTGGGTCTTGGTGATGATTTACCAGCCTATTGTGATGATTAGACTTTTGTCTCAACATCGTAAGAATTATGTTTCATTACCAGGACTATACTGTTTGCATCAATGCGATTCAAGAGCTGCTAATACATCATGATGTATTTGTCATTCTGTTCTTGTGTCAAAAGCTGAGGGATAAACTTTGCTGCAACATGATGCATACCAATCTTTTCCAGTAGGATTTCATAACATGATCCCACTGAAATGTTACACTATTTGTGCAGATTTATACATTTTTAATTGCTACCTTCTGTGAGCCTTTGATAGCTTTGCTACCTTATCAAGCCATAATAAAGTCTCCCTTCCTGGGAAAAAAGACAAAGTTAATGCTATTTTCAGAAATGTTTTATGTTGACCTGAAACCTCTTACATGTTTCTACAGATATATTTACATGCACATTACTTTATTCATATTGCAGCAAATTCATAAATACAGACCAATAGTGGTTGTTTAGGGGTTAATCTTGTGCATTTCATTTCTCTCTTAATACCAGAGGTATTTAGAAATGATTTACAATTGCAGTTTTTGTGCATTATTTATTATGAAACATGGTTCAATACATATGAGATCTCTGAATATACTTCCCATCTAAGTCAATGCATTGTTGCCACTTCATTGTAACTTCATTATGGCTTCGCAAAACCATTGTTTGGGAATACTATATCACCACTCATAAACAGCTACCTAAATTTCCTTGTTGTCGACAAATTTTTTACCGTGCAGCCAGTCTTATATTGTTGAATAAGGCATAATTAGAAGGAAAGAGTTTCGGCAAAAATGGTGGGTGTAGCACAACAATGAACCCTAGTGATGCCAACTTTGTGGTCTTAGTTTTGCTAGTGTGAGACCATGCATTTTTCTGTTGAAAGAACACTCCTGGCAATCATTTCCCTTTACACCATTGCTGCTTTTTTTTTTATTAGGGCTTAATGCTCATTGTTAATGCTGAGGCACTACAGACAACGGACACTGATGATACATGAAATGAATGGATTTTTTTTTTAAGGAAGGAAGTGTTCCAGGCCTAAGATTTAGGGTATCCCCCTGGTATTTGCCATTTATGAAGACTGAGGAAAACGTGAAAAAAACCTCAATCAGGGACAGTCCTGGTGGGATTTGAACCCCATACCTCCTATTCACGAGTCCACACCTTAACAACCTCAGCCACCCATAGCAGTTACACCATTGCTGAATCCCACTTCTAAGCCATGTAAGGGTCTTGCAGTATACTTCTCTGATGATAGTCATTTCTTGAGAAAGCCAGTCCATTATCAGTATGCCTGAAGTGTCCCAAAATATGGTGATCTTGCTTGCAGATGGAGCAGTATGAAATTTCTTAGGCTGGGAATGCCTGGATGTTCCTTTGAACTGATTCAACTTTATTCTCTGGTGTCTGTCAGTGACACCAACTTCACAATACCAGTCACCAGCTTCTCTAAAAAATTCAGTCCTTCTTATGCATTTCCAGTAGCAGACTTCAACCCTTTTGTCATTCTGGGCCTGTGTTATGTCCAATGGAACTTCAAGTCACACTTCTTTTTCATATTTAAATCATCTTGAATAATGATGTGCAGGGTTGTGTGATGAAGGCCTGACTGACAGTTCAGTTCATCAAAGGCTATGCACCTATTGGCCATATTCAATTCAGACACAACCTTAATATTCCTGGGCGATTGCTATGTTGATGGATGATGTACTCACATTCTTGCATAGATTCGCTGCTGCTGGCCAACCCATTGACCAAGTTGTAAATGGTCTATGCAGGAACTTCATGACCTTATACCACAATTAATCATCTATGAATTTAGCAGTTTTGATGCCTTCCTGCTACAAAAACCATGCAGTCCATCTTTGTCCATGATAATTGCTTTCCATATTGTCCAATCTTTCTCTACTTGACAACAAACAAACAGTTCCTTTCGCTTTACACACTGTTTAAAAGTCACATTAGCACCTACATGGTATACTAGTATTAATCCATCATCCTGTCAATGAACATGCCCATCGATTGTGCGGTATTCATAAAGCACCACTATTATAAATAATTTCGGAACCACCCTCCCTCATATTTAAATTTTTCTTTTTTAATGAGCTTTGCTTTTCTTGATCACTAGTACAAAAGGTATATGCATTACACACATTTATACTCACATGATCCCACCAACATTCACTGAAGTTAGGTAGTTGATGCTCCAGTGTATATTCCAGAACTTCAAACATCACAGACAGTACTGTACATAGCCACCAGTCACGAAGTACTAAGGTTTTTAGCCACCAGCCTAAGAAATGTGTCGGTACAAACAAGTCCAGTTTATCCTTTAAAGAGAAAATGCTTTTTATTACTATTGACAAATGTATATATTTCAAACAAAGAAAGCATTTTTTTTAAAAAAAATCATTGTTATCAATAAGAACTGCTGTGTCAATAAATACAAAGAAAACATAAGAATGGACATAAATTATGGACAGATACATTTAATTTAATCATATTTTTTTTTTCACTTGTAAAATATTTGAAATACACAATGACAATTAAGATAAACATTTTTTTAGTTCAATACTTAGTCCTGTTTTTATTCAGTAATAGATAGGTTCAAGGTTCAAGTTTTTTTATTCACCAATTTATGTACAGTTTGCACATTTGGCTTCATCAAAACATAACTACGAAATTTATATACATAACTAACTATACCTTAGTTTCTAAATATACATAACTAACTATAACTTAGTTTCTAGGAATTCCTTCACAGTATAAAAATTATGCATTAACAGTAAATTTTTAACACATTTTTTTAAAATTTGTGCTTGAAGTGCTTTTAAATGATTTAGGTATTTTATTGTATAGAAATGCACCTCTATGTGTCATATAATTAATGCTTTGTGTAAGTCTGTGATGTAAGTGAATTTGACCAGCGGATCTAGTGTGATGCACACGATAATCTTCATTGTTCCTAAAAGTTGTTTGTTGTTATGCACAAAAGATACACTTTCTAATATATATATGGAGGGTAATGATAGAATATTTAATTCCTTAAAAATTGTTCTACTAGGAGCATGAGATGGTAATTGCTGCATTATTTGTAATATTTTCTTTTGTCACTTAAAAACCATAGCTGACAAACTTGCTGCTCTCCAGAAGGGTATACCATAAGCTAATTTAGAGTATATGTAGCCAAAGTATACTATCCTTACAGTATCTTTATTACAGCTCGTAGTTAATATGCTCATTGCATAGGATATTGGGCTTAAATTATTACATAAGGTAAGAAAGTGATCATTCCAAGTTAAGTCAGAGTCAATTGCGATACCTAGAAATTTTGTAATATTTAGATTTTTTATAGGTATATTTTCAATTTCTATGCTACATGAATTATTAAGTGCAGTATGTTTATTGAAATTCATATAGCTAGTCTTGTCGATGTTTAATATTAACTTATTAGCTTTTAACCAATTTTTTAAATTTTGCAGTGTATCATTGATGTGGGATTGCAAGGTAACTTTACTAGGGTTCCTAAATATAAGATTGATATCATTTGCAAACAGAACCATATTAGCAGGTGAGCACAGTGTTGGTAGATCATTAATGTAGATTATAAATAAAACTGATCCCAGTACTGAACCTTGTGGTACACCAAATTTGGTAAACAGGGGAGCAGATTGCATTCCATTTATTTTTACAAATTGGGTTCTGAATTTAAGATTAAGTAGCAAACCACTCAATTGCAATACCTCTTATACCATAAGCTCCCAGCTTTTTTAACAGGATGTCATCGTTCACCACATTGAAGGCTTTAGTAAGATCTACAAATAGACCTAGAACATTTTCTTTATTGTCTTTAGCATTTAAGATATTCCCCAAAAATAAGAATATTGCATTGTTTATTGTCTTGCTTTTCTGAAAACCAAATTGTAAATGTGAGATGATATCATATTTTTCCAGAAAGTGTACCAGTCGCTTATACATAAGTTTTTTTCAATTATTTTTTAAAAAATAGATAGTAAAGATACTGACCTATAGTTTTCAATTTTTGTTTTGTCCCCTTTTTTAAATATTGGTTTAATCTCTGCAACTTTTAGAGTTTTGAGGAAACAACCAGTTGAAAATTATGTTACAGATATTTGTCATGGGTTTAACAAAATATTCTGCACACTGCTTTACAAGAAAGTCTGGAATTTTATCATAGCTACTGCATCGTTTATTCTTAAGGTTGTTTATGACTTGTAACAACATCTCATTTTCAGTTATTGAGTGGCAAGTATAGTGAGGCATGATTGGTTACAATTGAATTAATATTTAAAGTTACTCTATATCTACTGATTCTGTTAAACCTTTGCTATTCTTATGCTATACTTTATAATTGTATGTGAATTATTTAAAATAGTGTTCAGATTTTGATGTCTGAAACTTGTGTACACGAGTTTACTGACAGCAATAAATTTATTGTTGTTGTTGTTATTATTATTATTATTATTTAAAATAGAACTGAAGAAGAATCTTATTCATAAATGCCTTTATAATATGAAGAATTAAATACCAAGCAATATATACTTTATATATGCGTATGTTTTAAAAAGAATTAAAAAGCTACTGAATCAACAAAAGCCTATATAAGATAAGATACATTTTAGCATTAAAACAAAATATTGTATTATGTTTATTTCAGTAGCCATATATTTCCATTTATTTCACTTAATTTTTATATAACTGATCTGTATTGACAATGACTGTAACTCATGTATTGTGTTTATAGTTACTATTAACCATTTCTATTTGTTTAGTTTTTAACTTATGTTGTAATTTAATTTGTATGTACATTGATGTAAGACTGGTTCAGTAGAAGAAAAGGCCATAAGGCCTTAACTCTGCCAGTATAAATAAAATATCTTCCACAATGTCGTTTTTAATATTGGAATAAGAACATTTGAGCAGAATAACCTTCATTTACCTTTATATGTTTTTATTTCAATGTTCAGTTTAAGGGTTACAAGTGTAAAGGACAGAACTTATGGTAAGAAAATGTATAGAAATCTAATGTTTTGCAAAGGTGGAAGGTAAATTTACTTTGCTACTAATCATATATATAGTTTATAAACTAAAATTAATTAAGATTTAAATAGCAGGGATTTTCACAGTTAAATGTAGTATAATATAACAATTAATTAACTGAAAAAGTGCATGCATATCTTTTGATCAGTATTAAAATGAAGTGGAAGGCATGAAAGCATGTAGAATATCTCATAGAACTAAACTTGAGGGTTAATATTATTAGCAGAAAGAAACAAAATATAATTTTACCCATATGTTGTGAAAAGGATCTTCTGGTTGTTCATGATCATAAATTCGGCAATTTCCACCATAACTTTTCTCTTTCAGTGGAACTCCAAGTTCTGGATCAATATGTCTCAAAAGTCGTATTGCATCAGCCTTGGTCTGGATGAAAAAAAAAGGAAAAAAAAAAAAAGAAAAGAAAAAGAAATAGAAATTATAATGGAAATTCCAAATTGAGCTTCCCCAAAACAGTTTTCTGTATGAAAAGAAATGATGTTTCCATATTAACTATTTTACACATGGTAAAATACATAGTTCTGCTGCTAGCAGTATATACAGCTAAAATAACAAGAACCAGAGAATTGGGAATAGATAAAACACTTAAATATTGCAATATTTTGAACTGTTTGTGTTCTTCTTGAAAGCAAAAGACAAGTGAAGATGGTAAAAATAAATATTGAGTCTTGAAGGTAATGTAATGAATAGAAATAGATAAAACAAACAACATGGGGAAAAGGGTGGGTAAGGAAAAATAAGAGAAATATATTAATAGTAGGAAAAAATAAAAAATAATAGCAAAGTAGAAAGCGAATATTAACATATAAGATTTAAACCCAGTGGTATATGGGCTTTATCAAAAATATAGTTGTTATCTCTCTATCTCTGATGTAACTTTCAGGGAAATGAGTTGGTAACACATCAATAAATGAACTAAAATTGTTAATTTGAACATTACACAGTGAAACTAATCACATGTTAAGATCATTGTGTGATTGAGTTGCACTAACACTCTTTTGCTCCATTTACTTATTTAAATATGTAGAACTGGTTTCACAAATCCTTCGTTCAAATCATCAGTCTATTCGACTGGAGTTATACTGTGGAGATGTGTAATTTGCTCGCTCTGATGGAGGTGTGATGAACTTGAAGTTTATGTTTTCATCACTGGAAGTGTCGAAGTTCATTAAACAGTCTTTATGCTTGTAAATGTAGATTTTCTCCCATGTTGATAATTCTGTAGATCCTTGCACTGATTTTAATAATTTTTTGTTCTATTCAATATGTCTTGGTTTTCTGTCCAGAAATGAGATTCCACTGATGATTTCTCCAACTGTTTGCATTTTATGTTTCTGAACTGTTCTTTTAACCATGTGTTATAACCATTTTTAAGTGTACTTTTGTGTACTAGTTCTTTGTTATAACCATTTTTAAGTATAGAAATTCAAGAAGCAAAAACTTATTAAAGAAACTGCAACACTTTCAGCAATAAGCTAATTTTTAAAAAATTCATATATCATCCATGGGCTAAAATTTTTTTGAATATTCTTAAAGATTTTAATATCATGTTAGCACCTGTAAACAGATTTAATGTTAAAATCTCCTAATTGATAATGTTAATGACAGTATTCCATGAGAGAAAAAAAGCAAGTCTTTATAAAATAAGTTGTGCAGAATATGAAAAAAATCTACATTGGAAAAATAAAGAAAAACATCGACATATGGTAAAAAGAACAGTTCAGAAACATAAAATGCAAGCAGTTGGAGAAATCAGCAGTGGCATCTCATTTCTGGACAGAAACCAAGACATATTGAATAGAACAAAAAATTATTAAAATCAGTGCAAGGACCTACAGAATTAGCAATATGAGAGAAAACTTACATTTACAAGTAGAAAGACTGTTTAATGAACTTTGATACTTCCAGTGATGATAACACAAACTTCAAGTTCACCTCCATCAGAGTGAGCAAATTACACATCTCCACAGCATAATGGTTTACCCTCCAGTTGACTGATGATGGACTGATGATGCAAACGAAGGGTTTGTGAAACCAGTCCTACATATTTAAATAAGTAAGTGGAGCAAAAAAGTGTTAATGAGACTCAATCATAAAATGATCATAATACATCAATAAATGTAAATTATGCATATCAAAATCCCAAAAGTGGGGGACAGGGCATTTTGGGCAACTGTCAAGGGTGACTTGGTTTTAAGAGAACACATATGATTGTTCATATAGAGCAAAACTACAGTAGAAGTTAAACCAGTATAACATATGCATGGCATTCTTAGCAGCACAGTTAGCAAATGAAGTAATCAATGACATGGCATAAATAACACACAGGTTTTGCATTCAGGGTATTGGTATGAATATGAGCCTGTGACTGGATGGGGTAATTGGATGGATACAGACTGCAGTGAAATATACTTTTAAGGTTAAGGGGTGTTCTATAAGGAAGGCAAGGTATAATTTTAGAAAAATCACTTAAAGATGAATGCATTTGCAAAAGATGAATGCATGATAAAGTATTGTGAAATTCTTTCAAAATAGGTTTGATGCTCTCAATTCCAGGGATATAAGTGGTAAACAAATTTCTTATTGGAAATTTTATATCTGCAGTGGAACATTTTTTGCACTGGGAGGATATGGGATTGTAAAAGGTAGGAAGGATATTTTTGGTATTGGAACCTTTGGGCTAAGTTTTTAATATTGGTATCAAGAGATAAAAAGTTATTACAAAGACAGTGGCTGCAGATTGAAAGAAAAAAAGATATATATAGCATGAATGGTGTTTAATTCCCTTTTTGCTACAGAGACACCATAGGCAATGAACATTGATGATACACGAGATGATATGATATATTGGAAAGGATTTATTTTTAAGGAGGAAATGTTCCAGGCCTAAGTTTAGGGTACCTCTCCAGCATTTGCCATTTATTAGGACTGAGGGAAACCTGGAAAAAACTTCAGTCAGGAAGTATGGTCCTGGTGGGATTCGAACCCCAGAACTCACGAGTCTGCGCCTTAACAACCTCGGCCATCCATGGTGGTCAAAGAAAAAAAGGAATAAATCTTTTGATATGCAGGGAATAACAGTTATCAAAATGAAGATATTGTTGTAAATTGGTAGGTTTAATGTACACATACATAAGAAAAGAGCCATTGCATAAAGAGATATCAATATATAGAAACATAGCAGCATTAAGAGAGACAGAAGAGGTGAACTTAGCTGAAAATTTGAAGATTGGTAACGAACTGATTGAAAGATTCTGAGCCATCCAAAGCAAAAATATGTCATCAATATATCTCAACCATAATAGTGGTGCAACAGGTTCTGACTTGAGGAATTCCTCTTCTAAGCTAGTTTTATATATATATTTCACTTTCACTTTCTGATGCTGATACATTGCTTTTGCAAAAAGGATTATCTTTTGCCCCAACTCCCAAATTTAATCGCCTTAAATTTGTTTCCGATGACGTTAAATTTTGCCGTAATTTAAGATGGCGTTACTATTGGCATACTAAATCTTCTCAACCTACTTCATGTGTGACTCCTTGCCTTCTCAAGTTTCGTCCTTCCTCCAAACTTGAACCTCCTTCTTTACCTTCTAGCCATCCTTTAGAAATGTTTATTAACCAATTTTTAACTTCGATTAGTGATTCCAAATTTCTAGATAAGATCACCTTGAAAGATAACCTTACTTTGCATGAGAAATCAGCACTTAAAAGGTTATCTAATAATCCTGATATTATTATTCTTCCAGCCGATAAAGGGTCCTCAATAATAATACAGGACATTTCTTCTTACAATGCTGAAGCTTACCGACAGCTTGAAGATGTCACTTATTATAAACTATTGTCTTCCGACCCTACAGTCAAGTTTAATGAAGAAATAGCTTCTTTTATTGCATCTTCTGGTACTGCTGAAGGACTTAGTTCCCAAGATATCACTATACTTACTCCTCATGTCCCTCATACTCCCACCATATATTTTCTCCCTAAAATTCATAAAAAGAACTGTCCAGACCACCCGATAGTAGCCAGCTACGATTCCCCCACTGAACGTATTTCTGCTCTAGTAGATTGTTGGTTACAGCCATTTGTTACGTCTAGGCCATCCTAAATCAAAGATTCCTTCCATTTTTTGAGTTTACTAAAGAAAGTTGACCCTTTGGCACATTCTAATATACTTCTGGCCACTATCGATGTGACGTCACTCTATACTAACATTCCCCATCATGAAGGATTAGCTGATGTTAGAGATTTCTTGGACTCACGAGCACCTCCTCATACCCCATTTCATTTGTCATCTTGCTTATCTGGTTCTCACTCACAATGCGTTTAGTTTTGATAATAAATATTATCTACAAATTAAAGGTACTGCGATGGGCACCAGAATGACACCTTCTTATGCCAATCTTTTTATGGCTTGCTTAGAGGAGGAATTTCTTAAGTCAGAACCTTTGGCACCATTATTATGGCTGAGATATATTGATGATATATTCGTGCTTTGGACTCATGGCTCAGAATCTCTCGATCAGTTCCTTACTAATCTTAACTCCAAATTTTCAATTAAGTTCACTTCTTCTGTTTCTCCCGATGCTGCTATGTTCCTAGATATTGATATTTCTTTATGTAATGGCTCTTTCCTTACCGTGCACATTAAGCCTACCAATTTACAACAGTATCTTTATTTTGATAGCTGTCATCCCATGCATATCAAAAGATCTATTCTTTTTTCTCTTTCAATCTGAGGTCATTGTCTTTGTAACAACTTTTCATCTCTTGACAAGTATATTAAAAACCTAGACCAAAAGTTCCAAGACCAAAATTATCCTTCCTCTCTTTTAAAATCCCGTATAATCCCAGTGCACAAAACTTTCCAATGCAAACCTAAAACTTCTAACAAAAACTTCATTAACCTTGTTACTACTTATGTGCCTGGAATTGAAAGCATCAGACCTATTTTGAAGGAATATCATAATACTTTGTTAATGCACTCATCTTTAAATGATTTTTCTAAATTTTTACCATGCCTTACTTTTAGAACACCCCCTAACCTTAAAAGTATATTTTGCCAAAACCTATCTACTCCGAATTTACCACATCCCTTTGCTGGCTCATATCCTTGCCAACGCCCTAAATGTAAAACCTGTGCACTGATTATGCCTTGCCATTCATTCCACAGCCCTAATTTATCCAGAGAATTTAACATTTCTTCATTTGCTACTTGTTCTTCCAAGAACGTCGTATATATGTTATCTTGTAAGGTTTGAAAAGCATTTTACATTGGTTTAACTTCTACTGTTGTTTCGATACGTATGAACAATCATAGACATTCTGTTAAAACCAAGTCTCCCTTGCTGGTTGCCCAACATGCCTTATCTCACTGTAAGGATTTTGATGATGCTTTTAATCTAACACTTGATGCATTACCTACACAATGCTCTGAAAGTTTACTCAGAGATAGAGAAATGGCAGGTATATTTTTACATAAAGCGCATATATCACCTGGTTTAAATCTTACGTATTAATTCCCCCCCACACTCTCATTTCTAGTTTCATCTGTTCCCAAGCATAACGTTACCTTCGATACTCAATATTTACTTTTATCACCGTCACTTGTCTTCTTGCCATAGAAGGACTCCACGAGTTCAAATATAGCGATCTCAAGTGTGACTTTTTCTTTGTGTTTTATCTTTTTCTGCTATCATAATTACTGTTAATTTGTTACATTGTTGATAGTGTTGCTTTATTTTTATTATAGATATATATAAAAGCAATATGAGTTGAGACTGGCTTGTCCTATAGACCTATGGCAATTGAAAACATTAAGACAGAAAAGTATTTCTGGCATGTCTGAAATAATCTAATTTAGAATATTATTAGATTATATTATTTATTTATTTATTTAAACCAGTACTTCTAAGACCATCGGGTTTTCTCTTCCACACTACCAATTTATTTACAGAACATATTATATTACTACATAAGTACAGCAATGTTAATAAAAATGAAAATTTAACAATTTATAAGTAAATCAATTAGGAAAATAATTTTGATTACAGTAGCCACTAACAAAATTATAAATGATTAGAATGAACAAAATAAAATTATAAGAATGACTATGCATACTAGTAAAATTATAAACAGATATCTAAGACATGTCAAGTAATTAAGTACAGTAGAAAAATATTAAATTGAAAATAAGCTATATCATATCATACCTTTATTCACCGTAGGAATTTTTTTACAAAATTTATGACTCTGTCAATCCAAATTACAATGTGATGTGGAATTTAATATATACCATAGGAGTATTATCATAAAGTCAAGCAGCATACATATAATCATTATGTAAATAACCACAGTATATACATAAGTTCAAACATACAAATTAACACTCAATGCATTAGGTTATTTATAGAATAGGATCACTATATTCAATGTCAAAATATTCATCAAACTTTTCATATAGCACAATAGTCAAACAATATAGCAACTATACAACCCACTTCATTCAATATTTACGCATCGTTAAGACATTTAGGGCTTACAGTAAGTTCAATAAATTGTTCATGTAATGCACTATAGTTAAAACAAATATTCACATTCAATCATCAATCACATACAGAGACTAACAATTTAGTCTCAATTAAATTTATAGGGTATTAATAAATGATATGTTGTTTTAATTCAATTTTAAGTAATGAAATGGTCTGACAGTCCATGATTACAAGGTAAAGAATTCCAAAGATGAACAAGAGAAATTCTGAAAGAAGAAGAATATGAAGTAGGGTATCAACAGCAAAGAATGATGTGATGTGGTATCAATGCTAGGACATGAGGACAGATATTACATGACTGCTCAAATTATAACAAATTAGCCATTGGCCATTTTAAAAATGTTAATGACTGCAAAAAATTAAAATGAATTAAGTTAATTTTCTGTACATTCGTTTGCATGATTTTCCATAAAAAGGGGATGGGGGGGGGGTTGTGAGACCTTCAGATGCTTTGGTACAAGCTCTACAAACACTGAGCATCAGTGATACTTCTGATGTTACTAGAAGTACTCAGGCTGGACATCTTTGGGCAGTTGTTCGGATGGGTTGGACTCGGTAGGGGAAGTGGTTCCCATGACTCACTATAAATTGAGTATCTTATGGGCTTAAGGTAGAAGTCTGCCAATTGAGTGCCTCAGGCACATACCTTGTTGACAATTTAAATCCTTAAGTTCTGCCTTTTGTGAAGGATGTTGAGCTCCCTAAATGTGTTTGGGTTATTCACCCGCAGAGTGAGGTAGCTGATGCTATAAGTCGACTGACCAGTCAGTGTTCACTGCTAGCCTAGCCTAGCCAAGCCAAGCCAGAGGACAAAGACATGGGTAAGCAACACAATAGTGCTTCCTATGAGGCAGTTTTGCGAAAATGATTTAAAACTAGGAATGAACCTGCTGGTTTCGGTAGGCTTCAACATTGTTTGACTAATGTTACAAGAAACTTTACCAGATATGCACATTTCCACATCTAAAATAGGAATGCCATAAGTGGAAACATAATAAATCCAGGGCTATTAACTTATGTTTCTTGTGCCATTAACAAATTAAATTTACTTCACTAATCCAGAGGCATATTTAAAGTGATTTGCATTGAATGTATGAATGAAACAGTACCAATGCAAACATAGACTTTTCTTAGGTAGATTAAAAGTAAAACTACTTAAAATCAGTTAACACATTAAAAACACTCTTGACAAATCATAATTTTTATTAAACTACTTAAGTAAATTTTATATTCAAATAGAAACAAAACCCCTTTTTAAAATAAAAAAATTTAAAGGAAATCAATGTAAAAATAATAATAAATATTCAAAAGTAACTTCAAGAGTGATTTTAATTAGTTAACATGATTTTAAGAGTTTTACTTTTAATATACCTAAGATTTTATGATCCTTTCACTGTGTGGATTCCTACATTCATCATTAATTATAGATTTTTCTATTCCTTCAATTATATGTTTCTGATCAACTGAGGACTAGACATGCATTTTAGGCACTAAATATTAGTTTTATGTACTTAAAATAAGCTTAAAATTTAATAAATCATGCCCTATATGTACTTAAAATAAGCTTAAAATTTAATAAATCATGCCCTATTTCAGTAAACTAGGCATTTTAATGACTAAGGCTTCAAATACTTATTTCACTGAAATTAACAAATTATACACTAAAATACATAAAACATGGCACAAGAAAGTATATTTAAGAAATGGAAGCAGACAACTGTATTATATAAACAGATGCACAAAGTAAATATATTGGAAAATAATTATAAATATACTTTTTAAGTAGTTTTTGAATTGCGGGAATTTTCACAGTGAAATATAGTATAACATAACAAATTATTATTGATTAATAATAATTTGTTATGTTATACTTTTTAAGTTTTTTAAATTCAGTTCTATGCTCATTCTCTTTCATAATTATCCGCACAGTACATCACCACCATTTTTTCTAAATCCTCCTCAGTTAATTTTGCTTTTTGTTAGTGAGAATCATTTTTAAAGCTCAAAAACTTCTTTCTACTGCAACAGATGTCAGAGGAGCAAATTCAAAATTACCAAAATTAGGTAGATTAAAAGTAAAAATACTTAAAATCATACTTAAATGTAAATTGGAACTTACACAGTGAAGCCAATCATATTAATGGATATCATTGTATGATTCAGTTGAACTACACACTCTTAAAGCTTCACTTACTTTTCATAAATGTATGGAACCGGTTTCAAGAACATTTTGTTCCCATCTTCAGCGATGCTAAAGTTCAACTCTGAAAAGTAAGTGAAGCTTTAAGAGTGTGTAGTTCAACTGAATCATACAATGATATCCATTAACTTAAAATCATGTTAAGACATTAAAAGCACTCTTGACGTTCCACTCTTAAAACTTTAAAAATTAAAACTGGGACCTGTTTTGGGAGACCTTACTCACATTGTCAACCACAGAATGACTGACATTTCAAAATTACTAATTAGAAACATCAATACTTACTGGAACATTTACATTTTCCTTCAGTATTGCTCTTAATATTTTTTCCAACATTGAAAATACATTCTTATTTGGTAAATTTATTTAGGAAATTGTCCTACTTTTTCCAGTTTTACCCAAAGCACAATATATATTTTCTCCTGGGCATCCTTCATCATTATTATTTCATTAAGAGACTGACTTTTATGTTCTAAGTGTTCAATGCTGCAGGTATGAATGAAAAGTTTAATGTTATGCATGTAATATCTTTTTTCAAAAACGGTGATTCAGACACTCTTTCACTGAATATAGGATTCACATAATTCTTCACTAATTGTGATCATTTCTTTAAAATATTTAGAATAATACACTACTGACTGGATTCATATTCCCCACTGTGTTACAACAGGCTGAGTTGGGAGTGGAATATCTGGTACTTCTCTCTGAACATTGAAATCCTGGATGGGCCTTTGCAAAAACCTTTTTTCATATTGGAAATGAATGAATTGACAAGAGGGAACTTATTCCTGATTGTTTCCAAAACTCTGTAAGGGACGGAGTTAAACAGGTTACATGAATGATGTTAGCATACAAAGGTTTAAGAAGTGGAGCAGAAGGAACCATGTATGAGGCAGCATTCATGCAAAATAACAGAATTCTAGAATCATCTGTATTGCCAGAGTAGGCCTTTGTTTACAAAATACGCAATGATTTTGCTATTCACTTTTGGAAATTCTTTAACACATACAAGGTGAAGAATTAAAAGTTCATGGCATCAGCAAAATATATGTTAAATATTGTACTTACGAAGCTGTTGGCAATGGAGTGATAATATATCCTAAACTTAAGTATTAATTTTTTTACACTAAACTCCATTTACTTACATAAAAGTAAGACGCATTTCGGGAGAATCTGTTGGTTAAAGTAGGAAATTGCTGAGTTCATCCATAGGAGGATGAACTTCAAACAACAAAGTCTATCACAGAAACATCTGGGTATCCAGCTATAATTTCGAGTAACAGCAGTTCGGTGAGCAACTGAAGATGGGAGAGATTCTCCCGAAATGCGTCTTACTTTTATGTAAGTAAATGGAGTTTAATGTAAAAAAAGGAATACCTAAGTTTAGGATAAATATATGTCTAAATTATTTCATTACTAGCAGTCACCTGACCTCTTGTATGCACAGTGCATTCCTAAAGCATAAAACTATACATCCACATTATGCGAATTTTCAAGAACATCATGTCATCGCTACTTACATGTTAAAATTGTAGGTAAAAAGGTGAAAAGGTAAAAGTTATAGCACATGTATTTACATTTATCACATTAATTATGATATTTTATATGCCATTTGGAAAGCTTTTTTATGTGTCAAGTCACAATCCTGATCCTGGCATTACTAATCTGCTGGCAAGTGACTGAATGAGATGTATGGCATAAGTGCTATGCAACAAAAATAGAAAAACCATCCAGTGTAGCTAGGTCTTCCGTTTGAGCCACATATTCAGGTTTGGGTTTGACCGGTGATTTTTGTTAGTAAAATCTAACTGGAAAACCTAATCATAACGCATATGGCCTATGCGTTCAATTACATCCAATGTGTTATGATATGAGAAGATATGGGTAAATTCTTAGACTAACATAGAAAATAGAATTGCATTTTAAACAAATTTTATTTATTCAACATAATCAGCTTATAACTCTATACACTTAGCACAATATTAATAAAGGATTTCTAAGCCTCATAAATTTTGTTTCCTTGCTCTGCAAATCATTCCTCCACAGGTTGTACCACTACTTCATTAAACAAAAATTTCTTCCTTTTTAAATGTTGTTTTGCCTTAGGAAATAGTCTGAAAGCTAAATCTGATAAATAGGGAAGATATTCAATAAATTCAAAGCCAACTTATTTAAATTTTCTGCATTGCAATCAGAACTGGTAAGCAGATGCATCATCTTACAAAACATGCACACCTTTAGAAAGTTTTCCCTGCAATTTTTTCCAAGGTTTCTCCTGAAATTTGGTCAATAATGCAGAATAACACCCCATCATTGTTTCATCCTGTTCTAATTAATCTGTAATTATAATTTCTTCTATGTCCCAAAAAACAAATGCAAGAACTGTCCCTGCCAATTTTTTTATATAAAATTTCTTTGAGGAATGAACCATCATGTTTCCATTCCTTTGAATGTTCTCTAGTTACAATACTACCCGAAAGATTGGAAGAATCATCATCAAAATGAGGACAAGTCAACTTGGAATTTGTCATTCTAAGTAGTTTGAGATTAGCATTTAGGGATCCATTTAGCAGTGATTTTTCTCATATCAAATCATGATGTAGGATGTTAAAGATGTGTTCATAAGACATGTTCAATTTGTTCTATGTATTTCAGTTCAATTCATCGATCCTCCAAAATAATATCATGCACATGCACAGCATCAACATTTTCAGCAGTGAGCACAGAAATGGATCTTACCACACAAATGTTCATATAATTAAGATCATTATATGAATAGCTTCATTGTACAAGTTCCAATTAGCACTTTTAGTTTAACAAATGTTCATCTTTAACATCTGTTCTTCCTATCTTAAACTCCACAATCCAATTTCTTTTATGGTGGTGCACAAAGGACAATGATCCTTCAATGTATCCATCATATCTGCATAAGTTTCTTTAACAGACAAACAAGTCTTGAAAAATAAATACTTTATCGCTAAATAATACTTAAATTTCTTAAAATTTAGATTTTCTCTGCCATATTTACTTTAAAAATTCACAATGTAAAATCAGTTATATTTACAGTCACCAAAATTGGAGAAACCATTTACAATACACTATACTTGGTGCCATGGTAACTGCTTTTGGTTCTGTTGATGGGAAGGGCCCTAGTCTACCAATACTCTATCATATAAGCTTGAGTGAATTACTGTATTTGAGTCATGAATAATTTATACTTTCTCTAGAGCAATATATAAATAACATACTTACTTGAAATAGCACAAAGATTAGTCCTAATTCATATACTATGCTGCAGCAGAAGGTGAACCTCCAAACAGCTGGATGTGGTCTCTTGAAAACACCATCTGGTGTTACAGTAACTCCCAAGAGGATGAAGACTAATACACATGCTACCAAACCTCTGTAAGAATAAAATAAATTCTTTTTGCTATTGGAATAAAACAATAAAACTTTGGAAAATATTTAGAGGTATATTTTATTAAGAATTAAGCAATGAGGCACAATAAGTACTATATTATAGCTTAAAGAAATAACAATTGTAAGGGTGCAGATATGAAAGCTTACCACACATAATTAAAACTGTTTAGCTATACAGCCATGATTTCTGATTTTAAGGAATTATTCCTGTTTCAGTATTTTTTTAAATGGAATATTCCTCCAACCCTTTTGTTTTTTGTTTAAACTTAAAAACATTTTAATTCTTCTTTCAGAGGGGTGGTATCACCCCTTACCCCCCAAAAATAAAAAAAACAGGAATTAGAGGTACCTTTATGGAGTTTAGTAACTATTCCCCTTTCACCTGATAATATTTCAATGGCCAAAATTTAGAAAATCCTGTCATAATTATTTCAATTTTTTACTGACAATTTTTATTGCACTTAATTAATAAAAACTGCACCTTATAAATTTGATATTGAGAGTTTTCTAATTTAATAAAAATGCTGGTAAAAACAGCTTAGTTTTGAATGCCTTAAAATTCCAATTTTTTGTGGGAATAAAACAAACACTTTTTTCCCAATACTTAACATAAGAGGTTAGGTCCATAAGTTTTTGGCCTAATCATTTTCTAGCTATGAAAGACAAAAACTACATTTCACTTTTCAATATAGTAACTGTTTATTGCAATACACTTCTCACATCTTTGAATTAACATTTTAATCCGCCCCCCAAAATAGTCAGAAATGTTGTCTGCAAAATGGGAACAAACAGCATCCATCACTTCTTCACCACACTTAAATTTCCTTCCTGGAAGGTCCCTTGAGTTTTAAGAAGAGGAAATATTCACTGAGGGCTAGTTCTGGACTGTAGGATGGATGGTTAATCTTCTTGAATCCACATTTCTAAACAGTTTCTTTGCAATAAGATTTGTGTGCACAGGCATGTTGTCCCGAAAAAGGAACAAACCCCCACTCAATTTTTCTTGCCTTTTCTCTTTAATGGAAGCACATAGTCTGTGCCACAGTACTCCCCATTTACTGTGGTGTTTCTCTCCTTGAAGTCAATGAAGAGTATTCCTTCACAGTCGCAAATGATTGTGGCCATGATCTTCTTGGTTGACTGAGTGATTTTAGCCTTTAGAGGCAGTGTTTCACCAGGTTTCGCCCACTCCATTGATTCTTTTTTTGACAAGAGATCATGGTAGAGGACCATAGTTTCATCTCCTGTAACAATGTTTTGCAGAACTTCTCTCTCGTTGCCACGGCAGAGCTCCGAAAATGCATGACAACAGATCACTAGTTGCTGCTTTTGAACTGAGGAAAGAAGTCTAGCACCCATCCAGCATAAACCTTATTCATGTTTAAATGTTTATGAAAATTCAAAGGATTGTTGTTTTAGAAAGGCCCAACCTCGATGCTATTTCTGTAACTTTTAGCCGCCGGTCTTCCATAATTTCTGCTTCTGCAAGAGCAATGTTTTCAGGAGTGAGCACTTCCAAGGGCCAACATGCACACTCTTCGTCTGCAATGCTTTCTCGACTCATTTGAAAAAATTTGGGCCATTCTTTTATGGTAGAATATGAAGGTGTTGCACATCATCCAATCTCTGTTTAATTTCATTTGGAGTAAGTCCTTCTTTTGCGAAGAACTTAATAACAGCTCAATATTCCATTTTGAACACAATCACATATCACAATCTTCTACACATATCTTCTTTATGTAACTATATCTGAACAACTGAACACAGTCAAACAGAAGTTACAGCTGCAATTATTTACTTAACAGATAAGGTTATGGCACCAGATAAGAATTTTGTGAAGGTGATAATCCTTATTGGCAAGGCTGGAAACTTATGAACCTACACTCGCACCTAGTGTAATTCCTAATACATTTTCAGGAAAGAACACAGAGTAATATTAAAAATGTAAATATAAGCTTTTGTTTAAATAATATATATTTGACAAACAATGTCACAGAATGAATGCTGAACAAATGAAAGCAGCAATGAGTTTGAGGTTCAAAAGAAAGCTTATAGTGTGTAGAATGTGATGAATTGAAAATATTTTGCAAGTATGTGCATTCAAGTGTTTAACTGGCAGTTACATAAGAGCCTGTACCTGTGCATGGCCAACCAATAAGTGGAAACCATCCTTCTTCATTCAGTTTTCTCACATTGCACTACCACACTTAGTTTGAATTATTTATTTATGAAGTGTAGACAGTTATAGTTTTAGTGTATACAATATTAAAGTGATATCTATTACTTTAACTTTTAAGCATTCAATAATTGAAAATATATCCCAACCGACTATACTACACTCAAATATACATATTTTATCCATTACATAATAAGATCTAAAAATAAAATAATATAAACTTTACTTATCACCTCTAGATAATTTCTTTCTACAGTTGCTTGCTTACTTTCTGATTTCAATACACACAACCATTGGTCATCATCATATTTATTGCTGTATTATCCTATCCTTGTTTATACTGATCTGACCTATTATACTTCTAAGGTTACTTTTCCCTCTATCTTCCTCTTAATCATTCCTATTCATTTCTTTCTAACTTTGCCCAAATAGTTCCCTATTATTCTTATATTCTTCCCTCATTTTACAGTTAATATCTTTCTAATTTATATTTTCCCCTTCATCCATTTTGGTTGCCAAGCCTGTTTTCTCAGTAGTTTTATTTGCTTGCAGTATAATAATAAAAATATCTGTTGGTTTCTCACATATTGGACATTGTTATACATCTTTAGCTTATTTTAACCCTTTCAAATCGATAACTCCTGTTCTAGCTCATGCAAATCCTTCCTGACTTGTTTTATCACATTTTTCTATATATTTTTCTCTACCCTATACTATTAAGTCTCCATGTACTCTTTTCTCTCATATAACCAAATATTTCTTTTCTTTCAATATCTTCTAATCTTAGGTTTATTTCTTCCCAGAATCCTCTATTTTGATATAATGCAATAGAATGTTGAAAATTCCAGACTGAACAGTATTAAATTCCACAAAAATCTGGTAATGGCAGGAGTGAATAAGAAACAATTAAATAGCTATGTATTAAAATGTTTAAGGATTACCCTTCAACTGAAGATGAAAAGAAAATAAGAACATAAGTGAATATGTTGTTGTTATTGTTATTATTATCATTTAATAAACTTGAAATAAGCATGACAAAGAAGATGAAGCATTTTTATTAAATTATATAAGTTGGTTGAATGGGCTTATGTACTTCTCAATAGAATTATTAGGGGAAACTTGAGGGGAGATTAAATGAGGATGTCATTAATTGATCTTTGGTAAAAGTACTGACAGAGATATTTTATGAAAAACGGAAGCAGTATATCAATTAAAAGTGTAACCGAGTTAGGTTTTCCTACATAAACAAACTTATGAGGAATCTATGAGAACTGTTCAATAAACTATGATCATAATTTCTTTGGCAACATATCTTTACTTATACTCATAATTTTGTTTATCTTTCTCAAAGTAGTCCCCAATGGATGCAATGTATCTGTCCTAGTATTTCTGTCAGTCTTCAAAGACATGCTGAAAATAATTTTTGATAGGTTATTTAGAATCACCTCTGCAACCTTCATCGCTGATTCTAATGATAGAAAATGCCTCCATGAAAGTGTTTCTTTAATTTGGGGAAAAGAAAAATGTCAAACTTAAGTAAATTGGACTATAGGGAGGGTTCACATTGATTTCCATGAGATATTCAGCAGCAACATATTTTGATGTGCAGCTATGCATTATTCTCGTGTTTGCAGCATCCAGCTTGCTACATGGAAATATGAACTTTTGCATGTAATATGGTCTTGTAGATTTTTCAGGAAATCTATGTAGTATTGCTCAGTTATAGTTGTGTGTGCAGGTATGACTTGCTGGTAAACCATTCCTTGAACAACGAAAAATGAGATGTCCATAATTTTTCCAGTAGAAGCAACTACTTTTGCTTCTTTTGTGTGTTGTGGTGAGCTGGATCAAAATAATGTAGCAAGTTTTATAAACAGTGAACAACTTTGTAAGAAACTTCGCATCTACCTGTAACATTATTTTCAACTGCATGCAAACCTACATGTTAACGTCCTTTTGTTTGTGAACCAGCAATCTTGGAACTGACCATGCACCAACACATACCTTGTGCAATTTTTCAATTACCTATGTATGGTGCCACTCAGTGACATTTTCAGCATTTCTGAAAATGATCTTACTGTTATTCAACAATCCTCTCTTACAATGATAGCAGCAGTGGTAAGGTTTTCTTTAGCTAGAGCACACAGCTGGAGCTCTGGGTCTACCTTCCTTTGAAATTGATTGCCTTCCCCTTTTAAACATTTTAAACCATCCTATAGGGAAGAACAATCTTTCTTTAGGTTCCGTGCAACATTGCATAAGCCTCAGCTAAGATTTTTGAGATGAAAGCAGAATTTCAGAGCAGCATATTGTTCATCACATGTTACCTTCATTTTGCTGTAGATGAAATTGAAAATGTTTCAACTTGCACTTCTCTGATAGACTAGAACAGGAAGTCACAACAATGAAATTAGTACATGCCTCATTAAGTATTAAGCTTACAAAATATTGTAAAATTAAATTTTAGCATGAGAAATTATGACCATAAAATTATTATTCTTTATTGAATGGCTCTCATTTGATTATGAGGTTGTGAACACTCAATGATGTTGACAGTATTTGAAGTCCCATATGACATCTACTTCACATTCATGATATTAGAAGCTAATGGCAATGGGAGGGGGGGAACTAGAGGTATCTGAATATGAGCAGTAGATGTGATAAACCAATTTATTCCAATGCTCATTAAGGAATGTATTCAATGCTGACCTATTGGGAAATGCATAGTAAAGGCATCCTAGCAATCATAGGTAAGATGTTTGTGGCACAAGCAGCAAACATCAATGCCCTAATGCATTCCTATACAATGATAGGAAGTTATTTATTGTGCTGCAAGAAATTGAAAGTTCTACTTCCTATGATAATGCCTCTGTCAGTGACCTAGCAAGGAAATGCTGAAGCTTTTTAATGATCCTAAATAGACTTATGATCTCCAAGTCAAGCAGGTTTTTCTTTAGAAAAGAAGAATATACATTTATTTATTGAAAACTACCCAAAAACTATATAATATAGTATTACAATCAAATATATATATATATATATATATATATATATATATATATATATATATATATACTGTTTACAAAAAACCGAAATTATAACTTTTATAAACTTTTTCTTAACTATTAATTGATATCATTGTATGATTCAGTCTTTTCTTAACTGTTTTTAGTCTCTGGCTCATCTATTGGAATTCCAAGAGACTGGAACCCATTTTCCTACTAGAAAATTATTTTTACTAATGTCCTATTACATAATTTATTTCAACAACTAACACTCAATTATAATTGCACATTATTCTATCTAGTACAAAATAAGATCTGACATAAAATAATACTAATCTTTTTTAAATTAATTCAATTTGGAATCCAATACAGTGAAACATGCATTAAATTTTTTCTGAACCCAAATATTAAGAACAATATATATATATATATATATATAAAATAAAGTAACACTCTGAACAATATAACTAAAATATCGAGAACTAGAGAGCAGAAATAGATAAAACACTTAAAATATACGCACAATTTTCACTATATTTCACACAACTAGTGTTCTTCAAAGGCAAGAGACAAGTTTTTGTTTTTTTATTTATTTTGTATATATAAAAAAATAAAATGATAGAGGAATATTTAGGGAAAAAAAGGGGAAAAATGGATTAGAATAGTTATAAAGGATCAGAGAATTGGGATATAATTGATAAAATAGTGCTAACAAGGGAAATATAAGAAGTGGAGGGGTTTCATTATGCAGATAACCTGGGGGTTGTGTGTAATCAGGCCTCATATGGATTTTAGATTTATTAATATTACAATGTAGATTAAGCATGTTAAGTTGTTAATAAATGCTTAATTTAAAAATAGTAAATAATAGTGGTTTGTTTTGTTTGTGTTTATATATATTTATGAATATTGATGTAGTTGAACCTGAGTCATCAGAAAATTCCAGTCAATAATCATTGATAGCCTAAGACCAAGGCACAGAGGGTAGTTTATTGAAAATTGTTAACTGTTTATGTATTTATTATTCATAAATAAACTCAATTCACCTATAAAATAAAAATATATGTAAAAATATAATACACATAATTTAGACCATTGCTGTAGCAGTAGTGCTTATGCTTCCCATGTAGTGGACTCAGGTTTAATTCAAGATTAGGAAAAGTTTCAGAGGTTTTCCCTCAGTTCTTTAGGAGCTTGGGAAACTTATGCAACAAAGTTCCCTAAACTCTTTTGCTCAAGTTATCACCTATCACCCTTCATCTGGCATGATAGATCTTCAGGTCGTATGATCATTTTATATATATAAACAATTTTTTTTTTTTTAATTAATCTGAACAGTATATTCTAACAGTTTGAACTACTCTTTCTTCACCTAGAAAAAAAATTGTCTTCATAAAGTAAGTTTAATGATATTTTTAATAAGTACCTTTTTGTGTTGTAGGAAGTATCTTCTCTCACTGGTTCAAAGATGGCAACGTAAATAAGTACACCAATAAGGACAAAGAGGACAGAGAGTGTGTGTGCACGCCTGAAACAAAGACAAAGCATTTAGCTTTATCAGTCTGTGTCCGTAATATTTTCTTCTCAATAAACGGAGATGAACAAGCATCAATTTACTTAAGAGTTCTGGTACCCTGCTCCAAAATAAAATAAATGAAATGGCCTTATGAAATGAGTTATTCTCTTCCAATGATCTGGGTATCCAACTGCATCTTAATTAACTAGAGTTAGTAAAATATTAGTGAGGTTTATAATATTCTAGCTTAACAAAGAAGACCATTATTCACTGTTGCCATGTTTGTGCTATCTCATATTCACATGTCTCAGGAGGGTAAACACCGCATAACACAGCAGTAATTAAATTTTTAACTAAAGGACTTTCAACCAATGAAATTAACATCTTAATCATATGTATGAAGAAGTGTTACCTTCATATACCTTGTTAAGAAGTGGTCAAAATTATTTAATTTTAGCATATGGAGCCTCAAAAATGACTCATGATGGTATGTTAGTGGCTGTTGACACAAGAAAACATTTCTCTTATAGATGAGGAAGTTCTGGACTGAAAGGCATCTGAAAACAAATTTTCTGCAGGTTGGGGCTTTCTAAAACAGCTTTGTGTCGCATCATACACCAACATTTGCATATGAAGGCCAGTGGAGAATGGGTGTCCTGAATTCTTTCAGGCAGTCAAATGCAAATATGTTTGGAATTTTTCAAAAGATTTAAACCTTTTCTGTGATAACGGTATGACAGTATTGGAACCCATCATCATGAGGACAAAATTATGGTCTTCTACAGCCCGCTTCCAAAAAGAAAATCAATGGAACATTCTTTTTGGGACTGCAGAGATATTCTAATGATATACTTCAAAGAAAGCAACACAAAGGTTACTGTGAAGTATTATGCTGAACTACTGTATCCATTGCACATTACCAACGAGGAAAAGAGCAGTGGAATGCTGGGTACAGGATTCTGTCTGTTGCACCAGTTCACAAGGATACATGCAGCTTCTAGAAGCTGGATCATCTACTGTACAGCCCAGACTCTGCCCCCAGCAACCATTATGATTTCAGAAATGAAATCCTCCTTTGAGGGTAGGTTCATCAACAGTCACTAGTAGAGGAGATGCGTTTCTCAGCATCTTGCAGACAAAGCTTCAGACTACTACTTTTTTAGGCGGATTGTAATATTAATTCACAGATGTGAGAAATGCAATGAAGTAAAAGAGAAAAATGATAACTGTATTTTTATTCTACCATCTAGCTCATGTTAAGGCTGGAAACTTACAGACCACATTTTGTATTTCTTGAAACTTTTCACTTATGCACAGTAACCAAATTTAGACACCTAATATGAATTGAGTGAATTAAATATTATAAAAATATTATTATATATAAGATCATTCAATTATCTGATGACTGACATGACGGTGGGGGATGACTGCATCAGTGATAAGTCTTTGCTTAAGGCCAGTCGGACTAAATGAATCAGGGCAAGCAGAATTTACCAAATTGCCACATTGGCTTTGAATCCCATGCCACCCAATATAGTTTAACTGTGAAAGAAATAATACATATATAATTGTAGGCAAATACTAGGCCTAATTATATATACAACCGCAGTTCCCAAAATGTGCTCCATGAAACAGCTCCTTGTGTTACTTGAAGAAATTGGAAGAATAAAGAAATGACCAAATCTTAAAATTGTGAATTTTGTGCAGCCATGATTCAGTGTCGGTAAAAATACAGTAGTAATAATTTAGGTGCATACTTGACTTTCTGCAATTAATAATGAAGTTGGATACTGCTGCAATATGATAAATCATTCTGCATCTGCTTTTATTGGAAACTTTGCCCACTGACAACTTCTCAGAACCATATGGTGGCAGCCAGAAGCACAAAGCAGACAGACAGCATGCAGCAAAATCAGATACAAAAGTATTCATAGAAGAACATTCAGACACACCTGGGGATATCTTAAATGAGTTTCAAGTTCATCTACTAAGTTTGCTTGATAGTTTCAACAGCTATTTCCAGAAGAACTCCATAAAAAAAGTAAAGAAAACTGGGTTGTAAAACCCATTCTCTGCTGAAAAGTCAGTTTTCTAACAATGCAGAAGCCCAAAATTCAACCAAATAAAATTTTTGGTTTGCAACATTAAAAATGGTTTTATATACCAGATTTATGATGTATTATGAATTTTCAATTCTTACTTTTAGGTCATTTTAAAATGTATTTTAATATTTTTTGTTTGTTTTATAATGTATGTAGTAAATTAGGGTTGAAAATATGCTTTTGTAATGAAATAAACTAATAAAGCATGTTTCACAAGTCAAAACTTCTAAATTCAGAATGTTTACCTTCTATCTTAAAAGACTATCGTCCTATAAGTACTAAATGAAAATTAGTGCTGTGTGATTAATTTTTCCACTGAAAAGTGCTCCATGACATAACAAGTTTGGGAACCATTGTTTTATAATGAGCACCTGATCATGCTGTTAGAAGATTATGTGAACAGAAATTCCCATGTGATAAGTTCCAAGACATAATGCAATTAATAAATTAATATCTACATACCTCAAATGAATTAATCTGTCAAGAGATCAAGCAATTTCTCACAATAATTAAGAAGGTTAATTTCATAAACAGAGGCGAGAAATATTTGCAAAATGAAACTAGGCAGTTCCAACATCTCTTTGTAGGATATAGATAAGTACATTTATTTGAATGCCACTCTAGTGTTTCTATCACCAAAGTTTATGTTGCCCCATAACCTACTCAGACTCCAGTGTAACCAGCTGGCTGTGAGCAATGGCTTATTAGCCAGTTCAGTCCTCATTGCTGCATCAGCGATCAAATAATTGAATGAACTGAATCGATATTATAATACTTTTGTATTATATTTTGTACCCCAAGTGCCTTTTCAGAGTAAGGGAAATCTCTAAAAAAATTTTAACCAGAGAGCTTTGCCAAGCAGAATATAAACTTGCACCCTCCACTATTGCAATCGGTTGCATACTAATGCTCCAGATTACTGCAGCAAGAACGTCATGTATTGTTCTGCCATACAAAATTTAAATATTGATATCAGTAGGTTTAGGTAGATATTTCTTGGGGAGTCCTTGTAGGAAAACCCTTATAATAAGGGTGGGTTATATTTAATCTCTGCTTTACATTGGCTAAGTACTCATAATTTTATTACCTTATTATATGTGTTGATCTGTAGTCCATTTTCATTAGCTATTATTGAATTATTATCAAATCAAATTAAACCCAGCATATCCATTGTTTCTCCTTGAGGTATAGGTATGTTTTTGACTTTTTTATCATTTTGACTATTTCTAAATACATTTTTTTTGTTCCATACATTATATCATTTATTTTTTAAGTTCAGAGGGCCATGGTCCCCCTTATACCTCTCCATGCCCATATTGATAGCCCTTAATACATTACTAATGTAAAGCATGGCAGCTTTGAGGTAATTTCCCTGTTAGAGGTTTCAAAACTGTTTTTCATCATCTTGTCAACCAATTCTGTCATGTAAAGAGTGATTTATATAGAACTAACTCATTTCTTTATTTCAAAATGAATGAGGCTAAGCCACAACTTATTATACCTTAAATGTACAGTATCTTTGGGAGATTATTAATCTCTATAGGAAATGCTGAAAATATCTTCCTTCCTGAAACACATTATTCCATTACCGACCTCTAGGGAGGATTTATCAATATCATTAATCTCCTGTGTATTGTTGTGCTTCAGACCGTCCAATGTCTGGAAGCGAGCAGCGTAAACTCTGTCTTTTAAGTAACTGCATAGGAAGCAGTCCTGTGCTGTCAAATCAGATCTTGGTGGCCACAGGCTCTTGAAGATTATTCATCAAAAAAACTTTCAATTAGCACCATGGATTTGGTTTGACGTATGGCATGTTATCCCTGACCAGCTCTACATCATCCAGTTGCTCAATAAGCTCCATGAAAATCTGGCGATACTCTGCAGTGTTCACAGTCTGGCGCACGCACAAATAATAATAATAATAATAATAATAATAATAATAATATAAAATTGCTATTTGACTTCCCCCCCCAGATCCTGTTATTTCCAATTTGCTTATCAGCGCCAGAGTGCCGGTATTGTGTTTCTTTGGGCGGGATTATGAATATCAAATTCTCTCTGATGTGCCTTTCAAGTAGCTGTAATTGAATTCATAATCCAGTATTTCTTTACATTGAAGAGCCATTGATTTAATGTATACTGCATTTTCACATGTGGTTGCGAGTACTACCAGGCTCTAGGTCCAGGGGTGTAACACAGTGGTCTGTGCCACCCGTGGTATTTTGCGTTAGGATGGTACCTTGTAACTCTAAACCGACCCGCCATTCGGCTGCAGACGATTGCGTCGCCCAAGCGCGCTAAGTTCCCTTTTCACAGCAACTAGAACCAAATATCAAAAACAGCTGCCAAACATAAAAGGCAACAATAAGAAGTAAAGAAATCTGCACATCTCATGCCAGGAAATCAAAACTCCCAAATATTCTGCTTAATTTGATGTAAAGCTTGGGTGAGTTTCCAGCCAAATAAAGAAAGAAAGCAATGTGCTAGTTCTATATAAATCATTCTGACAATGCAATACAACAAATACAGCAAATGTACTTTTTAAACTTATACAGATGAATCACCTAAAACTATCACTATGAACATTTATAAAATGAAAATTGCTACTGATGCATTGTTTTTACCAAAATGAAGCTAAGACTAGAGCTCATCAATGTATCCCAATCAAAAATTTCAACAATTAGTAGAAATTATATTTCTAGCACAAATTTACGTTTTGTAATGGAACATTGTCCTTTGACTTTAGCAAAACAAAATATAGTAGGTGAAATTAAAATGTCAATGGGTTTTATTTCCATTTTTAATATTTATTTTTTCTGCAACATTCTAGGCCAAGTAGTTTACAAGATATCATCATATATAGGGCTCTGACTTACAGACCCTTTTAAGAGAATTTCCATCATCAATAGGCAAAAAGTAATACTCTCCCTTAATTGTTAGGCAAAAACAGTAAATGTATGTTTGAATTTTGTCTACAAATTACGGAAATTACTAATTGTATGTTGCAGTTATCATGAGTGTATGAAATTCCAAACTCTAGTTATATGTAGATTTTAAGAACTGTCTATTTGGACTTGTGGGATGCTCCCCCAAGCTGGTGTTAGTATAGCTGACCTCTGAGGTTGAGATGCCTCTATATTATTCTAAGAATAGCTCCATTTAACTGCTTAAAATTCTCAAGAAGAACACTGATGACAGTGGTATGCAGGAATATGTGGTATTATTGCCTCACTCTGATGGTCTGTGACACAGATGATACATGGGATGAAATGATAAACTGGGAATGGATTTTTAAGGAAGGAAGTATTCCAGACCTAATTTTAGGGTACCACCCCAGCATTTGCCATTTATGAGGACTGAGGAAAACCTGGGAAAAATCTCAGTCAGGGAGGATGGTCCTGGTGGGAATCGAACCCCAGACATCCTGCTTAAGAATCTATGCTTTAATGACATTGGCCACCCTTGGCAGTATAGTTGCCACTGATCATGCCAATAGAGAGGAAATATGCAAATGGCTAGCACTAAGAGCTTATTAAAATGCAACATATATAAGAATTGAGTAAATATTAAAGATTATTAATATAAGTATTAATGTACAATAAAATAAATAATTTAATTCACAAATAAATATAAATTATTATTAATGCTTAACTATTTGTTTTCTCAATAGGTTTACATGAAATTCAATTATCCTTGGGATAATATTGCGCTGAAAATTAACATACTTTACTTATGTCTGTCAATGTGTTGGAAAGACCAGGTTTCTGATGAGGAAAATGATTAATCTATGTTTTGTTAATGTACTACAAATTTGCATACCTACTGTAAATGAAGTATTTATTTATAATTATTATAATTTTATGTCAATATAAAAGGTATTATTCTAATAGATTTTAATTCATATTACAATATATATTGTAATAAAGTATGCTGAAATATTCCTTTATATTTATGTAAATTTTCAAGAACTTGCCTTTATTCCTAAATGAAGTTACACCATGTGCACTGAATACCTCATATAGGTCAACAATAATAGTAGGGACCTGTTGGTAAGTTTTTAAATATGAATGATACAAAGGAGGAATATAAGGAAGATGATCTGTCATGTTCATTTTCTTGGCCGCTGTCATAAAATGTCTGGTCTTGTAGAGAGCCTCTTGTTTTTATTGGTGATAGAGATCTATCTCTTTGGTGTTTATAGAAATCAAGTTCATGGAATTCATCATTTGGGCTGAAACTATACTTGAACTTCATGGTAAATGATTTAGTTCTCTCAAACTCATCCATCTCAATTACAGCCACTGCAACTTTTGTCCATCAATGGCCTTTTTCTAACATTACATGGTTTAGTAGCTCCTTTGCAAACAAAAAAATTTTCTCTCTTCGTTACATGAACAACAAAATGATTCTTCTTCCTACTGGTTTTCACAATATCTATCCATCAGCAAAAAAAATGTATTGCTTCTTAAGCCAAAGTCTGCATTGTTAGGTAGGAGGGTGTGATCAAGAACCATGAACTTATTACTTCCACTTGTGTCCAGATCATGCAGTACTTTTAATGTAGAAACACAAACGTTGCAGTTCTCTCTGTCCAATATACAAATTAAAAAATGCAGTTATTATTTTACCTTATTGTGCATTTTTTTGAAGCAGTTCACAATATATACTGCAACATCCTGGGAACCTCAGCCTCTCTATGCTTCATCCCACATGTGCATATATATATTATTACCATTTGTATTCTTGAAAGAATGAGTTGCTTAGTTACTGCTCTGAATTAAAGGGATAAGCATTCAAAGCACAAACACAGTAGTGCCATCTGTGTGAAAATATGTATTGCAGGAGTTAAGTACTTACAGCATTGAAACTATTATCCTCTGTATTTTGAAATAACAATAGCAACTACATTTTAAGAAAAAATAGAATTACAATACTTGTGCTGCTCATATGATGAATGGAATCTTATACATTTCTAACAATTGAGACTGACCCAACTTTTCTTGAGGCTCTAACATGTTATGACACCCTGGTCATTGGCATGAGTTAAAGCCTGTTTCGTTTACTTTTCCTCTTTTTCTCTCTTCAATTTCCTAATCCATTTGCCCCTTACTTTTCCTAAATATTCACCCATACCTCTTTTCTCTGTCAAACATTTTTATTTAAATATTGTACTTACAAAACTGTTGACAATGGAGTGGTAATATATTATAAACTTAGATATTCATTTTTTACACTAAACTCCACTTACATAAAAGTAAGATGCGTTTCGGGAGAATTTCTCCCATTTTCAGTTGCTCACTGAACCGCTGTTACTCGAAATGATGGCTAGACAACCGGATGTTCCTGTGGTGGCCTCTGTTGGTTGAAGTAGGAAGTTGCTGAGTTCATCCATAAGAGGAAACTGAAAATTCTGCTTCCTAAAATGTTCTTTCCTCTGAATTTCCAAATTTCTCTTTATTTTGCCTATGTGCTCTGTTCACAATCTGCACATTTAATTTCGTTAATTTCCTGATTTCTGCTCTGTTGGTATGGAGTGTTTTACCGTATCTGTTCTTTGGGGCTAACATTATCCCCTATTCTTTGAAAATAAAAAGAAACTCCAGAACATACAAAAACAGCTCCACCCCCACGCACACAAACAACAGATAAAGTAGTTAATCTTTCGATTGCCACATTTTCTGAAAATGAAATCAATCTCCTAAAAAAAGGCCTAAAAACTTGTATAAAGTTCTCATTTAATATAGAAGATTACATAGCCGACATAGACATAGCCACCCAAGAACTAAACGAAAGGGAAAAATCGTTCGTCAAAAGTAAATGCAAAAAAGTTTTAAGAACATAAAAAACTGAAAGAAATCAATAAACTACAGAATGGCATTAAAACAACTAAAAGAAAAACCAGTGATATACATAAAAGTAGACAAAGGTAATAAAATAACCATTTTAGGTGCAAAAGAATACATAAATAGAGCTGAAACTATGTTAAATGGAAAAGACTACAAACCAATTAAGAATCCGCTCTATAAATGCAATAAAATGTTAAACAAAACATTAAATGAAGTCAAAACACTATCCAATACTGAAAAACAGAATATCACAGAGAGTATTCCAGTACTACCCACAATTTATGCACTACGTAAAATACATAAAAATGATAACAGCATGAGACCAATAATACACAATAACAATTCACCCACATACCAGGTAGCAAAAAATTGATCAAAGTCTTCAATTCTTTTAAGAGATTCCAAGGTTTGAGCATTAAAAATTCAGTTGATCTAGTCAAAAAACTTAAAAATAGTAGAATTACAGCTGGATATATAATGGTTTCATTTGATGTAAAAGCCTTATTCCCAAGCATACCTATAGAGAAACTTATGCTTATGCTAAAGAAATGGTTAACATCAATAAATTCAAAAACAGAAGAAATAGAAGACTTATTTAAAACTTATTAATATTTTCATTAAACAAAATTACTTCAGCTTCAACAAAAAATATTACCAACAAGTTTCAGGCCTAATTTTGGGAAACCCTTTGTCACCTTTCATAGCAGAGTAATTCATGAGTTCATTTTAAATACGTATCACAAAAATCTTCCCTTTAATTTTCAAGTCATGGTAGAGGAATGTGGATGACATTTTTGCAATAATATCGAAGAAATACTCCATAGATGCCCTGAAACTTCTTAATTTGCAACATGAATCTATACAATTTACCATAGAAGAACAAAGAAATGGGTGGCTACCATTTCTAGATTTAAAAATTATAAGAAATGGAGATTGTTTGAATTTTGGAATTTACAGAAAAGAAACACACACAGAAAACTACATAAAAATGAGAGTTATAGCCCCATTCCACACACATATATATGCAGTGTTTCACAGTTTGGCACACAGATTGATGAATATTCCACTCACAGAAGCAGAGTACAAAATAGAATACAAACAAATAATAAAGACAGCTAAACAATGGTTTCAATAAAGACACAGTGATAAAATTATTAATAAATCTAAAAGACAAAAAGGGATAAGGGAAGTTTCCACACTGAAAAGCACAAAAGAAGAATACAAATTCAAAAGATTCACCTACCATCCATTTTACCACAATAAGTTCAAGAAAATTTTCAAAGAACATGGGATAATGTTAGCCCCAAAGAACAGATACAACATCAAGAATTTATTCAGTTGCACAGTAAAAGACTCCATACTAATAAAACAGAATCAGGAATTTACAAAATAAAATGTGCAGATTGTGAACAGAGCTACATAGGCAAAACAAAGAGAAATTTGGAAATTCGGAGGAAAGACCATTTTAGGAATATTTGGTTTAAGCAGGTGGATAAATCAGCAGTAGCATCTCACTTTTGGACCAAAAACCATGAAATAAAACTGGGAATTAAACTGCTGATACATCTTCACAACCCAATGGAGTTATCCACTTGGGAAAAATTTTTCATATTAAAAAATAGAGAAAATCTAATGAATTTCCAGTTTCCTCCTATGGATGAACTCAGCAACTTCCTACTTCAACCAACAGAGGCCACCACAGGAACATCTGGTTGTATAGCCATCGTTTCAAGTAACAATTCAGTGAGCAACTGAAGATGGGAGAGATTCTTTTTTGGAGTCAAAACAATGTTGTATCTTTTGAAATTTATGCAGTTTTAAATAGTCTTGTATACAGACTGGTTAATGTTCCAATGAACAAAGAGGAATATAAACTGGAAATGAATAATATAATGAATATAGCTATAGAAAGTGGCTTCAAACAAGAAGTTGTGCACAAGAAAATAGACAGAATAAAAAGATAATTAGAGACACCACTACACTTACTCCCATCAAAGAGAAAAACAGAACATACAAAAAATTCACATACCACCAATCAGCCTTTCATAAATTTCAAAAGATTTTTAAAAGATACAACATTGTTTTGGCTCCAAAAAATAATTATTCCATTAAAATATCCTTAACTCAAGACAAAAAGAAGATAACCTACAAGAAGAAGATAAATCAGGAATATATCAGATGAACTGTAATGATTGTGCAAAAATTTATGTTGGAAAGACCAAAAGAAATATAAAAACAACAGCTAAAGAACACATTAGGAATATAAACCAAAAACAAGAAGAAAAATCGGCGGTAGCTTGGCACTTTTGGAAAGAACAACATAACATTAATAAAAACCCCAAATTACTTAAAAATATTAAAGGAAAAACTGAACTTACAGTCTGGGAAAACATCTATATTTGGAAGAATAAAGAGAACGTTTTTAATTTCGAAATCCCGCCAAGCGATGTACTAATACAAAAGTTCAATAAACCTCCACCAGAGATGAATCGACCTACCACAAACAACAAGACCGGCAGTCGACCAGGAACTGATGATAGGAGCGATGGCTCCCAAAACTAGTCTTCCATTTTATTGAATTTTAGTGGTGTGTATGTTACAATTTTGACTCAATTTTTTAAAATGTTAATTTCATACAAACTTTTAGTTTCAGATTCTATACCAGTGTTTCAGAACTCTTTCAATTATCATTCCTTTTCCAGCTGTTTACCTAACTCTGCCAATGCTACTTCTCTTGGAAATGTTTTTGGTACCCCCAATAACTCTTTACAAAGCATCCTATGCATTACATCAACTTTGTACAAATTCACTGATAATCCCCAAATTTCCACTCCTATAACATCTTTGATTCTACCAATACTTCATACAACCTCTCTAACCAATTTACAGACATTTCTGGTATCTTATATAAACATATTCTCACTCCTTTCATGCTAATTTTCCTTTGGCAATCACCTTCTTACTTGAACCAATATTTTAATACTTGTTCAATCACCAATCCTCTTACATTAACCTCCCCACTTTTAACAAGGTACCAGCATTAGCTACATTAAGGCCAATACTTGTTTTGCAGAACATTGTCAGTATTTTGCCCACCTCTTTCCAGCCCTTCTACACTCCCTAACCTCTATTCCATAGTTCCACCTTGATTGCACTAATGCACTATATACTCTCTTGCATCAGACTGCGTTTGTATAGATGCAAAATATAGACATTTCTTAATAATTTCATTGGCCATCTACCTTTAGCTAATGAAAACCTTATTTGCCTTTCCCACTGCCTCAAGATACTTAAGCGCATTCCAAAGTATGTAAACTAATTAACAATTTGGACGTAGAAGTTTAAGTGAAACACTGCAGTACTGGAATAATGCATGCTAACACAGTGGCAGTCAAGACTGTTTTGTCTGTATCTCTAGCTGAAATATCCCACTGCTGGAGATCTCTTAAAGTTTTAGAAGATGATCTTAAGTTAATTTCTATTCATATTTCATGTTTTTGTTGTCTGCTTCATGGCAGCTGACAGGTTGGCAACCAGAGCAGTAACAAAGCAAAGCAGTTGTAATATCCAGGCAATTGATTTGAGTTTTCACAATCACAATGAAAATAAACATATACATGATGACAGGAAATATCTGCTAACAACCATAGATTTCTGGCATCTTTTAGAAAACTGTCACTCATATTCATCAGTTCATCTTCCAAAACTGAATCAATTTATCACTTTATATTTTCTTTCAGTTCTAATGCGTTGGGGTTTGTTCCATGCACTTTATTTTTCAATTTCTTACATAAATAAAAACCACATACTGTCAGATCAGGAAATTGGGCAGATCGTAATCCCCTACTAATTACTAATTTTCAGAGTAATTAAAAAATGTCCTGAATTTATAATGACTCATTAGCTGTAAATATGTGCAGTGGCACAATCTTGCTGGAATACTCTGATCAGCATTCATATTAGTCAGCTGTTTAGAAAATGGTGTGAGAATATCTTTCTGTATTTTCAAGAAAGATAGGCTCTATTTCAATATTAATTAAATTTCGAATCTAACACAGTGAAACATGGATTAATAATCTCTCTAAGTTAAACTATTTAAACCACTCTTTTTGTGTAGATTCCTTGCACAATCTGGAGGATTATATAGCAGATATAGAGCTGGCAATAGAATAATTTGAACACAACATATAACACTTTGTTAGAAAAACATCTGAAAAAATACTACAGGAAATTAAAACTAATAACTTTGGCCCAAGATCTTATCAAATACTAGCTCTGAATAAAATGATGTGATTTATACAAAGGCTGATAAGGGAAACAAAATGTTATTTTACATAAAGAAGATTACAAACAAAGAATGCAAGAATTATTAAAAATGAAAAATTTAATATTAATTTATTCAAGAAAGAATGGAGCCATCGAATAAATGCATTAAATCCACAGAGGAAGCCTCAAAAAATAGTACCTTGATTCCAAAAAGAGAGCTATGTAAAATAGTCCATAACCCATCTTTAGTCAGGATATATGGATGCATGGCCTTCAGAAGATTCAAAAACCTGGGAGAAGTATGAGGCTAATTATTAACCACTTAAATACCCCAACCTACTATTTAACAAATTGGCCATCAAAACTTTTTCATTCACCACCTAAAGTTGATGGTTTAAGTTTAAAAAAACTCCATGGATTTGATAAACAAAATTAAAGACCTAGAATTATCACTGACACTCTGGTTTCATTTTATGTGAAGGGCTTGTTTCCCAGAATACCTCAAAATAAATTATTAGATATTTTAAAAGAATGGTTACAATTACACAACCAAACAGAAGAACACTTCAAAGAATACATCAAAATCACTAAGATATGCTTAAATCAACCATTTTTTGTATTTTATGGCAAAATCTTTAAACAAAAAACAGGGCTAGTAATGGGCAGTCCATTATCACCTTTCCTAGTGAACCTATTCATGAGCTATTTTGAGATGTACATTGTTAAGGCTTTCCCCCACATTTTTAAAGTTTGGTACAGATATGTACATTATGTATTCACTATAATAAACAAACACATATGGAAAATGCTAAAAAATCTTTAAAACTATAAGAGCCTATAAATTCATGCCCAAATTAAAACAGAAAAAAAATTGCCATCTTAGGTGTGAAGATATAATAATAAATACAAATATAAATTTGGCATCTACAGAAAAGACACGCATACAGACAATTATATCAAAGCCCATAGTTTCAATCCTAATTCACATAAATCAGCAGAATTAAACAGCAAGATATACAGACTAGCAAATATACCACTGAACAAAATGAATACAAAAACAAATATGTACTATTGAAGCCGCTAAGTCAAAAAAAGAGATGATTAGCAAAAAAATTTAAAATATCCAAAGACAAATGAATTAAACAAATCGCAACTCTAAGTGATTTAGCAGGGAAAAAAAATGTTTAAAAAGTTCACATACCACCCAGTAGTAAAAAAGAAATTTCAAAAAAATTTTAAGCAGTACAGTAATCATCTTAGCATCTCAAAAACCAATACAGTGTTAAAATTTTATTAAAATGAAACGAAACAGATTTCAGACCCATAGAGAAAATTATCCAGAATTTACCAGATTGTCAGGATTGTGAAAAAAATTTAAGTAGGAAAAACAACGATAAATATAGGTATAAGGTTGAAGGAACATTGGAGAAACATTTGTTACAAATTTATACTTTTGGAAATAAATCATGAGATAGAAAAAAGCATCAAGTATTAAACACAGTTCAACAACCAAAGGATTAAACATATGAGAAAGGATTTGTATAAAAAAACATTAGCAAACTTAATGAATTTTGACTTCCCAGAAGCAGACTGCTCTTTATTTTAAGTTTACCATAAGATTACTGGAGTCAACAAGACTTTAACTAATGATCCAACAGTTGTTTAATAGCTGAAGATGTAGGCGAGAGTCCACAAAACATGTCCTGAGTAAATCTCCAGTAAGTGAAGCCAAAGGGTGCATTTAAATAGATCGACTCATAAGAGATTATAGGTTCTATTACTCATTTATTTAGCTCCATACAAAGATTTTCTTGTCATGCAAAGGGATTTTGTATATAACATCTAGTCTTCACAAACTCCAATACCTGTTATTTTGCATCAAAACTTAAACACATAAATGGAACCAGGCTTCTTCAGTAAAGTATTAAGCATGGATAAATTAAGATCATTGTATGATTCAGTTGAACTGTATGCTCTTATTGGCTCCACCTGCTTGCTTAAATGCAGTACAAGTTTAGCAGATCATTGCCTGCATCCTCAGCTAACCAACAACTGCTAAATAATTTGTTATGCTTTAGAGATGTATATTCTGCTCTGATAGAGCATAAAATTATCCAAAGTATGACGGCTAGCTGAGAATACAGACAATGGTCTGCAAAACATGTACTCATTTAAACAAGTAAAGTGGAGCGAATAAGAACATGTATCCTAAACTTAGGTATATATTTTTTTACACTAAACTCTATTTACTTACATAAAATATGATGCATTTCAGGAGAATCTCTCCCATCTTCAGTTGCTCATTGAACCGCCGTTAGTCGAAACGATGGCTAGACACCCAGATGTTCCTGTGTTGACATCTGTTGGCTGAAGTAGTAAATTGCTGAGTTGCCTTCTATGGATGAACTCAGCAATTTTCCTACTTAAGCCAACACAGGAACATTTGGATGTCTAGTCATCTTTTCGAGTAACGGCGGTTCAGTGAGCAACTGAAGATGGGAGAGATTCTCCAGAAATGTATCTTATTTTATGTAAGTAAATGGAGTTTAGTGTAAAAAATTAATACCTAAGTTTAGGATATATTACCACTCCATTGTCAACAGCTTCGTAAGCACAATATATACTCATGTATTGTTTCATGTCTCTGTTACCAAGTAGAGTATTTAAGAATATGTAATTACTCAATCATACAATGATCTTAATTATATGATTAGCTTCACTGTTCAAGTTCCAATTATCATTTCAAATGGATAAATTACTATATAATTATTATTAGGTAACATCCAATTACAGAAATTTGCCTGTATATCAAGATCAGCTGCCTGAAATTTGTGAACATCAGTGACCTTGTATGCATCCAATTTTAAAAGATTGAGTTTACTGAATTTCTGTTTCTTGTGCACGCTTTTGAAGGGATTGTTGGAGAGAATATGTGGATATAGCAGAAAAATATTTCCAAAATTTCCTGTCATAAGACATTTACCTACTTATTTTCATAATAATTATAGTTGTAATTATGAGAACTTGACATTTGCTGCTTCACTGGGAGTTACTGCTCTGACTGCCAACCAAGAAACAGGCAACAAAATCATGAAAGACTGGTTGGTGAGGGAAAATCTTGTCAAAACCTCACCTAGATAATGTGACCCATGTGGGTACAAAGCCAGGCCTATTAATTAGAAAGCAGACACTGCTTCTAAGCCACACAGACTTTAATTGTACTGATTCCTTCTGCAACAAAACATGAAAAATCACAATGGCATTCACAATGCTATGTGCTTGAGCGACATTCACATGCAGAACTTCTATGTTTCCCAATTTTCCTTGCTTACCTATACCATCTAACATTCATTAGGTTGTAGTGAATTTCAGTCACCAGTAGTTATACATGCACTCACAGCAACCAAGATGCATTCCTTCTGCCTGTGAGTAAGATGAAATACAAATGAGTAACCAGGGAAGTCAAAATTTGTAAAAATTTATTGGAAAACAGCAAAATAAATCAACAATTATAAAATTATCGACTATGATTAAACATTTGTACGATTCCGAGCTTTAACCAAAATGCCATCAGAGCACTTATGTTGGTTGCAAGCTTTCACAATGACAAACAGGTTTCAAAAGTTTGAAAAATATATGTTAAAATGTTAAAAATGATTGAGAGCAAGTTTTAGATTGATAAAGTTACTTGAAGCAAATTTAAATGTTCAATAAAGGTAAAGTAGTTTTTATCAAAGAAAGTGAAATAATTGGACCACTATTCCTATAACTGAATCAATCTTTGCATTGTATGTTCATTACGCCACAACTGTTTATATGAATTAGATATGTGCTTAAATCACCTAACTATTGCTGGTGCACCAAATTTTGCAACTGTAACTACCCAAAATTTCTTAAGAGCATGGCCAACAGCATTTGACAAATTCTCTTGAAAATTAAATTAGTTCAATTACAGATTCCAAGAGGACTCCAAATACGATACATAAATTTATTAATGAGATTAGCAGTTGGTATGTGTGTGTGTATATATGTATATAAAAGAGCAATGTACATAGTTGTATCAAATACAGGAAAAAAAAAAGCCAAATTAAATATATATACTGCATATAAATATTACATATTTTAATATAGTTAGAAAGTTGATAAAGATAGTGCTAGGATTCCACTTGCTCTTCATGATTTTTCTCAAGTACAAGGGGGAGGAGGCAGAGCAGAAGAAGAAGAAGCTAGGGACTAACTGTTGTGATTCCTAGAGTAGAGATATCAGTTTAATCTATGTTTAAATTGCTTTATTGTTCAACAATATCTCACTTCAGTAGGAAGGGAGTTCCAGATTCTGCAAACTGACATACTGAATGAGAATGAATACAAATGGTTCAGTGGTTAGGGTTAGACAGCAAAATAATATTTTGGGTTCAAGATAAGAAAGTTATATGAAGGAGAGGTGGTAAGGAAATGGAAAGCCCTACATTCTTTTAGAGGTAGCCATGACAGTTGATTGTGCAGGGGTGTCACATGATCATATTTACAACTGTTAAAGACTAAATGAACACAGCATTATGAAAGTGCTGTAATGTGTCAATCTGCAGTATTCAGATTAGAGTACAAGACATCGCAATAACCAGAGTCAGGAATAACAAGCACTTGAATGAGATTTGTTTTGAGATTGAAAGGTAGATCTTTCGCTACATGTTTTAATGTGTGAATCAAAGAAAATATTTTATTGCCTATTACCTAATAGTAACACTGTTATACTGGACTGCTGGACTGAACTGTTTGAGTGAACTTATCCTGCTATCACTAGAGGACGTTAGACTACCGGAGGATGCTCTTGAAACATATCCTGTGCTTTAAACATGTAATTAAAGCATAACAGCATTTCTATTATAGACTACTAATCTTATTAATGAAGATATAATGCTTCATTGTCAAAAACGTTTCCTTAATTCTTCAATGGTACTTCAATCACATTCTCATACAAGGAGTTGTGGCCAAGACTGCACTGATCTGATGTTCACAGTCTGAGATTTTCAAAATTTTTCAGAGAGAAAGCCTTAATTTTAATCCCTGAAAAATGAATATAAATTTTAATTAAAGGTTAGGACATAAAAATGTATTTAATTCTACCTGCAATCGATACATTTTACCTGTTAGTGCAATATAAAAATCTGGATTTTTTTTTTTTATGTAAGCTGCAAATAATTAAAATAATTTGTACAACCTTTATATATATTCATTTTAAGTTAAAAGTAGTTCTTTTATTTTCCTTATTATTTTTTTTTTTTATTTTTTGTGGTATGCAATCTAATAATTATGTAATGAAAACACATAGCTCAATGTTTTATTATAGGTTACTTGGCTTTATATATTCTGAATGAATCAAATTGTTAAATAACATGCAACTCTGAATATATTTATACACACATGTTACACCAAATAACTGCCTACTTAGTATTCTCAAGCCATACAGGTTCACAAAGTTTCTTAATTATGTAACTATAGTATGTACACTTTTAAACATGCTTTTCAATTTTGCTTTGAACACATACAATGAAAGCAGTTTAAAAGTCCTGCAACTTACACTGGCCAACCAGCATACACAATCTCCTCTAATCACCAAGAATCTCCCCATGGTGTGAATGGCACCATTCTCTCTTTCAGTTAATTGCAAGCATGAATAGGACATCAGACTGTTGTGTTGTGTAATGGTGAAATGTTCACTGCATTTTCAATATTAGTTCAATTTGGAATCGAACACAGTGAAACATGCACTAATAATCTCTTCTGAGTCAGAATATTAGAACACTCTTTATGGTTTCATCAGGACATATGTTTCGTGAACCTTTCCCTCCCACATCATCAGCTGTTCACAATTGCTGGGTCATGAACAGCTGATGATGTAGAAAAAGGTCCATGAAACATATGTCCTGATGAAACCATAAAGCATGTTCTAATATTCTGACTCAGAAGAGATTATTCACTGCATTGTTATATATCTATCTTCAAGGCACATATCAGGTAGAGAAATATGTGTGACAGAATGAGACAGGCATTTTGGCTTAAATTATCTGGCAAATTCGGTTCCAAGATGAAAAATATTAAAGATAGCACAGAAGTGAATGAACAGAAAAAAAAAAATAAAAATAAAGACTGCTCATCAATCCATGACTGATTTGTGCCATAATTTGGTCCCAAATTATTCGACCTGGTTTATGGACTCCCGAATCCCCAGTTATTATAGCTGTATTTTTATCTTTGGGGAACATTGAAAAATAGTATATTAAACTAATCCTCGCACACTACAGAAATTTAAACATTTGAAATGAGTTAGATTCATTATTTATGAGAAACTGATGCAAGTCAGTGATCATTTCCTAAAAAATGTGAATTGTATGTCAGAAAAAATGGGCAACATTTACAGCACCTACTGTAAGGAGGGTGAGCACCAAATTCTGTTATTTAATAAGTTATACAAAAGCATTAATTAGTATTTCTTGTTGAAGTCAATATTTACTTGAATTATTATTGTTTAATGAGGACTTTGGTTGTGAAACAAAACACATCGATATGCAGAATGCACTGAAATTATAATACATTTCAGAAAATATTGCACCTCATATATCTTAGGTGATGCAAGGACATATCATAGGAAGCAGATAAGAAATGAGGTCCAGCAAGATTATTTTTAATAGTGTTTAATGCACATTTTAACTACTGAGGTACCATAGACATTAGATGCTGATGATACACGAGATGAAATGATAAACTGAGAGGATTTCTTTATTTAAAGGAAGGAAGCGTTCCAGGCCTAAGTTTAGGGTACCTTCCCAGCATTTGCCATTTATGGCCGAGGAAAACCTGGAAAAAACCTGTCAGGGATGATGGTCATTGTGGCAATCAAATACCAGTTCTCCAGCTTACAAGTCCATTCCTTAATGACCTCGACCACCCATGGCAGTCCATTAAAATGTGATTTAAGTTGGTGCTATTCCTCAAGTCTTCGGAAAAAGATATAATTTCTCTCAGGAATACTAATGAACACTCCAGTCTCTAAGTTTTAAAATGAAGAGCTTGAGAATCCCCAATTCTAGGCAAGAAAATGCCTGTGGAATGTGGGCTCTAATTGGAAACAGCTGAACTTGCATCAAAAGTTTTAAACTGCTCTGAATGTATAAGAAAATGCATTCTGATAGATGTTTTCATTTCAATATACAGGAATAAGCTGAACGAAACAAAATCATGCAGAAAAGTTATTATGTAACTCTATTATTATTATTTTTATGGTATGCCACATGCTAAATTATGCTTACAACTGTTAGTTCTGCTTCTTAAAGCATAAGAAATAATAGATTTATTGTAACTGTAATAAAATTCTAGTGATGGTATGTTGAAAAGTGAACAATTTGAAGTGAAGCAACTGATAACCCTAGTTTTCAATATATAATTATACTGTGTTCCATAATAATTAATCTTTTTACAAATTTTTAGAAAATATAAAGAAGTTTTCTAAATAATGATACAAGTACTCCATACTGTTCTTTATTCTATATTAAAATTAAAAATCAGAAAACATTTTTGTAATTAAGGCTTCAGCAACCTTGGCAACAAGAACCTTACTTGTTTTGCTATATTTATAAAAGAAACATATTTTGTCCATGTTTCCCTTCTAATCTTAAAGTGTAAATAAGGAATATAATCCAAATGCCACAAAGATTTTGGAAGGGGAAAAAAATAAAACAAACAAACAAACAACCAACAACGATGATGATGATGATAAAATTTCCAATGTTAAAAACTGCTTCTACTGGATTCCAGAAAATTGTAAATAATGGATTGATTAATATCTACATTACATTTTTACTGGTGTTTTTAATCTGTTGTTTGCTGTGGCATGATAGGCAGAATATTAATAAATTAATAAAAACTCAGAATAATGAAATGATAATGTTTACAATAACTGTTCCTAACTGGTTCTAATAAGGGAAGATGTAAATGAAAATGGTCAAAAAGTAACATTTTAAATTTTGTGTTTATTTTGTTCTATAATAAGATCCCAAAATTTTATTTCTAAATTCTATCATGAAGTAACCTAAAAATTACTTAAATGCCTTTTGTGTTACACTTCCTTTTGCAGGAATACTCTGCATTCAATTTAAATGGAGCTTCCATTTTTAAATTATTATGCAGCAAGTTTAACCCCCGAGACCATAGATAAAAGACATAGAGCATGCCTTTTCTTTCTTTTTTTTTTTTTGGACATTGGAAACTATTATTTTGTTTTGTTATCTCCACTTTAACTATAAATAAATGTTATCCATATTTTTATTTTAACCAAACTTCGTTAAAACATTTGTCAATGAGGAAATTCAGGCAATTGTTTGGAAGTTAAAAGGTCTCACTAGTAATGTTGTGCAGGGCATACACCCAATATGCGAAGATGAAGGTAGAATTCATATTTTGTGTAGAGGAACTGATGAGTGAAGGAAAAGATTTATATGAGAAAAATGGCTGAGGATCAAGAAAATTGTAATGGTTGACAATCAGGCATAGCTTAGGAGTTCAGAGGAATTTCTCTGCAGAGTGAAATGAACAGGCAATTAAGCAGGTACAGATTTGAGTTATAAAAAGTTTGTAACTTTAATGTTTATTAAAATTTGTACATTTTGTGCATTAATGGTTGAGAAGAATCCTTTTTAATTAATCCCATGGGATTTCTAGGACAGGTGGTCTGGCCCAAAGTCTGTAGATTTCTTTGTGCATTTTGTTACGCATTGGATGAATATTTTGATTAAATAAAACAATTTTGGAACATTATAAATATATATGAGGAAGTTTGATGAATTTTTTATTTAGGTAAGAAAATGGATGTTGCCAAGTTAAAAGAAAAAATCAATATAGTGGAAAATATGTTCCAAGTTTAAATAGTAAAACAATTTTAAAATTGTTACATTCAGTTGGAATGTAGATGAATGTTTGCGGATCAAAATTGGATAAAGGATTAGGAAGGTGATGGAAAGTTTTAGAGGGATAAATTCAATAAGAAAAAATACATAGGGAAGACCCTCTGGCGTCATGTTGGAAAATTTGTTGTGATCACTGATCTAGTCTTCTAGACATTCCAGCAGAAAACTACTAATGAACCAGAGACAGAGTTTAGTCAGACAGTTGTGTGCTATGCCTCGGGCAACACCAGGTATATTTTGCTTAGCATTTCAATAAATTTAAATATCATAGTTATTTTGTTTACTATTATAAATATTATATCATAAAAGTAAAAGAAACATTTGTTTATCTCATTATTTTAATTTAGTTAAGATCCAATACAGTTCTTGATATAAAAAATATATAAAAGTTCATATCTTTAACAAAACTAAACTTACCCTTATTATTTCTAAATTTTTCTATTCCTTTAAGTTTCTACAAACTTTCTACAGTCCTCATTTAGCTAGGCAACCAGAGTATGTATACACTAATGCAAACTGCTAAATCTTCAGAGGATGCACAATTCTCAGATGACTGGAGTTAAAGTTTCGCTGATGCAGGCAATTGACCAAACAGTTATGTTTAGCATGCAAACTATTTCAGCTACATTTCCATACGAAGTACTTGCTAATTTTTTTTTTTTTTGGTTTATTTACAGAGTCTTTAACATCTCAGGTCATTCTCCCAAAAGTGATAAGCAACAAGCATAACAGAGAAATGGAAAGCACTTTACTGCAATCCACATAGAGACCAGTGGAACTGGGAACAAGGGAAAGAATTTATAAAAAGAAATATGAGGATAGTATTATGAATTTCAAGATCCCAACAGAGGAAAAATTGATTCAAAAGTTCATTAAGTGTTCACAAGAGCTGTACCAAAGAAGTCAAATCATCAAGAAATCTGGCAGTCAACATGCAGCTGATGAAGCAGGCAGTCTCGTGAAACTTGTTCTGAACAGTTCAATAGTAAAATTCAACTCTGAATTTTAGCCTGGCTGATGATGAGAACCAAATGTTCTCGAAACTAATTTGATATATTATGATAAATAAGTGAAGCATTAAGAGTGTGTAGTTCAACTAAATCATACAATAATATCAATTATATGATTGGCTTCCCTGTGCAAGTTCCAATTTACATTTTAATTAGCACAATGTTGCTTTTTGCAAGAAAAGATCAAACAAATAGATGCCTGGATCATTACAATTAAGGAAATTTTGTAAAAGATTGATAGGGGAGAAATGTGGAAACAGGGAATTAAAAGGGAAAGCTTTTTAGAGAGAAATTAAGTTAAAGATTGCAAATTTTATATTCAAAAATATTTGGAGGCTTTAATAATAACAAATCTTTAAGTCCATACAGATACATGAAAAAATATAGGATAGCATAAAATGTGTTGAATTTTGTAAAAAGGATAACAGAAAAGAATTTGCATGGGTCAGAACTGGAGCTGAAAGTTGAAAGAAGTAAGTGGAAGAATTGATCCAGAAATTTGTCCAATGTGTGGAGAGAAGAATACTAATTGGTATAATTTATTAGATTGAGGGAGAAATCACTTTTAGAAAAATGGACTTATCTTTCAACAGGGTCTTGGGAATTTATAATGTATCTTTTTTGCTATTGTGTGTTTTGCAATCGAATTCATAAATGAATCAGATTTCCCAATAAAAATAAATAATGGATTTAAATTCAGAGAAAATACCTACAAAAGCATGTAATGGAAGTTATTTAGGAAAAGTGAGGAAGAAATGGTTGACAGAGATTAATAAACAAGTAAAAGAAATGAAATGTGTGATAAATTATTTGAAATGATTATTTTAATTGTGTGGATGAATGGAATATTCTGGTAATCACATTGTTATTAGGATATTGCTCACATTGCATGTGATTTTTGCTGTTAACATTATAAAATTCCTGTGCATTAGTTAGGTTAGATCAAATGAAGTTCTTTATTTATAACATTAAGAACCAACAAGTGTTGCTCGCATTGCTCATTGATTTTCATACAAAATGATAATATATAATCCTTGTTGGATATTATGCCATTGTTACACTGTAAGGAAAATGCATGAACCAATAAGAACTCCTAACATATTATATTTAATGCAATTTATTAAAATGTATATAGTTAATTCTTTCATTTACATTGTTTCCTCAATGTAAAATTTCCTGAGCAAACATGGTGAGTTTGTCTCAAAATGTTGGCTTTGCAATATTATTAATAAACATAAAGAAAAATACTGGTCTAGTTTAGTTTAGTTCCTGGAGCATTCAGTGAGTTCATAGAGCAGTCACGGAGACCTACAAACATAGAACTTGTCATGTACAATTACCACAGTAGCATTCAATCTACATTTACAAAAATTTGTCTACATCTATTTAAATAAAAACAATAAAAATGAAATGGAACACCCAGAACAACTCATCCAAACAACAAAAACAGATAAGTTACTTAATCATACAAATTTATTATATACATGATTACATATGCATTGATACATTGTGCAGTATAATGTTGTCACTCATATATTCCTTTACAAAATAATAAGCCTTTACACACAGATATTTTCTAAGAGCAGATTTAAAGGAATTATCATTGTTTATTAAGGCTTTTAGGTGATGTAGATTTGCTTTCTGTCTAGTATTCTTGTCATGAACATTTTGATTTTGAACAAATTTTTGTTTATTTCTTATATAAAAGTGCATGAGGGATAAAATATATTCACAAGGAAGAATTAAAATTTCAAATTGCTTAAAGAGGTTTCTGCATGAATGCCTGCTATGTGTGCCAGGGTTATTCGTATGACTTTTTCCTGTAACAGGAAAACATGTTCTCTTTTAATTCAATTTCCCCAAAATATTAGACCATACTTCATTATTGAGTTGAAATAAGCATAATAATTTAGTTTTAAAATCTTAAGTGACTCCAACATTATTAATGCACCGATTGCATAGTATGCACTACTAAGTTTAAGTATGATAAGATCAATGTGATCTTTCTAATTCAGATGATTATCCATTATTAAACCAAAGAATTTAATATATTTGGTTTGTGAAAGTACACTTATAATATCCCATCTGTAATTGTGGATCTGGAGATCTGTGAGTGATGAATTTGTTTTATCTAGATTTAAAGACAATTTGTTTGCTTTGAACCATACACACAATGAACTCGGAATCAGATTTAGTTTAATGGCACAACCATTAAGGCTCCTGACGCTGATGACCTGAGATGTTAAAAAGCGTCCTTAATAAACAAACGAAAACAATTAAGGCTCCACATTTATTAATATGCTTGTGTCATCTGCAAATAGAACAGCATTTCCTACATCTTGGATAGATAAGGGGAGATCATTTAAATGTATTTCAGAAAACGAAGAGGGCCCAGAACAGATCCTTGAGGCCCTCCATGGTTAATCATTCCTCACTCTGATGCATTGTTTTTTGAAGGGACAATTTATCACTACTTTTTGTTTCCTCTTGTCAAGGTAGGATATAAACCATTTTAAATATTGGTTTTTTATTCCATAGAAAGCTAAGTTATCTATCAGAATTTCATGAGTGAAACAATCTAAAGCCTTTGCTAAGTCACAAAATATTCCTCCTACATGGTATCTCTTTTATCACCAGAATATAAATTTAAATTTTTGTTGTATTAAGAAAGTAATCATTAAACACATTTGCTACATCTGCAGGGTGTTGTATTTCTTGATTGTTAATGTTTAAGATTATTGCATCATCTTGTTGCAAATTTTTGCTGCTTTTTGTTTTTTATATTCCAGTAGTTTTTATTATACTAATTATTATTTTTTTTGATTGACTGATAAGTGTTTGGTAATGGAGGCCTTCCCCTGCTTTTATGACTTTTCTAAGTATCTTACAATCCTTTTTAAATGTATTTTTAATTTAGGGTCTTTATTGAGCTTTTGCTCATTATATTATTATTTTCTTTTATTAACATTTTAAACAAATGCGGCTCAATTTTTTAAAATGTTAATAAACACGACACGACTGTTACAAAAGTTCACTACATTTTATACAATTGTCTTTTATGTTGACAAGATTTTTTAATTCCTTGGGTTAACCATTCCCTGCTCATACTATAGTAGTAGGAAATCCAAAACATATTTCAAGATCAATTTTACAGTTTTATGAGGTCTATTGTTTCTTTGGTGATACTTGGGGAGTCAATAACTGTATTTAAGATGAAAGAAGTACTAAAAAGGATATTGAACTGTAATTAGAATTTTAATCATTCAATATAATTGGCATAATATCATCTGCCTTACAAATAACAGACATTACATACCCCAAATATGTCTCCATTTTACTAATGAAATTCAAGTGTGCTATAGAACTATAAGCAAAAACACATTTCTGCCAAAATATAACATGAATTTAATTAAGGTCTTTTTAAAATGCTGTCACATACAGCTTTACATCACATTCCTATAAATGCGATAGAATTTTATAGATATTTCAACAATAGGATTAATCATATGAAATGGGTGGGGGAATCAGATCTAAATACTTTAGCTGTAGGAAGTAACTGCTGAAAATGTTTCATTAAAATTTTGTGCAACATAATTCCAAATGTGTGTAAATAAATATGTTAAAAAATCGATTTTCTATTTCATTATTTATTATGATGACTAATCGTTATCTACAAAACAATATAGTACTGTAAAATTTTTCCCGTTAATTACCACCAGAGTACTACTGTAACGAATTTTAACTTTTTCCACCCTTTTTAAAACTAACTGGTCACCTTACAGCTACAGATAATGCAACAATTAAACCGTGAATAATTACCAAAAGTACGTAAGTGTCCCATCATCAGAAAACTTATGTTCTGCCGGGCTTAAATCAGTTTTCTTGCACTCCTGTTTACTGCTGATTCCAGTTGACTCAGTTCTTTCATCATTAGGTACTAAAACGTCAATTTCTTTCTCTTTTCTTCGCATTGTCATTCATGCTCATTACAATAACAACATTAAACTGAATTGCTTTATCCTGACGAAACACTCCCAAGTGACATTATTTCACACAATTAACATGCTCAAACACAAAACAGCTGATCGGCAGAGAGCCAACAGTATGGCAAAAAACTGAAATTGAGAGTCAAAATGTACAGCTTTTTAGGATTGAAATATACTAACAATATATGTAACATAAGTGTTTAATCGTTTTAATTATATCAATACTCAACAATAATAATTGTTTTGAAAGCTTATCTCTTTGAAAAAATGAATTCTGTTGGCTACATTGTACGAAATTCCTATGTTGCAGGTTTTCGCCACCTACACTTTACACTGCACGTTATATAGTAGTGTTTTGTTTTTCGTTTAGAACTGTTCAGGAAGCAAGATTTTGCTTGTCAGAAAATAATTGAGTGAACACTGTAAAGGAGGTATACGTATTGGACTTAAGAAATTAGTTCTCGTATGCCTCAAAAGTAGTGCTATTATTTATTAGTACAATTTCTGACCATGATAAAATTGTTCTCCCTGAAACAACAGAAAAAAGATGGAGAAGCAGCTCCAAAAACTGGAAATCAGAAGAAAGCTTCAGCTGCCCAGCTGCGAATTACAAAAGGTAGCTTTCTGCCATTAATATGGTATTGCTTGCCTTGATTTGATGGCAGTTCAGTTTTGTGATTTATTTTGTTTCAGATATAAATGAACTTAATTTGCCTAAAACGTGCAACACGGAATTTCCGGACCCAGATGATCTGTTGACATTCAAGCTTATAATATGCCCAGACGAGGTAAGCCCATATAGTTTTATAATTATTTTCTTAAAAAATTACAAGCACCACCTTAGTGTTAAATTAAATGCAATCCTATTAAGTCTTAATGACTATGAAACAGTAATTAGTAAATGTGATAGATATCTGCCACTTTATACACCCTAGTACGGTTTGTTATCCACTTCTTTGAATTTAGAGCTCTATAGCATATGGTTATGCAGTACTTGTATTTTTCTTCCTTTTCTTGTTATACCCCAAATAAACTATTTCTCTTCATACAGAAGTGGTTTGACAGAAAACTAATGACTTAGTTCAAGGACATCAGCAAAGTCTTAAGATTTATATGATACGTTTTGCATTGTTTTAAAATAATATATCTAAATGACAATAAATTATACCCAGAATTTGTTGAAAACGTATTGTGCAGTATATTTAGGTTTGATTATAAGTGTAGTTGCCTGGATGACATTTCTTTTTTTCTTCTTTATTTTTGCGAAACTAGTTGACTACGAGTGCCAATGAACTCCAGTTATTTCATTTGGGAAAGACCTCTCAAAAAGAGAGAGAACAAGGAGAAATAGAGGTTCATGTATGTGACTTCACGCTAGCATTGTTTGTTGAAACACAAGTACATTATTGATTAGATTTTTGTCATGTATATATATCTTGTTCTGTGGATCAGAGTTGAGCAAGAGCTCTAGGTGTAAAACATGTCAGAAAAAACAAAACCTGTACACAAGTAAGATCAATTAAATCCAAAATATTCATCCATATTGTAGAATGTATAAACTATCAAGAATTCTTTAAGAGAATTTTTTAAAGATATGAATTTAAATTCATTACTTAAAAATTTAATTCTGTTGGGTAGGCTATTATGTAACTGAACTGCAATATTGATCCCTGCGAGACACAGTTTTTTATATTTTTTTATAACTCCTACCAAAGATTCATGATGACTTACAACTTTTTGCACCCTATTACACAAATAAGATTTAAACTATTTGTGTTAAATTATCTAACCTATGGGTTAGATAGTATGGTAGTATAGTAATAGTTATTATTATAGTTATTCATGATATATACAGTAAAATGCGTTAGCTAATCACAAAATATTCCCCATAGCATATTCCTTCCTATCTAGTGCTTCTAAAACTTCTGTAGTGGGTTTAAATTTAACCTTGTCAGTTGACAGGCCATTTCTAAAACCAAACTGGATGTTAAAATATTGAAGTTCGAGTAATTCACAGTACTATTATACTTACCTTTTTCTAAAACCTTGAGAATAAACTTGAATATAAACCTGTAGTTAGATGGTAGATTTTTGTCGCCCTTTCTGGGAAGAGGTTTAACAATAGTATGTTTCGGTCTTTCTGGAAATATTCCAGATATGAATGAATTCTTTTTATTTTTAAATATTTGTCATATTACATACAACATATGTATTATTTAATGCACCAATGAAATGACATTTATGACCTACAGAGATGCATAAAAAAAGGTCTAGATGCTTGAATTATCAAGCATTTGGTCTTGTTATTCCAGGGATTTTATAGAGGAGGACGCTTCATTTTTAGCTTCAAAGTTGGGCCTAATTATCCACATGAACCACCAAAAGTGAAGTGTGAAACACCAGTTTACCATCCAAATATTGATCTGGAAGGCAATGTTTGTCTCAACATTTTAAGGGAGGACTGGAAGCCAGTTCTTACAATCAACTCTATAGTATATGGATTACAATATTTATTTCTGGTAAGATATTTTACATCATACATTGCAACTGGATATTGTGCAACACACATTTCCTAATTCTACCAATTTTACAAAAGAAAGATATTAAAACTTATAAGAATTAATTAAATGTGTTCACACTAACTCCACTTACTTTTCTAATATTAGGACATGTTTCTCTTATGGGCACGATTACCCCCCCAAAACATGTAATGTCACATAATTGGAGTTAGTGTAAAGATATTTAATAATTTTTATAGGATATATTACCATTCCATTGTCTACAGCTTCCTAAGTACAATTTAAATTAAAACTTCTTTAACTTTGCTTTTCTTTATAATGCACAATATTAGATTATTTAAGTTTACAAAATTAAGCATGTAAATGTTTGGAAAAATTGTTCAATTTGCACTTAACTTTGCAAATATAAAAATTCTGGAACTTAACAGCAGCTCTGTGGTTTAATAGAATATTACTGATTTTTATGCTTAGAAGTATTTATATTATTGAGATGTATTTGAAGCAAAGGTAGCTTCTTATGGTTTTCTTTTTTTTTCACCTCACCAAGTTCTTATAAAATTTCTAGGAAATAAAGAAGCTTCTTGTGAATCTTTTACCAGATGATAGCAGATACATATCCTATGACTTGCTCCAGCACAATGTTTCTAATGCATTTTCCTTGGTAAAAGATTCACAAGAAGCTTCTTTATTTCCTAGAAATTTTATAAGAACTTGGTGAGGTGAAAAAAAAAGAAAACCATAAGAAGCTACCTTTGCTTCAAATACATCTCAATAATATAAATACTTCTAAGCATAATTACCACAGCAGTGCTTAATACATGAGCATGTTGTCTCACTTTTAGCATTTGTAATGTACACATCTTGTTCTGTAGCTCCTGAGTTGAGCAAGAGTCCTCAAAGAATAGAACATACATACATATACAAAGAATTAGGATGAATTAAGTCCAAAATATTAATTCATATTGTAGAAGGTGTGAGCTATTGAATTTAAAGAGAATTTTTGTGAAGATATGAATTTACTGCATTTCAATATCTAAATTGTGGAATAGTAGGCACATTTCTGGAAAACCTGCAATGGGCTAGCCGGCCTATACATACCACTCCTGTTTGTAGTACTGAAATTTGATTAAAATTGTTGAATCTACTACGTAATACATATTCTCCTGTAAGGGTAAGTACATTAATTTTTTGAAGAGAGGTTCACAGGATTCTCTTTTTTTTCTTTCCCAGTTAATTTATCAGTACCACTACACTAATTACAGTTGAAGATTCAGCATCTGATTTTGATTGAGAAAAAATATTTCTATGGCTTCTTAGCCTCTTATTAAGATGCATATCCATGATTAGAATTCATTTTAATCATGTTGGATATGCTTGTTTTCTCACATGTACAGAAACTTGTCATTTATATTAATTTTTTACTATGTAAATATCTGCAAAAGATGCTATTAATGGGTATTCCCTTTTAGGAGTAAGTACATTTAGTAAGCCTAAGTATGAAACTGAAATCTTCAGGTATTATTCTGTTAAGTTGTCAAATTGACCACTGCAGACTATCCTTATGACTTCATCAGTTATGCATTTTTGTTCATTACAGTTCTATCCATCTAACTGTCTATTTAGCAGACCTGTGCATATGGAAGATTTGCAAAATATGAATTTTATACTCTGAGAAGCAGGTTAACATGCAGCAAGGTTGTTAAGGAGAAAGCACATAAAGGATAATTCTAAATGAACAACTTTACACATTTATTATAAATGAAATGTATGAGAATAGGAAAACTCTCCAAGAATTTAAAATGATTGAGTCAAATTTGTAACACTTATATCACTAATATTTTAAAAAAGAAAAATTAAGTTTCTGGAGCTAATTGCTCCCATCTTCAGTTCCAGATCAACTGCTGGCCTTGTTCTTTGTGGTGATTTGGCTTGTCTCTGGTGGTGCTTGGATGAACTTCTGTATTATGATGTCCTTTGACGAGATTTCAAAGTTGAAAACATGATTTTTGTTCTTCCAGATATAAATGTTTTCCCAGACTGTAAGTGCTGTTTTTTCTGTAATATTTTAAGTAGTTTGGGATTCCTGTTAATATTATGTTGTTCCTTCTAAAAATGCCAAGCTACTGCTGATTTTTCTTCCTGTCTTTGATTTATGTTCCTGATATGTTCCTTTGCTTGTGTTTTTGTTTCTTTTAGTCTTTCCAATATACATTTTTTCACTATCGTTACAATTCATCTGATATATTCCTGATTGTTCTCTTGTGGGATATTCTCTTTTAGTTTAGAATTTAGTATATTTTTATGGAGCTAAAATAACGTTAAATTTTTTGAAAATCTTTTGGAATTTATAAAAGTCTGATGGATGGTATGTGAATTTTTTTGTATATTCTATTTTCTTTCTTGTTAGGAATAGGTGTACTGATGTCTTTGATTCTCCTTTTGTTCCTTGCTCTGTTTACTTTCTTATATAGCACTTGTTTGAAACCATTTTCTATAGCTATATTTATTATATTGCTCAGTTCTTGATCATACTCTTCTTTGTTCATGGGGAACTGGGTTATAACTATTATATTTAATGTAGCTATTAGTGTGAGTAGGTTTTCTATATATGCCAAATGTTATGTGATTTTCTTTCTTAATTATTTTAAGATTCATAAAGGGTAGCTGTCCATTACATTCTCTCTCCATGATGAATTTTAATGATTTTTCTTGTAGATTTAGTAACTTAAGTGCATCTTCTAGGTTGAAATCAGGAATATGTCAGATGACTTGTAACGGTAGTGAAAAAATTTATATTGGAAAGACTAAAATAAACATAAAAACAAGAGCAAAGGAACACATCAGGAACATACAGGAAGAAAAATCAGCAGTAACTTGGTATTTTGGGAAGGAACAACATCATATTAACAGGAATACCAAACTACTTCCAAACCACCATGAAGAACAAGGCCAGCAGTTGATTTAGAACTGAAGATGGGAGTGATTAGCTCCAGAAACTTATTTAAATTATAATTTATCTGTTGTCTACCACACACTTATGCTTCACTTACTTTTAAATACAGTGGGACTGGTTTCGAAGAGACATCCTCTCCATCTTCAACCAACTTGACGATTGGTATGAGAAACTAACATCTATGAGGACCTGTGGCTCTGTCCTGGTGTTGTTTTTTCTTTATAAACTGGAAATTGGTATTACATTCTCCTTTAATGTCGAAATTCATAATATGATCCCTATGTTTATGAATGTAAATCTTCTCCCATGTGTCCAATTCTGTACACCCGTGTGCTTCTTTAAGTAACTTTATTTCTCTTTTTATATCGTGATTATCTTTCCAAAAATAGTGTGTCACTGCTGACCTATCAATCTGTTTGTACTTAACGTTCCTGAGATGTTCCTTTAACTGTGTTCCTATGTTTCTTTTAGTTTTTCCAACATATATCTTATCACATTCTTTACATGTTATTTTGTAGATGCCTGACTTTTTCTCCTGTGGAATGTTATTAAAACTGTTGTCTACTAAAGCATTTTTCAGAGTGTATATGTTAACAACAGTTTTAATAACATTCCACAGGAGAAAAAGTCAGGCATCTACAAAATAACATGTAAAGAATGTGATAAGATATACGTTGGAAAATCTAAAAGGAACATAGGAACACAGCTAAAGGAACATCTCAGGAACATTAAGTACAAATAGATTGATAGGTCAGCAGTGGCACACCATTTTTGGAAAGATAATCTTGACATAAAAAGAGAAATAAAGTTACTTAAAGAAGCATACGGGAATTGGACACATGGGAAAAGATTTACATTCATAAACATAGGGATCATCTTATGAATTTTGACATTATAGGAGAATGTAATACCAATTTCCAGATTATAAAGATAAAACAATACCAGAATGGAGCGACAGGTCCTCATAGATGTTAGTTTCTCATACCAGTCGTCAAGTTGGTTGAAGATGGAGAGGATGTCTCTTCAAAACCGGCCCCACTGTATTTAAAAGTAAGTGAAGCATAAGCAAGTGTTAAACGACAGATTAATTATAATTTGCATTTAACAAGCTGCACTGTGTGAGTTCCAACAGAATTTTTTAAAAATGTCTTAATTTTTGAAAGTTCTTAAATGAATCCAGAAACTTAGTTTTCCTTTTTTAAAATATTAGTGATGTTACAAATTCCACCCAATCATTTTAAATTCTTAGTATTAAACACCACTGTTACAAAAGTTCACAATATTTAACTAAAACTCTCCAAGCTTATATCTCTCATCAAATTAATTCTAGAATTGTATGGGAATGTCTTGTAAGAATGTCAATTCTTACCAATCTTTCCACAAAATATCAATTAGAACTTTTTGAGTGCCTAGACATCATGGCATAGATGATAATGAAGTGGCAGATAAACTGGGTTAATAAGGAGCTAATTTCAACTGAACAGGACCGGAACCTTTCTGCAGGCAGTATTAGCAAGAAAACTGCAGTATGTGAATTATGAATTGATATAACTTTAACATTCAAAAACTGGGTAATATTCTTATTGAAATATCTGATAGCACTCTGGTTAAAGACCTACTGAATAGAGAAAGAAAGAAAATCAGATATAGGAATTATCAGCATGGACCATTCTTGGAATACCTATGGATGATAGGACTCAATGGAAACCTCACATTCCATTTATGTAATTATTCCTAAGCTTGTAGGAAAGATTGTAAAGCTCGCTGAAACTGCAAAGTTAGGACTGAAGCAGTGAACTAAGGACCCTTATGGTTCAAGTGCTAAGGTGTATTTACACACTCCAACATCAATGTAAATGTATCAACATCTTCCGCATGCCACAGGTACACCACCATATTACTACTGCCATTGAAACTGCCGAAGCATGCTTCACTGTGTATGGCAGGAACTTATTGCCTGGACATGCTATACAGCATGCATTTGTGACATTAAACATTTGTAAATATTTGTGTAGTGAGTGAACTTAAGAGTTTTCCTATCAATTGATACCTTGTCAAGTGAAAGCTATAAGGTATATTATGTAATTGTCTTTGCAAACATTTAGAACTTCTTTTGTACAACATAAAATTATGACCTTACATGCATTATAGACGGGATGTTAATGAACTACAAAAAATAATTTCAGTGTGTGTGTGGAGGTGTCTTAGACAGGTAATTTGCGATAGTAAACATATGGCCTGTCTATTCAAATTTCAAAGCGATGGCTATAAGTTTCTAAAGCGCCAGTATGCCACTGACTAATGAAGATGCACCTCGAAAGCATAACATACAATAATGGAGGTTTCAGAACATATTCTGACACAATGGTTATGACATTAGCTTTCTATTAAGAGGTGGTCATTTGTTTTAGAATTCAAGTCTTCTCATCTATCCCCCTCCTGACTAGGGCCTAATAATACAGCTTTTAGCATAAATTTTAAGTTGAAGTTTCAATTTCTACACTTAACTCTTAACATATCAATTCATATAAATTAGAATCCTTGTAATTATTGTATTACCAATCAGAATCATGTCCTGAGTATTTATTTGGTAAATGAAGTTTTAGGCATCATGTTAGTAAGCTTATTAGCCATCGTATACATAATGTCGGTACTACATTCATTGTTGAGAAAGAGAGTAAAACTTGAAAGCATTAAGTAAAATTTGTGTATAATTCTTTAGTATGCATATCGCAGCACTTCATATTAAATAATTCAATGAAAAAGAATTTAATGGCATGACAAGAATTGAACCTGCAGCCTGCAGAACATAAGCTTTTGCATTATCATTATGCCATGCAAGCAGTTAAAGAGCTCTCTCTAGAGTAGGCTTTATCAAGACTGACTACATTTAATGTAATGTAATCTCTTGGCTACATAATGTAAGAAGACAGTAAATAGATGTTCAGTGTCACACTGTCAAATGGTTAGTTTGAGGGATATGTATGGCACTAAATCTTGAAAATGCTGATAACGAGCTGTGGAAAATTGATATTTCTGATGCCAATATTTTAACACCATAAAATTGAGTTATGTTTAGTTGTGGACCACGCATTGCCTATCCCAAATGGCTTATATCAACATCTCTACGTTCTCCGAAATTATTTAGGTATAGTTCATTAACACCCTGTATTTATCACTTTTTATCATATATAAAAGCAAATTATCATTTCTTACCATATGCAACCTGATACACACAGTACTAGATATGTAAATGATCTTGATATTCCTTATGACAGACTCTCTCTGACACTAAAAAGCTATGAACATGTTGTCATTGGTAATTAGAAATCTATAAATTACCTTAAAATACAACTTGTTAATAATGCTTTGTATAATAATGCATTTAAAGAAAATTTAACAATATGGAATGCTGAATCTGTTGATTGAATGTCTATTCGTATATTGTGGACTTTTAAATGGATTTTTAAGAATGTAAAGAGTTAACTCTGCTGCTTTCAATATTGTATATATTTTGTTATTCTATTTTGTTGTAAAGGAAATATACTGCAACCTATGACCATCTAATGATGAATAAAGGTTTGATTTGATTTGTACATTTTTAATAAGAAATCATTTCTTTATAATAATTAAGCAAAGTTGTTCCATTTCTGTAGAATCCAGCATTTTGTTTGGTGCATCAACAAAAATTACTTTTTTTTTTAAATCATGGCCTTGACACTTAAAGAGAATTCAGGAAACACCACGACAAACAACTCAATTTGAATATGTGTCTATTTCAGGTTTAAGGAGAGATCAGCCTATTTGTACACAAGCTGTACAGTTTCAAAGAGTTTTGGTTCATTAATATAATGTATTCTAAACAGTGTTTATATCCAGGAAGATTTCAGGTTGGTTAATATCTACAACAAAGACAACTCCTCCATTATTTGAATGCCAACTACCTTCCCATTTAATTTTAGATGTTTATAATGGATGATTTTTCTTCGTAGGACTGCTCCATGCACATTAACTGGTCAGTCATTTCAAGCTGGTACTGCGGTGAATAATAGTCAGAAAGTCTGTAGCTATGATTGTCATGTAACGTATTATGAAAACTTAAGCACTTCAAAGGCACACTTACTCACCATTATCAAGCAAGAAGATGTTTGAATCGCCTCTCTTCCTTTTTTGTACCTTTCTGGCAAATTATGAAATTAATTACCCTCTGCAGTTCCCTCTGAGAAATAAAAGAAGTTTCTTCACAAATGTTATTTTTCAGTTCATTTAATATATATGGATTTGTCTTTTACAATCTTTTCTTTAATGCCCCAGAGATAAAAATCACAGAACATTAAATTGAGGGACTTGGGGTGGGGGAGATAGATGTTCGTGATGATTCTTATCGTCTAATATTTTATGATTTTTGTGCAAGGAGACATGGGCTAAATTTGCCAATGCACAGTCCTGTTTGAAAGTCACAAACCTATTTTCCCTCACAGTTAATTCATGGAAAAATATTCTGGACATAACTATCACTATTAATTGTTACTTAAGTTAGAGCCTATTATCATCTCGCTGCTAATGGAGCACCACCTATCTTTTGATCATGAGGGGTTTCTTGTGAAGCAGGCTGATTTTTCTGAGCTCCATTATTGGTTGTTTTGTGAATTAACATGCCCACTTAAGGTGGAACCAAGGTTTGTCCATAAAGAAAATTAGATAGGGTCATATGTTTACGGAATTTGGGAATCCACACAGTGAAACTTTTGTTAATCTTATTTTGATTTAAAGTAAAACACTAAAAATCATGTCGTCACATTAAAACTCTCTTTAAGTTTCACAAACACACTTATAAAAGTAATTTTGGTACATGTTTCATGAGGTACATTCCTCACATTGTCAACCAAAACGACGACTGAGGAGCTAATTTCAGCAAAGTATGTATGTTACTATGCTTGCTCTGGTGGTCTGTTAATGAACTTAAACAATATGTTGTCTGCTTCCGGTATATCAAAATTCATAAGTTTGTATTCATATTTTTTTATGTAAATTTTTTCCCATATATTAAGTTCTTTCGGATGTTGAATTGTTTTTAGTAATGTTATGTCCTTCTCTATTTCATGATTCTCATTCCAAAAATGTGCAGCCACTGCTGATTTTTCTACTTGTTTGTGTCTAATATTTCTCCAGTGTTCCTTTAATCTTATCCCCAGATTTCTCTTTGTTTTTCCTATGTATATTTTCTCACAATCCTTGCAATTAATTCTATATATACCTGAATGTTCTTCTTTCTTCTTTTTTTTGTTTAATTTTATTTAGATTTAATAGTTTACCAACACTATATCTGTTTATTGGTGCTAGAGTAATGTTGTACTTTTTGAAATTTTTTTGGAATTTATGGTTAACATAAGGGTGATATGTGAATTTTTGATAGGTATTTTCTTTAAGTGAAGAACTGAGTGTGGTGATTAGTTTAATTTCCTTTTTATTTTTAAATCTTTTTATTTTTTTATCTACCATTTGTTTGTTAAATCCATTTATTTCTGCTGTGTGTATTATATGTGCATATTCTTTCCTGTATTCTTCTTTACTGAGTGGTGTATTAACTAGCCTATATGTCATACTATTGAATGCTGCTTCCTTGTGGGGTCTGGGGTTGAAACTCACAGAACTATGTTTAAACCAAACCTGCTTCACATTTGAAGGAAAGTTTTATAAACAAAAATCAGGTTTAATGATGGGTAGTCCACTATCTCCATTTTTGGCTGATCTGTTCATGAGCTATTTTGAAACACATATAATGAAAGCCTTCCCATACATATTCAAAACATGGTACAGATATGTTGATGATGTGTTTGCCATTGCAGAAGATAGATTCATAGAAGATTCATTGAAACTGTTGAACTTGCAAGAAAAAACCATAAAATTCACTATGGAAACCGAGGTTAATAATACTTTACCTTTTCTGGACCTAAGGATAATAAAAAGGAATAAAAATATAGAATTTGGTATACACAGAAAGGACACACATACCGACAATTACATAAAAGCAAAAGGTTTCAACTCCAGACCCCACAAGGAAGCAGCATTCAATAGTATGACATATAGGCTAGTTAATACACCACTCAGTAAAGAAGAATACAGGAAAGAATATGCACATATAATACACACAGCAGAAATAAATGGATTTAACAAACAAATGGTAGATAAAAAAATAAAAAGATTTAAAAATAAAAAGGAAATTAAACTAATCACCACACTCAGTTCTTCACTTAAAGAAAATACCTATCAAAAATTCACATATCACCCTTATGTTAACCATAAATTCCAAAAAATTTTCAAAAAGTACAACATTACTCTAGCACCAATAAACAGATATAGTGTTGGTAAACTATTAAATCTAAATAAAATTAAACAAAAAAGAAGAAAGAAGAACATTCAGGTATATATAGAATTAATTGCAAGGATTGTGAGAAAATATACATAGGAAAAACAAAGAGAAATCTGGGGATAAGATTAAAGGAACACTGGAGAAATATTAGACACAAACAAGTAGAAAAATCAGCAGTGGCTGCACATTTTTGGAATGAGAATCATGAAATAGAGAAGGACATAACATTACTAAAAACAATTCAACATCCGAAAGAACTTAATATATGGGAAAAAATTTACATAAAAAAATATGAATACAAACTTATGAATTTTGATATACCGGAAGCAGAAAACATATTGTTTAAGTTCATTAACAGACCACCAGAGCAAGCATAGTAACATACATACTTTGCTGAAATTAGCTCCTCAGTCGTCGTTTTGGTTGACAATGTGAGGAATGTACCTCACGAAACATGTACCAAAATTACTTTTATAAGTGTGTTTGTGAAACTTAAAGAGAGTTTTAATGTGACAACATGATTTTTAGTGTTTTACTTTAAATCAAAATAAGATTAGATAGGGTCAATTTCTCAGTCATGCACCCTATTCCAAATCCATTCACAAAATCTACTGGAGGCAGGGCACCTGGCTAAAGTTCTTGCACTACAGTATTGTAGAGTTTTAACTTAAGTAGCTTTGTAGCCTTTCGAACAGAGGAATAGGAGATTCCTGTTTGATGAGAAAGATGTCAAAGTGACTTTTAGAGGAATGTTCCAGGGCATATTTAATGTTATCTTAACATTTATTCTGTAAGTACTAGTACTGTATATGGCTGTGTAAGCTTTTTATCAAGAATACTTCCAGTTAAATAAAATTCATTTATCAATCTGGGAATCAAACTTCAACTTGAAAGTAATATTAGGAAATCTCTGTACATCACAAGCTGATTCTGTATGCACATATGAATTATAAGTAAATACTTTTAGCAGAATAGAATACCTGAATGGAGCCATATTAATGTAATTAATACACTATATTATGCCACCTAATGAATACTTAATACATTGACATACAACACATAAGATCATATAGATAATTGTACGATTGAGTTGAACTGCACATTCCTATTGTTCCACATGATTAGCTTCACTGCACATGTTCCAGTTAACATTTTTAGTACATAAGAACATGTCTGTTAAACTTATACTGACCCTCCCCCTCACTCCCTGGCAGACTTTCATGCTTGGGAATGAGATGAGAACTGCAGTTTGGTTGTGGTCAATTAAAATTGGAATGGTCCGTGAAGGAAAAATCACCCAGTATAAAAATATACAAGGTTACAATTGAGGTACAAAATAAAAAAATAACCATAGTTTGTAGGAAAAACATCTGAGAAAGATTTAATGTTTCCATTCTGTAGCAGCACATTTGCATTAACATTATCCATTGTATCAGTGCAATATTTAATACTTCTTGTACATGGAAAGACAAATTTAAGATTTAATGGGGTGTTACTCTTCTTTCAGGAACCAAATCCAGAAGATCCTTTGAACAAGGAGGCTGCAGAAGTGCTTCAGAATAACAGAAGGCTCTTTGAGCAGAATGTTCAAAAAGCAATGAGAGGTGGCTATGTTGGTTCTGTGTACTTTGAAAGGTGTTTAAAGTGATGAGAATTGTTGCAAGGGAGACTTTAAATTTTTTGTTTCCTAAAGAATTGATAAATGGCAAAAAGAAATCAATTCCATTATATGTGGGATGCTGTTATATGCAGGATTTGAATGTATCAGCTTTATACATAACATCTAAAAACATACTAGCAAGTCTTTACTAAGTTCTGAACAACACAATTGTTGTACAGCTTTTAATTTATGTATGTAAAGTGCACAGGAAAAAAACAATTTTTAGTTAACATTGCATCCCTTATGATGTTTAAACCTGTACATCAGAATTAACTTGTTTTTCAGTACTTTTTCTTCTTCACCTCTATCTTATTAATGATGGGTTAGTTGATATACAGTCAATTCCTCTTCAAAATTCCTGTTGTACCCAAACTTGTTTTATTATAATTTAATTATATATATGAATAAATTTTAGGATTTTGTTATTGGAATGTATCATGTTAGCTTGAAGCTATGAAGACTTTTTGAAAGCCGATGCAAAAACACTGCTTGGCTAGGAATTATCAAATGTGTAGGTAATTTCTTGAATCAATTTTGCCAATAAATTATTGCTAATACTCACAGAAAGTTGATGAAACAGTTTTATTTCTTTTAAGCTGGTTTTTAATTTAGATAACAGTCCCAAAATATTGCTTCCTTGCCAGAATGATCCTGACACATTCAAGAATTAGCATATATATATATATGTATATATATAATATTCCATACAGCATAAGCCTGTACCCCAACAATGTTGAAGAATTCAATCTAGTAAATGGTAATGAATATGCTGCACAGTGCCTAATAAATACTGTCCTCTGAGCAAAGTTTTCCTGTATTATTATAGAATAAAATTATACACAAAGCATAAAATATCTGTGATGTGCATGCAATTACATCAGCATTTTTTGGCAATAACTGAAAGGAACAAATTATATTTCTTCATATCTTTAGGTACTCCATAAGCTGGAGTACATTCTTATGCTGCACTGTCTATATATTTTTTCTAACACTAAGTTATGACAAAATTGTATACACAAGCAGCAGTATTTCACAGTACTAAAAATAGACTTTTAAATATAATAATCATTCCCTTTTTAGCAACCTTATAAAGTGCTAACTGGGATATGTTTCATCTTTGGAATTTAAAATCTAAACTAAGCAAGAACTTGAGGGAGAGAAACCATTTTTTTTAACTGTAGCCCAATGGCAAGGCTCGACTATGCAACTAGTTGCAAGTGATTGGTACAAAAGATTTCATTGAATAATGTAAAACCAAAGCTTTGAGAATAAAGCTAGTTGGAGCTTCAAGTAATTTGACAAGAGATGATTTAGAAGCACCATATACCTGTAAATTTATCCTTATTTAATACTCCTATATACTTGGTTACATACTATGGAATAATTTCTCCAGTTACAAAGGAGATTATATTCCAAAGGAGGTGTGTGTTCAAGTACTCATCCTTTCCGACCTACAGCTCTGTTTGTAACTGTATTTCAGATTAAGGTCCCAAATTCTAAATGTATACATCCAAGGCACATATGCCACAAGTTGAGCACTTGAATCACACCATGTTTGTACACTTATATCGTATTGGGCTCTGATAGAGATGTGAGAAAGCACTGATAATTTAGGAACCCAAACTGTGAAGTGCAGCAGGTTACATTACATAAACACACATGCTTGCTCATACACACATTCTCTCTCACATACACAATAAATGCACTTCCATACCACAAGGTTCAGATCTGAAACAAGTTACTGAAGAATTCTGGGTCAAGGTTAACATTTAAATCTACTGAAAACAGAGAAATTGTGAAATAAGCATGTGACAGTGAGTATTTATTATAATATAGTATGACTTCTTGTACCAATTTCTTACTGGTAAATTAAACAATTGAGCTATACAAATTCTGGACATTAAATATTTTTTTAATTGCATTTCTTAATTTGGAAATTTTCTATCAATATAGTGCAATATGTGATCTTTGGATTTGAAAAGAGCGTTATATTCTTTACTTGTCTATATTTATTTCAGTGCTGTTTAGCACACTATTAATTTACAGCCTCTTTCATTCTCACTTCAACACACATTCAGTCAGCATGAAGCAATAACAAAAAGGAGATGTGCACTCCAGCCGACGATAAAAAATTTGCAAGAAATGCTTTAGTCACAGACAATAATGCAATAAACTTGGAAAAGATCACTAAAGCGTCGTGGAAATCTTATCGTCCCAGAGGTGTTCCACCAAAGTTGAAAGATGTAGGCACTGTCTGTTGACTGAATACATAGCCTGAAATGTAACACACACAATGGTCAACAAGCTATTTTAAAGTGTGGAGTAAGAGGAGAAAATTACATACCAAAAAGGCTACCAAGATTGCCATTTGATGCAGAAATGGTAAAACTATTCATATTTTAAGAATTACCAAATTGATTACATACTTCCAAAATGAAAATTCATGTACAGAATGATTCAGAAATAACACCCAATTTTAACTCGTGATAAAGTCTTTATTAGAACAAATTAATGATTGGTATAAACACAGAACTAAAAAGCAATCTTGGGATTTAACACAACCTGTGGTAATAACGTTAATATCATATGCAAATGGACACTTGGAGCTTTTTTGATCAACTGCCTCTTTTCAGAATTACAATTCAAAATCCTATAAGTGTGTTCATATGTATGTAACAGATGAAAACTAGATGCATTGGCACAAACCTTGAACATTTGCCAATAAAATCACTCAAAATTAGCACAAGTGAGAGTTTCAGAATGTAAAGGTAATCATTAGTAATGAAATCAAAAATATTAGTGGTCGAACTTAATCATATCAATCAATGTGTTTTCCAGTTTCTCTCCGACCATGAGAGGACAATTTCGGCATCATCTAAATAGCGAGATTTAGATTTTTATATGTATTTTATGAGAGCTTTTTTTTCAACCTCTAATGATGCAACCAGGTGGCCTGTGAAGTGATAGGAGACAGGGCATCATACAGCATAACTGGTTTCTCCTTCCTGCCACCACTGCCAAGGCCTACTCATCAGTTGAAAGCTTATCTAAGGTCCCATAAATATACGTGTTACAATTGACTCTTCCCCCAAGTGTGAGTTGCATAGTGTCACTTGATTTCTACAGGTACAGAGGCATAATGCAGTGGGAATTCATGGCAGAATTAGCTATATGTACAGTCAAAATGTTATGAGTGATAGCATGTTGGGAGAGTGGCGCTGGAAATTTTAGAGGTTGCTGAACAAATGTTTATAATAGTGATCAGGAATGGGAGATGAACTCTTGCAAAAGCAGTTAATGCGTGGAGCCTGTTATTGATTTCTGAACTGTCCATCCAAGACTTTGAAAACAACTGTAACAGGCAATGAAATATGATTTTGTTTTGACAATGAAGAAACCAAACAGCAGTCACAACAGTGGATGCACACCATTTCCCCACGCAAGCCCAAAAAGTTTAAACACATTCAGCAATAAGAAGAAACTTATGGTTATAGTGTTTTGAGACCAGCAAGGTATGTTGCTGATTGACTTTATGGAGCTCAGCACCACAATCGATGCAGATACATACTTTTGCACATTGCAAAGACTATGAAGAACCATACAAGACAAACATCCAGGCATGCTATCTTCAGATACTATCTTCTTTCATGACAATGTCTGATTGCATTGTGCTGCATCAACCCAATAACTTCTTCCAAGATTCAAATAGGAAGTATATTTTATCACCCTCTCTACAGTCCTGGCCTGGCACTGAGTGACCTCTATCTTTTACAGGTAGTGAAGAAATGGTTGGGAGGACAATGCTTTCATTCCAATGTAGAAGTTTGGGACATTGTGCAGATTAGACTCAACAGACATGGTAATGTTTTTGAAGTTATTGGAAAGCTAGTACACCAGTATAAGTGTCTCAATTTTCAGAGTGATTGTGCTGAAAAGTATAGAAAGTCCTTCCGTGCTCACAAGGGGTTTTGAACTTGGCAGTGTCGGTCCTGGTGGTGTAGTGATAACCATACTTGCCTCCTAAACCCAAGATTGCAGGTTCAATCCTGACCAGGATCGATGGATTTTTTCGGGCATAAAAACCCTAAGTATGGCTTCTTTCAGAAGGGAAGAAAGTCAAGGGTCCCATGTTGCAAATTGACAGCATGTAAAAGAACATCAAACCTGAAAGGTCGTCTTTGAATGAAATTTATTGGCCATTTCACATCCTGAATTGAATGACCTGAGATGTTAAAGAGTGTAAATAAATAAATCAAATCAACAAAAAATAACTCGGAAGCTGGACATGCCACAACTGCCTATACTCTGACTTTGCTTCTTAAAACTGTATAAAATCTTACCTTAATAGTAAATGCTAGAAAATTTGTCCTCCCTCAGCTAGACAGGCACTGTACTGAGTAAACACATTTTGACTGATGCAATTTAGTTTGACTACTATGTTTCTCACTTCATTTTATGTTTTTAGATCTTGGAGAGAAAGGGCAACATATACAAGTAATAATCACTGTATCTCTAAACAGTTCCCTAATTTTATCCATTGACTGCCCTGCTGCATGAACTTGTTGAATCTTGTTGAAACCCCCATGATCTCTCTTCTATTGTCAGCTGATTACAAAAAGGGGGTCAGGGTGTCTTTCAGTACCCCTCTCCATTTACTGTCTGCTCTTTAAAAATTTCATATTTGCAAACAAATGTAGACTGGTGACTGGTTGGAGATTCAAGAACAGGCAGGCAGCTGTAAGTGAGAAGGAGAGCCAGCTTTGGTTGAGATGCAAATCCAAGCAAGCAGTGTGTGTATATATTCCTATTATTTAACTTTTATGAATAAAACCATTTTGCTATTTACATTTAATCTCATGCCCTATTGATGGTTTAAAAAAAATGGCCTTCTAGTAAGAGTACAGGCACTACCAGCTTTGGCATACTTGGTAACAGAGACATGAAACAATACATGAGTATATATTGTGGTTACGACGCTGTTGACAATGGAGTGGTAATATATCCTAAACTTAGGTATTCATTTTTTACACTAACCTCCACTTACATAAAATAAGACACATTTCGGGAGAATCTTTCCCATCTTCAGTTGCTCACTGAACCGCCATTACTCAAAACAATGGCTAGACACCCAGATGTTTCCTGGGTTGGCATCTCTTGGCTGAAGTAGGAAATGGCCGAGTTTATACATAGGAGGAAACTCAAAGTTCATTAGGTCTTCTTTATTTTTTAATATGAAAATTTTTCCTAAGTGGATAACTCCATTGGGTTGTTAAGATGTTTCAGTAGTTTAATTTCCAGTTTTATTTCATGGTTTTTGGTCTAAAAGTGAGATGCTACTGGTGATTTATCCACCTGTTTCACCAAATATTCCTAAAATGTTCTTCCCTTTGAATTTCCAAATTTCTCTGTTTTGCCTATGTAGCTCTGTTCACAATCTGCACATTTTATTACATAAATTCTTAATTTCTATTCTGTTGGTATGGAGTCTTTTACTGTGCAACCGAATAAATTCTTGATGCTATATCTGTTCTTTGGGGCTAACATTATCCCATGTTCTTTGAAAATTTTCTTCAACTTATTGTGGTAAAATGGATAGTAGGTGAAACTTTTGAATTTGTATCCTTCTTTTGTGTTTTTCAGTGTGAAAACTTCCCTCATCTCTTTTTGTCTTTTCAATGATAATTTATATCACTGTATCTTTGTTGAAACCATTGGTTATAGCTGTCTTTATTATTTGTTTGTATTCTATTTTGTACTCTGCTTCTGTGAGTGGAATATTCATCAATCTGTGTGCCAAACTGTGAAACACTGCATATATAAATGTTTGGAATGGGGTTATAACTCTCATTTTTATCTACTTTTCTGTGTGTTTCTTTTCTGTAATTCCAAAATTCAAACAATCTCCATTTCTTATAATTTTTAAATCTAGAAATGGTAGCCACCCATTTCTCTCTTCTTCTATGGTAAATTTTTTTGTTTGTTTGAATGTTGTTCTGTAATTTATTGATTTTTTTCCATTTTTTGTTCTCCAAAACTTTTTTGCATTTAGTTTTAACAACCAATTTTTCATTTTTGTTTAGTTGTTGGGTGGCTATGTCAATGTCAGCTATATAATCTTATTTTATGTAAGTAAATGGAGTTTAGTGTAAAAAATGAATACCTAAGTTTGGGAGAAATATATGAGTAATTAAGATCTTTGTATGATTGAGTCAAACTACACACTCTAATTGGCTCCACCTACTTGTTTTGCAGGCCATTGTCTGCATCCTCAGCTGTCAACTGCTAGATAATTCCTTATGCTTTGGGGATATATATTTAAAGTTTATGTTTTCATCTCTGGAATTGTCAAAGTTTATTAATATGTCTCTGTATTTGTACATTTTCTCCCATGTTGCTTACTCTGTAGGTCCTTGTACCGATTTTATAATTTTGCTTTTTTCAACATGTTGTGGTTTTCTGTCCAGAAATGAGATGCTACCACTGAATTCATTTGTTCGTATTTTATGTTCCTGAAGTGTTATTTTAACCATTTGCCTAATTCTCTCTTTGTTTTTCTAATACAGACTTTTTCAAATTCAGCATATCTTATTTGGAAAATATCTGCTTTTTTCTTCTATGGATAGTCATTAATATTGCCTTAGAGGAGGTTTTTAACATTAAATCTGTTTATTGGTCTAATCTTTTAGAATATTTTGAAATTTTTCCATAGCCCATGGATGATAGGTGAATTTTTTGAAAATTATCTTCTGTTTTCCTGCTGAATATGTTGTGATTCTTTATTTAGTTTCTGCCTCTTTGCATTAAGCAATGGTTGAGTGATGCAGATATCAAAGTGTTGGAGAATCAATGTAAGTCCTTCAGGAATGACAGCTAACTCAGTCGTTCCTTCATTCAAAACTCTGTATGTTGTCCGAGTATGGCCGCAGTAACTATCCAGAACAAGCATGTTCTTTAAGTTGAATAGCGCTCCTGGGAAATGTTGCCAAACTTGCATCACCCAGTTAACTACAAGCTCATTGGCAAAATGGTTTTTTGTTTGAAGATGATACATAGTGGTAGCTTTCTCCCTTGCATTTACACACAGCATAACAGCACATCTTGTTTTTCACTATCGCCAGTTCTTATTACCACATTGGATTCACCCTTTTTATTTAAAGTGCAGTCTTCAGCATTTCAAAGTAAACAGGCATTTGGTTTGCATTACCAATTCATGACAATAAATATTGATTTCTGGTGCAATGTGATTATAAATCTATGGAATCTCACTATCTTATCTTTGTAATTAGCAGGAGATTGTTTTCCTACAAAAACTGAGGCCATTATGTTGGAAAACATGCGTGAGCCATCCATGACTAACCTTAAAACCAGTACTGGTTAGGTTTAGTTCTCTTGCTATTGCTATAGCTTTAAATTGGCACATTTCACTCATAATTGCACATCCAAACTGTCTCTTTTCAATCGCATTTTTACATAATTGGTTTTCCACTTCTGGAAACTTTGCTTTTAGTCTGTGAAAAATTTTCTTCTGGTTACGTTCGTTTGTTCAAGGCAAGTTTGACTTTTTTCACTAGTCCTGAATACAGCTGTCTTTCACATCATACTTTCATCCAGCTTGCTATTGCCAATTTTTCTGCCTCTTCAATGATATGGAGCTTTTCTTTCGCCATGAACGACCTGTAATGTTTCACACTAGCCATCCTGATCCTGCGCTTTCACTTCAGCTGACTCTACACAAATTACCTATGATGCGGTCTGTGCATGCAGTTCTCACTTGTGACAGAAGAATGCCAACTTTTGGATTTGGGTGTGTCAGAAGTATGGCATCAACCCTACATTAATTCTCACACTCCAACTTTTCTCTGTTAAATTTTGGAAAAAATATGCATGGATTATTTGTGTATACTTGTTAAATCCTAATCAGTATGTTAAATACTTTGAGAGCTTATTTGGAGCTAAGCAAAACAGGTTGAATAGTTGACAACTGCAGGGGTACAGTAAATATGTGGACACTATTTTCTTGCAAGGTAGTATTAAATCAAATTTATAAATTTAAGAGAAATAAAGCTGTTGGAATTGATGCATTATGGACAGCATTTTTTGTAGCTTGGTATGTTAAGAAAGACTGACAAGCTTATTTAACTTTACAATTGAATGCTTTCAAATGTTAACACAAAATTCCTTTTTAAAATTAGAACATATTTTGGTAGCTTTCATTCCCAAAACATGCCCCAATGTTAAAAACTTGTAAGTGAAGTTCGTGTTAACATTAGAAAACATTCAATTTTGAAGATATCATTGTTTTGCTGTCAATAGCTTCTAAACACATAACATAAAAGTGATGTTATTTACACTTAAAAAAAAAAAAAGCACAGTGATTAATCAGCTCATTTACAAGGTGAAGGGTAACCAGAACAATTGAGGTAGTTATACAGATATTGCCCTAATATTAAATATATCAAAAAAACATTTTTACTGGGTTGTTAGGAGAAAGAATGCAGAGATGGGTGGAAGAGTGTAAAAGATTGTCACTATTTCAGGCCAGTTTTAGGAAAGGAGAAGAGCTATACATAACATATTGATTAATAAAATGCTGACAGAAAAGCACCTAATGAATAAAACAAGGCAGATTATATACCGTTTGTTGATAGGGTAATTATTGGTACAAATTAATGAAGGTTTACATAGCAAAATGATTGAGATATTTAAAAATTATATCAACAAATACCTTTCACTTAAGATGTGCTGCAGAGGAATTGACAGAAATGATTAAAGATTTGGGGCTCAGACAAGGATGCAAATTATGTCCTGTTTATTTACTGATATAGTAGATAAATTTTGTAAACAAGTAGAGACATTGTTTCTCATATCTCTCTCATTTATGGAGGCAGAGAAGGTACAATACATTTCATAAGTCATTAAGGAAGTTACACATTAATGTGGAGTTCATGTTTAAGACACCAGATGACAGCATTGGTCTGGTGGCAATAAGTGAAATATGACACGAGATCATTGTACTCCATTGTACAATTTTATGGGGCAAAAGATATGGGATCAAAAAACACTTCCCATTTATGGTGAAAAGTGCCGGTCAACATCAAGCTGTTTACAATTGGATGTAGAAGTTCTTTGAAGGGCAGACATGTATTGAAGACTAAAATTGCATCAGCCAACCAATGGAGACTGCCATACAGGCTAATTTGCAATGAAATTAAGATCTAATCTGAGCAGACAGAAAGTTAACTATAGACACTATAGTTGCTGCTATTGGTTGTTCACATGGCATGGCTTACCTGGTAAGGCAAGGCTTACAAAGTCTGTGCAGAATGGGTGCTGCACTTGCCTACTCCACAACACAAAAGGCAAAGAATAGGTTTAGCATTAGAGCATCTCCATCACTATCACCATGGACAAAATATCTAGTCCAAATTATCACAGGTGAGAGTTTTGGGTTTACCATTACCATCCAGAGACAAAGCATGCATAATGCAATGGAAACATCCTGCTCACCTGAGAAAAATAAGTTTAAAGTGTACCATCTACCAGAAAATTGATGCTCACAGTCTTATGGATCACAAAGGCATACTGTTCATGCATTCCAGCCTCGAAGACAAACCATAAATGCTGACTTCTACTGTAACATCCTTAGGAAATCATTCAACTGAAGTAATCAGGATTACTACCATAGATGTGTTGCTCTTATATGATAATGTGCATCCTCACATTGCCAACACAAATGAGATGCTGCAACAATTCAAGTGGGAAGTCAAGCATCCTCTGTATAGCCCCGACTCTGCTCCAAGCAACTTCATTTGTTTGGCTCTCTTAAACATCATCTTTCTGGTAAACATTTTCCAATGATAAAGTGTACAAAAGCAAGTAATTGCCTCGTTTCAACAGTAGCCTAAAGAATTAATGTTGCTGGATTTCAGGGGTTTGTGAAATAATGGAACAAAAGTGTTCAGGAAGATTATGTTGAGAAATGACAGTATTTTTATTTAAATTTTATATCCATTTGTAACTTACTCAAATAGCTAATTACTTATCCTCATACATATTGTGTTGAATTGCAAAGGAGCCAATGATTGGAGGATAAGTTTTTGGAGGAGAAATGGTTGGAGAGTAAATTAAGTGATGTTAAAGAAAATCTTCAAGAAGCATATAACAACATTGAAAAGTACCTATGGAAAGTTAAGTTAAAGTGAATGTGGGCATTGAAAAGAGTTAAATGATATAAGAGCAAAATTTTGACTATATTAGTAAGTAGGATATCAATGTTGAGTTCATACTTGTCTGAAGATGAAGTATCTCTCTAGTCCTCTAGATTCCAGAGGTAACTACTGATGAACTGGGATTTGAGCTTGCTGAAATAGAAGACTAAAGATAAAGCATCCATTCACTATTTAATATGTTTAGAAGCTATTAACGGAGAAATATTTCAAGTTTAATGTTTCAGAATATTGAGACAAGTTTCACTTACAGGGTTTTTAATTAGTGCATGTTTTAGGAACTGTCATTCCTATCTTCAACTGTTGACTGACTGCTCTCTAAGTTTTGGTTTGCTTGATGTGGTCAGGCTGGATGTGAGGTGCATCTGTTGATTGGAATAGGAATTTGCTGAGTTCAACCAGAGGTGGGTGTCAAAATTCATGTATTTTTTTGATTTTTAAGAATGAAAAATGTTTCTCATGTGGATAATTTTATTGGGGTGTTATGTTTCTTTCAACAAAATTACTTTTTGCTTAATTTCATTGTTGTGTTCCCTAAAGTGAGTTGCTATTGCCGATTTTTGCAGCTGTTTTAGCCAGATATTTTTAAAATTTTCTTTCTTTCTGGTGCTATGCTATTATTGAATGGTGAACCTAATAGTTTTTAACATTGTATTTATTTTGTGGAGCTAATTTTATGCCATATTCTTTGAAAATCTTCCCAAACTTCTGATGATATTCTGGATAAGCGATTCTGCTGTATTTGTAATTCTCTTTGATAGTTTTAAAGTATAGAAATGTCTTTAATATTATTTGTGTCTTGGATTTGTTAATATTTTTAACTATTGTGCCAGTGCCGTAGCCACTGATTATTACTGTATTGAAAATATATGTATTAGTTTTAGGTATTCTGTTTTTGTGAGAGGGGGGATTAACTAGTCTGTATATCAAAATATTAAATATGCCATTTTTACATTTTTAATAGTTTGATACTATAGTTAATCTCCCGCTATAAAAACAGAACACAAATAAGAATTACAATACATACTAAACAATAATCAATGGATACAGCACTAACACAATAGTTAAAAATATTAACAAATTTAAAAGGAAAAAATATGTTAAAAGATATTTCTATTCTTAAAAATATGAAAGAGAATTATAAATATGGCAGAATCTCTTATCAAGAATATTACAAGTTTGGGAAGATCTTCAAAGAATATGGCATAAAATTAGCATCACAAAATAAATACAATATTAAAAATGTAATAGTTCTTCATTGAAAGAGACCTTAGCACTTGGGGGCGGGAAGGCATATATATATATATATATATATATATATATATATATATATATATATATATATATATATATATATATATAATAGAATGCTTAGATTGCAATTTAAAATACATTAGGAAAAACGAAAAGAAATATGGAAACCAGGAAGAAAGAAAATTTTAGAAGTGTACAGCTAAAACAATTGGAAAAATTAGCAGTAGCAATCACTTTAGGGAACACAATCCTGTAATTAAGCAAGAAGCCATTTTATTAAAAGAAACACATACTCCAATAGATCTATCCTATGGGGAAAATTTTTCATTCTTAAAAACTGAGAAAAATTAATGAATTTTGACATCCCAACTCTGAAAGAATTCAGTAAATTCTGATTCCAATCAACAGTTGTAGCACCTCAGATCCAGGCAGACCAGGTCAAAAACCCAAAACTTAGCAAGCAGTCTTGTCAACAGTTGAAGATAGGAATGACAGTTCCCAAAACATATTCTAATAAAGACCCTTTTAAGTGAAATTTGTGTCAATATTCAGAAACATTTAACTTGGAATATTCATTCACTATTATTTTGTTTTCACATTATTACTTTACCTCCACTTTGCTCTATCCTCTTGCTTTCTGCAGCTGCCTTCCTTTGGTCCGCCAGCACCAATACTTCCTGTAGTGCTTTCTGTTGCTCTGATGTCAAATTAGATGTTAAAGCCTGATACCAAGCAGCATCATTGGCCTGAATATCTGTGAATGTAGATGGATATAAAAATAAACAAAAGCAGTGTTTAAAAAAATCTAACTATTAGTGAAATATTCTTATACTTACAGTTCTAATAATTGAGAATTAAGAAGCCATTAATAAAAAAGTTGCAATGTTACAGAAGTCTGAAATACATGAAAAATATGCATCCCAAACTCCAACAGGGTGCAGATATATCAAATGTTTCTTATTTTTGTATGTTTTTAATGGCACTTTTTCAAACCATGCTTCCTACTTTAACGGAAAATGTGCAAATCACACACTGAGATGGACATTAACTGAATAAGGCTACTGATAAAAAAAGTTTATTTCTCAATCCCCTTCTAAATTTAGGCACTTGTATAATTGTTGTATTCATCATGTACCCAACTGGTTTACTTTGAGTAGTTAACAATGGCAGATAATTAGTCATTGCATTTTTCTCAGAGCCTTTGACAATATATGAATAGAGATTCTCCATCTGGCTGCATGCACCAATAATATTTTAGCTTCAACCAATAGCAGTAACTGATTTTGCTAGCCAAACTCCAAATGGAGTGGTTTTAAATGGCAGTTCATAATTACTCTATTTTCCTTCAATTTTTCCCTACCCTGAGAAGGTGAATGTCAAGAAGTTTTAAGGTGCCAAGGACTTCAAGATCATTTGCACTATCATTAATTCATTTCATCATTTGTCCAACATACAGAATCATGAGATCAGATCAATCTGATTCAAAACGACAATAAATAACAAAATAGCACATTTAAAAAAAGCGCATGTGTATGATAAAATGGCAGGATGGAATAAAGACAATGACTGATGAGGATAGGCAGCAATGCTAGAAAGGGGCAGTTACAGTGATTTCTCACTTAGTGAAGATGACAAACATGGTGATAATTAAAGTTATACAGAAAGTAATGATGAGTCTCTCCTGAATCTGTTGCAACTTCTACTACTACTGATTACACTTAAAGCAAAGATGGTGATATTAAAAGGATGTTATCTAAATAAATAATTGAAATAATCTGGACATAAAATTTTGAAAATTAAGACAAAATTGTCCAGTAATTTACAGCAACATCAAAATTAGTGTGAAAACATTTATATAATGCCAAATTCTAGTTCAAATGTGAAATTTTATTATAAAAACTAAATTAATCATTTCAAAATTTTAAAAATTAAAAGATATGTACAAAAATATACTATCAGTCATGAATAAAAATTTCAACTAAATAAACTACAACAGTTTCAAAACTGAGCTCAGAAAATGTCCAGTAAAGCCTTATATTTTGTCTTAATTATAGCTGGCAGTTTAACTGTTGTATGGCATTTCAGCTTGGAGATGAAAGTGTTAAACATGAATAATTTTTGCTTAGTTTGTGTTGTTGGCAATGCTGAAATTTGTTAAACTATTTTTTCATAACTTTAATGATGAGTCCTAGTAATTGGTTTTAAGTAGATTAACTTTCATTGTTGGTCCTGAAAGAATATTGTAGTAATACTGAATAAAATCTGTCCATTAAGAGAACAAAGTAGACATAAACAAAAGCATGTGAGTTTTCACAGCAGTGCACCTTCTTTCGGCTTGTGTGATGCTTTAGCCCTCTAAATAGTTCCTTGAAAAATACCACAATTGAGGTATAAAAAATTCACTTTGCTTTTGCTAAAGCACACAATATTGAGAACTAAGAATAGTTAAATTATAAAAAATACAATTTATTGAATATCTAACTAGAATAATTATACAGCATGCGCAATGGAGGATTCTGCAGAAGCTAAAAGAAGGGATGGCTCAAGTAATGAACTTAATCATACAGAGAGACGAAAGTAAAATGGTGGGACAATTGAGTATATTGAAACATAGGCACAGTAAACCACTGTGATGATGGTGAAAAGATCATAATACTGAATGTGTTTAGTAAGTTCTGTAAAAAGTATCCAGAACTTGCTATCAATTAAGTGGTGAAATCAGAATTTACTGGTGTGTCAATTACAAGCATTTATAGTGCACATAAGGAAAAGACAGTTGGTGAGGTTACAACTCCCTGCAAGGCCAGCGCTGTATATTACGTGTGATGATTTGTGATGTTAGTAATCTGCTGTAAGGTTCACCAGTTCTTTATTAATAATGAACTCCCCACCTTAAACAAAGTATTGTTGGCAGTTAGCTCTGATTCTGGCCTTTCAGATTTACAATGATCTTCCTCTACAAGCTGCTGCTAGAAATTGGTTTTGAGTTTGTGAGCAGAAAAACTAAGAGCATTATTATGAACAGAGATGACATTTTATGGCAAAGAGATTTTCTCTATAAAATAAAAAAAACTCCATAAAACACGAAAGGTATACTATTTAGACGAGATCTAGATTCATGAAGGACACATGACAAGCAAAGCATGAATTGACATGACTGTAAAATCAAAGAAGCAGGCATTTCAATTGGATTTAAGTGCAGGGCTTAAACATCTTTTGGGAAGGGGTAAGCTCCTGAGAGTGCTACATATAGGAAGTGAAGATGGTGTTGTCAAGGGATGTGAGCTTTATTCATATCCAAAACAATTGGAGACTATCGTGAAGAAATGAATGGTGATGTTTTCAAATCATGATTTGAAAAGGTTCTTCCCAAATTACAACCAAATATCGTAATTGTGATGGAGAATGCCCCTTATCATATTATGAGGTTAGAACATATATCAAACCAATCTTGGAGAAAAAGAGATATCACAGTATGGCTACAAAGTAAAAAACAGCTTTCGACATTAGTCTAGTTAAGGCAGAATTGCTGGCATTGATCAAGTCTTGTGCTAAAGAGCATGAAAAGTATGTAATTGACGAAATGGCTAAACTCGCAGGTCACACTATATACTCTGATGGCAGCCTTATCACTACTACTTAAACCTGATAGAGATGGTGTGGAGTCAGGTGAAGGGTCACGTCACCAGAAAAAATACTACCTTGAAACTACAGGATATGTGTGCTCTCAATGCAGCATCCCGCATTGTAACACCTGATAACTGTAGTGCTTGTGTACAACATGTGATTGGGGAAGAACAAAAAATTGGGACTTGATTGATGTCATAGTAGAAAAATGTGTGATACATCTAGGGGATGATGAATTGAGTAACATAGAGATGTTCGATCTGGAGGGTATAGAACCAATGTCCAGCTCAGATTAGTGGAATGCAGATCACGTGAATAGTAATTAATTTATGTGCCTTGTGTGCTGCATGTTATTTAGAGATAGGATATAAAAATATGGCTTTTAAGTGGTGAAAAATGCTTATTATACTTAACATAACGAACATCTTGCATTCAGCCCACATTCTGTTATTGTGAACACGTGGCAGTGGAGTTATACAAACCAGTGATTTGTTTGTGTCTACTTTATTCTCCTACTGGACAGAGTATAACTTGGTTCAACACAATAAAAGTTTAAGTGGTTAAGGTCACCTGATGGATAAATTTGAACAGGGAATCAGTTCCAGAAACATGGAAAATAAATCATCTTAAAAAGACAACGGATAACGTGAAACTTCAGTTAGTATGAAAGAACAAACTGTTGTAGAGAAGAAAGTTCAAGAGATGTTTGAATGCAAATTGTATTGCTTTGAAATTTTTAAATATCTGCATACAATCATTTCAAACTTTCTTCTAAAATGAAAGAAAATGTCATGGTTTCAAAGTTCATTGTGATAAACTGATAAACTTTGCAAACATGAATGAATAACGTCTTCTGATGTAATTAAAATTTGTGTAGCTGTGTTAATAGGGATTCTTCACTTTTTCACCTGGTGATGCAAGCAAGGAGATATCAGTCTTACAATAACCAAAAATTATAGTGATTAAATATCAATGGAAAAGAAAATGAAAACATAAAGACTGTTTAGATACCTACCCTTATAAATGATTTCTGGGAAGAAATTTGCAAGGAAATTCAAGATGCTTATGCATACTGAAAATAAACTATATTCTGTGGCAAGTGTTTTGTTTAAACATTATGGGGATTGAAAGAGAAAGAATCCTATATTTTGTTTGTTAGTTTGTTATATTTCATACAATAATAAAATAAAAACCTACTATAAACAATGTCCCATCTATTAATGGTTTTTGTTTAATAAATTCCCATAACTATATTATAAAGTTAACAACAGAACAAGTTGAACTATGCAAAAAAAAGTACATCATTTCAAATTTATTTACTTTTATAACTAATCAATACAACTGCTCTTGAATATGTTTTCTTCAAAGAAGATAAAATATTTCACTAACTTATGTTGGAGAAGAAACATACAGTGAAACCTCAATTCATCATTTACCAGAGTTAAGAAAAGAAAATGATGGATGGGGTAAGGGATCTAAAATATGGGCATCCCTGGCATAATAAAACTAGGGGGGGGGGGGGGGGGGGCTATTGACTAAAATGAAAGGAAGTCTGCAGAACTAAGAAATATGTAACTATTTTCATTTCAAAAAAAATATGAGAGGGATTGCACCTCCCTGTTAGAGATGCTCATGGTCTAAAATAACCTTTAAGTCTTTAATCAAATGTCATTTCACAGAACAAGCCATGACTTTGTTAACAAAAAATTTACTTTCCTTTTTGCACTGCATGGGCACTGCAAGAGCTTACCAAGGATAATGAAAACAAAATTCTTTGCCTGCAAGAGTTCATTCACAGCTCTGTCTGTTATCTGTCTTGTACTGTTCATTTCTATTTGCACTTCTCCACAGCAACTACATGCCACTATCACTCACTCATTCCGTTCAGTGATATTTCGCCGCTTCACACAACAACCATGCTACAGTATGTTTAAAATACAATGAACTGTAATTGGTGCAATTTATCAATGATTCGTAATTAAAAAATAATCAAGGAAGGATACAATTTACATAAAACAAAACAAAACAATCCAAAAAAAGTTTCATTGATAAAGGAAGACGATACTTTGAGGAACAATCAATGTAGGATCATTGTGTGATTGAGTCGAACTAACACTTTTTTGCTCCACTTACTTTTTTAAATATGTAGAACAGGTTTCACAAACCCTTCATTTACATCATCAGCCCCATTGTTAACTGGAGAATAAACCATTATGCTGTGGGCATATGTAATCTCCTCTGGTGGAGGTGTGATGAACTTGAAGTTTATGTTTTCATCACTGGAAGAGTCGAAATTCATTAAACTAACTTTGTGCTTGTAAATATAGATTTTCCCCCATGTTGCTAATTCTGTAGATCCTTGCACTGATTTTAATAATTTTGTTTTTTTCAATATGTCGGTGGTTTTCTATCCAGAAATGAGATGCCACCGCTGATTTCTCCAACTACTTATATTTTATGTTTCTGAAATGTTCTTTTAACCATGTGCCTATGTTTCTCTTTGTTTTCCAATGTAGATTTTTTCACACTCTGCACAGTGAACTCTCTGCAATAATTTGAATTTAACTCAATCACAAAATGATCTTAATATATGACTAGCTTCATATGGTTGATGGTTGAAAATGGACAGGATGTCTCTTTGAAACCAATCCCATCATATTTAAAAGTAAGTGAAGCATAATAGTGTGTTATACACAGATTAGATAGAATTTAAATAAAACTGTTAATTGTAACATTGAAACCAAAAATCAGTTTTTTTTTCCTCCTGAAAAGTTTGAAAATAATACAGGTATCCTTTCTGCATAGGGTGCTTCAAATGTTAATTTCTTCTCCTTCTGCTACAATCTGTAACTTTTTATATGTCATAAAAGGATGTAGCCAACATCCTTTTATACTTGTTTTCTTCCTTTACAAAGATCTTCTGCTGTCTTTGAATGGAGTGGTAAGAAATTATTCTTGCTGGTAACAGTCAACAATAAATGCAAGTAAAATTCATTTGCATAAAAAATTCATGCACAAATCAGAGAAATTGCAATCTTCTTACATAATTTTTAATTGTATTATTAGAGGGAAGCAGAATAATTGAGAAAATTAGGTATTGCTCTTGCTTCATAAACAGTCTACAAAGTAGGCACAATTGCAAATCATGGTAATAATATTAAAAAGATAGTAAAAATTTATAATTTACAGTTATAGATAGTTCTGATTAATGAAATGCATTGCATTCTTGTAGTGAATTGATTTGATATAGTCTCATAAATAGCACTTACTGTGTAAAACTTCTTTAAACACCACATATTCATCAACATCACAGTTTTCTTCATCTAATGGTGTTGTGTAACTCTCCAGTGCTGTTTCCTCATTTGCTTCATATTCATCATCACTCTCATCATCCTCCTGAAACAGTTTCAGATATATGTGAGAACAAATCATTCAAACAATTCTCAAAATATTCTGTTTTATACGCAAAAGTCCTCTGGGATGGTCATGCATGAGTCACTCTGAAAGTTTTGAGAACAAACAACAATGAGTAGTGACAAGGCAATGCAAGTTTTCCTAGCTTTAGATTGAAGTTTAGATAGCAAAATGTGCAAGTCTGAGCATTATATTATTATTTGTTTTTTTAACACCTCAGGTCATCAGCAACCCATTCAATTCAGGGCATGAAAAGGCCTATAAATTTTGCTCAGAAGCGTCTTCTTTCAGGTTTGAGGTTCTTTTACGCATTGTAGATATACATCATGGGACCCATGGCTTTACTTTCTTTATGAAGAAAGCTATACTTAGGATTTTTATGCCCAAAAATATCCATCAACCCTGAAATCTGAGCATGCTCCAACAATGTTTGTCATCAGCACTTCTGTGTATAGTATGCCAGTGTTGCTGCGCCAGATGCTAGAATGGTTCTCAACAGCATTTCCATGATATGGTTTACTGTGACTTTAAATCAGTTTAGGGGAGAGAATGCCATGAAAGATTGCTTCATGCATTTAGAAATCTTTGCGCTCGTAATCCCATTTTTTTTTTTATGGTTTGAAGATTTTAGGAGAGGAAGTGACTATCTTGAAAATTAAGACCAGGCAGGTTGGCCCTCTAGAGCAACATTGGATGAAAATGTAATGAAAGCCGAGCATATGTTGTGGGAAGATCATTGCTATACACATCAGGTTCAAGAAGGCTCTGAATATTGGATTAGCAGCAATGAAAACAATCCTCAAAGAAAAACTTCATATCAGGAAGCTCTGCATTTGTTGATCTCACATAGTCGGTCCTGGTGGTGTAGTGGTTACCAACCTAAACCCAAGATCGCGGGTTCGAACCCGGCCAGGACCGATGGATTTTTTTTGGCGTAAAATCCTAAGTATGGCTTCCTTCGGAAGGGAAGTAAAGCCATGGGTCCCGTGTCGTACATTTACAGCATGAAAAAGAACCTCAAGCCTGATAAGAGGCCTATGAGCAAAATTTGTTGGCCGTTTCATGCCCTGAGTTGAATGGGACACTGGTGACCTGAGATGTTAAAGATCGTCCATAAATAAATCAATCAATAAATAAATTGATCTCCCATCATCTCAAAGATGAGGCAGAAAAAAAGCATGTGTGGAATGGTGCCAAAAAATGTTATAAAATTTGATGGAGGAAGGCCAAAAAACATATTTAAAATCATAACAGGAGACAAAAGCTGGATGTACCAGTATGATCCAGAAACTATGTTACAAACATTGATGTGGTCTTCCCAGGAGAGGATCACCCAACAAAAACGAGGCAAGTGAGTATATTGGCTAGAAGAATATCTGTTCTTTCTTCTCAGTTAGTAGTCACATTGTGAAAGTTCCGCTTGAGGTATAAGCATTCCAAGACTGGTCTGCATACAATGCTGTTACACCATGACAAGGCCTCTGCCCACACTGCACTGGAAACAACCAAATTTCTGTAGGAATCAGGAGTCAATGTCTGCCCCATCCTCCCTACAGTCCAAACCTGGTCAATGCAACTTATTTCTATTCCCTATTAAAAAAAAATGTGATTAATGATTTGAATCACCTGAAGCCACAGTGGCTTCATACAAAGAATGTATTTGCACCCTATTTAAGATATTTTACATTTGCATTTATAAAATAGTTTGAATGGGTGATGATGTACAGAATGTAATGGAGAGCACTTTGAAAAGATGCAATGATTGCATTTTGAAAATTATTATTGCTTTTATTCGCAAAACTTTCAGAGTAATGTTTTTATGCCAAAATGGACCGAGGTACAAAATCAATATTTGTAGCAATGGAATCTTATAAATTTAAATCAATTTTAAAAATCTCATATAGATTAGAAACATACAATTTTATACCTGTTTCTCAATAATATTTTTTTTTTCACTTTACCATAACAGAAATTTGCCAGAGTTAAAATTCTCCTGCATTTTTGTTTTGTTCATCCGTTATCTGGGAAAAGTTCATTTTGAGTGAGGATTTATCATGGGAATACTATTTTATACTTCATACAGTTTGTTTTTCATTAATATATAAGGGTTGTTCAAATAAACTTAATATGAGTGTTTTGAAATGAACATAATATCTATCAAACAATATATACTACTATCACACCTACAGCATAGAGATAACAGTTTAAGCCTATATTCCTACAGTTCTGGTACTTGTCCCAATGATGAACAAGTTTCTCTATACCTTTCACAATGAACACTGGTTGCTGGTGAAATTAGTTTTCCACAGTATCACCAACCACTGATCATTGGTGAAATGCTTATTCTCATGGCTTTCTTCAATGAACCAAATATGTGATAGTCACATGGGGAGCAATCTGGGCAGAAAAATGATTAGTATTGGCATGAGTTATCATGGAGCATACAAGAGTAGGTCCATAAGTTTCTGGCCTAACCATTTTCTAGGTGTGATAAGGACAAAAAACATATTTCTTTTTTCAGTATAGTTACCCTTTATTGCAATACACCATTCACGTCTTTCAATTAACATTTCAATCCCTTCCCCAAAAATAGTCAGAATCTTGCCTGCAAAATGTGCATAAACAGCATCCTTCGTCACTCTTAAATTTCCTTCTTGAGTTCTGAGAAGAGGAAATAGTCACTGGGAGCTAGATCTGGGCTGTAGGGTGGATGATCGATCTCCTTGAAGCCACATTTCTTCACAGGTTCCTTTGCTACAACAGCCATGTGCACAGGAAGGTGCATTGTCGTGAAGAAGGCTCACACTACCACTCAGCTTTCCTTACCTTTTCTCTTTGATGGCAGCATATAGTCTGTGCAGTAGGCCACATAGTACTCCACATTTACTGTGGTGTTCCTCTCCTTGAAATCAATGAACAGTATTTCTTCACAGTCCCAAAAGATTGTGGCCATGATCTTCTTGGTTGATGAGTGGCCTTGGCCTTTAGAGGTGGTGCAAGGCCAGGTTTATGCCACTCCATTGATTCTCTTTTGGTCAAGGGATCATCTTCTGTAACAATGGTTTGCAGAGCTGCTCTCTCGTCGCCACAGCAGAGCTCCAAAAATGTCTGGCAACAGATGACTTGTTGCTGCTTTTGGACTGAGGAAAGAACTCTAGGCGCTAACCTTATTCATGTTTAAATGTTCATGAATATCCAAGGACTGTTGTTTTACAAAGATCCAACCTTGCTGCTATTTCTATTTCTATAACCACCAGTCTTCCAAAGTTTCTCCTTTCACAAGAGTAATGTTTACAGGAGTGAGCACCTTTAAGGGCCAACCTGCATGTTCCTCATCTACAATGCTTTCTCAACCCATTCGAAAAAGTTTGGCCCATTCTTTTGTGGTAGAATACGAATATACACCATTCAATTGCTGTTTAATTTCATCTGGAATAAGTCCTTCTTTTATGAAGAACTTAATAATGGCTAGATATTCAATTTTGAATAAGTCACAATCTTCTACAGATTTTCTTTATGAAACTATAAACAACTGAATGCAGCGAAATGGAAGTTACAGCTACAATTATTTACTTAACAGATAAGGTATGGCACCAGGTGAGGATTTTGTGAAGGCTATAATCCTTATCAGCAAGGCCAGAAACTTACAAACCTACCCTGGCAAGTACACACACCTTGTAACAACTTTCCTGGCCATCTGTATTTAGTGACCCTTTAGAGGTTCTGTAAGGTGTCACAGTAATGCTGAGCATTAATTGTGGCCTACTCAAACAGTAAAGGTGCCTTGATATTAAAGAACAATGCCAACATAACCTTGCTAGCCTTGGGAGATGACTTTGCCTTCTTTACACTTGGTGACAAAGAATGTTTCTATTCTTGACTCATTTTCTTTTTTCCCAGATTTCATCGCCCATAACAATTTGATCCCAAATGGCATCAGCTGAGATGTTCCAGGCCTATCTCTATCTTTATAATTTTCTGATTTGAAATGAAATGCTGGGGCACATATTGGGGACACACTTTCAGATATCCCAGTCATCTGCATATGGATCCGACAGAGATTTTTTTTTTTTTTATTTATTTATGGACGCTCTTTAACATCTCAGGTCATCAGCGTCCCATTCAATTCAGGGCGTGAAACGGCCGACAAATTTTGCTCAGAGGCCTCTCTTTCAGGCTTGAGGTTCTTTTTCGTGCCGTAAATGTACGACACGGGACCCACGGCTTTACTTCCCTTCCAAAGGAAGCCATACTTAGGATTTTTACGCCCAAAAAAATCCATCGGTCATGGCTGGGTTCGAACCCGCGTTCTTGGGTGTAGGAGGCAACTATGGTAACCATTACACTACCAGGACCGACCCGACAGAGATTGGCAGCTCTTCTATGGTTATATGGCAATTTTCCTTCAGCACCATCTCCACAAAAGCAATTTTCCTGCATCAGTACAGGCTCCCACCTTGCATACCTATCCATCTCAAAATTCGGCACACCACTTGAACACAATGCTTTGTTTCATACATTTGTTCCTGCACATGACTTCTTTGCATAAGAATTTAATTACACCTAATGTACTTGGTTGGATGTATCCATTAAATACCAGTGTTGCTTCAACTGTATCCTCTACTCTGAGGTCATTTGACTTGGACTGACCAATTTCTGTGTTGTTTTCTTTGACTGAGGTAACTCCAGTTTGCTTTGGCAGAAAAAAGAATGTATGTTTCAGCCCAGATACACACATATATCATATTTTTATATGTATAATTTTTGAAGCTGTTTATAGTGAAACTATAATATTTAAAATGATACACTATGGGTAACTTCACTTACTATATTCTCCTAAGTTCGAACAATGTTTTGGGAACCAGCGTTACCATCCTCAGCAGTTGACCCAGTGGTTTCTGATGCTCGTGTTGGTCCCTTGCAAGTTGTGTGAACTGTGGTAACCTCTGTATGATCTGAAATGAATCTAGAAAGGTGATCCCATGGCGGAAGGTCAAAATTCATAGCGATTTTATGATATTTTAAGATGAAAATATTCTCCCAGGCGGCTAATTCAAATGAGAGAAATCTGACAATTCGGAAGAAAGACCATTTTAGAAACATGAAATTTAAATAGATGGAAAAATTGGCAGTGGCAAATCATTATTGGAGCCAAAATCATGAAATAAACCCAGAGATAAAACTTCTAAAAGAAATAAAGAATTAGCCACCTGGGAGAATATTTTCATTTTAAAATATCATAAAATTGCTATGAATTTTGACCTTCTGCTGTGGGATCATCTTTCTACATTCATTTCAGATCCACCAGAGGTCACCACAGTTCACACAACAATTTGCATGGGACCAACATGAGCATCAGAAACCACTGGGTCAACGGCTGAGATTGGGAAAGCTGGTTGCAGGAAACATTGTTCCAACTTAGGAGAATATAGTAAGTGAAGTGTGTAAATAAGTTACCCATAGTGTGTCATTTCAAATCATATTTTTAATTTTGGTGCTTAGTTCACTATGGCCATGACCATCCATGTATGATGGGCACTTGAAAAAATGCTACATCTGAAGTACATACATAGAAGTTTTTAAATATGTCCTCATGTGCTGTTGGTAATATGAGTGTTGACTGCACTTATAGGGAACAGAATCTAATGATTGCTGTAGTTCTGCACCCTTAAATTATAATTAATTCAACTTATAACAGAATAATAATAGAAGGTTTAAACTGGTAGTGCTGCAGAAAAATTACATTACTTTATTGGAAAGACCCAATTCTCTTTTCCTTAGATTTAGCATCTTTTTACATTAAAAGATTCCTTTCAGAGTTCTGCTTGATTTATAGATGCAATAAGCTGCATAATGATTTTAAATGCACGGCAGTAGTGTATTAAATTTTTTGAACTGTACTGTAGCAATGATGAAATAGCTAGCACGTTAAAATGAATTACTTGGAAGAAACTTTCTCAAAGTCTACTTTATCAGTCAATAATATCACTCTCTGGGGATATTATACTGTCATACCATTCAACCAAGATGACACCCAAGCTTTCTTTCAGAGGCATTTGGAGGCCATCATTATCATCTCTTTGTGAACACACATTTTAACCCGAAGCAAACTTTGGTTATGCATGCTGAGGTGAATTTTTTCTGTAAAGTAAACACTCGAGTATGGGAAGTGGGTTCCCATGTTCTAAAGAGTAAGAAGTGGGAGGTTCAGCATAAAAGTCTAAAGCACAGAGAAAGAAAAGGGCTGAAAATTTGGAAGTAAAGGTTACATTCAAGTCAATAACTGAAGATATAAAGGAGACTAAAAGCAGGGATGTGAGTGGAAGAGAAATTGGAGAGGAGCATGGAAGAGATAAATAAGAAGATTGGATGACTGGAAGAGAAATTAGGAGAAGAGTTAGCAGAATGCAGAAACAGAATAGTTAAAATAGAGAAAGCAGTGGATGCAAGCAGGAAGATGAATGTAGTGATCTTTGAAGTAGAAGAAAGAAGAGAAAAAATGTCATGGGAAGAAGTAGAAGTGATTGAAGGAATATTGGGCAACAAATTTGAGGGATGGGAAATGGAGATACCTGGAGAATTGGATGGGATGAGAGAGCAAGGCCAATAATAGTAAAATTACTATTATTATGAAATGGAAAGTATTACGCCAAACTGGGAAATGAAAAGGCACAAGAACTTTTACTGAAAATTACTATGATAAAAAAATAACAGAAATAAGAGGGGAATTAATAAAAAGATGGGGGCCAGGAACAAAGGTAGATGAACAGTTATGCATGGTATGTACTTAGGGATAGACATAACCAGTTGATGCAGCAGCAAAGTCAAGAAACCATGGCTAGAGGAGAAGAGAGAGGATTAGAGATGGAAACCTGCTTATGCTGCATCAAGGGTAAGAAACGAGAAATGGTGGGGGAGAAGAGGAGGGAAGAAAGGGAAAAATCTGCATCTGGCAAGGGAGGGAGGAGAGTAGAGCAACAAGCAAGCATGTCAAGATCTCGCTGAGTGAAAATCAGCTGAGTGGGGTCAGTAGTCAAGAAGTTGGAGTATGGTTTCATCACTAGTGGGGAGTTTGATTGAAATGGAGAATGATAAAAACTCAGGGTCAGTTAAAAGGGTTACAAGAGCAAAAGCAAAACTAGAGTGATTTATTAATGGATATCATTGTATGATTAGTTGAACTACACACTCTTTATTTGGAAGAAATAGAAAATAAGTACTTAGAGGGGGATTATTGGTGATTTTAAGTTTTTTTTTTTTTTTTTTTTTTTTTTTTTCATTTTGTTTCAGATCGTCCTCGGAAAAGAGGTTATTTCCTAAATGTTTTTATATTTGAGATAAGTCTTCAACTTTATTTTTCCTTTTTATATTGTAAAATTGATGAAGCATGAATCAGAAATAAAGCAAAGGAAGAGGACAAGAATAGTGGAATGGGCAGAAAGTAGGAAGTAGAATCTAAATGTACATGCAGCCAGGGAGTTAAATTAACAAGCACTCCAAGGATGACGTATAATGTGAAGTTAATGTACAAGAATTATGTAGAAATTAAGCATTCATTCATACTTATTGTAGTCATTGCTTCTTGAATAAATGTGCAATTGCAGATTCCTGTTGGAATGTAAACAATTTTTCCTCTTCTGTCAACTGAAGAAATGGTGTTTAGATTTGCATTTGACTAATTGGACCTATTATCCCTTTCTACTTATCATATATTAGAAACTAATTTTTTGGTAATAATGGGGGACTTCATGCAAATTTACTGGTTTTTATGAAGAATAACAACAATTTTATGTTCTGACATGCCCATTTAGATGAAAAGCAAATTCATCTGTGATGAAAAGAACTGCAGTTCAATTTTGCCACACTGATCTGAATTCAGAATCCCATTGCAATAATTCATGCTTTAAACCGACCTCTTTTCCCAAACTATGAACATGTGTGTATTTATATGCTTTTAACTTCAGTAACTTTGCTTATTATAGAAAATGGGTAAACTCTTAATTAGCTGGTGAGTCGATCTGATACTCTTATGCTCCCATGTTTCACAAACCTATGCTTGCACCATAGCTGTGAGTCGACTGCCAGATTCATTGATGGTTGAATAAACTTGGTGTAGCTCTTGTGGACATTTTATGAATTTTTGGATTAATTTATCTTCAATTGGGATCTCTAAGTTTATAACCTTATCAGCATTTTTTTTATAAAAATTGTTTTTCATATTCCCCTCTACAAAGATCTATCTACAAATTTCAATAATTTGATTTCCATTTTTGTATCATGTTTGTCTTTCCAAAAGTGATGTGCAACTGCTGATTAATATATCTGATTGTACCTGATGTTTCTCCAGTGTTCTTTGAGCCTAATTCAAACGTTTCTTTTTGTTTTGCCAATATATACTTTGTTGCACTCCGAGCAGTCAATTTTATAGATTCCTGGTTTCTTCTTATCAGGGATTCTATTATTATCATTGGAGTTGAGCAGACTATTTAGGCTGAATTTGTTCACTGGAGACAAAGTAACAACAAACTCTCTTAGTATTTTCTAGAATTTTTTGTTTGCCCAAGAATGAAAAGTAAATTTCCTATGAATGGTAGTTTTTCTTACTGTCATTGTTGTAACCTGTTTCAACCTTTTCTCTTGCTTCAATTTCTTGGTCTTACTGGTTTTGCCATTTGTATTATGTGAGAGTACTCTTCGCTGTATTCAAACTCATTCATGGGTATGTTATCGAGTCTTCTGTGTGTTCAGCTGTTGAGGACCGCATGTTTGTGTGCTGTGAGTTTGAAGCCATGTGCCTTTATCTAATTTTCCTTTCTGTAAATTTCAAATTTCAAACTATTGCCTGTTCTTATGATCTTTAAGTCAAGGAAAGGAATCGTACTGTATTGTTCTATTTCCGATGTGAATTCAATTTCTATATCTTGTAGGTTTAGCAATTTCAAAGCATAATCCAAGGTTTCTTATTAACCACCGCAAAGATATCATCCACATATCTATGTCAGACTTTAAAAATGTATGGGAATGATTTGGAAATGTGCATTCTAAACTACTAATATATAAACCACCAGAAAAAGTGATAATGGATTTCCCATAGCTAAACTTGCTTCTTGTTTATGAAATTCACCATTGAACCTGAAGAAATTCTGAGTGGTGCATACTTCAGTTAGTTGGATGTACTCCCCAATCTCCTCATTGCTTAACCTCTCCAAGGATATGGGTGGGTATAGATGCTCAAGGTAAAATGGGCCCAAGCAATATGGACATGTATACACAAAATCTAATGATTTTCAACCTGTAATTGTTTTAACATTTCTTCAAAACATAAACTGAAATAAATTTTATAAAACAGTCCAACCTTACCTTTAAAAAATGCATTTTCTATGATTCACATTGAAGCATGTGGTGACAATTAGGCATCTCCTTTAGTTATCACAATTCATGTTGGTTTCCTTGAGTGTACCCCTTTTGCAGCATACCACACATTTCCAAAACTGACGGAACTTTTTTCCCATAACGGTATCCTTTTGGGGGAATGTTTTTACGTCAATCTGAGGATGGCAGGGGTTTTAGACTTTCAACCCCCTGTGTGTACAGGCCTCTGAATTTGGTAGCTTGCAATTAGGCTGTTAGCAATTGATAAGCAAAATCCAGATATGTCATTGTTTTTTATGAGTTTAAAGCTGTTCAAATTCCAAGCAATTGTATATGGTGATATCCAACATGTGAAAAAAAGTTTTTGTTTCAATATTAATTCAATTTGAAATGGAACAAAGTGAAACACGATTAATAATTTCTTCTGAGTCGACATATTTAGAACACTTTATGGTTTCACTTACATGAGATTTACTCAGAACATGTTTTGTGGAACTATTATCCACATCCTCAGCTATTAAATGATTGATTTTTGTATAGTTTTTTGTACCATTTTACAGTTTGTCATAAATATCTGCCTGCAATACCTGACCTACTAAATCAACACCACCCATATGCATATTGTATTAGGCTTGAAAATTGTCATTTTCATGTATTGTTCACCAAAAATTTGGAACTGAAATTAGATAAGGCTGTAACTACCCTTGCATCATGCCAAGTAATGTAAGTCAGAGGTGGAAACTAATGCACTTCCATTTAACCTCTCTTTAGAGCCTGTACATTCATATACTTTGGCAATCCAATACCATTTGAATGTATTGAATTATCAGTGGCATTTGCCATTCTTTTATATAAAATAAATAATTTATGGGAGCTGTTGTCCAGATTGTCAGTCCTACCCTGTTCAAACACAGGTTCCATGAGGTGCATGACTATGGAACCAGATAATCCCAAGTATTTTTCTCCTGTATTGTCAGTCCCTTTGTCGGTGTAAATAAGACTATTGTAGACATACCCTGATTTACTTTCACAACGATCAAAACTTTTTATGCTAAATCTGGTACTTTTTGTTTTGATATGCTGCTTTCAACCCAAGTGGCCCTTCCATAGCATCAAGTTTTCATCATAAATATAATTCTCTTTGAATTTTGAAATAAGGTAATGAAAAGTAGGCCTGATTTTGTGTAATTTATCATATGTTTTCTGTGCTGGTGAGATGAATAAACTGCAATATAGACAAAAACCTGTTGACATCCATCTTCCAAAAAATGGAGTTGCTAACATGTCGTCAGTAGCTGCTGTAGGTTTTCCAATAACACACATGAGAATAACTGTCAAGTAGTCTGTAAATCTCATTCTATGTTACATCTGACCACTTCTGTATCGTACTTTTAAGTCCTAATTTGCCTTTTGAGGTCAGATCTTCCTGTATTTTACGCTCATATACATATGTTTCCAAAACTATGAGAGCTACTAAATCTGCATTAAAAAACTCAATTGGTTGGCTGTCTCTTGTGATATGTGTATGAGGCTATACAATACTCTAAAAAACATTTTTTTTTGTGCTGCAATACTTTTAAGAACTTCATAACCCTGTCTCTGCACTAATACCTGCAGGAACAAACTTCCTAAATGAGCTAAAGGTACCCTCTAGTTGAAGCCACGCTTCATTGTAACTTTGTCATTCCTTGCCCCATTAGTACTTAGCTGAAATGAAAATATTCTCAATAAACAAACCCAAACATGTGTGCCAAGAACAGATTTCAGTATCAAGTGCTTATTTATCTATCTAAGCAGATGAAAATTGTTGTACATGCAAATGCAACCATATTTGGATTTACCACCACAGGTGGCTGAGATATTAAGATGCAGACTCATGAGCCAGAGGTTTAGGGTTTGATTCCCACCAGGACCATCCTCCCTGACTGAGGTTTTTTCCAGGTTTTCCTCAAGTCTTCATAAATGGCAAATGCTGGGGAGGTACCCTAACTTAGGTCTGGAACACTTCCTTTATATATATATATAAAGCCTGTGATGCCTCAGTAGTTATAAAAAAAATATACATACAATTAGATTTAACCTCATCTAAAGCCACCCACATGTACATAAAAATCTAAACCTATTCCCTTCGTACAGGATGCACAAGAAGTGTGTGTGTGAGGCTGGTTTTGCATTACATCAAATATTTCTACCCTTACTATTTATTACATGTTGTGTGCTGGCTCAGCTACGAACAGAGAGCTAGAGCTTGCAAGTTAAAACATAAGTGCTATCTGATAGTATTCGAGAGGAAAAAGTAAAGAACTTTTTTAGCTCTGCAAATTGCAATCAAAGACACGTAAATATACCCCAATTTTTTTTTTTTAAATAAATACAGTAATACTTGCTGTAATTGGCTTATACTGCAATTAATGCCCTTTAATTTAGCTTTTGTTTCATTAAAATGTGATACAACATAAGAAAAATATAAAGGTTTGTTCTACAATGCAGAAATTTAAATACCTAGATCTGTTCATTGGGTTCCCAGAAACAGTCAGTGCAACCATTTTCAAACGGATGTTGGGAGTTTGCATTTTGGCATGCTAGGAGAGTGAATTTACCTCAAAGGATATTAGAAGATGAAGAACCAAATCTTTTAGTTAAACATGGTGGACTTTTGTAACAGTGATGTTTAATACTAAGAATTTAAAATGATTGAGTCAAATTTGTAACACTTGCATTACTAATATTTAAAAAAAAAAGGAAAACTAAGTATCTGGAGCTGATAGCTCCCATTATCATTCCATATCAACTCATATGATGATGGGAGTGATTAGCTGCAGAAACTTAGTTTTCCTTTTTTTTTTAAATATTAGTGATACAAGTGTTACAAATTTGACTCAATCATTTTAAATACCAAATCTTTTAATTTTCTTCATCAGCTCAATGGAATTGTTTATACTTAAGCTATCAAATCTGGCACAAAATTAGCTCTAAATTTAAATGGATAAATGTTCAGAAATGCTAATTGAAATTTTTTAAAGTTAATCACATAATTAAGGTCACTAAATGATCTTAATTGGAAAAATGTTTGTTTTTTGTGCAAGTTTAGCTATTGATTTGTGGCAAATGCTTTAGACCGGCTATTAATTTCATCCAATTTTTCCTTCACTAAAATTATTCATCTTCAGGTACTGTTTTAATAACTGTTTTTCAAGTACAAACAAAATATTTTTTAAAGTAACTTTTATAATTGTTCTTTCAGTCAAATGCTGTACAAGTGTCATCTCAAAGCAACCCTACTATGACTAACATATACTGTGCATACATTCCTTTGTCCTGTGGCATGAATCATGCTCTTGGGTAATCCTAAATGACTTTTAATGCCTAGAAGAGTACAGAAGAACATATAACAGGAGTAATACTGATTGGCCAATGCAGTGGTGTTCCTTATGGATGTATGTGCAGCAGCAATATATATTTGAATGACCCTATTATCATTTTTACGTATACAGTTATATTGATGGTTATTAAGTTCTAGTTTTGAAGAGAGCATTCATTACAAAACTACTACTCTGAATCAATCTTCCATTCTATTAAAAAAAATGCATCAAAGTTTCACTATCTATTCACTTATAATATTATGGAGGCAGCAATTTTCTAAGTTAAAAACTTACCAAAACATCTGCTGATATTCTGAATGGACTATTTTCGCTACCTTTACTAACTTTCTCTGCAAGTTTTTCCAAATATTCTTGATCAGATTCATCTATCTCATCTTCATCACTAGATAGCACTTCTGAAACATATTCAGATAAACTTAATACTGCATCAATCCAAAAAGAAAAAGAACATCTATAAAATATTTATTAAGGAATCTAAATAGCCAGTATCAAATATAATTCTTGATTTGTGTGAATTTTTGATGTGGATTAAGCAATAAATCTAAAAGGAAATTTAATGTATAGAAAATATGAGTATCAACTTATAAATAAGCTTCTGAAACATCTACCTACAACCAAATTTTTCGCTGCTCTTTCCAAAACAACTGGAAATTATGCATAATTTGAAAAAACTTAGTAATTTTGCACATACCTTTCTCAATTTACTGCATTTGAACATTACTAAAATAAATGCACATATAGTGAAACTCTTTTTTAACAACTCCCAGGGGAACAAATTTATTCCTTAAATAGGCATTTTCTTTAAAGGGAATTTAATGTCAAAAACTTCAAATTTACCAAGCCTATAATTTTAATGAGGTCAATCCATTATTATTCTAGGTGATGTTATATACAATTTTGTGATTATATCTTGAAAATGTCTATAAAGCATCACTATCAAAAGAAACCCTGGCATCCTTTCATTCTTACACTCTTTTATGGGCTTAGGTCTTTCAAAATTTACAAAATGCAAATCTAACAGATTTGGTTAGTGCATCATGTTAATGCTAATGCTATTAGAAGCAGATTTAGTTAACAGTGGGTACTTTGCTGCCATTATTTTAAGGAAGTCATGACAAATGCAGAAAGAAATAGCAATGCCTCAAGTAAACAAATGATTATAGTGTTTCAAGGTGGCATAAAGAGGCCTTTAAAGATTTATTCTGAGCGGACAGAAGGGAAATATAGACACTATAGCTGTTCCTATTGATTGTTCACGTGGCATGACCTACTTCATAATACATAGAGTTGTTTGCAATTTGCGAAGGGAGATGGATATGCTACATGCATGCTTGTGACAGAAAGAAATGTTTATTGATATGCAATCATATTGAGTTAGAATCCACATTTTTAATAAAAGAAAAATAAACTGCCAGAGGAAAGGAAAAAAGAGATGGATAATAACAAGCTTCTGGGTTATTTTCATAATCATGATGCTATTAGTAATTGGAAGAATCGAAACCAACCCAGACCAAACCACGGAACAGTTAGGCAAGATGCTAGAAACCATTACCCAAGAAATAATATGGGAAATAGATAGAAAGTAGTTTGGAAGAGTTAAAAATCATTAATAGGACACTTTGAAGGAGAGGTAAAGAGATAATAGAGTGCAAGAAAAAATTATCACATTAGGAAGATATAGAAGAGGGTAATAGGAAGATGAATAATTTTTGGAGTCGAAGATAGAAGAGAAAGAATAACATGGTAGGAAGTTGAAGATATTGTCCAGGAGAAACCGAATCTAAATATTGTTAAGTTGGGAGATTGTTGATTGCTATAAAATTAGAAAAGACAAAGGCCAAGTCTAATAATTGTTAAAACCACTACAATGAGATTCAAATGCAGTATTAAGAAACATGAGGTTAAAAGGCACAAAAATATTTATTGAACAGGATATGGGAAATAGAGAGATAATATCTATAGCACTAAGGGAAATGAAGACAGCAAAGGACCAAGGAGAAAAAGCATTCATAAAAAGAAGAGACTTGTGGATGGTTGGAGTAAAACAGGAACCTTGTCAGTACATCACAATACAAGATGGAAATCAACCTACAAGCATGGAGGGTGGAGTGAGGGGAGTGGTGCAGGATTATTTTGCAGGAGCAAAAAGGAACTGACTCACCACCAATGATGTCACTAATGAAGCTGGCCCAACCATCAGCCCAGTCAGTCTAAGACACCAGAAGTTTGGCCTTAGGAGCTACAGCTAGTTTACATGTATGGAGTCATGAGGGTTTAAGCTTGGTTTCTATGCCGGCTGGGAGCATCCTGGGGTTGAAGATGGGCAGAAGCACAAGGAAAGTGGTACAAATACACACTAGAAGTCAAGCAAGGCTGAATAAATTTAAGTTTGAAAGAAAAAGTTTGGTATGGGATTTGAATTATCAATAGTGAGTTAGAATGTTGAAGATTTACTGGAAAAGGTGTGCAGTGGTCAAATTTTATGAGTGTTGAAAGTGGAAGATGTGACAGCAGTTGAAACATGGTTAGCAAATAGAGTAAATATAGAAATCCCACGGTTTGACTTTTTAGTATAAGGGATATAAAAATTCAGAATAACAGGACGGTATCAGGTGGCTTGGGATGCTTTATGAGGAAAGAAAAAGGAAAGGATTTGCAGTAAGGGAAGAAAAAAAGAGTAACTCAGAGTTGTGGTTGTCTTTTCTTGATATTTACTTAAAGCTATGTATGTATTTATATTGTATATAACCCTCCCAGTATATCAGAGTATTATCATACATATGTGTTTAGAAAAGAAGGCCATGATATTCAGGAGCTTTGAAATAAATATAAACAAATGGAAATAATAATTACAGGTGACTTTAATGCAAGGATAGAAGAAGATAATAGCAAGGACTTGTTCTTAAATAAAAAAGGTAAAAAAACTCTTAGATTTCTTTGAAGAAAATAATCTTATGCCATTTAATGGAACAAGAGGATTTGATTTAGATGGAAAGTTTATATTTGCAAACAAGAATGGACAAAATGTTGTAGATTATATATGGTATACATCACATACTAATAATTTGATTAGAGATTTTGAAGTTATGAATATAGTACTAATGGCCTGTCATTACCCACTGAGATTAAAATTGAGGGAAGAGAGGGAGGAAATATGTAGAGGGGAGCTTTAGGCATATTGAAGTATATAAATGGAGGGGAAGAGAAATATGACTCATTTTGTAAATAGTTAAACTCAGAAAGAGGAAAATTTTACAACTGGAAATAGAAAGTCTAATAAATACTAATAAAGTAGGGCAGGCAGTTGAGAAATTAGAATGTGTTGTGAAATGAGCAACGAATGATATAAAGAAGGGGTTTATGATGATAGCAAAAGGAAATGGTTTGATAAAGTTTATCAAATGGCAAAGAAAAGAGTCAAGAAATTGGAGACAGTCAGGGGGAAAAAAAGAGCACAGAAACACATTCTTAGTACTTAGGTGGGGGTATAGGTGCCTCATTTAGGACAAAAAATTGATGTTAAAGAGCGTCCTTGAATAAACAAAAAAAAAAAAAAGACAAAAAGAGGAATGGGGTAAAAAAAGTTTAATGATGGAGCAAAATCCATGATACAAGGAAGGTATGATAAGTAGATAAAAGTTTGTGCAGAACTGGGATAAGGAAAAAATATAACTCCAGAAAGCTGGTGTGCTTATTTAAATACACTATCAGGGTAGGAGAATTTAATTAAAGCAGAAATAGATTTCCTAAGAAATCAGGAAGTTATTGATGACTTAGATATGCAGATTATGGAGAAGAATTCTATGATCAAATTAAGAGGTTAAAGGTGAAGAAAGCAAGTGTTATTGGTGGTATTCCAGGAGAATTGATGATATTCCACGTGAATTTTTGAAGGTCTGGGCTAAAGAAGATACTAGTAGAAAAATAATGATTAAATTAACTAAAATTGTAATTGGAACATTGCACAGTGAAGCTAATCATATGTTAAGATATTTGTGTGATTGAGTCGAACTAACACTCTTCTGCTCCACTTACTTGTTTAAATAAGTAGGACCAGTTTCACAAACTCTTCGTTTGCATCATCAGCCCCTAGTAGACTGGAAGATAAACCGTTATGCTATGGGAATGTGTAATCTGCTCTGGTGGAGGTGTGATGAACTTAAAGTTTATGTTTTCATCAGCATAATAGTTTATCATGAACTAGGGACTAATGATGCAAACAAAGGGTTTGTGAAACTGGCCCTACATATTTAAACAAGTAAGTGGAGCAGAAGAAGTTAGTTCAAATGGACAGCCCCTTGTTTCCATTTCTATCTAACTTCTTCAGGAGCAGATTTGAAACAAACATTAACTCAGCTTTCCCATACATATTTAAAATATGGTGCAGATATATCGACGATACATTTGCCATAGTTAACAAAAAACCCATCAATGATGCCATAAAACTTCTGAATTTACAAGATCAAAATATATCATTCGCAATTGAAACTGAAACAGATAACATGTCACCTTTTTTAGACATAAAAACATCAAGAAAACCTGGAATTTGGAATATGCAGAAAGAATACACATGCAATCACATCAAAGCTGATGTTTTAACCCCACAATGCACAAATATGCAGTTATCAACAGCGTAACACATTGGCTAGTTAATCTAAAATTTGGCAAAAAAGAATACCTTAAAGAATACAAACAAATAGAAATCACAGCAGTTAAAAATGGTTATAACAAAGAACTAGTATACAAAAAAGTACAGAAATTCAAGAGGCAAAAACTTATTAAAGAAACCACAACATTTTCAGCAAAAAGAGATAAGCTAATTTTTAAAAAATTTACATGTTATCCATGGGCTACAAAAAATTTCAGAATATTCTTAAAGATTTTAATATCAGGTTAGCCCCTGTAAATAGATTTAGTGTTAAAAATCATCTGATTCATAAGGTTAATGACAGTATTCCACAAGAGAAAATAGCAGGTATTTATAAAGTAACTTGTGCAGAATGTGAAAAAATCTACTTTGAAAAACAAAGAGAAATATAGGCACATGGCTAAAAAACATTTCAGAAACATAAAATACAAACAGTTGAGAAATCAGCACCGTTATCTCATTTGTGGACAGAAAACCACAATATATTGAATAAAACAAAATTATTAAAATCAGTGCGATGACCTGCAGAATTAGCAACATGGGAGAAAATCTACATTTACAAGTACAAAGACTGTTCTTAAACTTTGACATTTCCGGTGATGAAAATATAAACTTTAAGTTCATCACCCCTCCACCAGAGCAGGTTACACATTCCCACAGCATAACGGTTTATCCTTCATTCTACTAGGGGCTCCTACATATATAAACAAGTAGGTAGAGCAGAGGAGTGTTAATATGACTCAATCACCCAATGATCTTAATACAGTGATTACAGCGTTTTAATAAAATAATGGAAGTAAGGAAGATACTGAAGATGTGAAGAATGAGCATGATAGTGCCCATATATAAAGGGAAGGGTAATTTAAATAATCCAGCTAATTATAAGGATATGTCTTTTTTCCATTTTAAGAAAGGTTTTTACCGGAATTCTAGCTAGTAGATTACAGAAAAAGGGGTAAAGAAGCAGAAAAAATTATCAGAGTTTCAAACAGTATTCAGAGTATCGAGAAAAACACCAAATAATGTTTTTGTAATAACAACAATTGTGGATAAATATTTAAGCAATAAAAGAATTTTATGCAACTATACTTCAGGGACTTGTGAAATGATTGGACAAGTGGCTAAACGTGCAGAGATATAATGTTAAGAAATAAATAAAGAAATATTTTTCAAATGAGTACTCTTGTTTGTTTAAGTTCTATATCCATTTGTAACTTACTAACAACTTACCCTCATAATTCATCTCTTTATCATTTCTATGTGTATGAATTAAAAACAATAAGTTAATTACCAGTGAACACACCTTGGTCAATGTCTGATTCTTCCTCCTCCTCCTCTTCTTCTTCTCCCTCTTGGGCCTTTGCTGAAACAGATATTTCATATTCACATAAACATGATTTTCATGTGAAACATTTTCCAGTACATTACCCAGTGCTAAAATTTTGGTAAAAGTTTACCAAATAATACCTTCAAAACACTCATTCCTTAAGGAAAAATAAAACAAGAACCTTAACAACCTAATAACATACTTTTAGTTTATTTGTGACAAATACTTTAATAGAAATCTGGAGAGTTTAGTAGTTAAGCATAAAAATCATACCCAAGCATTACGTCACAGTAATTCTTAAAGCCAATATTGACCTTGACAAGTGGCAAATGGCATGCTAGTACGAGTTAAAACTCCTTTTTAAATAATAAAACAACTATACTGAAAACCATGGACACCACAGACTATGCTGAAATCACTGGATCAGAAGTATGGCTACAGAATGTAAAATATATAATTTTTGGTATATACAGTCCTCCAAATAATCAGCAACTAAATCTTGGCTTGATAGAAGTTAAACAAAATACCCTAATAATATGAGACCTGAATAGACATTCAAAACAATGGGGTGTAATTTCTCCAATGCAGTAGGAAAAACTATTGAAGAAATTCTGGAAGCAAATGCAGTCAATTCACTCAAAAACAATGACACCTAAACTTTTATTCACTATATTGGGGACTCAAAAAATCCTGATATGGTTATTGCCTTCAGACATTGCAAATCACACCACTAGAAGAGTATTGGAAGACATAGGTAGTGGGCATAGAGTGTCTTCATAACTGAAACCATCCAGCCACACACGAGTAATTTAAAAGGTCAAATGAGGAGATATATGTTACATTAATGTTTTCAATTGTTAACACTAGGAGATATAACTTCCAAAAAGCAAACTGGATAACTTTTCGGAAACTAGCTGACAAAAAAATGAAGATTTTGACATGAAGAAAAGTCCTCTGAAACTAATTGACAAAGTTAACAAAAACTGATTAATGCTGCAAAAATAACAATACCCAGAGGAAAGGGTATTAGGTAGAAACTGTTTTGGAATCAGAGATTATCTGCATCAAAAAGAGATCGAGATAATATCAGAAATATAGCAGAAACAATAAAAAATCCTAACTTAGTGTGAGAATGGAGAAAGAAAACAGCATTTCTAAACAGAAGAAAAAAAATACTAAGATGGAGTCATTTAATAAATTCCTGAATTCCCTTGACTATGGAAGTAATAGTGCAAAAATACATAAATATACTTAAATGTAAATTGGAACTTGCACAGTGAAGCCAATCATATTAATTGATATCATTGTATGATTCAGTTGAACTACACACTCTTAAAGCTTCACTTACTTTTCATAAATGTATGGAACCGGTTTCAAGAACATTTAGTTCTCATCTTCAGCCAGGCTAAAGTTCAACTGTCGGATATTCGATGAGCTGTGGGAATGTATATTCTGCTCTGGTTGCGGTGTGATAAAACTTGTAGTTTATGTTTTCATTCCCGGCAATGTCGAAGTTCATTATGCTGTCTATATTTGTAGATGTAGATTTTCTCCCAGGTTGCTAATTCTGTAGGTCCTTGTTCTGATTTTAATAATTTAGCTTTATTTATTATGTCATGATTTTGTATCCAAAAAAGATATGCTACTGCTGATTTCTCTATTTGCTTGTACTTTATATTCCTGAAATGTTCCTTTAACCGTGTGCCTATATTTCTCTTTGTTTTTCCAATGTAGATTTTTTTCACATTCTGAACAGTTTTTTTGTAAATACCTGATTTTTCTTCTTGTGGAATACTGTCATTAACATTATCTTTAAGAGTGTGTAGTTCAACTGAATCATACAATGATATCAATTAATACATAAATATATTAATACACTAAACAATGTCCCAGAAACAAAACAAGAACCTCCTATTATCAACAGTCTTCAATCTGATAGAGACATAGCCAACAGATTTGCCGCTTACTACAAACTTGCACATAAATTGAATACAGACAATGGGAAATTAAATAAAATATTAAAAAGGCATAAGCCTGAGGTACTTGCAGGCAACAACATCCATTTTATGACAACTTTACAATTCAAGAACTCAACCAAGCAATATTATCTCTTAAAAACAAAAAGAGCCCTGGACCAGACAATATTCATAGTGAATACATAATTTAGAGTGCAGAGCCATGAAGGTACTACAGAACATATTAAACAAGATCTGGAACAGTAAAGATAAAATTCCTGCTGTATGGAAAAAGACAATCATACCAATTAAGAAAAAAAGACACACCAGACACATAGGCCTATACCCTTAACCCCAGTACTTGCTAAAACAATGGAAAAGATGGTCACTATAAGATTAACTTACTATCTGGAATCTCAAAATCTCATTTCAAACCGTCAGGCAGGTTTCAGAAAGAAATCAGGTTTTACATTTAACACAAGATATTCAAAATGCCTTCAACAAAATAGAAACAATGCTTATTCTCTTTGTTGACTTTAAAAATGCCTTTGACAAAGTATGGAGAGAGAAGCTTATTTATAAAATGAGCAATATTGGGATAAGAGGAAACATGTTGAGATGGTTCATGGATCTATTATCACAAAAGTACATAGCTGTAAAATGGAATAATGTCCTCTCTAAATGGCATTCGACTAAAGAGGCCTTCCTCAAGGTGGTGTTTCCAGTCCATTTCTTTTTAATATTTTCATAGATGACATCAACAAAATATTAGCTGACTTCCCAAAGGCAAATATGGGATTGTTAGCAGATCATATCGCTATATGGATTAGCCAAAAAAATAAGCCCAATAAACAACACTACAAAAAACTAGAAAATGAAATGCAGAAAATTATCAATACCATGGAAACATGGGCATCCACCAACAATATGGAAATAAACACTAAAAGACTGTAATTTCTGTGAGTCAGAATATTAGAATACTCTTTCTGGTTTCACTTAAATGAGATTTTATTCAGGACATATGTTTTGTGGAGGTCCAAAGAGGAAAAATCTGGTATTTACCAAATTAATTGTGAGGACAAAAAGAAATATAGGCATTAGGTTGAACGAACATTGGAGAAACATCCGTTACAAACAAATAAATCAGCTTTGACAGCACATTTCTGGAATGAAAACCATGAAATAGAAAAATGCATCAAGTTATTAAAAACTGTTCAACAACTAAAAGAACTAAATAATGGAAAAGGATTTATATAAAAAAAACATGAGCTAACCTTATGAATTTTGATATCCCTGAAGCAGACAACACTTTATTTAAGTTCATCACAAGACCACAAGAGTCCACCCGAATACCTACATACCCACCTTCTACGAATGATCCATTAGTCGTAATCAGCTGATGATGTGAAAAAAATGTCCACGAAACATATGTCCTGAGTAAAATCTCATTTAAGTGAAACCAGAAAGAGTGTTCTAATATTCTGACTCACAGAGATTATTAGTGGGTGTTTCACTGTGTTTGATTCCAAATTGAATTAATATTGAACTAAAAGACAGTTTTCCAGCTTTTCAGTCTTCAACCACTACAGGTGATTTAGAGCTTAAAATGAATAATGAACTACTACTAAAAGAGAAAGAACATACTAAATATCTTGGTATAACACTTGACAAAAAACTTACCTTCTCTGAACAGATCAACAATATAATTAGGAAGGTGAATAAGAAGAACAACATATTAAGAAGACTAGCAGGAGTCAAATGAGGAGGATCCATAGGTCTCCTAAATGACACGTACAAAAGATACATAAAGCCCAATTTGCTCTATGGAAGTCAGATAATATCCACAATAAACAACCAAATAAAAATAAATTGGATGCAATACAAACTAGGGTCCTTAAGAATAATAACAGGAGCCGTTAAAACAACACCATTTGCTACAATACAGAGCAAAACTAACAACCTGCTAATTAAAATAGAGCCAGATATTAAAACAGCTATGCTGGAACAGAAATTACAAAGTAATCAACACAGGAATAAATGGTTTCAGATTCCTGACAACACACGATTAAAAACATAACAGACTTTCAAAAAGTACATATAGAAAGAAGATTTTAGGCAAATTTTTAAAAATAAGCACTAAACCTGTCATTACACTAACTGATCCTTTACAATATATAGATATCAACGTGAAATTAATCTGCATGCAATGATCTCCAAGAAGAACAATCCACCTGAGGTATTAAGATTGATAGCACTTAGTACATTAAATAACTATAAATAAGTACTGTACTTACAAAACTGTTGACAATGAAGTGGTAATATATCCTATACTTAGGTAGTCATTTCTTACACTAAACTTCACTTACTTACATTACTTAAGTGGAGTTTAGTGTAAGAAATGAACCTAAGTTTAGGACTATTATCCAACTAATACATGGTGTAGAGTGTATACAGATGGATCTCTTAAAATGTTAGAAGCAAGTTTCAGAATATACTATGAAGAATTGTCTGGATGTAACCTATGGGACAGTATGCTAACAATTTTGATGATAAAATGATGGTCATTATAGCAGCTTTACAAAATCTACTGTATAGATTTAAAATAAATAAAAGAATTATCTTAAGTGACTTTAAAGCAACACTACAAAGTATAATGAATTACAGTTACCCACCAACATAATACACTATAAATGAAATAAGAAAACTATATCATACAATCCAGATCAGAAATACAGAAAGAGTTTTACAAGTGATCCCGAGCCATGTGGGATTTAAGGGAAATGAGATTGCCGATACTTTACAATAAAAGGAGGCACCATTAAATTAAAACCACCTTTTAAACGAGAACTTCCCTCTAAATTGAAACTCATAAAAAGATCTAAATACTTCCAAACATCTTTTATTGAAACCAAGAAAAATTGGAGTTGCCCAATTCCACTTCATTGTTGGGCATGATCGCCTGTCAGAACATCTCTTCAGGATGAATTTAATCAAGGACAGCCACTGCCCACTGTATAAGGACATGAATCTTATCTTAAATAAAGAACATATCTACTGATATGCAGCCAGCTAGATAGCACCAAAGAAATGAAAAATAATTTGGAAGGCCTTTATTGCAAATCTAGGGAAAAAATGATAAATATTAGCATCTCCAATGGCCACTACAACCAACCAATCAGCATTAGTTTACAGAATACATAAACTCTTGGATTGAAGTGAATTTATTTACCATTAATATCTCTACATGAATGAATATTTATTATTATTTCTACACATTACAGTTGCAGTTTTACAATGTTTCCTTGCTCCTAGAGTGCTTGTTAATTCAGAATCGTATACAACTAACACCCTGGTTACTGTGTACATGGGTCCTACTACATTGCTCTAACTGTACATATTATCAAGTGAACTTTATAAATACTTCCCTAAAGGTTATCGTCTTTCCTCACCATTACCTTCTTACCATCTTCCATTGCCTTGATCACTTTCCTCCACCATTTTTCTCTTTCTTTCCCTTCATAATTTCCAAACCGATTGAAAAATTCTTTTCTACTATTCCCAAAATTTTTTAATATGAGAATTTCTGCCTGCAGATTATCCCATTTCTAATTTCATATTTTTTCTCTCCATCCTTCAGTTTCTGTACATTCTAGTATACAGTGCAAGTTTTGTCTATCTTACCACACAGTGGGCACAATTCTTTGTCAACTTTTAGCCCACCTAGCATCATTGTTCCTGTTTTTGCCCATGCCATACCCTCCCTGCACATTTTGTTACAGACTTCAATATATTTTCCTTGCCCCACTCTTTCTTAAAACTCTTATAATATATCATTTAAGGTTTCACTCCCTCATTTTCTATCACCACATACTTTGAAATTTCAAATTGTATCCTACATTTTGATGCTTAAATTATATGTATATAATAAAAAAAAAACCAACAGATGCTGTTGCTTGGCAACCTGAACTGTCCCTGCTGTTTGAATTTGGATGAATACCACAGTATAAGGAGATATGGCTTGGGTAATTTGTGGGATCAAATTTTGAGTGCACATGTCATGAAATTGAGTTAAATACTATATTGTCTTTCAGATGGCTTTGCAAAAATAAATGGATAACATAAATGAATATAAAGCAACATTTATTACTACTTTTTTAATAAGTTAAATGTTACCAGGTATATATGCAATTGAAACCCTAATAATAATTGCTGAATATAAGCATCCTTAAATATCTACTATTTGTGCTAAAGTTTAAGTCATGATCATGCTGGCACTATCCACAGTAAATTGAAACCACTGCAAAATTTTCTGATTGCACTGGTTACTGTTATACAACATTTAATGCTAAATCAAATTTCCTCTGAATAAATGACTAAAATTTCCTGAATATCTGACCATATGACTATAATTTCTTAAGTTCACACTTTCACAACTGGAAAGTGTTCCATACTAATTAATATTGATACTAAAACAACTCGGCTGATACTTTCTTCATCATCATCATTATTATTATTATTATTATTATTATTTCAGATTATGTTAGGCTGTTCTTATATGGCAAAATACTACAAACAAAATGAATACAGAAAATGTAATGACTTCTGGTAGTTCTTGTGCAATGAAATTTGCTCTTAGATAATGGTGTATATATTTAGTAATTTTTCAGAGCTTCACTCAGATCGCTTTACGACACTGATCTGTTTCCCCACTTCAAATGTTGGGCAATAAATATCATAAAGTAAAACTGCTATGAAGTACGAAAAACCATACAGTTTCCAGAGATCAGTCATCATTAATACATATTATAAATTCTACACTTATGTATTCAACTGGTTTACAATAACTCCACTTACATATATCTAAGACATTTTTTGGGAGAACTGACTCACATTTTGCTGTTGACTATTAACATAAGTGTAGAATTTATTACCACTCAATTTTCTAAAGCTTCATAAGTATAATTTATTTAACATATTATAAAATTAAGCTGTGTTCAAAGTTTCTTAACCTAATTTTTTTTGTTGCCCAGTAAAATTCAGTAATGTTATACTTTCTCAGCTAAATATAAAGTGCGGATTTAGGAGAAAAAAAAAATAAAATACTAATAATCATAATGCATAAAAATGCTTGTCCATCATTCAGAAATCACCAATAATCCAGACTAAAAATACATGATTTGCCCACATTTATTAACATGGTGTTCTACATAATTACCTTTTATTTCAGTGACAAATGCATTTTGAAGGGAAAAATAACATATTTATTGCCATTAAACTTCAACAACATTCTATTTTCCGATACCACTTCAAAATTCTTTCCGCTGTTCAAACAATAATCTTGGCTCCATTTCTTGTAGGAAAGCTAGTATATTGTAATGTGAATTACATCTGGTTACAAAACATCATACATAATCTTGGCTTCATTTGTTCATTGATTTACCTGTCATGTAGCAACGCTATCATAATGTATCACGTATGTTTACAAAACATCATACTACACATTACTGTTGTTTTTTGGTCCAACTTTGAAATATATTAAATAGATATCTACTGTGAAAGTGTGTTTAGTTTTTGCCACCCTTGGTATAAATAGATAGGGATGGGTAAATCACTGAAATGGTTCCAAATCTCCTTTGATTGAAGCGTAAAAAAAAATTCATAAAAGTCAATTTATAGCTCATTTTATGAGTGGTACTCTTGGCTTGAAAGCCTAATTATCTAGTCACTACTTTTGGTTCTCTTCACTGTCACTCTGGACTTGCAGCACAAGAGTTGCATTTGATTTCCGTGCTCTGTATGTATAATTTCTACCCTCAGAGCTCTACAAACAGAGCAATTGTGTCCTGATTGGTTGATTTCTTTAGTTCAAGTTAGACATAGACTCAAAACCTTAGACCTTGCAAGTTTCTAAATTTACATCTAATTGTACGTTTATTTTTGTTTATGTGATTTATTATGAATGGTTCCATTACAATACATAGTATCTAGCTTTTATGTTGAAGTTTACATTAACGTTACGTTTAATTTTCATTGTGAATGGGGCCCCTATTCTGCATTATATTAGGGGGCCACAGAGAATAGGACCTAAGTCAACTTTATATATATATATATATATATAAAAAACTACCACCAATAACTACTGGTTCAAAATACATTTTTTTCTCTTAATATAAAAAACAATTATTAGATTAAACAACGTGAAAAAAATTAAATAAAACTATAATTATTGTACCTAAATTCATTTCCTGACATACCTGCATAAGCCCTCTTTAGGCCATCAAATAGAAGAATGAGTGAAGGTATTATCTGGCCAGAACACTCGTTGACTGCACTAGGCCGTGCTGGGGATGTGTTTATAAGTATACAGAGACCAAGCACACACAGTTTCCTGTCATGGAGCCTAATAAACAAAATAGAATAGATTTAATATAAAATTCCAACGTTTTTCTTTGAATGCTTCTTTAGGTAAAGATGTTTTCTGTTTTATTCCAAAGCAAACAATAAGAGCAAATATAAGGTATATATGATCATGATCTTTATTTTAAAACTAATTTCTATTTTTTAATAGTTTACTTCGTGAACTTACATATCAGTATGTAGCACAAGTAGATGATTTGTTGAAAGCTACTAACCCATCCACATCTCAAAAAAAAAAGTATCAATTTTTATAACTGATATCTCATTCAGGATGGAGAAAATTGAGTAGAAGTGTAGTGTAGTGATGTCATGGTTGTACTAAGAGCATGAATTGACTACCATATAGTGAAGGCAAGTAGTGGGAGGGTGGTTAGGAGGGATAGCACACACAAACATGGTGAATAAAGAGTTGAAAATGGTAGATGTGAGAGCATCTGTACAAAAATACCAAAAGGCAATGGAAGATGAGTGCAATATATGACCAAATAAATATAACAGGATAACATTAAGCAAAAATGGAATTCCTAATAAATTCATATATACTATGAATAAAATTATGTGATATATGTCGTACTAAACACTTGTATTTCTTCACTCACTTGTGTGATATTTGGAACCTGTTTCGAAGACTTAAAACTATATGATTTGCATAAATCAATCATTTTTACATTTACAGGGAAATTTTATAAACAACAAACAGGACTTACAATGGGTAGCCCTTTATCACCTTTTTTGGCAAGTCTCTTCATGAGCAGATTTGAGATGCATATTACATTTGCCTTTCCATACTTTTTTAAGATTTGGTACAGATATGTTGATGACATTTTTTCTATAGTAAACAAAAATCTGATTGATGATGCCTTAAGGCTGCTGAATATAAAAGACAGGAACATTTCGTTTACATATGAAATAGAAAATGATAACATGTTACCATTTTTAGATATAAAAATTATGAAGAACCATGAGAATCTGAGCTTTGGGATATATAGGAAAGATACCCATACAGATAATCATATCAAGGCAGATGATTTTAACCCTTTAACACACAAACATGCAGTTTTCAACAACTTGACATATCATTTGGTTAATTTACCAATTAGCATAGTGTAAAAAAGAATACAAGAAAATAGAATGGAAATTTTAAATGGCTTTAATAAAGATTTGGTACATAAAAAAGTGGAAAGATTTAAAAGGAAAAAACTTATCAGAGATATCACCACATTATCAGCAGATATAGAAAAACCGATTTTTAAAAAACTTACATATCCAAAAGCAATGAAAAAATTTCAAAATAGTTTTAAAGATTTCAATATAAAATTAGCACCCATCAACAGATTTAATTTAGGAAACATCATGAAAGATAACAGCTGTAAACACCCCAAAAGAGAAAAAAGCAGGTATTTACAGAATAACATGTGCAGATTTTGAAAAGATCTATATTGGAAAAACAAAGAGAAATATAGGCACACAATTAGAAGAGCATTTCAGGAACATAATATATAAACAGTCAGATAGATCAGCTGTGGGATTTTATTTTTGGACAAAAATCCATGAAATTGTGAAGAAGGTGCATTTATTAAAAAGACTCAGACTCAGGGACATATAGAACTGGCTATTTGAAAAAAAATTTACATTCATAAATACAGAGATCGATTATTGAGCTTTGATATTCCAAAGGTAGAAAACAAAATTTTTAAATACATAAAAACACCACCAGGGCAGCACTTCATCTGGATAGACCTGTTGGATTCTCTAACCAGTCATACCCTTGGCCGAGGATGAAGACGAAGGTCTTCGAAACCGGTTCCTAATATCACACAAGTAAAACAATACGAGTGTTTAGTACGACATATATCATATGATTTTATTCATATGACTTGGCTTCACTGTATTAGTTCCATATATTTTTTAAAATTAGTTTCTTTTTTAAAAAATGTTTTAATTCATATACACTAACCTAAACCTAATCTTGGGTGAATGTTAGAAATTGCAGAACCCAATGGTTTATTCAGGTTTGCTATAACCTGATGGCCTCTACTTGCCTCATATTCATATGTATAAAATGGTCAATTATGGTGGTAAGGGTAAAATTATAGAGACTTCTATAACAAATTATTATTGAGGAAATGACACAAATTTCACTAATTTTGTTCCACTTACTTAGACATGTTTCAAAGGCTGTTGCCTTTATCTTCAGCATGGTTCCAATGTCTGCTTTCCAGTGTGGTATTAAGATGTCGCTTTGTGGATTTTATGAACTTAGTGATGAGGTTACTATTGTTTGGGAGATCAAAATTAACCAAATTGTCCTTGTTTTTGTTTATGAATATATTTTCCTACTCTGTTAATTTAAGGGTTTTTGAAGACCTTTTAAGAGTTTTGGTTCCTTTCGTTGTTGATTTGGTTTATTTATGGATGATATTTAACATCTCAGGTCATCAGCATCCCATTCAATTCAGGGCATGAAACGGCCAACAAATTTTGCTCAGAGGCCTCTTTTTCATGCCGTAAATGTACGACACGGGATCCATGGCTTTACTTCCCTTCCAAAGGAAGCCATACTTAGGATGGGATTTTTACACCCAAAAAAAATCCATTGATCCTGACCGGTTTTGAACCTGGGTTTAGAAGGCAAGTATGCTTACCACTACACCACCAGGACCAACCGGTTCCTCATGCCAGAAATGGTCTGCTATTGCTGATTTTTCCATGTGTTTATATTTTACATATTTCTCACTTATTCCTTAAACCATATGCTATTTCAACTACAATTGCTTACTGGATCCAAAATGATATTTGTCGCTTTAAAAATCTTCTGGAATCAAAGATCATATATATAAAACAAATTCATATTCCACCCAAGGGCACACCAAAAATTTCAGAAGATATTTAAAGAGGCAAACATCATTTTGGCTTCAGTAAACAAATGTAGTTTAAAAAGCTTCCTAAAAACCAACACAAAAGACAGAATTTTGCCAGGAAAACAATTAGGCATTTATGAAATCAGTTGCAAAGACTACAATATGAAATACATAAGCAAAACAAAAAGAAATATTATCGTACAGTTTAAGGAACACATGAGAAATGTAAAATATAAACACACAGAAAAATTAGCAATAGCAGACCATTACTGGTAAAATAATCACAAATTTCAAAAGGAACACTTCAAAACCCCATAGAATTAACAGTGGGAAGGTCCGTAGAAAGAAAAGAAAAGGAAAAGAAGAAGAAGTTAATTCTGAGCTCCCAAACAATAGTAACTGCACCACTAAATTCATAAATTCCACAGAGCAATGTCTTAACACCGTGCTGGGAAGTGGACAGTAAAACCATGCTGAAGATGAAGGCAATTGCCTTTGAAATAGTCTAAGTAAGTGGAACAAAATTAGTGAAATTTGAGTGATTTCCTGAATGAAATTTGTTATATTATACTATATTTCACTGTGAAAATTCTTGCTATTCAAAACTACTTATAGAGTCTTCGTTTGGATGTGTGGCAAGCTTAACGGGGATTTGCCTGCCCTGCACTGTTCGTCACCAGTTGTTCCTCCACTTTTCCTCCTCTCTGTATGCCAGCTAATCAGCTGATGCAAAATCTTTGTGCTAGTACTGTTATAATGCCAAAAAGTCTGCATACTTTCGCACTCAGAATCTTCATGTATGATTCCTATGTAATAAAAAAACTCTTTGTCAGAAATGAGACAGCGATTTGTAGACAGATTCCCTGTTGTTTGTGCACCTGACAGAGAAATGGTTCGTAATCCTGTGAATAGATTTAGGGAAATGGAATCTGCTATTGATAAGAAGCCTAAAGAAAATGCCCTTTCTTAGAGGAAAAGCTTGATGACATTGGAGAAAAGTTAGAATGAAGTCCAAAGAAATCTCTGAGAAGACTTGCATTCGAATCAGGAATTTTGCAAACTTTGGATTGGAAACCAATAAACTTTTAAAATTAAAACCCTATAAGATAACTGTAGTTCAAGAATTGTAACCACACAGTTAATTTTTGCATTTACATGGTCATGTAGTGACACAAAATGATACAAACTAGAGTGCAGAAAACTTGATCTTGTACACCAAATGCCATTGCACAACCAAAAAATTTGTATTTACTGTGCTGAGAAGGCAAGGACATCATTTTTAACATCTATGATGAAGATATGTGTTTATTGTAGTTATAATTTGCATGAGAAATCTATGCACTTAAATTTAAGGGGCTATGAATATCAGATTCTGCTAGCAAACAGCATACTTCCCAGTGCCAAGCAAATCCCTGTTAAGCTGGACATGTGTCCAAAAGAGCTCTGTATAATAGTTGGCAACTCAGATAATAAATTAGGAATTGCTGAAACAGATGCACAAATGCAATGCCAGGATGGGAAAAATGGAAGAATCCATGTTAACATTGCATGAATTTTTGCTACATTATTAACACACCATTTAAGTCTAAGGGCAGATGCATGAAACCACAAACTCTAAAATGTTTGCATCTTTCTATAATACTGTCTCCACTGCTCTCATATTATTTTAGGCAAGTTTAAAATTTGTGTTGTCCTGCTTACCTATATGGAAGCTTCAATATTAACTTTAATATTAAATTAAGAACTATAACTGGGATCATATAACAAATTATTTTTGAAAATTCTTCAAAAAATATTTGTTATATGAAACTATATTTCACTGTGAAAATCCCAAACTATTCAAATTTATAACTGGGATATTTCCTATTTACTGTTTTTACTCATGTTCTTTATTGCTTAATAAGTTTTTGACCAACTACTTTGTTTTATACACTCACCCTAAGAAGCAGTCTGTATCATCAATCCAATGTTTTATAAAATGTGAGGCAATATTTTCTGTGGGTGAAACTGCCATCTGAAGTTTCTCTAAGGTCTCAAATAACAGCTGAGGGTTATAGTAAAGAGCAGCAATTACCACTTGTAGGCACATTGTGCGAAGCTCCGATGTTTTAACTTCGCGTGTCAATCTTTGTAGAACAAGTTCAACAAATGATGGGATGCACTGTAACATATAAGTAAAAAAGTTATAGGTGCTTATCATAGCTAATTAGAAATTGATTCAAATACAGCTCAATAAAAAGGTTCATTTTTTTATTAATTTTGATTAAGTACTTATCTAGTTGATTTAAATTAATATCTATGAAGTAGAAAGATGAAATTAAAACAACTTCTTCTTCTACTATGGCATCACATCAATTTCAATAGCCTTGGCCTTATCTCTGCAAGATAGGTTACTATACTATTTAGCATTTAGTTACACTTATTTTCCTTCAGAGGGTAGAATGATAGATGGTCAGCCCATCACCATCATCATTAGTATAGTATGCAGTTATTACTTGGACATGAAAGAGCTAATAATTTTGTCCAGAGACCTCTTTTCCAAACAGGAGTTCTTTAACATGTCATAAATCTATCATACAGGAATCTCTTCTGAGTGAAAATATTTAGAACACTCTTTATTGGTTTCACTTACATGAGATTTACTCAGGACATGTTTCATGTAACAACTGTCCACATCCTCAGCTCGACTGTTGATCATTCTTGGAAGGAAGGAAGGAAGGTAGGTAGGAAGGTAGGTAGGTATCTGGGTTGACTCTGGTGGTTCATGTGATAAACTTGAATAAAGAGCCGTATGCTTCCAGGAGGTAAAATTCATTAGGTTTTGTTAATGTTTTTTATATAAATCCTTAGCCATATGGACTGCCTATTTCCTGAGAACTTGCAATCTGAATTTTTACATCCTGAAAAATCCACTGATTTCAGCTTAAGTTGAACCCGTGTACCTTGTATCTTATGGCAAGCATGTTATCCCAAAACCACTGAAGCCAATTGGTCATGTAAACAATCTAAGTCATATGCATGCAGTCTGATTGTTGGTTTTTCTCTCCCCTTTAAGTATTAGGTATATTTAACACTTTTGGTCATTAGTATCCCATTCAATTCAGGGTATGAAAATGGCTGATAAATTTTGCTCGGAAGCCTCTTTCAGTCTTGAGGTTCTTTTATGTGCTGTAAACCTATGGTAAGGGACCAAAGACTTTAATTCCTTCTGCAGAAAGCCATACTTAAGATTTTTTAGTCTGAAAAAATCCACTGACACTGGCTGGGTTTGAACCCATGACCTTGGGCTTAAGAGCAAGTATTGTTATTGCTAAGCTACCAGAATTGACCTCTCCCTTTGGCTTGTTATTTGCAATTATTCACAAATTACTTGTTAATGGTTTTTAGAGACAATCATTACAAGTAGAATGGAGTAGGGGAAGTGGGATAGTTATGGTGGAGATGTTTGTTGATGAGCAATAGATTTCATTGTTCCAGAGTCATTTAATAGGTGAAAATGTGAGCAAAGGTCTCATGAAACATGTTCTGAATTTTTAAATTTTGTGAGTGAAACATTAAGAGTGTTTTATTATTGTATCAATATTTTAAATGCTTTTAACTCAAGACTGCTTCCTTGTTCATTGGAAACGAGGCCATGGAAGTGTTTTTAAGCATTTTAAAATACTTTATCTACTGGAGATTTTATACTTGTTTCCACTGTATTGATTCTGAATATATTAAAATTGGAATGGATTATGTGTCTTGCTTAATTGAAAATCTCTATCTCTGTTTATATTATCTGGATGTTGCTCTATTTCTAAGGCCTCTCTTCTAGCCTGTTTAAGATAACTGTTGATTTTGCAATTACTTCTGTTTTTTCAAGTTTTATTTTATGGTAAGTTTGGGCAACATGTTCTGCAATCCCAGATTTTTCTGACTGATTAAGGTGCAAATGTCACTTAAGTTCTCCAAACTAAGTTTTAATGAATCTTTCATTAAAATGAAGGACAAACTATTTTTACAACCACAACAAAAAAGGTAAAAAAAAGTTTCCTGTTAAAGACTCAATAGATATCCGGTAGGAAATATATTTATTTCTTGTTAAGATACAAGGAAGCCTCCACCCACTTGACCCAGATCATTATTAGGCATGGGCCTCTAGGACACAATTTATTACGATTTTTTTTTAATTATAAACTGATCACCAAACAAATCAAAAATAAAAAAATTAAGGAACTCTGTAACTGAATCAATTTTCTGTACTAGACTCCATCTTTGGTTTGTCAGTAGCCTTCTACTGGAATTCCAAAATACAGTAAAGTCACAACTTCAGATAGCTCTCTTTTTAAATTAAACTTAGCATTCAGTCCCCTCTTTGCCAATTTACAAATTAAAGGTAAACAAGGCAGAAACTATCATAAAATCGGTTTATGCTTTATCTCTTCTCATTGTCCAATGCCAGTACATTACAGCCTTGATTCATCATTTTTGAAGGGACCAGGTTAAAAAAAAAGATGGATGCTGGAAAATGATTGATAAGAGAAGTGCATAAATCATGTTCAAAAATAAAAAATCCAAGTTAAAAGCAAACACTATATTTTGCATCAATTTTATGTTACTGTGTACATATTTTACACTTTGTCGTCGGTCTTGGTATTGAATGGTAACCATATTTGCCTTGTAGACCCAAGATTCAAGATGCAGGTTCAATCCCGGCTGAGGTTGATGGCTTTTTTTTGGGGGCATAAAAATTCTAAGTATGGTTCCTTCAGAAGGAAAGTTAAGCCAAGGGTCCTGTGTCCTACATTTACAGCACATAAAAGATCCTCAAGCCTGAAAGCAAAGGTTTCTATGCAAAATGGTCGTTTCATGCCCTGAAATGAATGGGAAGCTAATGACCTGAGAAATTAAAATGGCATTTGTCACTTTCTTTGAAAAAGGTCATTAAGTGACATTTGCTTCTTTGCTGGTTTTCTTTTCATGCAAAATGAATTTTCCACATTCAACTCATTCTGTTGCTCACTACTGTCCATATCGTTGTCATGAGCATAGAATATGTTCGTTCAGTTTCACATGCTCTCAGAGCTTCGGCACACAATGTTGCATCATTTCCCCCTCTTCTCACTCCCTTCCCCCATATCAAAAACACTTGCAATTCCTCCCACTTCAATGCATACTTCATTAATACTTTGCCACATATGACAACATCCTCATCCACTGCCGCATAGGTGTCAAAACTGATGGCAACGGCAACTCTGGCACATTCTTCCCATTGATTATCATCATCCTGCAACTCCAAAAGTATCAGCAACTACAAAGAGTTCAAGTCACACTTTCTCAGACCAAATGTGATGTGAACTTTGTACATGCAACGATCAATGCTTCACTATTCCAGTTACAACATCAATATCCTTGGGAATGCACTTTTAGAATAAATGATGCACGAAAACGATACTCTGAGGAATGATGAATGCAGGGTTTACCTACGTAAGATATAAGGTAAAATGTTTGGGACCACATAAATTGAACGATAAATCTGGAAAAACAATGGTCCTAGAAACAATAGATTGAGGTTCCACTGTACTTTTCACTTTACCTAAACACTGTTTTACATTTCTACTATACTGACTTAAAATTTCAGTTAAGAGCTATTTTTCTATTTAGTTTGAACCATTTATAAGTTAATTCTTCCAGAGTTAAGTCCCTTTACACTCAAATATTATGTGCTCAATATCTTTATTTCCATCATTAATGGGACACCGATTCTATAAAAAAGTACACATTGATTGGTGTGATCAGAAGATACACTTATATTAAATGTGGATATCTATCGTTGATACATTCATAACACAAAATTTTGCAAGTTTGACAAATATTTTTTTTTTTCTGAAGGACTGAAAATATTGGAAACTTGTAGGACCTTATGAATAGCCCTGGATGGAGATGATGTTATAAATTATACACACATAAAATTATTATTATTTTTTTAACCAACTCTTTAAATGATACTCATTACAATTTATTATAACAGTAAGAGAATTGAACTTAAATCTGTCACCAACATGTCACATCTAAAAACACAGGCCTTGCGCTATTGAAAGATTTATAAACTGGATATACCATATATGTTACATTAATGCTTTCAGTTGTTAACACTAACTCCACTTACTTATTTAAAACTTTGGACTAGTTTCGGGAGAGGTTCCTCCCATCATCGGCTGCTGTTGACTGAGTGCCGTTGTTCGAAACGGGGGATGGACGCCCGTTCGCCCCTGTGGTGGTATCTCGTGGCTCTAATAGAAACTTGCTGAGTTCATCCAGCGGCGGAAAATCAAAATTCATTAAGTTGTTCTTACTTTTTAAAATGAAAATTCTCTCCCATGTGGATAGTTCTATTGGTTTGCGAAGTTGTTTCAGTAATTTAATTTCTGGTTTTATTTTATGATTTTTGTTCCAAAAATGAGCTACTATTTCTGATTTGTCTATCTGTTTCAATCTAATGTTCCTAAAATGTTCTTTTCTTCGAATTTCTAAATTTCTTTTTGTTTTCCCAATGTAGCTCTGTTCACAATCTGCACATTTAATCTCATATATTCCTGATTTTTGTTCTGTGGGAATGGTATCTTTCATTGTGCAGTCTACTAAATTTTTTATATTGTATTTGTTCTTTGGGGCTAACATAATTCCATGCTCTTTGAATATCTTCTTAAATTTGTTGTGGTAAGTTGGGTGGTATGTGAAACTTTTGAATTTATATCTGTCTTGGGTGTTTTAAAGTGTGGAGACTTCCTTAATCGATTTTTGTCTTTTAGCTTTTTTGATGATTTTTGTTATTGAGTCTGTGTTGAAACCATTAGTTATAGCCGTCTTCATTATATGTTGGTGTTCCATTTTGTACTCGGTTTCAGTCAATGGGATGTTGATTAGTCTGTGTGCTAAACTGTGAAACACTGCATATTTATGGATATACCATGATGAATTAAAAGATTTCAGTACTTATCTTTACTTCCCTCCACTCCCCTTCAAAAAAGAAAGTCTGTAATACTTTTAAAAGATGAAAAAGAAAACAATGTGCTCTGAGAAGTGTTTCATGCATGCCTGTTAAAGTACAGCTGTTTCAATTTACCTGATCAATGTGTCCCTTACACTGCAAAATAATAACTTCTAATAATTTTGCAGCATGGCATTCAGGGTCCTCTCCTGCATCACCTGTTAACACCTTAAAAAGAATAAAATGTGCATTAGATTTCATTTTACAATTAAATAGCAAAAAGGCTTATAATCTATGGAAGTCTTTAATAATACTTACCGATTTACACATGTTAAACATAGCAAATACATAATTCTGATCTGAGAGGAAGGCAGGAGTATCAACGGTAACATAATTATGCAGAGCAGGCATCATGTCTGTGAAATAGTCAAAGCCATCTTTTTGGAACACCTAAAAGAGATCAGAAAAATACGTTAAGAAATTTTTTTACAGCAGAAGAAATACATATAACTTTAATTTTAGTCCTTACCAGGGATTTGTTAGCTTTAAAGAAATAATGCACTCAAGTTATCCCAAAAAGAATGGAATCTTTCTTAATTACATAATTTTGTTCTTGGTAACAAATCATTAACTAGATTTAATTTGTGGGGAAAGTTCAGATCAGATTACAATTATACTCTGGAAACTGCAAACAGCTTTGTAACATTTATGTTTTATTTATTCTTTACCTTTCATTCATACAGATGAAATTTCTATGAACTTGCATGGTCTACCACATGTTATGGATTGAAGAATCCCATGCACTATTATTATAGTATTCATTTTTTAATAGTGTTCTATGTTGCTTTGTTACAATGCATTGTTTGTTATACAGTTGTACGGTAGAGTCATTACCAATAAGAAATTTCTCAAGTTTTGTAACAATGAAAATTATGATGCTAGTGCACCTGTGCATGGTATCAACATGTAAGAGTTAAAATGCCAGAATTTGCAGTTCAGCAGAAAGTGAAATGCTGTTAAGTTAGTGGAATTTAAGTTCCCAATTATAATGCAAAGAAGATTCAGTCAGAAATGTGGTGCAAATGCTCCAGAGTATCATACCATTGTGAAATGGCATAATCAGCTGTTAGAAACAGGTTGTCTTAAGAAAGAAGGGAAGTGACAAAAAAACAGTGCCTGCAATTAAAGTTTTAGATGTTGGCTGGCATTTCAACACAGGCTGCAGAAATCAATTTGATGGGCCACTTCAGATCTGGATATTCCATAGGTTTACTGAACACAATATTGTCCATACCAGATTGTGATGAGCATACAAAATCCAAATTGTGCAGAAGCTGCTAACATACGATAAACACAGAAGGAGCAAGTTTGCAAATTCAATATTATCTCTCAATGGATTCCTTGATCATGCTGAACTGCTAAAGGTGGCAAAGATCGTTAATGTGCGGACTCATGAGTGGGAGGTCTGGGGTTCAAATCCTGCCAGGACCATCCCCCAAGATTGAGGTTTCTTCCAGGATTTCCTAGGTCCTCATAAATGGCAAATGCCTGGGTACTTTTGTGAAGAACTTAATAACAAACAGCTCGATACTCCATTTTGAACATGTCACAATCTTCTACACATAGCCTTCTTTATTCAGTTATATCTGAACAAGTGAACACAGTGGAGTAGAAGTTACAGCTGAATTATTTACTTAACAGATAAAGCATGACACCAGATAAGGGATTTTGTCAAGGTGATAACCCTTATTGGCCAGGCCGGAAACTTATGGACCTACCCTCGCACAGAGGGTTAGTTAAAAAATTAGGCCGGAAACTTATGGACCTACCCTCGCACAGAGGGTTAGTTAAAAATTTCCACACTGCCTAAACCACTTTTGAAGCATGTGGTTCAATAACATTAAACTCGGTGTGTGGAGATATACTTACACTGAGAACTCAAAAATGATATTATAGAAATACTTTTGGTTTAAACAAAAGAAACTTTAAGTCTCTTATTTTAAATGGAATACCACATATAATTATACATTTTTTAATAATACTCATTAAGAGATTTTTAAAAAGTACCCACACTACATACTTCTGTACAAATTATTTTTGCTACATCAGGAAAACAAAAAATATTGTGAATAATAAAATTAGTATTTTCTTTAAGATATGACCCAAACCACTCTCTTCATTCATTTACAAGTCCTGTTTTGTCAGAATGGGACAATTTCATCTTTGAACTTTATACACAACATAAAAGTTATTCACAAGTGATATAAAATCAAAACAATACTTCATTTAACTGGCTGCATATATGCAGAGTGCAGAATTTTTAAATGAACCTATTGTGTAAACTGCCCTTTACATGCATTTTGAACAAAGTACTCACTTGATACATAAGTTCCAGAACTTTCCACATGTCTGGTGAAATTGATTTACTAGTCAGATCATATACAAGTGAAAGAGCTTCTTCATAGAACTCTGAAGAAAAGAAAAGCAAAATATCATAAATACTAGAACACAGACTCTCAAAATCATTTTATAACAAAGAGCAAATGTCAAAGCAATATTTAAATTACCTTCAGAAAATTCTATAAATATTACTTGAACCAATTTTAATAATTTAATATAGCAACATATTTTATAACATAATGTATGCATTTAGCTTTCTAGAGAGTAGTTTAATAACTACTCCTTAAGGCCACACTCTTGAGGGCCAGTTTCATCAACAGATATTAAAAGCACACTAACATGCTTTTTGTTAAGACTTCCGTTTCCACCAAGCTTTCTCAGCATAATGTTAGTTAATACACTGTTAAAGTTCCCTAGAATTACAAATAGATTGAAAAGGTCAGAACCTTAAGCCTTTTGCATGCACTCTGATGTCTTTTGTTTGCATAGAATAATTTATAAGTATAGTGTGTGAAATAAATGTTTAAAGCAGCAGAGGCACAAAGTTTTCTAAACTTGAAATGTAGATAATTGTCAAGTTAGTAAGTATAAAGAAATAATGGAGATGATCAATCTTGCCTATACTACAATGTTGTGTAATACTGCTGTTGCTACAATTATTGTTAGCATTCTTTGGAGTTTAGTTTGTAATCCCAGACTTATAGCAGTAAGGTGTTTTTTCATCTGCATATCATTCTTTCCATTTAGTTGTGTCTTGATGGCACTGCATTACATATTTAAAATTTAAAGCTTAGAAATACATTCTACTCCACAAACGAAGCAAGGAAATCATTAACTTCAGCCGGTGTCTACAGAATACCATTTTCATATACTGTGGTTTACATTGATACCACACAGCAGGGCATTAATACATGCATTATACAACATAAGAGAGATTACCACCTAGGTCAGACAGACAAATAAGCCGTCGCTGAATATGCCCTCCTACAAGACTCATAAAATTGGTTTCAAGATAAGACATATTAGCCATAACTTCTCATTATGATATTCACTTATACAGGGAGGCAATTGTTTACATAAATACAACTTTACCAGAAAAGAAGAAGCTCTGAAATTGCATTCACCATGATATCCACCTTTGGAAAATACTAAGAAAAAGAAACTATGCAAACCACTCAGTAACCAGCATACCACTGGAACTTCAGCTTAGGTTCAACTCAGCCAAGCGAACCAACCAGAGCTCAGTTCCAGGCAACCTCACTATTTATATATATATTTCCATCGAGTCAGTCACTGCCTTATCTCCAAGAAGATTACGTTGAGAACACACTGAAGATGTCCACTGCAGTCATGGACGAAACGTCTGGGAAGATGAAAGAGAAGAATCCATGGCAAAAGAGCCTGGAAGATTTTAACTGTCTTAATTATAAAGCCACAAAAGCCTAAGATGTATTCATTACACATGTTTTGAGCTCTTGTTCCAGGATATAGGTGAGGCATTAAAAGACATTTATTAAAGAAAATCTGCATAATCTTATTGTGCTACCATGTGCTGATTTAGGTTACCTAGCAATTATTCCTGATTAGAGGATACAAATACTGATTACAACATTCAGAAAAAGCAGCCTGAAGGAAATTGAATTTTTACATGTTTGCAACCAAATGCTTCCAGAAGACCAGGAAAATAATACAGCAATATAAGTTATTCATATTTATCTATATTATAAATAATTAAATATAAAATATTCTAATTTGACTGTCTCTTACCCTGGTCACCAGTTCATCAGCAGCTACCTACTAGAATATCCAGAAGACCAGACTCTGATCCCATAATAGGCACAAGAATAAAAGTATTTATTATTCCACTTCAAAATCCAAATTGAATTTCAATTTTAAAATATTCAGGAATCAACACAGTGAAAACAAGTATAAAATCTCCATTAGATAAAATATTTTAAAATGCTAAAACATTTCTGTGGCTTCACTTCTAATGAACAAGGAAGCACTCCTGAGTTTCATTTCTCTGGATATTATATACTCAATATCCTGGTTATTTGTATATAGAAATCCAATTTGTTCCAAATAATTATTCCATCTCTCTTCTTATACTACTCCCATTCTCAATTATTTCCTCACAATTCTAAACCATTTCTCTCATAACTCTTTAAATAATTTCATAGCTGTGTTATACACTCATTTCTATTTCTGTTAAAATTCTTTTTGCCTATTCCTTATTTTCTCAAACTATACTACTTTTCAAACCTCAGATCTTCCCTCCATAAATCACTTTTCTTGCACTCTACAATACAGTACAATGTTACTTCTAAATTAGCACAAAAAGGGCAAACATTCATGTCCAGTTTCTCTAAGTCCTCTTAATTTTATAATGTCTTGCCCAAGCTATCCTTATCTTTCTATTCTGTAACATACATCTATGTTTTTTCTCTACTCAATCCATTTTCAAATCTATATATAACTCTAATGAACCTTTATCTCTTAGGTACTAAGTAAATCTTGTTTCTCAGTATACTCTAGATTGTCTGCACTGTTCTCCAAAATTCTTTTCTTAGTTCAACAATCCCATCCCAATTTCTTCTAAATTATTCCCATCTTAGAAAACCAACTACTTCCCTATTTCATGTAAGACATTGTTTAACAATACTTCCAACCTCCAAGGACTTAATTCTATATAAATATTTTACCCTCATTCGATCCCTTTACTTCCTATTCTTCCAAGCTCAAGTAATGCTACTGCATTTGGTGAAGTCTTGGCAGGCCCAAGATCAATTCCAAAATTCTCTACGAATCTTATCATTATTTTTTCATCCATATTTCAACCCCCTACATTTTCACATAAAAATTTTAGCTTCAACCACTGCATCATAAACTCTTTTAAGTCAAATTACTCTCATGTCTAGCATTTTACTACAACATGCTCTGATACCTCCCATAGCTATCTTACCCTTTGCCAATACATTTTTCATTTGGTAGCTTCATCTCCTTAGCATTCACCCTCACCCCCAAATATACAGATTTATTCACCACTTCAATTTCATATTTCCCCTTCTTTTTGAGCTTGTTTCCTTTCTTAAAAACCATAATTTTATATCTTTATTAATTTTTAAATCCCATTTACTAAAATACCTATTTATTGCTTTATTTGAACATGATAATCCTTCGACTGAAATCACATCTGCTGCTAAATTGTGTGCAAAAAGCAGACCAGGCATATTCCTATATTTTATTGCTGGGTAATATGGACTTTGCTTCTCAATTTACTTAATAATATTAATAAATAAATTAAATAAGATTGGACTTAATTTAAAACCTATCTTAGCTCACTGTGTTACATAACCACTCTGTTGTTCTAATCTGACTCGACTTAATACAAAATTCAGTATCTTGATATAGCCTCTTTAACACCACTTACTGCTAATCCCCTTTCTTTTAATTTGATCCAGAGCTTCTCTCTATTTATTGTGTCAAAAACTTTTTCCAGATTGAAAAAGAACAAATTTAATTTGCATTTTTTGTAATTTAAACATTTATCTGCTAATGTTTTTATTATAAATACAATGGTAACAGCCATCCCTTCCATGAACTCTGCTTGGAATTCAGATAATCAACTTTCTTTTCTACCCATTCTGTAACCTCTTTGTCAACATTCCTCTGTGAATCTGCCCAATTACTAATAAACTGATATTCCCATTAAAATCCCCTTTACCCTTAAATATAGGCACAATTATTCTTTCCCTCCAATTTTCATATATTCCCCATCCAAAAGTATATTAAGTAGCCTTACTAATGGCCTCTTTGTACTCTTCTTTCCAAAATTCGTCTAGTATTCCATCAATTCCCATGCTTTGTTTCATATCCACTTTCTGATTTGTTGTCACCTTGTGTCTCCTCTATCTAGCTGAAAAGTGTGATGACAAGAAATTTGTCAATTACTATCCTAGGGCAGAGTGGAGAAGGAAAATCTTTAATGACAATTCATGAAATCCAATTTTGTACACTCAACATACCACGCAGCCTTGAAACTACTCCCCTCTTTATTTTTCATTCTGTTATCAGTCTGTTTCACATTCCACTTCAACTGCTTAACCACTAATTCCATTTTCCCCTCATTCAACCACTGGCTTATATAAAATTTTAACAGTCTTCCTTGATTTAATTAAATTCTAATAAAAAATTCTCTCTTCCTATCCTTACACCTAAAACTCTTATATCTTTCCAGCCCCAGAAAATTTTTCTTCTCCCCTTCTATTTCCGGTAATTAATCTTAAAATCAATGAAAAATTATTACTTCCTGTACTAACATGTAACACCTTAAAATATAAATATTGTATTTACGAAGCTGTTGACAATGGAGTGATAATATATCCTAAACTTAGGTATTCATTTTTTATACTAAACTCCATTTACTTACATAAAATAAGATGCGTTTCTGCAGAATCTCACCTAAAATATACCAGAAGCCTGTCTATCCCACATTCATATTTTGTGGGTGTTCTTCTAAATAAGAGAATGTGAAGTTCCTATATCTTTTTGATGTAATTGCTTTGGAAAATTTTCTGACAGTGCTGAAAATAGTAGCTTTTGAAATACTGACAATGTCCTAAACCATTAAAATAAAACAACCAGTGCCATAAACCTTTGCATACCCAACGGGGGGGGGGGGAAGAGGCATATTCCTGTGTGTATTCCATAACCTCTCTCATATTTCATCTACAACCTTATGATCAGTTTTTCACATTCTATACCTTAATGAAAATTGCTCTTTTGCATAAAAAATTTTAAGTCATTGCATCTTACAGCCCTTTCTTTGTTAGAAACAGCATTTAATAGATCCAAATACAGAATTTTCATGTATATAACCAGATTTAAGACTGCCATTGTCCAAGTGTTAATCGTTGTTAAACTTTTAACACAAATGAAATGTAACTTTAACTTACACCAGGCCTAACATGTTGTAAAGTTATTTTAACTTTTAAGTTCTGCTGATGAAACCAGCCCTGAACTGTTAAATCATTGAGATTTAATCATTGACATTTGTTGGATTTCCCTCTCTGGTTACATATTCTTCTGGCCCCATCTACAGTAAAAACTGATAATTCAGAGACTGAGAATAATCAAGACATATAAAAGCATCAATTAAAATATTATAACTACCTACCCATAACACTCTGTGAGAAAATGTGACCAACAACTTGCAGAACTGTAGGCTGCAACTGAACCATAATTTCTGGTTGGTCTTCCATAACTGTTAATAGTGTTTCTATGGTATTCAGAAGACCCATTGCAGTTATGGCCTTTTCATCTGAACCTTCATCAGTCTCCAGCACTTGACTAAAGGTTGTTGCCTTAAATAGATAATGCATACCCATAAGGAAATAAATACAATGCAACCTAAAAACTAAGGCACTAATATTTGTAATTTTTTTTCTATGAAGTACCACGTGCTCTATTCAATACGAAACAGACTATAGAGTAATTCCATGGTAACAGATGAAGAGCAATTTGCAGCACATAAGTACTAACATATAGAAAATATAATTTTTGGCACTTTCTTCATGTAGACAAGAAACAGGTCTTGCAACAACAGTGTAATAGACACTAACTCTACCCACGTACAGCTTAATAATAAAATCTATGTAATTAATGTAACAAATTTTGCCACCACAATTTTCCAGAGTATTCAACAACTCAACAGTTAGATGCTATATGTACATATTCTTGCTGGCTTTTTTCTTTACTGCCTTTGTTGTTAGTCATCTTTCCACATTGGTAAAGCTAAATAATATAAGGTGCCAAAGTAATCAGACTTAATTGTTACTCTTTGGTTAAAACTAATATAATAGTCAGGACACAAAAGTTATTAAGAATTCACAGAATATTGACATTTATTCATTGTAAGAATGTGCCACAGTTGGCAGAGGACGTTAAGGCGCGGACTTGTGAGCAGAGGTCTGGGGTTCGAATCCCGCCAGGACCTTCCTCCCTGACTGAGGTTTTTCTAGGTTTTCCTCAGTCCTCATTAATGGCAAATGCCAGGGAGGTACCCTAAAACTTAGGCCTGGAATGATTCCTTCTTTAAAAATAAATCCTTTCCCAATATATCATTTCATCTCATGTATCATCAGTATCCTCTGCCTGTGGTGCCTCTGAAGCAAAAACTGGCATTATTCACTATCCATTCATTCATTACATGGCAAGAAATCAATGTAAAGTGTTTTAACACTTATTAACTTATTTTTTAAAGAATATAAGCTTCTAAAATGATGACTTAAGAGGATGAAAAAGGTTTGAATTAGACCATTTTTACCGTTATTTTAATATTTCAGGATAATATAATGAATAAGTATGACTAATAAATATGTTATGATGCTTATGTAGAGTATCAAGCATGATTAATTGTTAAATGCCATGTGCACATATTCTTGCTACATTAGACTTAATACATTCATTTTTTAATTTCATTGCCTGTGTCCATTTACCATGGAAATACCCTGATAAGACGATTTGTCTAGTTTTTGCTCTAAGGGAGAAATTCTCACTGCCCCTATGAATAATAAATTTCTGTAGATACAGACTTTAAAAACTATACAAACTATGAGCTGTCTTCTTTTGCTGCATTTGATCAACATTTTCTATGACAATCGACAGTTTTGATAAAATGCATATATAAATTAAAATGTATAATAAACAAAGGAAGTATCTAGAATTACATAGAATATTAACTCAACAATTAAATACATACATCGGGATGCAGTAATAAATATAAATTTCTGAGTTGCCTTACCAGGTGCTGGCAAATTTCCACTGCAATAGGCATCAACTGATCTGTATATGTGCATACAATTTTTTGCATTACACTTGTTAAATCATCATTTTCTGTCTCCCTGATAATTCTGAGCAGTTCAAGCGTTATTTGTTTTATCTGGAAGAACAAAAAAAAAAAAAATAAATAAATAAATAAAAGCATAGCTATTAGCACTAACTGCAAAATGTATTACATATATGATGTGAAAGGCAAACAATTAGGCATTACTGAAATCAACTGCAACAACAAAATATCGATAAAACCATAAGAAACATTACTTACATTTTAAAGAACATATGAGAAATGTCAAATACAAACACACTAAAAATTAATTATATAATACCATTTTTGGTAAAAATTATGCATTACAAAATGAATCAAAGCATCTTAACCTCTTTAGTCCAGAGGTACACATATGTGCACCATAGGTTTTAATTTTTTTTCACAATGATTCTAGGATTTTAATGTTTACTGAACATAAGTGGCATATGTGCAAATTCTTGCTTTACATTTTTGTGAACATTAGCGTTCCAATTCATATAACTATTGCTTGAAGGCAAACAGAAAATGATCAACACAGAAAAATGGCAGCTTTAATCGTCAACATATGGCTAAGCATAATTGAAAACATTGCTTAATTGGAGTCGAACTAAACAATCTTATTACCCCACTTACTTGTCCATAAATGTAGTATTTCACAGGAGAAAAAAGCAGGTAAATACAAAATAAGTTGTGCAAAATGTGAGATAATCTACATTGGAAAAATAAAGAGAAACATAGGCACATGGTTAAAAGAATATTTCAGGAACATAAAACACAAGCAAATAGAAAAATCAGCAGTGGCATTTCATTTTTGGACATAAAACCACAACATACTGAATAAAGCAAAAGTATTAAATTCAGTACAAGGACCTACAGAATTAGCAACATGGGAAAAAATATGCATATACCAATATGAAGACACTTCAACATTTCTGGGGATGAAAACATAAACTTAAGTTCACCACACTTCCATCAGAGCAGAATATACATTTCCATAGTATAACAAAGTATCCAGTAACCTCTTAGGTATTCATTTTTTACACTAAACTCCACTCATTTATACAAAAGTAAGATGTGTTTCGGGAGAATCTCTCCCATCTTCAGTTGCTCACTGAACTGCTGTTATTTGAAATGATGGCTGAACATATGGATGTTCCTGTGGTGGCCTCTGTTGGTTGAAGTAGGAAGTTGCTGAGTTCATCCATAGCAGGAAACTCGAAATCCATTAGTTTTCTCTATTTTTTAATATGAAATTTTTTTCCTAAGTGGATAACTCCAATGGGTTGTGAAGATGTTTCAGCAGTCTAATTCCCAGTTTTATTTCTTGATTTTTGGTCCAAAAGTGAGCTGCTACTGCTGTTTATCCACCTGTTTAAATGGAATATTCCTAAAATGTTCTTTCCTCCAAATTTCCAAATTTCTTTTTGTTTTGCACATGTAGCTCTGTTCACAATCTGCACATTTTATTTCGTAAAATCCTGATTTCTGTTCTGTTGGTGTGGAATCTTTTACTGTGCAACCGAATAAATTCTTGATGATGTATCTGTTCTTTGGGGCTAACATTATCCCATGTTCTTTGAAGATTTTCTTGAACTTGTTGTGGTAAATTGGATGGTAGGTGAAACTTTTGAATTTGTATTCTTCTTTTATGTTTTTCAGTGTGGTAGCTTCCCTTATCCCTTTTTTGTCTTTTAGATTTATTGATAATTTTTATCACTGTGTCTTTGTTGAAACCATTGATTATAGCTGTCTTTATTATTTGTTTGTATTCTATTTTGTACTCTCTACACTGTGAGTGGAATATTCATCAATCTGTGTGCCAAACTGTGAAAAATTGCATATTTATGTGGAATGGGGTTATAACTCTCATTTTTATGTAGTTTTCTGTATGTGTTTCTTTTCTGTAAATTCCAAAATTCAAACAATCTCCATTTCTTATAATTTTTAAATCTAGAGATGGTAGCCACCTATTTCTTTCTTCTTCTATAGTAAATTGTACGGATTCATGTTGCAAATTAAGAAGTTTCAGAAGTTAAGAAGTATATATTGGCAAAACAAAAAGAACCATTGGAATTAGGCTAAAGGAACACTGAAGAAACATCAGGTACAATCAGATAGATAAATCAGCAGCTGCACATCACTTTTGGAGAGATAAACGTGATACAGGAATGGAAGTCAAATTATTGAAACTCACAGATAGACCCTTGGTGCTAAGAATATGGAAAAATACTTTATAAAAAAATATGAAGATAAAGTTATGAAATTCCAGATTTCAACACAAGACAAATTAATCCTAAAGTTCATAAAATGTTCACAAAAGCTAGATAAAGTCCATCAACCAACAATGAATTCGGCAGTCAACATACAGGTGATGATGCAGGTGAAGGCCTGAATTAATGGTGCTTAACCCGGTTTTTACTACAGAGGTACTACAGGCGATGGACACTGATGACACATGAGATGAAATGATATATTGTGGAAGGATTTATTTTTAAGGAAGGAAACATTCCTGGCCTACTTTCAGTGTACCTCCTCAGCATTTGCCATTTATGAGAACTGAGGAAAACCTGTCAGACAGGGGGGACAGACCTGAGGACAGTCCTGGTGGGATTTGAACCCCAGACCTCATGCTCACGAATCCGTGCCTTAATGACCTTGCCCACCCATGCCGATCAGCTAAAGGCTTGTGAAACATGTTCTGTATAATTCAAAGTTAAGTGGAGCATAAGAGTATTAAATGGACTCACTATCTAATTAAGAATAAATTAATTGCTTCACTGTATTAGTTTCGACACAAAATATATTTGAAATTTAAAGTTTAATCTACTGCAATTTGCCTATGTTCTGGCCATCTCCATCCACTACAGAAAAAAAAAAAAAAAAGAAAAAGAAAGAAAAAGAAAAGAAAAAGAAAAGAAAAAGAAAAAAAGAAAGAAAAAAGAAAAGAAAAAGGGAATAAAAAGAAAAGAAAAGAAAAAATACGAAACAATCTAGTTTTTAAGATGCTGGACCATGTTATATGTAAGTGGTTTCAGCAGAAACAGAGCTAAGGTGTATCAATAACTGAAACTAAGCAAATGAAACAAGCACATATCAACTAAATATTACTTCACCATTTTCCGTATCTACTAGCTAGTTATAGCATTTCAAATCTTGCTATGACATCTGTCTATTGCCAACCTTACTCTGAGGCTACCATTACTGATGGCAGAATCACGTTTCATTAGAAACAGCCCAAGAATTAGCAGACTTTCATTTTTTGGGGAAAAAAGGTATTCCATTCTTAGGCATTGTTTTAATTCTTAGATTAAAATAAAATTGGGGGGAATGGCTGTAGTTAACTTCAGAAAAAGCGACATACAGCAAAAGGACATTAAAATGAGGTAAAAAAATTAATTGTATGAATCATCTATCTTTTTCCATTAATCACTCCTCTTCTCCTTTCATTAGGATGGAAAATTGGGGTTCTACTGCATACACCAAAATAAGCAGGCAATTCTAAATATTGACATTGTCAAAATCTGAAAAGGCAGGAAGTTACCTTTCAGGTATTCATTAAATGCAACAAAAATTTTATGAAAAGCACTCTGGCATGAGCAGAAACTTATGAACAACCTCTCTCTGAACGAATATCAGTTAATAATTATAAAAAATAAAAAAAAAAAAAAAAATCCCCACCTGTGGTTCTACATATTTCTGTGCCTTATCTTGTGCACTCAGTAACATCTGAAGAGCAATGGCTGCCTCCACTTTTACAGGCATATCTCGGTCAGTCAGTAGAGCATTTGTAGTCAGTCTTATTGCCTCAGCAAGAATGGCTTCTTGTTTAAATTTTATTTCACTAAAATAGTGCAGAACCCAGCAAGCCTGAAACACCAACAAAAATTATTTAAGCTAATGCTTTTTCCTGCTTTCCAAACTATTCAGAAGGTTATCAAAATAAACAATGATCATTGAAAGTGTATGATGTTACTTACTCTGGCTCTCATGTGACCACGTGGACTGGAGAATTCCGGAAATACATATTGACATAACATGTTGTCCATATGTTCCTTGTACATTTTTTTCTTCAGTAGAACATCTGCTAATGTGCCAACCTACAATCATATGAATAGCTGGTCAATTATTATGATCAATATTTAGAAGGACCAATAAAACAAGCTGGTCAATTGTGAATATCAATATTTAGAAGGACCGATAAAACAAACAATAAGTAACACCAATAATATGAAAGATCAAGAATTACATTCCTTCAATTAAGCAAAAGGCTAAGGTTCATAAATAATTTATAACAGTATTTTTTAATTTTATAATGACAAAGTTACACTCGTTCAAGAAGTACATCTTGTGAATTTTGTAAATTGCATAATTTGTAGAATTGATATAATCAGCATGTGATAGCCTCATGCTGGTCTGTCAGTGTAGAGGGGTATTTCCCAAGTGGCTGATGGGAGAGTGTCCAACTTACTTATGTAACATTCCCAGGCAAGTTCAATCGACCCACTGACCAAAAAATATGTTTGCTTCACACATAATGGAGATTTTAAAAGGGTTAAGTAACTGCACATCTTAAACAAAATGGTACAAAAAAAAGTCATAACATAACCAATACACAGAAGAGATGAATGAAAATTACCTGAAGACCTGTGGTGCATTATCTACTAAAAATACTACAATACAGAAGTGTTAGAAAGCAACACTGCTGATGGCTTTATTGCCAGATGCAAGGTATTAAATAATAATAAATGTAATAGATACTTCATCCACAATAGACATATTTTAGTGATAAGATTTAGTCTATAATTTAACAGATTTATTAATTCACAAAAAAGTATTATATATTAGATTGCCATGGATGGCTGAGGTTGTTATGGCACGAACTTGTGAGCAAGAAGTCTGGGGTTCGATTCCTGCCAAGACTGTCCTTCCTGACTGAGGTGTTTACAGTTTTCCTCAGTCCTCATAAATGGCAAATGCCAGGGAGGTACCCTAAACTTTGGCCTGAAATGTTTCCCTCCTTAATTTTTTTAATTTAAAAATCCTTTATTTATCATTACATCTCATGTATCATCAGTGTCCATTGCCTGTAATGCCTAAGCAGTAAAAATTGGTATTAATCACACTATTAAAATAATAAAAAAAAAATATATATATATATATATATTTATTTATTTATTTATATAAATGGAGTACTAAAAAATAAAGTTCAATTTGACTCCCCTATTTATGATCATAAAAAATGTGATAAAATTAATGTAAACTAATTTCTTACATAAACTTTTACCAATGTGATACATACAAAGCAAAAAACGAATTTTTAATGCAGGACAGTAGGAGTCCACACATTTGTTCATTGTGTGTTTGCATTATGTGAAGTATTTGATAAAGATATTTGAATTCCCTAATCACACTTCTCAAAATCTTGCACCATTTAAACCGAACACATTATTGGCCTCTTTAAAAATAAATAATTTACTTCTTAAATGTAAAATTGGAACTTAACACAGTGAAGCCAATCATATTAATGGATATCATTGTATGAACTACACGTTTCATAAATGTATGAAAAGTAAGTGAAGCTTTAAGAGTGTGTAGTTCAACTAATCATACAATGATATCCATTAATTTACTTCTGTTTATTGATATCATTGTATGATATCAATTAATATGATTAGCTTCATATGAAATACATTTATGAAAAGTATGTGAAGCTTTAAGAGTGTGTAGTTCAACTGAATCATACAATGATATCAATTAATATGATTACTTCACTGTGCAAGTTCCAATTTACATTTAAGTAATTTACTTCTAGCTTAATTATGAGTGGAGTTTTGTACTGCACTATAGGATAACCAAAAAAATACAGCAACTTCTACTTTTACTGTATGCTAATTATTTCTTTGAAATGTTAATTTTGTTTTGTTGAATTTCTTTAAAATTTTGCCATTTTATATGTACCTTGGAGTTTGACTTAAAAGGAGTCCACTGTATTTCACTAACAGAAATATACAGTACAATAAAGTAATGTGGAATTTAGTTATTTATTTAATGTTTTTAGATGAAGATAACACACCTATGACTGAGAAATAACAGAAGTTATGTACAGGGCTTTCACAAAAAAACTTATCCTGCATTTGTGATGTTTTGAATCTTGTCAGCAGTAAGCTGCTGAGAATCAAACACCACATATGCAGCATAATTTTTACTTTTATGGCCTGCAAAATTTCTAAAGTTAAATCTCTTACAAACAAAATTTTACCATGTGTAAGGCACCATCTTTCTGCCTAGGATCTGCATTTGGTGATGTGAGTACTTGTTCTATGAACTGCATTGTTTTCGGTAGCATGTTTTTCCGTTTCTTACAGCAAGAATGAAGCAAAGTTTGAGCTGCCGTGACTGGTGAAACAAAGTCTTCAAATATATCTGAAACACAATCATAGAATTTATTATTAAAGCAAAATTAAGATAACAAGACATAGCAAAGCAATTAAATCTTTACACTCTCAAAACTCTGATTTCTATCTTAATAAATTCAGCCGCTACAAACATGAAAGTTACAAGTCAAAAACAATCTTTTAACATATTTCAACAATATGCATAAATTAATCATATAAGAAAACTGTTTACTTATTCTGAATGGCAACTGTGTTAAATTTATAAATTGCTTTTATGATTTTAAGGCTATCCTCAGAAAATTCTGCTTTAAGTGAAAGGTAAGATCAACTTTTAAGTGTCTCAGATCTTAGATATGCTGTAAAACCTAACACAAGTCTGAACCCAAGGTAATTAAGAGTTTAGTACTAATAAAAATAAATAATTAAAAATGAAATGTTCTCAAACAAAAAATGTTAGCATAAATTTTTACGGTTCATTAAACTGGAAGCCTTAACTATATTATTTAATTATTTAACTGACAGCCCATTTTATTCTTTAAGTGAATATTTTGCATTACAACTCAATCTAAATGTATTTTGGATGAATGTATATAAATTAACAGTAATTATAACAGTAAAAAGGATAAAACACAAATAGAAAGTCACACTTGAAATCGCTATATTTCGAACTACTGGAGTTCTTCTATGGCAAGAAGACAAGTAAAGGTGATAGTAAATATTGAGTATCGAAGGTAACGTTATGCATGGAAACAGATGAAACTAGCAATAAGAGTGTGTGGGGAAAAAAATTAATATGTAAGATTTAAATCAGATGGTATACGTGCTTTATGTAAAAATATACCTGCCATTTCCCTATCTCTGAGTAAATGTTCAGAGGTATGTGTAGGTAACGTATCAATAAGTGATAAATTAAAAGCATCATCAAAATCCTTACAGTGAGATAAGGCACGTTGGGCAACCAGCAAGGGAGACTAGGTTTTAATAGAATGTCTATGATTGTTCATACGTAGCAAAACAACAGTAGAAGTCAAACCAATATAAAATGCTTTGCAAAGCTTACAAGATAACATATATACAACGTTCTTAGAAAAACAGGTAACAAATGAAGAAATGTTAAATTCTCTGGATAAATTAGGGCTGAGGAATGAATGGTACGGCATAATTAGCCCACAGATTTTATATTTAGGGCATTGGCAAGGATATGAGCCAGCAACGGGACAACGTAAATACAGAGAGGATAGGTTTCAGCAAAATGTACTTTTAAGAGTAGGGGGTGTTCTAAAAGTAAGGCGAGATATAAATTAGAAAAATCATTTAAAGATGGATGCATTAACAAGGTATCATAACATTCTTTCAAAATAGGTCTGATGCTTTCAATTCCAGGCACGTAAGTAGTAACAAGGTTAATGAATATTGTACTTATGAAGCTGTTGACAATGGAGTGGCAATATAACTTCAACTTATGTATTCACTTTTTTACATTTTACTCCATTCACTTACACAAAAGTAAGACGCATTTCGGGAGAATCGCGTCTTACTTTTGTGTAAGTGAATGGAGTAAAGTGTAAAAAAGTGAATACATAAGTTGAAGGTTAATGAAGTTCTTATTAGAAGTTTTAGGTTTGCATTGGAAAGTTTTGTGCGCTGGGATTATATGGGATTTTAAAAGAGAGGAAGGATAATTTTGGTCTGGAAACTTTTGAGCTAGGTTTTTAATATACTTGTCAAGAGATGAAAAGTTGTTACAAAGATGATGACCACGGATTGAAAGAGAAAAAGGAATAGTTCTTTTGATATGCAAGGGATGTCAGCTATCAAAATGAAGATACTGTTGTAAATTGGTAGGCTTAATGTGCACAGACGTAAGAAAAGAACCATTGCATAAAGAAATATCAATATTTAGGAACGTAGGGAATGTAGAAGCAATGGGAGAGAAATAGCATATATATATGCTATTTATTTTAATACAGAACTTGTGTGTTTCTACACTATTGCAACACACATGTTTTGATAATTATTGCTTAATGACAACATATTTAAAAAAAATATGCCATCATTAAAATGTATACATCAATTTATTCTACTTCAACTCACCAAATTTCACTCTTATGTACTCATAAGGATCTGTGTTCCAAAGCTCTTCATCTGCTTGAGAATATGAAAGTATTGGAAAGAGTACATCATGAACTATCTCAAACATGTGGGGTTTCAGGAACTTCCATGAGAATGCATGACTCACCCTGTAATAAGTTTTGTCTTGATAAGAACACAATTTGCTGCAAATACTCCTACTTCTACAGTCAGTATTGATCACAATTCCAAATATGCAAACACCTTATAAGTCATAAAAGAACTCTGTCTAAGCAATTTGTATAATGCAAAAGTAAGATGAAATCTCTAGCGATATCAATGCATTTTATAACTAGGATTTATATGTACTAAAAATATTCAAAATATTTACACCTAAATGTTTTCAAAATAATAAAAATAGGAGCATATATATAATATAAAAGAAAAATAAAAGTAACACTATTAGCAATGTAACAAATTAACAGTAATTATAGAAACTTTAAAAGGATAAAACACTAAGATAAAGTCACACTTGTAATCACTATATTTCAAACTCGTTGAGTTCTTCTATGGCAAGAAAAGAAGAACAAATTCCAAATATAGCAATTACAAATATATATAAAAAATATGTCATATTACTTTAATTATAAGCATATACGGAATACTATAAAAGAAAAAAATATAAATTTAACTACCAAACACTACATTTTACAAGAGTCATTTGTAAAGTTCTTGGAATGACCCACAGAATATAGCAATACTTCCAAAGCAGTTTTAATTTCAAAACTCACCATCTTCCACAGAAACATTGCACAATAATGGATTAGTCAAAAATCGTAATTGCTATAGCTATGTGTTACAGTGCAGACAAGCATATAAGTGAAAAATGACAAATTTAGAACTTTATTTGGTTATTATTTGATAAAGCAGGGTATGAATGGAACAGAAATTCATATATAAATGGAGCAGAAATTCATATATATAAGACAACAGTCTTTTAACTGTTTCCAAATGAACCACAAAAGTTTAAATGCTGCTGTGAAAGCTTGAAAGATAACTCACACAGCAAGTAACCAAATCTGTCATAACATTAGAAATTATCAATAAGGGGCACAATATGGTTCTGGAAGATTGCAGATTAATGGTGTCCAAAACTGTTGAATCTCTGGGCATTTAAGGGGAATACATATTTTATATTTTGAGGGAAGATTTGTACATGATAAAATGATCAAAATAAGATGGGTGTCATGACTGCTGATTCACAATCAAGCTCAAAACAGAGTTTAACTATCTCAGCAAAGTTTAGTCCATTTTCAGAGAGATCCTGTTGACTTTATTTGCCAACGTGTGACCAATGATGAAATATTGGGAACTATTACACACCTGAAACAAAATAGCAGTTTGAATAATGGAAGCATCAAGATTCTACATCATAAAAGAAGGTTGTGGGTGAAATCAGGTGGGAAGATCATGGAATCAATTTTGTATGATGCCAAGGGTGTACTTCTAATTGATTAACTTCACAATGGAACATCTATCACTGGAGTGTATTATGCTAACCTTTTGGATCTATTCAAGACAAATATATGGAAGAAAAAATATGGTTTTTCAAAGATGTTTCTTTGCAATGGCAAAAATAAATGAAATGGGGTATGATTGGTGATACATCTACCTTATTCTCCTGACCTAGCCCATTGGACTACTGCTTAAACTGAAAAAATTCCTTGATGGAAAAAAATGTTTGTCCGATGAAGACCTTAAATCATGCGTTCAAATGTATTTTGCAGGCCTGGAGGAATCTGACTTTTGTGATGAAAGCATCACTGAAAAAGTGCATTAGTATTTAGGGAAACTTATGTTGAAAAATAACGATAATTTCAAAAAGCTATACCATTATTTTGTGCTTGATTTCAACAACTTTTCAAATAACCCTAATATTACTTTTAGGATCTACAGAAATGCATCAAACTAATGAATTCAACTAATTATCATTGCTTTTTTTATTTCAATTTCATTTTTCCTCCAGTTTTTAATTCAATTTGTTACTGAAACAGTATGTTACAAAATAAGAGTATTAAATTGCAAATTTGAAGCTCCTATTATATCACAAAAGTGATTTATACTGGTTGACAGTATGCCTCTACATCACATGGGGTAATTAATAATGTAATTAGCATGTATGTACTATATCAGCAGCTGTGTCCGATTCTAGTTGTACATTTAATGACCATTTAGTAATTTTACCCTTTTCTCCAAAGCTTGGACTTTTTGAAAATGCATTATGCACTTTAGTTTTGATGAGATCAACTAACTTACCAAGTATACTTTTTAAGTTCACAAATTATCTTTCACAGTACCAAATTTTTCAGGTAATGTGAGGTTGGCAGTTTCTGAATTGTTTTTGATAAATTAGAAAAATTTGCTTGAATGTAGCACAGATCATTTTTCACACACTCAAACAGTACTCCACAGCTGCTAACAAAGTTTTTCATCCATTCAGTACTTGTGGTGCTGGTAAAGGTATTTCCAGATAAATTTCTTTCAGAATCTGAATTCTGCTTATGACTTTCAAAATGTTCTTCTTTCTACTGGAAATTAATTGATCCATCTTATAGAAACTTACTCAGATTGTTTCAGCAATATAACAGAAAGCATAGAACATATTAAGTGGATCATTTTTAGAATTAAAACTTCTATTGCCTTTTAATATTAATTCAATTTAGAATTAAACAGATTAAAACATACCCATTAATAATCTCTTCCGAGTCTGATGTTTAAAACAATCCTTATGGTTTCACTTAAATGAGATTTACATATGTTTCATGCAACCATCGTCCACATCAGCTGTTAAATGACTGTGGGATCTTTCATAGGAGCTGGGTAGGCAGATATCCTGGTTGACTTTGGTGGTCTAGTAAAAAACTTAAATAAAGTGCTGCCTGCTTGATCATGTATGAAGCAGCAGTCATGAGTATCAAAACCCAGTCATGCCTTTATACCATAATAATCATAGCATTATTAAAAAGTTTCTTCATCCGCAGATTTTTGACATTTTCCATTCATTCACTGTTCAAAAATATTGATTTGCAAGCAGTCTCGCGCTTCATTTCTGATTTATCCTTCTGCATCTGTAGTTTCATCCATTAACACCCATATGGAAAAAAGAACACTTCAGAAATATTCGCTTAAAACAAATTGATAAATCAGCAATAGCAGCACACTTTTGAAATAAAAATCATGAAATTAAACCAGAGATAAAACTACTTCAACAACTTCATAATGCAATAGAACTTTCCACTTGGGAAAACATTTTCATTACAAAAAATAAGGATAATTTGATGAATTTCGATTTCCCTCCATTGGATGAACTCAGCAAATTCCTAATAGAACCAACAGATGCTGCCACAAGAACATCAAGAGAACCAACCACCACGTTTAACAACAGTTTGTCAACAGGCTGAAGATGGGAGGGATCACTCCCGAAACATATGTCCAAATTTTATGTAAGTGAATGGAGTTAGTGTGAAAAAAACTGTATTACATTGTTTATGTTTATACCCATATGGAGTTTTCAAATTTCAGTTATCTTCTCCAGAGGTTCTTGATACACCTTTTCACTGTAGTTTTTCCATAAGACTTATACAAAATGCTGTAGTTGCATATTTCTCTAGAAATTGCTGGAATACTCATGTATGGACTTTCCAAAGAGGTATATCTGATCCAAAGAGAGTACTGTACTGCTCAGTGCTGAATTTAACTCATGGTTGAAACACAAAATATGATGTAATCTGGTATTTCCTTCTTGCCAGTTTGATATTAGCCATAGAATTATGCTTGTTAATTAAAGATCTGTGATTTGTGTTTATATTCGATTAATACATATCATAGAATAGCACCTTGCAGCCTATTGCAAAACCTTCATCTTTAAACTCACTAACATAATTTTTTAATTTCACAATTGTAGATATAGCTTCTTTTGGCATTTTGAAGGTAACAAGGTAGTTTATAACATATATATGAATATTGCATTAAAATTGCTAAATAGGGAATAATATTTATTTTCCATATAAACATGATCTAAATCTAGAAATATAAAAAAATGCAAAATAAATCTGTATAATTTATATTACAAATAACATAATTGATAAAGATAAGTTTAAAAACAATTATCTGTGATAAAGAAATTATATTTACATATCAATCCTAAATCTGTTTATAAGTTAACTTCATAATTACCATTATGGGGGTAGGTCCATAAGTTTCTGGCCTAACCTTTTTCTCAGTATAATAAAGACAAACTCTATATTTCACTTTTCAATATAGTTACCATTTATTGCAATACGCTTCTCACATCTTTGAATTAACATTTCAATTCCTCACCATAAAGTCAGAAATCTTGTCTCAAAATAGGCATAAACAGCCTCCATCACTTTGTCACATTTAATTTTCCTTCCTGGAAGGTCCTTTTTGAGATTTGAGAAAAGGAAATAGTCACTGGGAGCTAGATCTGGGCTCTAGGGCAAATGGTCGATTTCCTTGAAGTCACATTTCTTCTCAGCTTCCTTTGCAACAAGAGCTATGTGCATAGACATGTTGTCGTGAAGAAGGCTCACACCACCACTCAGCTTTCCTCACCTTTTCTCTTTGATGAAAGCACGAAGTCCTGTGCAGTAGGCCAGCATAATACTTCCCATTTACTGTGGTGTTCCTCTCCTTGAAGTTAATGAAGAGTATTCCTTCACAGTCCCAAAAATTGTGGCCATGATCTTCTTTGGTTGACTGAGTGACCTTGGCATTTAGAGGTGGTGCTTAGCCAGGTTTACGCCACTCCATTGATTCCCTTTTGGACAAGGAATCATAGTAGAGGACCATAGTTTCATTTCCTATAACAATGGTTTGCAGAACTTCTCTTGTACTAACCTTATTCATGTTTAAATGTTCATGAATAATTCAAAGGACTATTGTTTTAGAAAGGCCCAACCTTGGTGCTATTTCTGTAACTATGAGCCGCCGGTTTTCCATAATTTCTCTTTCCACAAGAGCAATGTTTTCAGGAGTGGGCACCTCCAAGAGCTGACCCGCATGCTCTTCGTCTTCAATGCTTTCTCGACCCATTCGAAAAAGTTTAGTCCATTCTTTTACGGTAGAATATAAGGGGGATGCTTCCCCATATACACCATCCAATTGTTGTTTAATTTCATTTGAAGTCCTTCTTTTGTGAAGAACTTAATAACAGCTTGATACTCATTTTGAACATGCCATAATCCTCTACACATAGCCTTCTTTATGCAACTATATCTGAACTGAACACAGTGGAGTAGAAGTTACACTGCAATTATTTACTTAACAGATAAGATAAGAGTTTTGTTAAAGTGATAATCTTTATCGGTGAGGCCAGAAACTTATGTACCTACCCTCATATACTACAGTGGCAAACACATATTATGCATACATGCCAATCTGATCCCATTACTTCAAACTAACCCTCTGCCTAAAACAATACAGGTAAAACACACTCCTAAATGAACTTATTTATTAGAGAAGTAACATTTGAATTACACATTTGTAGCCTCACTTTACTTACCCTTGATTTAAATAATTTAATGTCTGCTGAAGCACTCTAGGTGACACATAAATTTTTCTCCTGTATTGGTCCAAAATTTTCAATAACACAGTTATAATTCCTTCTGAAAACGTTTTTAGGTACCATTCTGCAAATTCCTTATATTCTTTAGTTACATTCCCTGGGCTCCCATACCTGTAAAAGTACAAATGCAGTGGATAAGATTGCAAACCTATGGCTAATTTTCTAACGAATACGAATGAATTTATTGCACTGCCAAAAAAAGGTACAATATTAAGAAACTATTATTACTAATGGGCCTCCACCCATCTGACCCAGGCCATTTTAGGTGTGACCCTTCATATTTAAAAAGTTTGGATACAATAATTAATTTTATATTATCTCTTTTATCACAACTCTAATATAACTAAACAAAATATAATAGCCTTGTTTACTTGTATCTTGTACCTTGTACTTGTACCCGGTCCCTGGTTCATCAGCAGCAACCTACTGGAATTCCAGGGACAGAATTTTGACCCATTCCCAGCTCTTACATTACTAATACTAATTTTATTAAAGCACTAAAACATGTGCTTATTAATTTTTCCAGTAATATTTACTCCAGGCCATTACATCTCTAAACAATGCACTTAAATAACAAGTATATTACAAAACACACTACCAAATTCTTAAAACATACTTTCCTAGTCTATTGCCTTTCTTCTCTTAACAGTCCATTTTCATCTAATATTTACTTTCTTTAAAAATTTCCCTACATCCTACTATTTTTTTCCATTATATTACTTTCCCCCCTAATTTTTAGCCTTATACTTTCTTTTCACCAAGTTTCAGTTTCCTTATATTCAAATATTGTGTGTTCTACATCTTCTTTACTCCCCACATAGTGGGCACTCACCTTATACATATCCATTTATCTAATCTTTTAACTTCCATATTCTTGCTCTTAACCAAGCTATCCCATTTCTTATTCATTATTAGTGTTGTACATAAACAAGTGACCTCCTCTCAGAGATTTTCTAATCATAACAAAGGCAACAGCCTTTATAAATGAAAAAGATGAAATATGTACAAAAATTTCCTGATATGCCTTTATTATTACAATAAAAGAAGCAGGCAATGCAGAAAGGGTATGTGTTCAAAATTTTGGAAAAATTAGTTAATAGTATGGATTTATTACATGTGTTGTCCTGCATAAACTGTATAGAAAGGCTGCATTCTAAAAATGCTCTATAGGGAGATGAATGGTTCAAAAAAATGTAATAGTGTAGTAAGCATCATTTAAACATATCATTTTTGCTTAGTTTACATTGCTAGCACTGTTGAAACTCATGATGTTAAGACATCTTGATTTTTCTTAGTTCCATTATTGAGTGTTAGTAATTGCTTTTAAGCATTATGTTCATTGCTGGCCCTCAAAGAATATATGCAGTAAAACTCTGGTTTTACAAACCCCCATTTAAAGAGTTTTCCACATCTAACGTCATATTTCTGAAGCTTAAAATTTTTACAACTTTAATCAATATATTTTGTTGTTCAATTTAATGTACAGCTTTCCTTTGTAAAACCGACATTTAACATACAAAATATTAAAAAAAAATGTATATAAGTAATTTTGTCTAAAGGAATGAGCAGTCTCCGAAATTGAAATTGTCAATGATTGATTTCCCTAACACAATTCATCTAAACCATGCTGATCTGGCAATGCTGTACAGATTAGTGAATGTTGTTCAAATCTGGAGTTGGTTTTAGTTGGTTTTTATTTTTGGATGCTCTTTTAACATTTCAAATCATCAGCTTTCCATTAAATTCAGGGTGGATATGGCCAATGAATTTTGCTCATAGGCCTCTTCTTTCAGGCTGGAAGTTCTTTTAAGTGCCACAAATCTATGATTCGGGACTGATGACTACTTTCCTTCCAAAGGAAGTCATACTTAAGATTTTTATGATCAAAAAATCCATTGACCCTGACCAGGATTGAACCAGCCATCTTGGGTCTACAAGGGAGTATGGTTACCATTAGACCACCAGAACCGACTACAATCAGTAGAAAAGAATATAAAGAAGAATACCAATACATTATCTACATAGCACTACGTAGTGATTTCATAAAAAATTATTAGATAAATTAAAAAGTTTAAAAGAAATAAAGATATGTAAGACACAAGTTTGCTATTACCATAAAAGAGGATAGGTAATTCAAACAATTTACCTACCATACTAGCATATTCTATAAAAAAAAAAAAAAAATAAATAAAATAAAAAAAAAAAGAATAAGAAAGAAAGAAAGAAAGAAAGAAAAAGAAAGAAATAAATAATGTTGAGTCCTCAAAACTTCCACAGTATTAAAAGTATGTTACAATCTTCCTGTTAAGATCCTACATCTTCTGGCAAGAAATCAGGTATCTGCCAAATCAATTTCAAAGACAAACAAACAACAGATATACATTGAAAAAATGTACCAAAGAACATTTCAGAAATATATGTTACAAAACTGAAAGAGCAATTGGCAGTGGCATCCTACTTTTGGTCAGAAAATCATGGAATTGATAAAGAAACAAAATTATTGAAACACACCTGCAAATGATTGGAACTATCAACATAAGGAAAAATTTAATTCATGAACTTACAGACAGCATCGGTGGATATATTCGATAAATTTTTCTGACTGCCTAGAGATTATGCTTCTACCAGTTGCTCTTCTGCTGATGGTGGGAGTAAATAATTAAATAATATCAGGACCAGTTCATCAAGAAAAATAAAAAATGACTGCAAATATTATGGGCGGTGAGTGAAAATTTCAATGCAACTTTAGGTTGGCTGGACAGAAAAAAAGTGGAATATGGCAATTAACCATTTGTGGAGAGAATCTGTCTGCTAATATAGAGGCTATTAATTGCTTTAAAGTGGAATTTGACAATTTCACTGAGGTAAACGTCATATATTTAATGCAGACGAGACAGGATTGAATTTCAAAATGTTGCCAGAAATATCCCTAGTTTCATAAAATTAAAATGCTACTCTAAGACATAAGATGAGCAAAGAAAGGATCACCATAATGGCTTGTTGCAATGTTTTGGGAACATACTGCTTTCCTTTGATTACATTGGGAAACTGCAAAAATCAGAGCTCTAAAGAACTGTGCACCCATTGCTATTCCTGTGCATTACAAAAGCCAACAATAGTGCCTGGATGCCTGCCAGTTTATTTCAAGATCAATTTGTTCCAGTCTGCTCAGAAAGACTTTATTGTTGAAAGATAATGCAGCATCACATCCAGGAAATTTAGCAAGCCGTGATATCTCTATGCACTTTTTGCCCCCAAATATTATGAATAAAGATTTGTCCTTTATTGGACTGCTCAGGCTTGGGAGAAAGTAAGTGCCTTAACCCTTAAAAATTCATTGTGCAAAATCTTTCATGGCATCACATCAGATAACTTCAATGAATCAAGTCACAACATCCATAATGCACTAGAAAATATTCCAACTTTTCAGGATATTTCAAAAGTAGTTGCTCAACAATGGGTAAGATCTGATGACAAACAGCAAGAATCTACAAATGAAGAAAGTGTGTAGGTGTTATGTTATAGCCTGACACAGCTGCAGAGGAAGATGTAGAACAGATAATTACACATAATAAGAGGATTGAGCTGTTGAGACATTCAAGGTGTTAGAGGTAAGAGTTTTAATTTCCTTATCTCCTTTTCCTTTTTAATATGTATTGTTACAGATTGTTTACTGTTTTATGAAGGAAAGTGAGTAGGCAATCACCAGTGGATTTGCTGATAATAAAGCATTGGCTAGATACAGCAGCAAGAAAGAGCTGTGAAAAGAAAGTTCAAGCACGATATCAGATTATTTGAACTAAAATTATTTAAAAAGTGTACAAAGTGTATCTTTAACTATATAAATTTTTTTAAATATTACTAAGATTTCTGGAATTCAAGATTTATTTTAAAGATTGCTCGGGATAAGCAAAGTTCTTCTGCATTAAGCAATAATCCATATAATGGCTTGTTAGGATTTAAATAAATTAATTAATTAATTAATTTGCCAATTAAGAACATTATATGATTGAAAAAAACTAAATACTTTTACTAGCTCCACTTAATTGTTTAAATGTAGAACATGTTTTGTGAACCATTATCAGCATCTTCAGCTACCGTAGACTGCTGGATAATTGGTATTGCATTAGAGATGCATATTCTGCTCTGGTGGAGATTTGATGTACTTTTAAGTTTTATTATTAATCTGTCATCTAACACACTCTTATGCTTCACTTACTTTTATGTTTTTATCCCCTGAAGTGTCAAAGTTCCCTAATCTGTATTTATAAATGTAGATTTTCTCCCATGTCGCTAACTCTGTAGGTCCTTGATATGATTTTAATAATTTTGCTTTTTTCAATGGTTTTCGTGGTTTCCCATTCCACCAATGGGTACACCAAAAATTTTATAAGATTTTTAAAGAGGTAAACATCATTTTGGCTCCAGTAAAAAAAAGTAATTTAAAAAAACCTCCTAAAAACCAACACAAAAGACAAAATTCTGCCAGGAAAACAATAAACCATTTAGAAATTGGTTGCAAAGACTGCAATATGAAATACATTGGCAAAACAAAAAGAAATATTACCATATGGTTTGAGGAACGCAAGAGAAATATAAAATTTTAATACAAGGAAAATCAGCAATAGCAGACAATTTCTGGCAAAAGAACCACAAATTCCAAAAGGAATCAAAACTCTTAAAAGCTATTCAAAAACCCATAGAATTAAAGGTGTGAGAAAACAAAAACAAGGAAAATTGGTTAATTTTGATCTCCCAAACAATAGCAACTTCATCACTAAGATTATAAAATCCACAGTGACCTTTTAATACCATACTGGGAAACAGGAGTGGAACTATTATGAAGATGAAGGCAACAGCTATGAAACATGTCCAAGTAAGTGGAACAAAATTAGTGAAATTTGAGTGATTTCCTCAATAATAATTTGTTACATTATACTATATTTCACTGTGAAAATTCCTTATTTTCAAAACTACTTATAAATCTTAAGTTCACCAACCTCCACAAGAACGTTAATTCACAAAGCAACACCAATTACTCAGTAGTCGACGGTTAACTGAGGATGCAAAAGATGGTCTGGAAAACATGTAAGTGAAGGCAATAAGAGTGTGTAGTTACACTCAATCATACAATGATCTTAACTGATGAAAATTTAGTTCATTTTGACCTCCCAAACAACAGTAACCTCATCACTAATTTTGTAAAATCTACAGAGCAACATTTTAATACCATGCTGGGAAGGTGACAGTGGAACAATGCTGATGAAGGAAACAGCCTTCAAAACAGGTCCAAATACATTTGTTTAATTAAGTAGTGTTTAATGCCCATTTTTACTACTGATGCACTACAGACGGTGAACACTGATGCTACATGAAATGAAATGGTATATTGGCAAAGGATTCTTTTTTAAAGAAGGAAACACCCTAGACCTAAGTTTAGGGTACCTGCTCGTCATTTGCCATTTATGAGGACTGAGGAAAACCTGGAAAAGAACTTCAGTCAGGGAGGATGGTCCTGGCTGGATTCGAACCCCAGACCTCCCGCTCACGAGTCTACGCCTTAATGACCTCGGCCACTGATGGGGATAAAACATGTCCAAGTAAATGAAATAAGTTAGTGAAATTTGAGTTGATTTCCTCATAAAAGTTGCAAAATTATTATATACACTGTGAAAATACCTGCTATTTAAAACTATATACATAAATAAATTTAGAAACAAAAAATCAAATAGAAAAGAATGAAGACGAAAGTAACAAAGAAAACAGAAGATGAATATATATATATAAAGAATGTAAATTATGAAAAGGAGAGCTTATTTAAAATTTATTTGTAAGGATTCTTATTGGCTATACAGGTGGTGGCAAAGCAAAAACAAAGACCCACAAAGAGCAGCTATCACAATCTCTCTTATTTCTGTTTTTTGTAAATTAAGCCTTTTCCAGATGGTAAAAAAGTGTAAAGTACTGCAGGTTCCGACCATGAGCAAATCACTTAAATGCTCTAAAGTTTACATTTTTCCTTAAAGTATGTATGGCATTATAGATATGAATTTTTTCTTGATTCACTTCAAGTTTACCCTTATGTTCTTCAAATCTAATGGTAGGATCTATTATATATTACATCTACTATGCATACCTTTCAAACATTCTATGCAAAATATGAAGAGCCCATTTTTTGCACTTCCACCAAGGCAGATCTACCCTGTCTTCTTCATCTACAGCATTTGTCTGTTCTGGAACTGGTCTATCAGCTACGGCATTTACAATGGTCATCCATTGTGAAAACACTTCCCTTGATATCAGGTTCAACGGAAGAGAATACTGAAATTCCACAAAACACAGCAATGTATATAATGTAACAATCTAGAGAGGTGTGATTAAGCGCCATATGACAATTTTGTACAAAATGTATATAAAGTTAGAATACATCAGTGATAATGATGATGATGATAATAATAATAATATAATAAAAGCTAGTTATACATTATCATATTATATACAAGGGAAATTTACGATTTATTATTTATTCAACAACTTATAAATTTAGTAAATATCTTGGGATATAAACTGAATTTATACTTTTAGTACTTGTATATTATGTATGTAAATATTCTTTCTTAGAAAGAGAGAATAAAAATAATAATATAAAAATGTAATATATATGAGTGTAAACAGATAGTTTGCTCAAATAAGTGTACTTACGAAGCTGTTGACAATGGAGTGGTATATATATAAACAATGTATACAGTTTTTTTCACACTAACTCCATTCACTTACATAAATTTGGAACATATGTTTCGGGAGCGATCCCTCCCATCTTCAGCCTGTTGACAAACTGTCGTTAAACGTGGCGGTTGGGTCTCTTGATGTTCTTGTGGCTGCATCTGTTGGTATTATTAGGAATTTGCTGAGTTCATCCAATGGAGGGATATCGAAATTCATCAAATTATCCTTATTTTTTGTAATGAAAATGTTTTCCCAAGTGGAAAGTTCTATTGCATTATGAAGTTGTTTAAGTAGTTTTATCTCTGATTTAATTTCATGATTTTTATTTCAAAAGTGTGCTGCTATTGCTGATTTATCAATTTGTTTTAAGCGAATATTTCTGAAGTGTTCTTTTTTCCGGATTCCCAAATTCCTCTTCGTTTTTCCAATGTATTTTTTGTCGCACTCTGCACATTCTATTTCATAAATACCTGACTTTTGTTCTGTTGGCATGTAGTCCTTTACTCTGCAACCTAATAAGTTCTTTATATTAAAATTGTTCTTTGGGGCTAACATAATTCCTTGTTCTTTGAATATCTTTTTGAACTTATTGTGATAAATTGGGTGGTATGTGAAACTTTTGAATTTGTACCTTTCTTTGGCACTTTTAAGAGTGGAAACATCTCTTATTGCCTTTTGTTTTTTGGTTTTATTGATGATTTTTATTACTGTGTCTTTGTTGTATCCATTAGTTTCTCCTATCTTTATGATTTGTTGGTATTCCAATTTGTACTCTGTTTCTGTGAGTGGAATGTTAACTAATCTGTGTGCTAAACTATAAAACACTGCATATTTATGTGGAATGGGGTTAAAACTGTCATTTTTTATGTAATTTTCTGTGTGAGTATCCTTTCTATGAATTCCAAATGTAAGATAGTTTTCATTTCTTATGATTTTTACATCTAGGAAGGGGAGATATCCCCTTCTTTCTTCCTCTATGGTGAAATTTATAGATTTGTGCTGCAAATTCAGAAGTTTTAGTGCATCCATTGTATGTTTTTTCGGAATTATTGCAAATATGTCATCCACATACCTATACCATGTTTTGAAGATTAGAGGGAAGGCTTTGGTGATATGCATTTCAAACGAACTCATAAAAAAATCTGCTAGAAATGGAGATAACGGGTTTCCCATAGCTAGTCCCGAGACTTGTTGGTAATATTTTTTATTGAAAATGAAGTAATTTTGTTCAATGCAAATGTTCGTAAGTTTTATCAAGTCTTCAATTTCTTGTGTCTGTAGATCTAAGGATTTTAACCATTTCTTTAACATTAGCATAAGTGTATCTTTTGGTATGCTTGGGAATAAGGCTTCTACATCAAACGATACCATTATATTTTCTGCTGTAATTTTGTATTTTTTCTACCAAATCTTGTGAATTTTTGACACTGAAACTTTGGTATTTTTTCAAGGATTTGAAAATTTTTTGTGTAATTTAGGAAGTGCATACATTCTAGGTAAAACTGGGTTGCTATGTGTGAGTTTTCGTTTTTCGGTAGTGGACAGTATTTTTATTTCATCTAATGTTTTATTCAAGTTTTTAGTGCAGGTTTTTAGTGGATTCTCTGTAATTGGTTTATAATCTTGACCTTTTAACATGGTTTCTATCCTGTTTATGTAGTCTTCTTGGTTCAATATGGCGATTTTATTGCCTTTATCTGTTTTTGTGAATACTACCGGTTTTTCTTTTAGTTGTTTTATTATGTAAATGTAATTGTTGAATTTACTTTGGTATGCATATCACCAAAGCCTTCCCTCTAATCTTCAAAACATGGTATGTGGATGACATATTTGCAATAATTCCGAAAAAAACATACAATGGATGCACTAAAACTTCTGAATTTGCAGCACAAATCTATAAATTTCACCATAGAGGAAGAAAGAAGGGGATATCTCCCCTTCCTAGATGTAAAAATCATAAGAAATGAAAACTATCTTACATTTGGAATTCATAGAAAGGATACTCACACAGAAAATTACATAAAAAATGACAGTTTTAACCCCATTCCACATAAATATGCAGTGTTTTATAGTTTAGCACACAGATTAGTTAACATTCCACTCACAGAAACAGAGTACAAATTGGAATACCAACAAATCATAAAGATAGGAGAAACTAATGGATACAACAAAGACACAGTAATAAAAATCATCAATAAAACCAAAAAACAAAAGGCAATAAGAGATGTTTCCACTCTTAAAAGTGCCAAAGAAAGGTACAAATTCAAAAGTTTCACATACCACCCAATTTATCACAATAAGTTCAAAAAGATATTCAAAGAACAAGGAATTATGTTAGCCCCAAAGAACAATTTTAATATAAAGAACTTATTAGGTTGCAGAGTAAAGGACTACATGCCAACAGAACAAAAGTCAGGTATTTATGAAATAGAATGTGCAGAGTGCGACAAAAAATACATTGGAAAAACGAAGAGGAATTTGGGAATCCGGAAAAAAGAACACTTCAGAAATATTCGCTTAAAACAAATTGATAAATCAGCAATAGCAGCGCACTTTTGAAATAAAAATCATGAAATTAAATCAGAGATAAAACTACTTAAACAACTTCATAATGCAATAGAACTTTCCACTTGGGAAAACATTTTCATTACAAAAAATAAGGATAATTTGATGAATTTCGATATCCCTCCATTGGATGAACTCAGCAAATTCCTAATAATACCAACAGATGTCGCCACAAGAACATCAAGAGACCCAACCGCCACGTTTAACGACAGTTTGTCAACAGGCTGAAGATGGGAGGGATCGCTCCCGAAACATATGTTCCAAATTTATGTAAGTGAATGGAGTTAGTGTGAAAAAAACTGTATACATTGTTTATAGATAGTTTGCTACTATTCTTAATTAAAATTGAGACAACCTGAAATTTAGAATCTACAAAATGAACACTCATATAATCACACCAAAGCTCATGGATTTAACCCCAAAACACAAACAGGCAGTAATCAATAGCTTAACACACAGGTTCGTTTAACCTACCCATTAACATGAGAGAATACTCCAAAGAATACAAACAAATATAATGAACAACAATTAAAAATGGATTTAACAAAGAACTGGTTTACAAAAAAGTACAGAAGTTTAAGGTGCAGAAACTTATTCAAGAAACACAGCACTTTCAGAAAGAAAAGATGAGATCATTTTTGGAAATTCACATGGACTAAGCACAAATTTCAAAGTATTCTAAAAAAATTCATATTAGATTGGCACCAATTAACAGATTCAATGTTAAAAATCTTCTGAATATTATTCAATGAATAATAATGAATGTTAATATTAATGAAAGTATTCCATCAGAGAAAAAAGCAGGTATTTACCAAATAAAATTTGCAGAATGCGAAAAACTTTGAAAAAACAAAGAGAAACATAGGCACACAGTTAAAAGGGTACTTCAGGAATATAAATGAAAAAAAAAAATGGAGAAATCAGCACTGGCATCTCATTTCTGGACAAATTGCAAAGAAGAATGCTTCAAAGAATACAAACAAATAGAAAGTACAGCAGCTAAAAATGGTTTTAAGAAACAACTAGTACACTAAAAAGTATTTAAATTCAAGATGCAAAAACTTATAATAAAGAAACCACAACACTTCCAGCAAGAAAAGATAAGCTAATTTTTAAAAAATTCACATATCATCCATGGGCTACAAAAAAGTTTCAGAATATTCTTAAAGATTTTAATATCTGGTTAGCCCTGGTAAACAGAGTTAATGTCAAAAATTTCCTGATAGACAATGTTAATGACAATATTCCACAGGAGAAAACAGTATTTACAAAATAAGTTGTGCAGAATGTGAAAATATCTACGTTGGAAAAACAAAGAGAAACGTAGGCACACGGTTAAAGGATAATTTCAGGAACATAAAACACAAGCAAATACAGAAATGAGCAGTAGCACTTCATTTCTGGAAGAAAACCACAACATATTGAATAAAGCAAAATTACTGAAGTCAGTACAAGGACCTACAGAATCAGCAACTTGAGAAAAAATCTACACATACAAATATAAAGTTTAATGAACTTTGTCACTTCCGGGGATGAAAACATACACTTTAAGCTCATCACACCTCCACCAAAGCACAATACACATTCCCACAGCATAAAGAAAGGTGTCCAGCAGTCGACTTTTTAGCTATGATGCGAACGACACTGGGTCTACATTATAGACAAGCAAGTGGAGCAATATTTAGTTTGACTTAAACATACTATTATTTCAATTATTAAAAGTTATAGTTCAAAAGTTGATTTTAATTTTATGGTGGCTCCTTCCCCCCCCCCCCCTTAAATATCAGCAATCTCAATCCCCTTTAATCCAACATGGCTCGGGTACCATTTGACCTGGATTGTATGATATCGTTTTCATATTTCATTTATAGTGTGCACAGTAATCTTACCTGCAGATGGTGCACCTGGGTAATGCTATGAGGATTGCAGTCATGGCATTTGCTAATTATCAGCCCTATTTTTGCCACATGATTATCATGGGTAAATGTTTTGTCTATGCAGAATTTGCTTTCCTACTGCATTGTGATTGATTTTGGCTTGCACTAAATGGTCAGTGTTTTTCAATCAAACTTTATTATTTCACGCTTGGCTGGGTTTACATATAGATAGATTTCCAAAGTATTTTTATTATGATATTGAAACTTGAACTCGATGTGGACAAGTCACTATCACTGACTGCAATTTTAGTATTGTCAGCAAATTGGATAATGCTAGCATTTCCAGGTATTCTTTCAATTATATCGTGAATGTACAAAATGAATATTTGGAAGAGTGAGTAACGATGTGATTTTGTCAACATGATGGAGCTTCATCACATAGATTGATGGTTTGCAACTATCTAAATATAGCATATCTTGGTCACTGTTTAGGAAGACTAAGACCAGTCTGTTGGCTAGCCAGATCATTTGATCTTATATCTCTAGACTTCATCCTCTGTGGATATTTAAAGTAAATGCACAGAGCCAGTCCTGAGAGCCTTAACCAAATATCACAGAGGCCTGTAGATAAATTACACCTGTCATGTTATAACTAATCAGAATTTGCATTTAACAGCATCCTCAGGTGTGCATTAACCAAGCAGGTTATTAATTCGAGCATTTGCTTCATTATAAAATCTGTGTTTGGGCAATTTTATTCCCATCTACTGACAATCCTGCTCTAGTCTAATTCTGTTAAACAAATTAGCCCTTTCAGGGTCACAATAATATCCAAACACTGAAAATAAGTATGCAAATTAATAAAAAAGTAATACATTTCTTTACACTGTATCATGCACTTAGGTATAAAAAAATTGTACCCTAAAGTTAAAACTATCATGCTAAAGTAAACTTTGTATTCCCTCATTGTCTTAGATAGACTTAAAATACTTATTTCCTCTATATCAAATAGAACCTATTGTTAAATATTGTACCTATGAAGCTGTTGACAATGGAGTAGTAATATATCCTAAACTTAGATATTCATTTTTTACACTAAACTCCATTTACTTACATAAAATAAGACGCGTTTTGGGAGAATCTCTCCCATCTTCAGTTGCTCACTGAACGGCCGTTACTCGAAATGATGGTTAGACACCGAGATGTTCCTGTGTTGGCATCTGTTGGTAGGAAATGGCTGAGTTCATACATAGGAGGAAACTCAAAGTTCATTAGGTTTCCTTCATTTTTTAATATGAAAATTTTTTCCCAAGTGGATAACTCCATTGGGTTGTGAAGATGATTCAGCAGTTTAATTATTGGTTTTATTATTTTTGGTCCAAAGTGAGCTGCTACTGCTGATTTATCCCCCTGCTTAAATTGAATATTCGATTTAATATTGTAGGAATATTCAATTTAAGCCGGTGGATAAATCAGCAGCAGCTCACTTTTGAACCAAAAATCATGAAATAAAACCAGAAATTTAATTGCTGAAACATCTTCACAACCCAATGGAGTTATTCACTTGAGAAAAAATGTTCATATTAAAAAATAAAGAAAACCTAATGAACTTCGAGTTTCCTCCTTTGGATGAACTCAGCCATTTCCTACTTCAGCCAATAGATTCCACCACAGGAACATCCAGGTGACTAGCCATCGTCTCGAGCAATGGCGGTTCAGTAAGCAACTGAAGATGGGGGAGATTCTCCCGAAAAGCGGCTTTATTTTATGTAAGTGGAGTTTAGTGTAAAAAATGAATACCTAAGTTTAGTATATAGTACCTATTGGGTTAAAACCTTTATTTCCTTGTAGTCTACCAACAATAAACACTAAAAATAATAAATAATTAAATACAAAATAAAAATCAAATAAATAAAGAGCAAGTAATTATAATTCAAAACATTAACATAATATTTTTAATCATTACAATTCATGAATATTAAAATACATAACAATATTAAGTTGTTATAACTACCTTTTCTCAGTTATTGTTACTCATCTACTTTTTCAAAATCAGCTATGTAACAGGTAAGGAAAGAGCGCTCACCAATAAAGGTACATACAAACTATTTGCAACATTTTCTATTGGCATCAATTGACTTTTTGCATTAATGGACAATAGTATAATATCTACCATAGTACTAATTCTTTCACTGATTGTATAACCAAAGATATGCATGTTGAAAGTATTTGTGTATTATAGGGACCAATGACTATATATTGTGGTTTGCCTAAACCTACAAAATATGGGGTAGCTGACTCACATGGTACAGCTAAAGTTAAGTAAAAAAATAATCATTCACACCACATGCAATGATACATTTGCATATCCTATGAAGCACATTATATGAGCACTATCTCATCCTTAACACCTACCTGTGTAAGAGCAAAATAAATTTTTAAGATTTGTTTCTGAAGTAAAACAGATTGTTCAGATTGGTCAGGAAGTAACCGGCAGCACAGCTGGTACATCATTGGCAATAAAAGATTCATTGCCTCATTTAAGGGTCCACGTTCTTCTGGTTTCTTGTATCTGTCAAAAAAAAAATTAAAAAATGTGCATAGAAAAACCACTAGATTTGCTACATTACTTTATAACGATTTTCCTCTTAGAACCAACTGGGAATTCAATCTTTGTAGAAGTGTAGATATGTTGGTTTTTATTAAGTACAATAATATAACATTTTAACAAATGCAAAACATGAAATATTCAGTATTATAAAACAATTTTGATATACCCCATTATTTACAATAAAACTTTCTCCCTTAACTAGCTATGGTGTATGTATATAGACATCTCATTGATAAAACAATGTAATTACAGGACATGAATTCTGATGACATGTCATTTTTTTTCTTGCACCCTATATAATATTTGTAAATATTTATGTACTAAACATGAACTGCTAGTTTTAAAGGTTTAAGAGCATTTTTGATCATTTTATTAAACTTTAATGCTGTTATAGTAGAACACTGATCTATCATTCCCGGAACCATCATTTAATTTATGCAGTTTTACATCATAACTTATGTAATTAAAACCCACATTTATTGTTCCTCGAAGAATCTTTTCCCCCCATTATTCGTTCAAAAAGTTCAATCCTAAAACAATTGTTTTCAAACTAATAATTTATCATCATCAAATTCCTCAAGCCTACAAATATATTCTGATTGCCCTAGAAATTATTCAGTGAATGCAACAAGCAGTCCTCTAATCTATATTACCATAAGAATTGGAAGATTGACGTCGAGATTTTAACCCACAAAAAATTGGACTGGCCATTTTTAAATTGCAAGTCTAGCTAAAATACGAAGTAAACTAAAATCAAAATTGAGTGTATGCCTTATAGATAGAGCTGGGCACCAGCATTCCGAATTTGTAAAGAAAAGAAGCATACAACATTTTCAAGAATGTTCTATCATATTCAAGAAATAAACATATTGTGAACATTTTGGTGCAACACTTCTATTTCTGTGAACATTTTGGTGCAATATTTTTATTTCTATCAGTTACATGTCACCATTACACCAAAAGGCTCAGTGATACCAACTCATGTTTTGAATTCATAGGAAACCAGGTTGAAATGTTTGTTTGGATAAATCTTGGATAACTGTCCCTTCCCATCCTTACCTTCATTTACACGCAGTATGTGTTGCCAACTTGGTGCAAAAAGAGCTCAAAGCATCAGACAAAAGTTTCACAAAACAGTACATGAAGATTAAAATGTACTTTATAACCTTCCAAAATAGTTCCTATATTTAACATATTTTTTCTGCTGCATAGCAAACTGAGTGATATAAGCCTCTAAGCAGAAAGAACACAAATAGTCCTTACTCAAAATTTTTCACTAGCTGGTATAGGCAGAGAAGAGCTCCAGGCCATCTTGCTGCATCAGGATTTTGCAAGTAGATACTAATCTTGTCCACAATCTGTGTCCACCTTCCAGGGAAGTCATGTTTCACAATGTTACTGACACATACAGCCAATTGTACCCTAAAGAAAATAACAATAACAGCAATAATAATAAGGATGATGATGATTTATTTTGCCAAAAATAGGTGAGGCCTTAAGACCTTCTCTTACTCTCAACCAGGTTAAAATAACAAATACATTAATGAATATATATATTGGTACAAGGAATGCTCTATACAGAATTATTATACATTTTTCAGACATAATTTCTCATGCTAAAATTTAATTTATCAATATTTTGTTAGCTTAATGCATAGTGTACACTTAGTAATAGTTTCATTTTTGTCACTTCTACTTCTTGCTTGAAAGATGTTCAGTTCCAGTTTCACCTACAGCAAAATGGAGATGACAGCGACAAACAATATGCTGCTCTCAAAACCTGCTTTCCTCTCTACAAATCTTTAGTCCAGACCTGTGGAGAGCTTGAAGATAAGTTTAAAATGATTAAACAGTGGAACCAACCAATTTTAAAGGAAGTTAGACCTGGAGCTCCAATTTGGGCTCCAATGGAAGAAAACAAACATCGCTGCTGTCATTGTGAGATACAATCATCAAATAACATTAAGAACATGTTCAGAAATAAATGCTGAACATTTCACTGCAGTGGACACTGATGATACTTGAGCTGAAATGATAAACTGGGAAAGGATTTTTTTTAAAGGAAGGAAGCGTTTTAAGTGTAAGTTTTAGTACATCCCGAGCATTTGCCATTTATGAAGACAGAGGAAAACCTGGAAAAGGTTTCAGTTAGGAAGAACGGTCCTGAAGGGAATTGAACCCTAGACCCCCAGCTCACAAGTCTGCACCATAGCAACTTTGGTCACTCATGGCGGTTTTTCACTGAGTAGCACTGACACATTGGTAACTGAAAAGTGGCACATGAGACATGTTTATGCACGATAGGTTGCAAAATGGTTGATTCCCAAACAAAAGAACATTCACAGTTAACCTGCAAGCAGTTGGAGCTTACGCTACAGGAAGATTTGGAGTTTCTTTAAAAAATGCTGAGGTAATTTGATATATCATTTCGACCTGTGAGGAAACAGGAAAGCTCTTGTGTGCAAATCTTCATCACCAATATTTAAAAAAAAGTAAAAATGGTTGCTTCTGCTGGGAATGTCATGGTCATCATTTTTCAATATTGAAGGAATGATATACCAGCATACCCTATCTACACACACAACCGCAACTGCAGAGACATCTTGAAAACTCTGCAAGGCCATATCACACACTTGCAAAAGACCATACTTCCATGTAACACGCGGTATCCTGCACCAAGAAAATGCATGACTGTACATCGCAAATGTTGTTGCTAAATATTTCATCACTCTTACTCTACAGTCCAGATTTAGCTCCATGTGAAATTTCCAATTGCCCCAAATTGAAGAAACACCTTCATGAGAGGCATTTTCCATCATTAGAAGTTGTGGGGAAGGCTGCAGAGGTAACTCTGAAGGACCTGCCTATGGTTTAGAGCATGTCTTTGAAGATTGGCATAAATGCTGAGACAGGTGCTCGTCTCTAACAGGGACTACTTGGAGAAAGATCTTAATACTTATGAGGATAAGTATGATACATTGTCAAAAAAAAAAAAACCAAAACTATGACCATTCTTTAATGAACAGCACTCATACATACATAAAAGAAAAAGTGATCATTCACAATTTGCTTTTTCTAGATAGTCTATGAGCACACAACTCCCTGAGCATTCCAAAAAAATCATCTTTCCCACTGATGTGACATATTTGGCCTTCTATGGTCCAACTCTCTCACCCATTGTTTAGACTGTTGCTTTGTCTCTAGTGTATAATGTGAATTCACATTTCATCAACATTGGAGAGGCTGAATCATGTTTAAAAATATCCAAGCACTTCTGAGAAATCTTCATTCATACACACTTGTGGTTGACTGTTACCAAACATGGCACCACTGCACTTAAAGAATTTTCACAAGAGCATCAATTCATAAATAATGCACACTACTTTGTGTTTTAACTTTTAAAGTTTGTTTTTTTTTTTGACACTTTCTCTGTATACTACTTTAATCTTCTTGGTGCCATGTGGTAGTGCAGTTGCCTGCCCTTTAAAGCCAGAGCCAATCTGGTTGGCTTCTATAAATCCAGTTCAAGATTGCCAGCGCTGATCTGGTCAGCCAACTTAAAATCTTATGATGTAGTTATTGTTGTAACAGCCTATGGTGAGGGAATGCAAGGGTTTGAAGAGAGACAACTCTGACCTTCATTAGCAATGAGGAATTTCCGGCTTTCACAAGGATGGTATTTAGTAATTAACATGTAAATTGGAACTTGCACATTGAAGCCAATCATAAAAATGATATTATTGTATGATTTAGTTGAACTACACACTCTTAGTATGACAAATAAGTGAAGCATTATGAATGTGTAGTTCAACTAAATCACACAATTATATCAATTATATGGTATTTTGTGTTTGAAAGTAATGCTGTCAGTTCTTGTCTCTTGTCTCACGTTGTTCCTGTGATGTTTTTAAGGCAGATGATTAGATAATTGCATATTTTGAAGAGTGCAATGTTAGTGCTTATGATTTGATATCCAATTACGAGTGATAATTTCATTTCTGATGATTGTGAAGGAATTATACCCAGCAAGCCCCCTGGTTCTTTGTAATGAAAGAAGAGGAGTTTGTTAGTCAATTCTCTCAATACTAATACTGTTTCCAATCATAAAATTAGTAATGATGACAACCTCGACTTCCATGAATATTTAACAGTCCTGTGTGTGGTGGGGAAAATTTTGTCAAGAAAATTAATAAGACAATGTATGATTTGTCATTCTGCACAACAAAGAAATAGGTCCCACAGATTGTGCATGTGGTGTGATCAAGGCTTGCATGCTAAATGTGCAGCAACAACACAAGTGTAAAATATATATAAAAAAAATATATAATTTTAAGGCAAATATAAATAACAAGTGGAGTGTACAGTTAACAGAAAGTGTTTTCTTCATTTTGTGTTAAGCCTAGATATTATTTCAGTTATGTATGATTTTCTTATATTTATTAAATTATCAGTACTAGATAAAGTATTAATGTTAGTGTTGAACATAAATGCACACATATTTAAGTAAATCTGAGTGTATTAAAAGTGTTTTGAGACCTCAAGCAGGATAAAATATAATATTTCATTTAATGATAAATCTTCACATTGCTGCTTGTGTCAGCGAGCATATTTAATTAATTCACTTCCCTTTCCCCACTTGCACATATGTTTAATTGCTTGTGTCAGCGAGCATATTTAATTAATTCACTTCCCTTTCCCCACTTGCACATATGTTTAATTTTTTAAAACGTATAGCTGCAACAGACCAGTTTGCATTAATTGTTTTATGCCATTTTATTCATAAACGAACACCCTATCATTAAGAATATTTAATTTTATTGTATATTTTAATTTTACAGTTGATAATAAATCCAAAAACATAAAATTCATTAAAATGTTAATTGGAACTTGCACAGTTCCATAATTGCTATTATATGATTTAGTTTAACTACACACTCTTAATGCTTCACTTGCTTGTCATAATATATAGAACCGGTTTCCAGAACATTTAGTTATCATCAGCTAGGCTAAAATTCAACTGTCAGATAATTTGTTAAGCTGTAGAAATGTGTATTCTGCTCTGGTAGAGGTGTGATAAACTTGTAGTTTATGTTTTCATCCCTGGCAGTGCCAAAGTTCATTAGATTGTCTTGTATTTGTAGATGTAGATTTTCTCAGACAGTTTTCGAACATCGGCACTGCCAGGGATGAAAACATAAACTACAAGTTTATCACACCTCCACCAGAACAGAATACACATTTCCACAGCTTAACGAATTATCCAACAGTTGAATTTTAGCCTAGCTGATGAGAAAGAAATGTTCTTGAAACAAGTTCTATATATTATGGAAAGTGAAGCATTAAGAGTGTGTAGTTCAACTAAATCATACAATGATATCAATTATATTAAAATCTTATTTATCTTTTGAAAATACCTAATATTGGTTGAAACAATGAGGTTATTTTAAAGTTTTGTGTTATTATTAATCAATTTTGTACAATATGCATTCCTTATATGGAAAGTTTTGCGATGCTATTTGCTATTCTTGAATTTATACAAGCAAATTTTCAACAGTAAGGATATTTTAAAGTTATTATATTTTTGTATTACTATTATTTTGTACTATATGTGCTTTTTATATGGAAAGTTTTGTAACCTATTTGCTATTCTTGAATTTATATAAGCAAATTTTCAAAGTGGTGCATTTTCCCTTTAAGAGCATTTTATAGCTGTACAAGTGAGGCAGGCTTCTGGCAGCTTTCAGCTGATAGCAGTAGGCCGACCAGATTGGCGCACTGCAGCAAAAGGGTTAATATGGTCACCATGCTTTTCAATGAAAGAATTCCAACACTATTCCATTCAAAGCACCACTTCATCTGTTAAATGGCTTGGAACAGTGACAGAAAAACTCTTCGAGAGAAGGAAAATCACATCCACATTCAATTTTGGCATTGACTCTGTCCAAAATGAATTATGGATGAGGTAACATTTCTTTCCATATTTGTGCAGCTTATTAGTCACAATATTTCTGGTGTACAAGCACGCATTGTTAAGGAGAATGAGTGACCCAGCCTTGAGCAACTGACACCAGTTTAATTAATGTATGATTGAGTCGAACTATACACTCTTATTGGCTCCACTTACTTCTTTAAAGTTTTCACAGACTGTTGTCCATATCCTCATCTAACTGTCCAGCAATCGATGGTTAGCTGAGGATGCCAGTCTATGAAACATGTACTAAATTTAAACAAGTGGAGCGAACAAGTGTGTGTAATTTGACTCAATTACAATGATATTAATTATATGATTAGGCTCACTATACAAGTGCAAATTAGCATTTCCAGTTGTCAACTCTTTTGCACAGTTTTTGCATGAACTCACAATAATACAAAGCTGTGACATTGCTTCACACAGGACTGTCATAATGATACCTTGGTGATCAAAAGCAAATATAATTTGCTTGATCTTTGCTTGCATTCACAAATATTGTTTGATTGTGGGGAAGGTGAAACTCTCCAATTATTGGACTGCGATTTCATCTCCTGTTCAAAGTCTCTAACCCACATTCATCAATGGCAACAATTTGATGCAAGAAAACTTGACTTTCAATGTCTAATTTTTATTTTAGCAAGTTTGCAATGTCCTTGTGTTTCTTCTTATGTTCAGCACTCAAGCAGTGAGAGACCCATTGCGCACAAATTTTTCTCTGCTGTAAATTATTTGTCAAAATATGTAGATGATAATGGGATCCCCAAGGCTTATGAAAGTTTATGTACATCACAGGACTATCTTCTTAAAGGGCATTCACCACGAGTCATTTAACAGCTGAGGATGTGGCAATTATTCCATGAAACATGTCCTAAGTGAAACCATAGAGCATTTTAAATATTTTGACTTCGAAGAGATTATTCATCACAAATTTCATACTTCATTCGTCTATTGATGTCTTTGGTCTTTCTAGTCTTGGGTCATCACCTATGCTGATACGACCTACCTGAAAATAATTTGCTCAACAAAAAACTGTGTTATGGTCCACTGTTGATTAGACACAAATCAAAGCACTGTGGATTTCTGTGCAGTTTTACCATGGAAAGTTTGGATCTTAATGTACGACCTTTGATCTTCAACAGTCACAATACCAGACATACCTGCATGCTCAATTTCTAGTTCTTATTATTTACACACTATGGATAAAATGAACACATGTTTCTTTCTCAAGTCTTAACTTGTAATTTTCACTAGTGTTGCACCATCCACAGTATCGCCAAGGTATTTTATTTATGAAATGACCCTTGTGTGTAAATGTTAGAGCAAGATGTTCCAAGCATGATCTATCGCGATCTTTGCAATATCAACATGCCCATACACTTTCACTCTTCGATACTGCATTATGGATGTTTTTCTTGATTGCTGCAGTTATTGAATATCCTGAATGTTTCTCAAAAATTAAAGAATGACCTTGTTCAATGTAGCAGCCCATTTTTTACTCTAGAAAACAATGGTTAGGAGCATTTTATAGTTGAATATAGCTCCTTTATATATATGTTTTAAAAAAAAAAAGAATTTGGAGCATTTTATAGTGGAATCTAACTCCTTTTTTTATATGTTGCTGCTCTTTAAAAAAAAACTGTTATCGCTGAGCAGCATTATATTTTATCCATTTCTTGGAACATACTGTTTCAAAATAACAATATAAATGAACAATAATCTTTTTTATTTTGTTTGATCACAGCAACCACATAAATGAAGGGAATATTTGAAATTTCCTAATGGATGATACTTGAGAAAAATCCTTGCTATTTGATTACCGGTACTAACTCTATTAAGGTCAAGAACTTTCCAAACTACCCTCAGAGATGTTGAATTGCTAAAATTAATAAAATCCTCTGAGTTCAAAAGCAAGTCAATGATTAAATAACATGCATTATTTAGGATTTTATTACAACAGTTTTAAAAACAGAATGTCACTGTTCAACAATTAGATCCAAACGATGATTCATCCCAATTTGACAGGACAGGACAATTCTAGTTAAAGCTGATATTTTAAATACCACTTATTTTGTCCTTTAATTGATCACTATCTTGGAAACTATACTTTTTTTGTATACAAATGGTATTATACAAATAATCTCTTGACACAATATTATCTGCTTGAGCAGTTTATCACCAAGTTTCAATCCCTATAATTTCAGCAGGGCTGCAAGTCTTTGATGACTTACAAGAACTACTGTGACTAAAAATTATAATACAAAGTTATAATTATCTGCAAGTTATAGAGTTAATTTATTCCATATAGTATTATGATTATAGTACTTGAAGTACTTCATGAACTATTTATGAACATTATCCTTATAAATCAACAAGAAATGTCATTAAATATGGATAATTGTCTTCATACTCAGTTTTTTGCTTTAATAAGCATACATCTGTTTTACACAGTTGGTAATAGCCTTCAATTCAAGCACACAACTTGTATTTAATAAAATGCCTTATTTTGTGTGCACTAACATGTACATCTTTTCATTACTAATATAATATATTGAATACGATAAAAATGAGAGCATAAAGTGAACATACTGAAATAAATTAAAAAGAACTATACACAACATTAATAACAGAAAATCAGCTGTTTACTAGGAAGTACAAAATCGAGCAATATACCTGATTAGATCTGGTGCATGCACAACAGCATCCACAATTGCATCTCGTATCATAGCTCGGTCCTGTTCATGAATGCTGAAAGGAAGAGGCTGACCCCGTTCTGCTTCTCTATCTGCCCAATACTGTGTTATTAAGTTCTTCAGGTAAATAACACCTTAAAAGAAAATGAATTCATATTAATGCATTTTTGCAGCATTTTAAAGCTCCAAATCTCACTAAAAACTAATACTATTTTAAGGATGGTAACTAGAAATTCCCATAGCTCATTATCTCTCAATAAATTGGCTATAGAGCAAATTTATTAATATAAGTAAAAATTTGGGGAAATGGAAAATTCTTGGGAAACTATGGATAAAGTACACCATTTATTTTGCAAAGAAATTCTCCCTCTACCAATTCTGGCTGTAAAAGAAGTTGCTCAAATATAAATGGGAACAGCTACAAGAAAAGGTTTAATTATGGAGAGAGTTTTAAAATACTAACATAGGATTCTAAACCTAAATGAAGATAATCTATTAAAGCAATGTTTGATATATGAAGAATCTTTTTTAACTAAGGGGTAGTTGAGTAGTATAAAAAATATTTTAGAGAGCAATGGATTAGGGTATATATGGAAGAAAAGAGATACAAATGTTACAGATTTTTGGAAAGAGACGAGAAAGACATTTTGAAGATATAGATACAAAAACTATTTAGTAATTTAACTGGGAAGACACCCCAGACATCACTGGGATTTTATGTTAATATGAAATGGGCATGGGAAAGGGAAATTTACATAAATAAAACAAATAAGGAGGAAAGAGAGGGTATAGCATGGGCGAGAGCAAGCGTGTGGAAGTTAAAAGGTGAAAGAGGAAGGTTTGCACAAGGGGAATGCCCATTATGTGGAGGGAAAGAAGACTTAGAACATATAATCTTTGATTATAAGGAATAGAATAACAAAGAGAACACTCATAAAAGAGTGCAGGAGTGTGGGTCAGTATTTTTTAAAAGGTAAACAGATGTGGAAATGTGAAGAAGAAGAAAATTCACACAAATAATAGTAAAGAGTTGATAACATAATGGTATAGACAGAGTTAGTTAGATATTTTGGTACCTGGGGTCGGATCAGAGCCGAGTCTCTGGAATTCCAGTACATTGTGCTGATGAACCGGGGACTTGGTTCTGATGCAAAAGAAGTGAATAATTGCTATTCTGTTTATTGGAATTTAGATTAAGGCATTAGTATATCATTAATTATTGTAAAAATTGTAATTGTGAGGGGTACATTTAAAATGGCCTGGGCCAGTTAGTTGGAGGTCCCTTGTAGTTTGTATTTCCTTAGCATTCAAATAAATAAATTAAATATAAGTAATGAAAAATGTTACAGTGCATAATCCAAACAGTAATTTTTCTGTGTGGTGATTAGTTTGTTTTCTCAGTTGCAAATGTTGCAGAATACTATATAATACTATACTATCTTCAAATGTTTTTTTTTTTTTTCACAATAAGCAGTGCCAATGTCCTACAGCTGATTGGCTATTTTAGTCCTTAATCTATAAGTACAACAAAAAAATAGCAACTCTAAAAAATACAATGCATTCCAGTCAACTATCAGCCAGCCATGCACATAAAGGTTCACCAAACAAAATTTGGCTTTATTGATTCCCTGGGCCTTGTTCCACGTAAATACAATCAATACATTACAAGTGTATGGACTTGTGACTTGTAGTTATAATAACATTCTGTTCCACAAAGATTTCTTCTATATTTGTATTTTACAACTCCATACTTACTAGAGTATAAGTAATTTTTCAATGTTTTGTTTCATAGAAGTATTAGTATTAGTCATGCTATTCTAAATTGCATAGATTTCTCCATACATGCAATAATATTGATAACTTAAAGTACTAGTGCAATTTTTAATATATTTTAATAATTTAGAGAATCAGTTCACCTAAGTATATAAAGTATTAGCAAAAATAATATGATAGAAATGGGAATATGTATAAAGAAAGAATAATTCAGTATTTGAGTGCAATGAAAATGTTAATTTAAGCGCAATTAAAGCGCAACATGACTGACAATGGCCTTTTGTTTTAAATGCATATTACAGTTCAGCATCATAATTTGTCATTATTTGTTTTCAGTGAACGCCATGAAAATAACTTTTTTGTCTCATTCTCTTGTAAAACAATTTCTTTTGTCATTGTTTTCACAACTTTTTGCTTGTAATTAACATATGATTGTTAATTAATAAAAACAAATGTAATAAATATAAATGATGAAATGGGCTAATAAAATAAACACAAGCAAGAGCAATTCTTCTCCCTTGTCTCAATGAAATGTATGCTACAACATAGCCATATATGCAAACCTTAACTTCCAAGAATAGAGCATCACCACCCTTAGAACAATTAATATATTTTCATGATATTTTATATTTATTATTATAATAAATGGCCTGGGTCTGATGGATGGAGGCCCCTTAGTAATAATAGTTTGTATTTATATTGTACTTTTTCTTGGCATTGCAATAAATTTATTCACTCATTATTATAATTTTAATAACCATTGGTTACATAATCTTATCTTTATTATTAAATAAAAACACTGACTAATCCATTAAAAAATATACAATCACCTTAAAAAGAAATATGATGCTTGAATATTGACACATACACAATAAAAGTATTAAATGATTATTTCTAAGAAATAAATATTGAACCAATATGGCAGGAAAGATAACCCATTCTGTACATTAAAAAGTATGAATTTATGATTAAGCAGTAATCATAACCTAATTCAAGCTGGCACATGGCTAATCCTCCATCTTACTTCTCTATGACATCACTTGTAACTTTTATTTTTGAGTTTATGGTTATGACATCAAATAAAATTTTAATCTCTCACAATGCTCTTCCAGAATCTTCATTTTTTCTATAATTCTTTGATGGAGGGTTATATAAGTGGGTGTGTAATCCTAGGCCTGTTCTACAAAGATTTTTGCCACACTTCTACTTTACAAACTCCGTACTTACAAATGTACAAGTAAATTTTCATTGTTTTGTTCTACACAAGTATAAGCAATAGTTGTGCTCTTGTAACTTATATGAATTTCTCTACAAGTGTAGGAATATTAGTAACTGTAATACTAGTACAAATTTTAATATACTTTTAATAATTTTTGGAGTCAGTTGATCTAAATGTGCAAAGTATTGGCAAAAGTGATAATGATGTGAGTTGGAATTGGTATAAACGAAGAATAAATAAGTATTTTAGTACATTGAAAAACTTAAGTTAAGTGCAATTATATTACGGCTTATGAGTAATATTGGCATTTTCTGTTTCAAATGCATATTTTAGTCCAATATCTTAGCTTATTTTTTTTAAGGTTATTAATTTCTTTCCATTCCTCATTCTCTTTTAAAATAATATTTTAATACTATTTTCCTAATTTCTTGCTTATAATGAAAATGTGATTACCAAACAATATAAATACATTTTTATTTATAAATGTGTGTGTATATATATATATATATAATATAAAAGAAAATTAAAAATAAAGTAACACTATTAACAATGTAACAAATTAACAGTAATTATAATAGTAAAAACACTCAGAAAGAGTCACACTTGAGATCGCTATATTTCGGACTCCACGAGTCCAAAATATAGCGATCTCAAGTGTGACTTTTTCTGAGTGTTTTTACTATTAATATTACTGTTAATTTATATATATATATTGATATAAATAATCAAAATAAATTACCAAGCACAATCATGAATCTTGATTCTTCTGCCCTCTGTAAACAACTGAATTGATCATAACGTAACCATCACCTCAAACTGGATTACTACACTTTTTTGCATTTAACGCCTGTTTATATTACTGAGGTACCACAGGCGGTGGATTATTACTTGAATATTGACAAATGCATTATAAAGTATTTGAATTATCATTACTATTTCTGAGAAAAAATTAAAGACCATTTAGCAAGAATGACAATAATCTGCTCTGAACATTAAAAAATATGAATGTACTACAAAGATGTGGAAATAATCTTTAGCAAGAATGACAATAATCTGCTCTGAACATTAAAAAATATGAATGTACTACAAAGATGTGGAAATAATCTAATTCAAGGTTGGGCGACATGTAGCAATCAGCTGTTCCTCTATCCTGCCCCGATATGTAGCTTATCTTTTTACTAATTCTGTAAGTGTTGTAATTCTTTTGTGGAACAGAAAGTTACAACTCCATACTTTACAAGGACTTGTACCAACACTTGTAATGTATTATGCAATCAGTTTAGTTTTTCTCATGGACAAGTGAGTTGCTCATTAGCAAATTAGATGACCTTTGCAGGGGAAAGTATCACTCATCACACTGTTTTAAATAAACAAGGTAGAGAGGAATATGTTTTCTGAGATAAGAAAGAAGGGTAATGATTTGCATGAATGGGCAGGGGTTTGTTATTTCTAAAAGGGTTTAGGAATAATAATCTGGAAATGTTATGTATGGGGAAACAGAAGAGATATTTCACTGTTTGATGCACTATAAAGGTATAAACAACTGGAGAGAAGCTATTTGGGATAAAAAATGGTGTGTTATGAAATATAATATTTTAGCAGTCAAAGGGTATGAGAGAAGCAAAAGTATGGGTTAAATGTATGAAGAGTTAAAGAGAAATGGATGAAGAAAGAGAGGAGAGATAGAGAGAAGGATAACAAAAAGAACTGCAGATACAGATTTAGGTTAATGGTGTATTTAATGGGCTCTTAGCCATGTCAACAACTAGGCCATCATGACATGTGCAGTCCATTAGAAGAAATGCACCAGACTCTGAATAAAGACATAAACATTATACATTTTCAAACTGTTTGATATTTGAACATAAAGTTTGCAAAAATTATTACTATTATTATTAATTTTTAGATAATGTTAATTAGAAAAGCAGACAAATCATTATAATAAGGCATAGAGAATGGCGATAAGACCTTCAGAGTTTAGTTGAAGAACCTGGCCCCATCCATTATTACAGTTAATTTTTAAGTATCCATTCTAATTATATTTTAAAATATAAAATGGACACATTACTTTAAGAAGTGCAGTATCAATAAATTATTCAATTCAATAATATTCACTCACCAGCTTGCTTTACTGGCATGTCCACATCTGGAAGCATAACCACCTGCAGCAGCGATGGTGCAAAACCAATGATTTTGTGTATCTGAAAATAAAAATTGACAAAGCAATGGTTATGGTTCACCAGTCATTCTTTATAAACTGATTAAAAAATGAACAGATATAACAGTAACAACTGGATGTATAACAAGTCAAATTAGAACAAGAGATGAAAATAAAATGCAACAAGGGAAACAAAACAATTCAGAATAGAAAAAGATATTCTTTTCTGTACAGTTTACTCATAAGCCTGCAGTTAAGAGGGATAGTGGGAGGGATAAGGCTGAACATGTGCTATTGGAATAGAATTTCAGCAGAGTACAAAACAACAACAATAATAGTAATAATAATAATAATAATAATAATAATAAAAAAAATAATAATTTGTTTACTGTCAACAGATTCTTATACACGTTTGACATTGTCAAAAATAATTCACAAGGTATAAATTATTTACAAATTACGTATAAAAATTAATACCTTTTTACATTACTATAATATTTATAGTTTGTCTAGCCTATAAGGTACTTTTTACTAACATTAAAATTTATTTCCTATATGTGCTTTAATTAGTGTTAGCAATTTATTATACAATATCAAACATTTTATTAATGGAACTTTATAAGTTGATTTAAAATGTATATGTATTCTTTGAAAGTTATCCTTACCTCTAGCATTATAATTATGCATATCACTATTTAACCTAACACTGTAAGGATACAGTTTTCCCTAAAAAATATATTTGCAAGGCTCCATGCTAACTAATCCATATATACATAGAAGACATTTCTTTTGTAAAACTAAAATTCTCTTCATTTTAGTAATGCGAGTACCTCACCATACTTCTTTTCCATATGATAAAATTGAATAAACTGAATACCAGTACCTCACCATACTTCTATTCCATATCATAAAATTGGATAAACTGTAATACCATTACCTTATACCTCACCATACTTCTGTTCCATATGATAAAATTGGATAAACTATAATACCAGTACCTCACCATACTTCAATTCCATATGATAAAATTGGATAAACCATGTCATAGTATACAGTTAATAGTACATTATCATCTAGATACAAAGGTAAATATCTCAACATGTGTAAACTAGAGTTAATTTTTTTTTACATATAGAGCTGGTACGGGAATCAAAAATAAATCGGTCATCCAAGTGTAATCCTATGAAATTGTGGCTAGTGAACATTTTTATTTTTGAATTATTTAAGTATATGCAATATGTCTCTCCACATGTAAACAGGAATTACTTTACTTTTTTTAGGGTTAACCTTTTAAGTTAATATAATTTTAGTAAACTGACAATTTTTCCACCAGGCAATCATTAATTGCTTTCCCTAAATTGTTTAATTGGAACGAATCACTGAGATGTCATCAGCATATGATATGAGTATTTATGTTATAACTAGATATATTTTTAGGCATAAAAATTACTGTTTTAGGTACTTGAAATAAGCTCAAAATTTAATGAATTAGGCCCTATTTTGATAAAACCTGGCATTTTAGGCATATATAACTAGGGCTTCACACCTACTTATTTCACTGGAATTAAAAAATTATGCATTAAAATACACAAAACATGGCATCAAAAGTATGTTTATGAAATGGAGGCAGACAACTATATTAAATAAACAGATGCACAAAGTAAATATATTGAAACATTAAAAATACACTTTTTAAGTTTTTGAAATTCAGTTCCATGCTCATTCTCTTTCATATTAGCCACACAGTACATCACCAGTAATTTTTCTGAATCCTCCACAGTTAATATTTGCCTTTTGTTAGTGAGAATCATTTTGAAAGCAGAAAAAGTTATTTCTACTCCAACAAATGTCAGAGGAGCAAATTCTAAATTATCTATAGTAAAAACATCAATACCTACTGGAACATTTACATTTTTCCCAGTATTGCTCTTGGTAATTTTTCCAACAATGAAAATTCTACATTCTTATTTAGTAAATCATTTACTTTTAATTCCCCCCCATTTAACCTAAAGCACAATATATTTTTTTTCCTAGGTATCTTTCACCATTTCTATTTTTTCATATTGGAAATGAACGAATTGATAGAGGGAATTTATTCCTGATTGTTCACTAAGCCCTGTGAAGGATGTGAGCTAAACAGGTTACATGAATCAAGTTAGAATAAAAAGTTTAAGAAATGGAGCTGCAGCAACAGTACAAAACAAACAGAACTTTAGAATCATCTATATTACCATAGCATAAAGAGTGTAAGCCTTGTTTACAAAATAAGCAATGGTTTCCTATTCACTTTCAGAAGTTCTCTAACACATACAAGGTGCAGAATGGAAGGTTCATCAGTCAAGTTTCCCTACTAGCATACTTGCTATATTTCTGTTCACAAAATCTGATGTTTCATCTACATCTACCACATCCTGGTGGTAACCATATTTGCCCTCCAAACCCAAGATCGCGAGTTCAAACCTGGCCAGGATTAATGGATTTTTTCGGGCGTGAAAATCCTAAGTATGGCTTCCTTCGGAAAGGAAGTAAAGCAGTGGGTCCCGGTAAAGCACGAAAAAGAACCTCAAGCCTGAAAGAAGAGGCCTCTGAGCAAAATTTGTCAGCGATTTCACACCCTGAATTGAATGGAATGCTGATGACCTGAGATGTTAAAGAGCGTCCGTAAACAAACCAAATAACCATCTACAGAGACTCAAATATAAGAATCACCTATACCCTCCAGAATGGATAATGAAGTGCATTGTACATTCTGTCTAAATAATTTTTTCTTAGGGTAGATTCAGAGAGGTTTGTTTGCAATATTTTTGTAAAAGCTCTCTTAAAACCATATTTTCAATTCCATGGAATGTTGACAGTTACAAATGCCCTGGTTAAATCTGCATAGAAATTGCTGCTAAGGTTGGATGAAGAAGGCTGTGTCAGTAGAGTTTGTTTGCTTTGATTTTTCTGCTTAATTTTATGTCCTGCTCCTTGCAAAGTGGGACTTCTTTTCTTGTGAAACCTAAAAAGTGTAGAAGTTAGCTGAATTAAAATCATAAATGTTGTATTGCCATATTTCTATCATAAGTGTGATTACTTGGTTGGAACAACCAAAATCTCAATGATCCATAAATACTTTTCTTTAACTATCAAAATTTAAAAGCTTAAAATGTAGTTGCCTTAAAAAGAATTTTGGTTCAGTCAAATGTTTTATACACCTACTCATAAAATATATTTAAACTATTGTTACATACTTGTTTGTAACAAATCTCGCAGAAATTTTCTATCGTATGTGAAGTGTGGCAATTATGTTAGCCATTGTTGGATCAGCATAAATTTTGCACTTTTATCTTTTGGAATATTAAACTGCACAGGAAAACATCCTACCACTTCAAGCTTCTCTAACACAAATAAGGAGAGGGAAAGTATCTAACAACATTTAAACTAACCATTATACAGCATTGTTACTGAAATTCATTTGATGAAATTACAATGTTCTCTCCATTGTTGCATTTCCTATTAGTGTTAATTCCAAAAACTGGCCTTTAATATTGTTTACAAGTATTAGTATGTGAATAAATAGCGAAATAATGAAACTTGACATTGATTTAGACATTTTGAGCCGAATATTAATTAGACTGTAACAATTATTAAAGGGTACTATCAAACTCTATGAATAGCTTTTAATTTTCATAAAACATAAATACTAATAATTATTTTTTTTCTTTCTCCTAAAGGAACAAAATAGGCATTTGCCCTAAAATCCAAAGTCTTATGACAAAGGTTTTCGCAGCCAAAGTTTGTCAGTTTGTCATGGGAAAAGTTTTTCAGCTTTTGCCACATGAAACTTAAGGATAATACACCATCCAGCATTTTGAGGGCCTTGTAATCCTGCTCCTCAGGGAGTTATGAATTGAAAATTGAAATCATTATTTTAAAAGTTGACAAAGGAATGATACAGTATTATGAATAAAACAGATTAGGTCAATAAGACAGAAGATTTATTACATGATAACACTTATTCTAAAATCAAACAAAATTCGATTAAATGGACCAGAAAATTGTTAAATTCATCATTCATTCCTCCAGAGGTTCAAGAGAAAATGATTCCTTCTTCTATAAGAATTTCTACTATTTATGGCTTACATAAAATTCATAAACCTAACATTCCTCTTCATCCTATTGTTTATAGTATTAGTTTCCTTACATTTCTGCTAGTTAATATCTCTGGCATTTTAAAGCAGTTTTTCACCCCTTCCAACATAAGGAATTCTAAACACTGGCATCATTAAATCCAAATTCACAGATCCAGGAAACTTATTAGTGAGCTTTGATATGATTTCCTTATTTACCAAGATCCCTTTAAAAGAAAGTATTTCTTTAGTCCAAGAATAGTTTGCAAACAATTCCCTTCCTCTGGACCTGGCAAACCCAGATGCACATTGTGTTAGCAATGCAGTCTTCTCTTTTCAAAGCAAAATTTACAAACAAATGGAAGGTACAGCCATGTCCTCTCCTTTGTCACTTTTTGTTGTTGATATTTTCATGACAGCTTTTGAACAAGAAGTTCTAATATTAAGTGACTTAAAATCTAAATGTTGGCTGTGGTATGTTAATATATTTTTGATATGGCCACATGGTGTAAATAAATTACACTTTCTTCATGTCAATAATCAATAATCATCACAAGAACGCACAAGTTACAATGGAAATAGAAAGTAATGATTCTTTAATTAAGATCATTGTATGATTAAGCTGAACAACACACTCTTATTGATACACACACTTGTTTATAATATGTAGAACTTGTTTCATGAATCGTTTGTTTGCATCATCAGCTAACAGTTGACTCACATTTCTAGTTAATAATTCTTTGTCATCCTTATATGCTCTAGTATCATACCAATGGATCACTTGGTCACATAGTATTCAGAAAAGCAACTCATACTGATAGATACCGCATGCCAATTCTCATCATGCTCTTGCACATAAAAGATTGGTCATCTCTGCACTTGTTAACATGATACTATATGCCAAGAAGACACACTCCAACTGGAGTTAGACACACTTCTAATGCCTTACAAGCCAATGGATATAGGAAGTATGAAATGAATAAAATTATTAGAAGAAAACAATCTTCAATGTACACAGAGAAGGTCAATGATTCTAAGAAGGCATTACTTAACCAAGTAGCTGTTCTTCCTTACATATATAACACAACCTACAGAATCGCCCACATCTGTACTTATTTCCGGACAATTAATCAAATTAATAACATGCTTCAAAAAGTGAAAAAACACCACCATTAGTTTCTCCAATAGTCTACAGCATTCCCTGCTCCTATGTTAAAGTTTCTGTTGGCCAAACAGAATTAAGGAACATATATGAGAGCAGTAAAAACATAATTTACATAATTTTCAATCAGATGTAGCATAGCATGCTATTATAAGCAAACATCTAATCATATGACCAGACTAATATAATTGCTTCAGTACATATAATTGCACATATAAGCTGAGATTAATTAGAGAAGCTTTAGAAATTTTCAAACATACCAATAACTTCCACCGAGGTAACAGTGTAAAAATGAATAACATTTGTCATTCTTAGGACTGTCTCAAGGACAAGTTTTCATCAATATGTCTGGTACCTTCCAAGGCTTGTTGATCTTACATCATGAAACTCCCTTTCCCCTTCACCACTTCCACTTTCTGACACATTTCAATTTTTCAATTCATAACTCCCTGAGGACAGCTAGGTCCTCAAAATGTTGGATGGTATATTACCATTACGTTTCACACAGTATAGGCAGAAAAACATTTACCTTGGTATTTGTTATGCCACATGGCAAGTTGTTTACATATATTAAGAACAATACTGGTATAAACACAGACCACTGTGGTACACCCACAGTTACAATCTGTTGATTTGAGATAAATTTGCCTATTTTAATATGTATTTCTTTTGCACATGTCCTATTACTACGTTAAGACTTGATCACATTGTTTTTCCCCTTTTATCATAAATTTTCCTGTATTTAAGGCAATTTGGGAATATGCATTCGTTTATGGAATAATTAATTTGGCCATTTTAGACAGTTGCAAGATCTTTGGATTTTTTAGTATACCTTCCCAGCTACAAGAAGACTGACTATTAAAACTAATTATTATTATAATAATCTCTTCGACACTAGTATCACTCACACACATGGAGTTAATTAATGAAGTTTGAGTACTAATGTGATCACTTGATATGCAATTAATAATGCTTGCAAAAAAATCATTAACTTTATTAGTATCATTGATAAATTCACCTTTATGTAAAGAGCCCGGAAGTTAAGCAAAATGCCTTTCGTTATCTGGGTGGATACATTTAAGAGTCAGACAGAAATGAATATGTTTCCAAACATTTGGGATTGGCAGGGCCAATTTCTTCTTCTCCCCCCCCATTTTAAGGTTTAAAACCTTTTCAGCCTATTTTGGATCATTATGGATTTTTTGGCAATTATTTAGCATTTAAAATGCATATAAAGAATTTCAATATATCGAAGTGAAATAAGTTGTAAAAATTAAATGCATGTTCACCTCAAAAAAAAAAAAAAATATCTGTTAAGAATCTTGTTATACATTTCTTTCAAGAAGTCAAAAACTTTCTCCTCAACCCATTCACTTAAGCTCTTTAAATACCATAACCTTCATAAGTGAAAGGAATGCAAGGTTACCACAGGCATATGAATACCAGGAAATAGAAATGATGATTGAAGTACTGTAGTTTTGAATAGTCCTGGTAAATGACTTTGTATCAGTCTATGCAAGACAATTCTGGAAATTTGTGATAGGGGTTCTATGCAAGACAATTCTGGAAATTTATGGTAGAGGTAGCTTCTCAAATGCATAAGAGTACCAAATTGCAAGCAGAAAGATGAGAGCATTAAAGGGGTGCAATAAACCATTCCTATGTGTTCAGTACAAAAGTAAGAGAGATACTAACCTGATTCCTCTGTAATCAAATAAAAAAAAAAAAAAAAAAAAAAAAAAAAAAAAAAAAAAAAAACTTGACTAGAAACCACTGCACATCTTTTGCTTATTTGCAAGGACTATTCAAAACTACTTTACTTTGTCTTGATGAACATCCATGATATCCTGAAAGGTTAATAATATACTGTTGTAACTGGTATGAGTCCTTCCTAAATAGCTTGTTTTAAATATACTCCAATGACTTTATGGAACTAGAATATTTTTTTTTCATAATGCTCTCTCTGACAAGCAGTTGACTATGACAGTTGATACCTTGAAAAAATATTTGTTGTTGCTTGTAACCAAAAAAAGTAAGCTTTAAGTACTCTAATTATGTAATAAAGAAATTAAGTATCTTAAACACGCATTTTCATTAATAATGAGTGATATTTCTACGTTTTCACTTTAATACATGTCTATTTTCAGTATTTTAAGTGTTTTTTTAACCTAAATGGCTGAACTTCCTAGTTCTGATAACAACAACAAAAATGTATACAACTGCATAATATAGCAGTGATTCTAAAGACTAGGGAGTTTACACTCTGTTCATAATCCAGAAATTGTGACGTGGTATACTGTCATAATTTCTGTTGCACATTATTAATTTATCAGTGCCTGTGTCCGGAAATCATTTACGCACGTTTTATGGAGGAACCATTAGCTGTGAAGTGTATCATACGACATAGACTGTAATTGGCCCATCTTCAAACCAATGCCATTTTGATGTCTATTGTTTATAAGGATCCTAATCCACAAAAGCATACTCTAATACAACATAATTATACTTATGAACTCATAGTTATTAGTAATGTTCTGTTCAACAAAGGTTTCTTCTACAATTGTAGTGTACTACTCCATACTTACATATGTACAAATGATTTTTTTTTTATTCCACATAAATATTATTATTAGTCTAGTTGTAACCTGTATAGATTTATCTACAGTGTAGATATATCACTAACTTCAGATTCCTGTATATTTTTCAATATTTTTTGTAATAATTTAAGGAATCAGTTTAACTAAACATATGCAGTATTAGCAAAAGTGATATTGATGAGTGTAGAAGTGAATATAAATAAAGGGTAAATTCATTATTTGAATACATACAAAATTTTAGGTTAAGTGCAATTAAAGTATGATATATGACAAACATCTTTTTGTTTTTAATGCATATGTCAGTCTAGCATATTTGTTTGTTTTTAAGGTTTTCAATAAATGCCACAAAAATAGTTTCTTTCCCTGTCTCATTATCTTTTAAAATATTCTCTTTTGAGATTCATTTTCACAATTTTTTGCTTGTAACTAAATATGATTGTCAAACAATATAAACAAAGGTATATAAATGGTCAAACAAGACTAATAAAATAAATGAATGAGCACAACACAGAAGTTAAATTATTTTGCTATCTCTCAGCTGAAACTGATGCTATGACTTAGTCATATGCATGAAAATATATGACCATCTCAAAGTATAATATTAATCTTGAATATGACATATACATATTTGGTATTTGAATGCTAATTATTTATGAGAAAAAAATATTATATCCATAGAGCAGGAATGATGATAATCCATTCTATACATAAAGGAATGCAAATTTATGACCAAGAAGTGGACATAACCTAATTCAAGGTGGCAAAAAGTTATCTCCATCTTGTTCCTATATGATATGTCAGTTTTAACATTTTGGAAGTGTTATATATTCCTGTGGAACAGAAAATTATAACTCCATGATTTATATACTCTACACTTGTAATATACTAAGAACATACTTTAGTGGAATAGGGCAAAGATCTCCTTTTGTCACCTTTCAGTAATAAGTTTTTCTGAATTGTCATCAATGGCAGCAAATACCTTATTCTTGTATCCTTTGTTCAGTAAACAGTAAAGTCTCTCTGGCTAGCTCATATGTAAATCTTGGTTTTCAATCTTTCTATTGCTGAAATGTCACTCATTGATAATTTCAGCCTGATAATTTGATTTCTGAATGTTAATATCAGCAGTATTTTGTATAAAAAAGATATTGTTTCAACTGATAATTGCAGTATTTTATGTCAATACATTTATATTATTGCTGCTATCTGTGTTTCTTCTACAAGGACATGATCATCTGTAGGATAGCACCCAGATGTTACCAGTAAAAGCATAAAAATCAGATATTTACATTTTCTCCTATTAACACGTTTCTGCAACCAGAATGATATATTTAACTGCCAATGAAACATTTTTATGAATAATATCAAATCAGCCTTGATCTGATCTGAGAATACATAAAAGAAGACACAGCAAAACCAAGAGAGTTCTTCCACAATAAGACAGTAACAGCTCATGACCAACTTATACCCATATCTATGCATAATTTGCTTGGCATGCTTCATTGGAAAAGTTTACTTAACCCTGGTTATCACATAAGAGATGCTCCTGTAACCACCATAACAAACTGAACAAGAAGAATGCATCATCCAGAATAACAAACTATAAATATTTCCAGGTTTCTAAGTTAGAATTGCATCAATCCAGAATAGCAAACTATACATATTTCCCAGTTACAGAGTAGGCATTAACTGAGTATAACAACAATGATAATATTATCAATATTCTTCCTCTAAGTATTAAATGGAGTTAATGGTGAATTAATATTTAAATAACTTCTTAATTATGCATCTCCAAAGATTTCAGTCACTAAATCTGCTGATTTAGCACATTTAAACTATTGGGCACAAAAGCCTGTTAAGTTGATGCAGGTGATTTCTGACACATACACACACCTGATTAGTAATGGAATACAGAAGTCCTTGAAATATATCGGTTCTATCATAAAATCTATCACTGAATTTTGTACAGTGCATAATGCAAGCAATTCAAATAATTAAGTTACTAATATTCACGTATGTATCCATTCTTTGATTATAACATGACAGACCAGCATCACATTCTAACCAAATAAGTTACATTATTTACTTTAATTGCATAAAATGATCACTGATATTTTATTTAATGCACCACTATGAAAATAAGTGTGGCAACACATAGCTTATATTAACTATTTTATCACATGAATAATATATTCTGTATAAACATTACATTAAAAAAAAAAAAACAGTTCACATGCAAATAGTAGCAAGCATATACATCTTCATTTTCTACTGCAGAAAACCGGAGGCATGTTTTGACAAACTATTTCTATTTGTCACTTTATTCTTTAACTCTAATTTTATGGAGCTATTCTAAACTGCATCTAGAGGTTTAATTATGCCATACCTATATTCCTCACAGTTTAGAGAATTGTTACATCAAACAAGTCTTAACACAAGATTATACAAATTCCTTACTTACAAATGAGCTTAAAACAGTATTTGCAAACAGAAACAATCAATACTTCTGGTGATTTGACGGACTGCTGCTGTAGCAATTCTACCTCAGTATTGGCTTAGTTCTAAAAAACGAAGCCTATAAAACAACACTACCCTTCTATGCAGTAACTCATTGCAAAAATACTTTTTTAGAAGCTGGATGTTTACCATCTGCATACATCCAAAGAGGCATTCTTGACTATTTCTGTAAAAATCTGGATTTAATCACTTCCAAAACCAATCAAAGGCATTAACTTAAAATAAAGGATAAGGCACAATGGTGCACGTAGCGTGCACTCATAACCATGTTAAGGCATTGTGGTTTGTTTAGGTAATTATCATGTGCACATTAAGCTGCTTAACTTTAGAGTTTAGCAAACTCATTAAGCGCACTTTCAAACGTTTTAAGAAACTAAGAGTTACTTTTTTGGTTCTTAACCATGATATGGTTTCTCATTACGAAGGTCATTATCAGCCACATGTCTTTCCGTACCTGGCTCAATTGTTCTTCAGCCTGCTGCCGTTGATTTGGATCTATCGTTGCTCTCAAAACATCTGTCAGTTTTCGGGTATCCATTCTGCACGTATTTTGGGAAGCGAAACTAAATATTTAGAAGAAAGCCAAATAATCTTGAAAAATTTACCCGGCACATTCACCTTATTCTACAACAGTCACGTGATTCAACATAACATGGCGGGCTTTTAATGTGGCAAACTTTCAGCATACAGCTAAAGACGCATGAAGTTTAACGAAACTGGCTAATCCCTACATTTTTCAAGCACGTTATGGTCGAGCGTAAATCACAATTCTGTTAATTAAACAAACAATACTTTGTACTTTTCTTAGCTCTAACGAGCTCTTACAACCAAATATATATATTATCGACTAGGTAAGCCATGGTGTACACCAAATACAAGTTTTTATATCCCTCGTAGATACAGCGAAATTTGCAGTTAACTTGATACTGGTTTAAAACGCCCCCTTAATAAATGTATTCCAATTTATTTCGGATTTGTGACATTCTAAAAATCAATGAAAAAATTGTCAAATTTACTTAGTGAACGATACCCGTTCAAAAATCCCAAAGAAGTATAAAAGAAATAAATGTAAAGACAGAAGTCCAGCTGCTTTGAGTAAATAATTTGAGCACTAAAATCTGCGATGTAATTATCGTTGGCCTTTGATTTTTACAATGTTGGTTTTCTCCGGATGAGTATGGCCAACGATAACACAGTACGGCATCTGGTACCACCAAAAGTGGGTACCGATATTACATCATTACAGAAATTTGGAATTGTTTTGTTCACATTATGGAGTATCGGTCCAGATAAAACAGTGATAGTTTGACATGTTTATTTCACTCCCCCCTTTCTTTCCACTAGCAATTATTAATTTTATCAGGCGTTGCCTTGATGAAGAACAAGATAAGTATTAATGTCCAATTCACCCTACAATTTTACGACGTAATGTGCTCCCTTTGTAAAAAATATATATAAATATACATATATATAAAATAAATTTGAAAAAATATATAAAATAAATTTGGTTAGATGAAAGATATTTATGGACCAGGCATTTCCCCTTCTAGTTTGCAATTTCATTTGGTAACGCTAGCCTACTAAATAGTAATATTTAAACGGTATATACATTCTCATCAAAATAATTTTGAAAGAATTGTAGAACATTCATTTGAGAACTTACAATTTCATTTGGTACTACGAGAAAATGGGAATTTCCCCTTAAAGACGTTTGCCAACATGAATCGGGAAGTCAGTGGGAACAACATGGTAATTTTATTTATGAGAGACAATTTAATTTTGGCAACACTGCAGCTAAAATTAAGTTGTGAGGTTATGAATTTGAACATAAGTAATGTTTTTCAAAATTACAACAAAATAGCATTAACAAACCAATTTGCATCATTTTGAAGAGTATATATACTGTTTGTGCCATTAATGGCATTGGCTGAAGTGTAATCACCAACATAACCTCTGAAAATGATTGCTCGTAGACTGTTAATAATATCGAGGCCGTCGTTCTCTAAAAGAGTGTTAAATGTCAAAGGAATTTCTCAGTTGAGTTTATGTACAGATCATTTTAACTATACCATAAAAACAATTTTAGTATTAGCCGGCTAGGCCGCTATGCTAGAGGAGGGTAAGCAGGATCTAAAATCTGCTACTCGTAAGGTCGGCTACTAAAATGCACACCTAGGCATTGTTAAGTTTGAAAATAGTGATGCGAAAACTTTGCTCTGTTGACTCCATATTGAGCAAAGCTCCAGGACTTAGAACGTGTCATAAGACAAATTGTTATAATTACAATTATTCATTTGCCAGAACTAGTGATACAATAGTTAGGGCAATAGTCAAGATAAAAAATACATTAATAAATATTAAAAACTAATAATATTATTACAGCAAAAAAAAAAAAATCATCAAGCTTATAAAAAAGATTGTTAATAAGCCAGCTTTTTATAACAGCCTTAAATGTACTTAAACTAACATAGAGGTCATCACAAGGAAATTTGTTAAACATATCTGTGTCCTTACATTTTAGTTTTGTTCAATCTCACATTGGGCATTAATATGAGAGAATTGTTCTTAGTAGCATAAGCATGATTATCATATTGCCACTTAATGTTAAAAAATTCATCATTCAGAGATCTTCAGATCCACAATTACAGATAGGATATTATAGCAGTGCACTTCTACAAACCAAACATATTAAATTCCTTGGTTTAATAATTGATAACCATCTAAATTGAAAATATCACATCAAACTTACCATACCTAAACTTAGCAGTGCATGCTATGCAATACATGCATTAGAAACGTTGGAGTCAATTAAGACTTTAAAACTAGTTTTTTATGCTTATTTCAGCTCAATAATGAAATATGGCCTTACATTTTGGGGAAATTTAGTCTAAATTGAGCATATTTTCCTGTTACAGAAAAAAGCCATACAAATAATCACAACTACACATAGCAGACATTCATGCAAAAACCTCTTTAAATATTAGAAATTTTAACTCTTCTATGTGAGTATATATTATCCCTCATGAACTTTTATATAAGGAAAAAAAATAAAAAAGGAGCCCTATGGGACAGCAATATTTACATTAGCAATGATAAGAGTGTTCTTCATTTACAACAGTTTTTTGTTTGCAATCTATAATATAGGATTATATTAATTTTAATTCATTGACTTTAATATCATAATAAAAAGTTAAAACAAATGGGATGCACAATTGAAAGCCTTGAAACAATCACAGAACACAGCTATAGTAAGTACTACACAATTTTCGAATCCCATAGCTACTGACTATATCAGACATTCAGTTGCATTTAAAGTAAAGATACTTTGATCTAAAATCAAATTGTGAGAGAATAATTTATTTGATTTGAAATGATTAGTCAACTGTCTACTCATAATCATCTGCAATATTTTTGTAAAGATAGGAACAATCCCCTATAGGTCTATAACTGTCAAGAATGTTAGGATCACCTTTTTAACACAGAAATAATTTGAGATATTTTAAGAGAATAAGGAAAGATACCAGTGATCAAACATTGATTGAAATATAATGTTAAATGATCTAGATATAAGGCATTACAGTCTTGATTAATTCACTGTTGAGTCCATAAATATCATAACATTTTTACTTTTTAAGTGCTGTACAATATTGTAAACATATTGTGTAACAAATTTCCAATAGAAACTATTATTATTAGTTGATTTAGCATTAAAACATAAGTTCATTAACATTCCATGAGAACTATTAGTCTGATTAGAGATATGATTAGCAGAATTTCTAACATGATTATTAAAAATGTTGGCTTTAAAGTCATAAATTTTCCCAGCAATATTTCTCATAACATCGATAACCTTCCAAGCAGCATTACACTTAATAGACAAATTATTGAATGAACCAGATTGTTAGTGACTATAGAATAAGGGCATGTACCAAAGTTGTTTTGCATTGATATTAAGGCAATCTTTCATTATCATAAAATGAATGAGTGATTAGAAATTTATTTATTTGGTTTTTAAACAATGTGGTTCTGTTGGTTATCTAGTAATTTTAAATAAGCGGAAGACTGTTACCTATATATCTGCTCTGCAGAATGTTATACTCCTTCTGGAACAGCTTGAATGAGCTTGCTGGTTTATATAAATTAGTTGGGTGTCTATCATGATCATGCACTTATGTAATTAAAGACCTATGAACATAGAACTATATAAATAAATTAATATCACCCGAAAAATGTATTGCTTTAGATACATTGCTAAGACTATATGTTAAGTTATCAATGAAAATCAGTAAGAGCAAGAGCCCAATATCGATGCCTGTGTAACTCATATTTTGACACTTGATATTGATTAATGGCAATTTATCAGTCTTTTGGGTTCTGTTTGTTATATAGGAGGCAATCAATGTAGTGAAAGTTTGTCTAGCTCATAAAAGTCTGCTTTTTATATGGTATTCCATGATTAGTACTGTAAAATGCTTTGTATAAATGAAAGAACATTTCTATTATTCAGAGCATTTAATACTTCATAGGTGAATTTAGATATAGAGCTGTCAACTGATATCTCTTGTCTGAAGCCAAACCAATACGATGTTAATTTGTTATTTGCTTTGAGATAATTTATGATGCAGTTATATATTGCTTTTTCGAAAATCTTTGAGATTAAAAGTGAAGTAGGTCTATAATTTGAAATTATGTCTTTATCGCCCTTTTTATAAAGTGATACTTTATACATTTTCCACTATGTTCTTAGCTCGAGAAATAATTCAGGCTCTAACGTAACAAAACCTAGTAGTGTAAAAATATAAATACAAGGTTGACATTTATAACCTAGGATAGCTTGGATGTATTTGGGCATGCTAGCAATAGGATTTTAAAATTTCCCATTGTTACAGTTTTTATTGTTCCTGCTTACTTGGTCTGATACACAACCAGATATAGCAATAAGTGCTTTCATATATTACTGTTATAATTTCTCCAGCATATGTGTGATTAAGCAGAATAATATATTCTGAAAAAATTATTCAATGGTAAAACTTTTAAAATAGTATTTATATTTGTATAGAGTTGTAAAAAGTAATTGTTTATATTTATTTTAAATCACTCAAAATTATACTAGTGAAATATAGAGCACTTCTTTTATTTTTATATGTGACGTGTGTGTGTGTGTGTGTGTGTGTGTGTGTGCGTGTGCGTGTGTAAAACTAAAATAATAATAACTAGAAAAGCAGAAAAGGATAAAACACTAAGAAAAATTCACAGACTAGTAATCACTATATTTCAAACTACTTGAGTTCTTCTATAGCATTCTATATTTTGGAGAGAAAAGTTTCTTTTACCCAAATTGGATAAGCTACTGATTGAGATTAGCAGAGAGATATAGGAAAATTTTAAATGTAAGATCAGAGAAAAATATAAAGAAGGTAGGAAGCTATTTGGAAAAAAGAAAAATTAGTAAGAAATGTGGACAGATTTCATAAGAGTGATAATTAATGAAACTTGAAATTTACAAAAATTATATGCAATGATGAATACTTTAATATTTTTAAAATCATTTATTTAAATATAACTCCATTACATATTAACCAACGAAATCACAGATAAATGCCCGATTAGATTTAGGAAGAAAGTTAAGAAGTTTTTAATTAATCAGTGTTTTTATAGTATACAAGCATTCAAGGCATACTTTAATAAAAATACCTATACAGATAAATTATAAGTACTAATAGTTTGAAATTGTTATATTTTGTAATTGACGAAGCCATGAAATTGTAACAAATTTCCAAAGGGGAATAAGTATATATATGATATACAACTACAGTGTTAAATTTAGTTTCTTATTTATATTGATATTGTATCCATAGGTTGATTATTATTATTATTATTATTATTATTATTATTATTATTATTACTGCCTTCATGGTCTAATAGTAGTATTTGCAACTGTTAATCAATTTTCAGTCAGGTCAAGCTCTCTGGATATGGTTTTTTTCAGAGTTTTTTTCTCACCCTAAGAAGGCGAATGCCAGGTAGCTTTAAGGTGCCAAGGGCTCCGAGATCATTTGTGTCATCAATTAATCTCATTCATCCCCACACACTATTTGTAGGTACCCATAGGTTTAAGGACACATCTGGTGCACCATAACCACATCACCCTCCATTACTGCCATGGGTGGCCAAGGTCGTTAAGGTGCAGATTTGTGAGCAGGAAGTCTGTGGTTCGAATCCCACCAGCTCAGTTCCTGGCTGAGATTTTTCACCCGTTTTTCCTCAGTCCTCATAAATGGCAAATGCTGGGGAGGTACCCTAAACTTAGGCCTGAAACATTTCCTTCCTTAAAAAACCCTTTCCCAATATAACATTTCATTTTATGTATCAATCAATGTCCCCTTCCTGTGGTAACTCAGTAGTAAAAACAAGCTTTAAACACTATTAAAAAAAAAAAATCATCTCCATTGAGATAACATAGCAGCGCCCTATTATACTGTGTTTAAATGGGATCTTATGTCACTTCAGATGCCACAGTTATGTTTGCCTAGCCATTAATCTATTTCTTTTACTTGATAATGAAACAGGAATAATTTTTCCATGTGTTTTCTTTTGTTTCAAAGAGGTTGAACTTGTGCTTGTATTATTATCCAGTGCCCTTCAAAATTGGACATATAAATTGGCAATCTGAATTACTGATATGGCCTTATTACTGCACACAGATATTAAATAAACCAACTAGAATGCGACGTAATTTATGTTATCAATAATATAAGTTGCTTAGTTATGAATATGTCTAAATTGAGATAACTGCTAATACATTTTTTAATTGCTATTCATTATTTTGTGCAAATTAGTAAATAAAAGTAACATACTGTGTTGTTGAAATTGTGGCCAATTGGACAGATATTCACTCTTGTATTGAAATATATCATAACGATACTCCTCCCCAACCAAAACAGTAACTTTCAAGAATAAATTTATAATATTCTTTTATAACATTTATGATGAAGGTAACAAAACAAAAAAAACAGTATCCGATGTCAAAAAAAGACATATCCTAATTGCTTATTTTTATCTCAAGGGTTAAACTCTGTAATAATTTAAAAAAGGAATTAAAATTGAATACACAGCATTTCTTATTATCTGGAACATGAAAATAGGAGATTCTAATTGCAATGTAATGAATGTATTAATAATTTTTTTTTACAATATCCAATTAGTGATTATCATCACAACCCAATAACCTCAAAAGTGTAGAATGATGTGGATCAGGATTCTATAGGGTGGAAGTATTTTGTTGTAGTAGTAGTTTAGAAACATTTGAAAACTTTAGTGGCAATATTAATTGAAAAAAAATAACAATTAACATTTAACATTTAATTTTGTGTCAGATGTTGTAGTAGTAGTTTAGAAACATTTGAAAACTTTAGTGGCAATATTAATTGAAAAAAAATAACAATTAACATTTAACATTTAATTTTGTGTCAGAACCAATCTAGTGAAGCAACTAATATGTTCTTAATCTAGTGAGTTGATTTGATAATCTTATGCTCCACTTACTGTTGAATTATGCAAAACCAGTTTTGCAGGCTTTTGTCTGCATGTTGTTGGTTGGCTAGACTTGGTGTAGCTCTTGTGGACATTTTAATTAATTTTAATTAATCCAGAAGTTCATAATATGTCCATGAGAGCTACACCAAGTCCAGTCAACCAACAATGAATCAGACAGTCGACTCGCAACTGAGGATGCAGGCAAAAGCCTGTGAAACTAGTTTTGCACAATTCAACAGTAAGTGGAGCATAAGATTATCAAATTGACTCACTAGATAATTAAGAACAATTAACATTATTTTTTAATGATACTGATAGCTAAAACTGTTGTTCTTTCCAGTTTACATAACAGAATTCTGAAATGCTTTTCTACTGTGTTAACAGGTGTGCATGGAAAAGTGTAATTGGCCTTGAAGTACATGCACAAATTACTTCTGAATCAAAACTATTTTCTGCAGCTGGAACTAAATTTCAAATGCCTGTGAATACAAATGTAGCCATGTTTGATGCTGCTATTCCTGGCACTCTACCGGTGAGTTCTATAAAATTTACACATCTATAATTTTAATTTCTAAAATTATAAATTATATTATATATTTTTCTGTAAAATAAGCTCCATTAATCAGTGCTTTCAAATCTCAGTAAAGAAAATCTGATTTTTTGATATAAGCTATTAATTGGTTATGAATCTTCAGTGAAATTCATTCTCTTTTCCTAATGTTTTTTTTATGTGTGCTCAGATTAAATTTACAGTACTAAATTCTTTCCACAGTTAAATTCCATATTCTGGTTAGGAGTTATTAAATAGATTTTGCTTCCTTCAGGTACTTAACAAAAGATGTGTTGAAGCAGCTGTAATGACAGCATTAGCACTGTCATGTCAGGTGAATCCAGTCTCCTATTTTGATAGGAAACATTATTTTTATGCAGATCTTCCAGTAAGTTTCATACATTCTTTCGAATGAATTTATTATTGTTACTTATTAAAATTATAGAAATGTTTACAGTCAAAGATCTGATTTAAGATAACTACGCATAAAGATTTTTCTTCTGTTCAGTTGTGATAATAGCAATCCATTTTACACAGGCTGGCTATCAAATAACACAACAAAGAGTCCCGCTGGCAACCTCTGGTGAGTTAAAATTTCATGCTACAATAACTGAAGGCAAAAAAAGGAAGCTTGTAGTTAAGAAAACTTGCATCAAGCAGATTCAGCTGGAGCAAGATAGTGGAAAATCACTCCATGATGAACAGGCATATAGGTCAGTTACTTTTAAGTCAGAAAATTTAACAGTGTTCTTAATTTCCTGGCAATTCATTGGTAAATATTGTTTAAATACAAAATTGCTCCTTGGTTGTCTATGTAATGATATTTTTTTCTGATTTTAATTAATAATTTGTTAATGTAGGAGTTTAGTAGATTTGAACCGAGCTGGCATTCCACTCATGGAACTCGTTTTTGAGCCAGACCTTGAAGATGGTGAAGATGCAGCAGCTGTGGTGAAGGAACTTATGCTAATTTTACAGAGGCTGGGCACATGCTCCTGTAAAATGGAAGGTTAGCTAAGATTTGCAGATATAGATTCTGTTTATTATAAAGACAATGGAAGATGCAGGATATTATTTAAGCTGCAAATCATTTGGAGAGGCTTTTACCATGTGTTGAAGAGAGAGAGAGAGGGAGATGCAAAGGCAGTTAAGAAAAGATATGGATATTACAGTAGACTTATATAAAATACAGTAAAATCCCTAATATTCTGCACTCAAAACAATGGAAATACCAAAACAACAGTACTTTTCAGTAAAAAAAGGACAGAAAGAAAGAAAAAATTGCACATTTAGACATATGATCATGTTGGTGAAATTTTCTTGTCTTCTAACAGCATTGTAGATGCAGCTTATGGACTCAATGTGGCTGCACAGTAGCATGGTAATGGCAATATGACTTGATTCACATTATTACAATAATGGGAGTGAAAATGTGGCAGTCGCACACCACTTTCCTCACTTCCTTGTTCATAGAAAATTGAAAACCTCATAAAGTATCTTTAAGCATTCCTAAAGGATAATAGCCAGAAGGATGCAAGACCTGAGCTGTAGGCAGGTTGTTCTAGCACCTCAAAATTCAAATAGTTAGATTTTAATGGTCTGGCTGGCCGTGTGCAGCATTGCATTGTTATAATAATAATAATAATAATAATAATAATAATAATAATAATAATAATAATGAATTATTTATTTATTTACTGTCACTACAAGTGTCTGACCTTGTCAAAAATGATTCACAGGGTACAAATGGTTTACAAATAATACATAAAAATAATCCCTTATTACTTAATATTTATAGTTTGTCTAATCTATACATTAGGTACTTTTTTAAACTCTAATTTAAATTTATATCCTATATGCTTCATATTAGTGCTGGTAATTTATTATTCAGTATCAAACCTTTTATTAATGGATCGTTATAGCTTGATCCAAAATTTACATGTATTCTATGGAAGTTATCCTTAGCTCTGGTATTATAATTATGCAGGTCACTATTATTAGGTTATCAATTTCCTCAAGGCCATTAAAATTACCCTATACATGTACAATCCAACCACTGTAAGGATAACCTTTTTCCTAAAACCATTTTTGCATGGCTTCATGCTAGCTAATCCATATATACATAGGCATTCCTTTTGTAAAATTCAAATTCTATTCATATTGGTAATACCAGTACTTTCCCATACTTAATACTAGATGATAAAAATGGATAAACAATGTGCAACAACACGACTTTCTTTGATAATAGGTCTTGGCATTTTATGTAAATGTTGACTTCAGATTGTTGGCCAGCAAATCACTGTATCTTGCACTGTTGATCATACACCGTTTTACCAGATAATCTTCTAGTAGAGTATAACCTAAACTTAGGTATTCATTTTTTTTACACTCCATTCACTTACACAAAAGTAAGATACGTTTTGGGAAAATCTTCTATGGGAGAGATTCTCCTGAAACGCATCTTACTTTTGTGTAAGTGAATGCAGTTTAGTATAAAAAATTAATACCTAAGTTTAGGTTATATTACCACTCCATTGTCAACAGCTTCGTAAGTACAATATTTCTAGTAGAGTACCTTGCATACTTCTGATGTGACGTAATTCCATTTACATGTGCACCCTCAATGAAGTGTGGACCAATGCTGCCATGGGAAGACACAGCAGTCTACATTATCACTTTTGAATGAAATGGTCTCTGTGCATATTCATCTGGTTTTTCCCAACCAAGAAAATGAGCATTTTGCATATTGACTGACCTCTCAGTAGCACATCACATTCACCAGATCACTGCCAGTTTTTGAGATACTGAGGATCTTAATACATATTGAATCTACCTGAAGTATTAAGATTGACAGCACTTAATACACTAAACAACTATTATCCAACTGATACATGGTGTAGAGTGTATATGGAAAAGCAGGTTTTGGAATTACTGTAAAGAATTCTTTCAATATACACCTTTGGGACAATATGCTGACAATTTTGATGGAAAATAATGACCACTAGAGCAGCTTTAGAAAATCTACTCTATTGACCTAACATAAATAAAAATAACATGTTATCTTAAGTGACTGTAAAGTAGCATTACAACACTACAAAATATAATGAATTACAGCTAAATACCAACATATGCTATAAATGAAATAAGAAAACTATATAATACAGAACTAGTTTTACAATGGATTCCAAGTCATGTTGAATTAAAAGGGAACAAGATTGCTGATACTTGAGCAAAAAAGAGGAACCACCATAAAATGAAAAACATTTTTGAACTAGAACTTCCTTCTAAATTGAAACTCATAAAAAAATTAATAACTGAACAAGAACAATAAAATATCCAACAAAAACTTAAAGGAGAACCATATGAAGATCTAAAAACTTTCAAACGTCTTTTATTGAAACCAAGAAAAATTAGAGTAGCCCAATTCCACTTTTGTTGAACATGATTGCCTGTCAGAACATCTTTTCTTCATGATCAAATTAATCAAGGACAGCTAATGCCCATTATGTAAGGACATGAATACTATTCTAAACAAAGAACATTTACTGAAATGCTGACAACTTGATAGCAATAGATAAATGAAAAATAATTTGAAAGCTCTTTATTGGGAAGCTAGGAAAAAATTATAAATGTCAACATCCCCAGTGGCCAGTAGTAACCAACCTGCATAACACCTGCACAATATTGGACTCAAGCTATGAAGTCTAATGCCTTCAGTTCATGGAATACCATGTATAACATTTTTTATAAGAATTATTTTGCAAATGATCTTCTGTTATTATTTTTGGAGGGTTTGCCATATTTGATCCTACACATTCCTGACTTTAATTAAAGATGGTCCAAAGCATTTCTGGTACATCATTAAATTTTCCTGTTACCTACCGAAAGATTTTAAGGTAGTAATCAATCTTCTAATACAGAGAAAATCCTATTGTGATTTTGAATTTTATAACTGATGGGATAAAATGCATCAGGTTATTAGTTAGATAGACATATACTTGATCCTGTAAATCATTGGTTACACAAATATGTACTAAGATAGGACACATCAATGGTAAAAATGAACTGAAATTATTTACAGATATACATATAATAGTAATAATAAAAGTAGAATCTAAGTGTTTTATCCTTTTCTACTTTTATTATTACTGTTAATTTGTTACATTGTTAATAGCGTTACTTTATTTTTATTTATTATATATATATATATATAAAAATATATATAAATATATATATATAAATATATATATATATACACACATACACATACGCACACACCCTAATTCCTGTTAGCTAATTTTGATCTTCCAAATAGCAGTAACCTCATTACTAAATTAGTAAAATCTACAGAGCGACATTTTAATACCTTATGGGGAAGTTCACTGTGGAACCATTGCTGAAGATGAAGGCAGCAGCCTTTGAAACATGTCCAAATAAGTGAAACAAAATTAGTGAAATTTGAGTGATTACTTCATGAAAAATTGCAAAATGCACTGTGAAAATTCTGCTATTTAAAACTGAAATTTCATGAAAATTGTACATATGTCATAAGCTTGCAGAAAGTACCTGGTCTTCTGCATGAGGAAAGTGAGCTTTGGATTTTATAATTTGTTTAAACTCTGAAAAAATTAAAATAAAATTTTAAAAAAAAACATGAAAAAATTTTAAAAAAACATGAAACATAAAACAGTAATACTTTTAAATTCAACAGCCATACATAATAGAAGCTAATGGCAACTATAAAAACAATACAACACAAGTGTAGTTTTAAATAGCAGATTTTATAATTATAATTATAGATTTTATAATTTGTTTAAACTCTGAAAAAATTAAAAAAAAAAAAACATGAAAAAATTAAAAAAAAACCATGAAACATAAAACAGTAATACTTTTAAATTTAACAGTCATATATAATAGAAGCTACTGGCAACTATGAAAACAATACAACACAAGTGTAGTTTTAAATAGCAGGAATTTTCACAGTGAAATATAGTCTAATAATGCAGCTTTTTATGAGGAAATCACTCATATTTCACTAACTTTGTTTTTCTTACTTGGACATGTTTCAAAGGCACTGTACTATGGAACCATGACAACAGCCTTTAAAACTTTTCCTTGTAAGTGGAACAAAATTAGTGAAATTTGAGTGATTTCCTCATAAAAATGCATAATAATACAACATAATTTACAATTGAAATAATAATAACTGAACCATGCACAAATGTACAGGTTTAAGATTAAAATTCACAATCTTGTTGCGCTGATTTTAGAGTATTCAATTATTGATGGTGTTCTTTTGTTATATATTTTAATGTGATAATGTTTATATCTTGTCCTGCATAGTTCACATTAGCATGTATCCATGGTGCCATGAAAGATAAATGACATAAGTGAATTAAAAAAAAAACAATCAAATCAGTATTAGAGCAATGGATTGCAGCCAACATTAACATTTTAAGATTAATGAATTTATTTATTTGTTTAATTATTCAACTTAATGTAACAAATACAAAGAAGAAATGCAATATACAAAAATGTACAATTTCAATTAATGAGTTTAAATATATAATTAAAACACATCTTTCACTCCCACTCTAAATAGAGCCAGGGTATTCCATCTCTTTGACACTGATTCCTAACTTCTGATACAAGTGGAACCCCCCTTTAATCCCAATAGAGAAGCCCCTCCCTGCAATTTTGTGTTTATTAATTGTAAATCTTTTTATATCTGAATTTAGTTATTGATTTTATTATTGATTCAATATCCACAACAGACATCATAAGAAATGGACAAGCATATCTAACTAAACTGGTCTGGTCACTTAATTGGGTGAAAGAAGAAAGTAAAGTTAAAAACAGGTATTCAAAGCAAAGCTAAAATGAAAAAGAAGAAAAGGAAGGCCAAGGATTAAATGGGAGTAGTATGTAACTCATATAGTAAAGAAAAGAGGAAGGGAAGAGAAAGAGTTAAATAAATTGGCATTGAATCATGACAGTTATAGAAAATGGATTTAGGACCTGGTGCTGTAAACAAAAAAAGAAAGAACAAGCAGATCATGTTGCAAAAAGTGAGCCACCAAAATACCAAAACCAAGACAGAGAATAGGAATCTACAAGCAACTATAGAATATTAAAAGGTACTTTAAAATTATAAAGAGTCAGCTAACAGTTAAAAAGTACACTAATGTAATAAGCAGGGCTGACATTAATATACCTGCATATGAAAAAATCTGTTGCACTATTTAGAATGGAAACAAAACCAACTGTCTTGGTAAACATCTTTACCAAATAAAATTTATATTTCCAAACAGAGTGCAATAATCAAATGTGAGCAGCTTAAAAAAATGTGCTAAATTAGAAATAGAATGATTGTAGAATTATATTTAGAAGCAAATGAGAAAGTAAACTGAATAAATTTCTCAATGTTATTAGATAACATTATCACCACCTCTTAACTATAGTTTTCCATTCTGATAACTGATTATTTATTCTTAAGTTAATTGCGTGCATGCTCTCTCTCTCTCACACACACACCACGTATGCACACAAAATAATTATTATGAAAGATACTGTAAGCATTTAATGAAGGACTTCTCTTTTTGTCTTGGCTATGTAAGAATCATAATATGTTTAGAGTGTCAAATGCCTCTGATGGTCTGTACCTGTAAATGTTGCATGTGTAGTGTTCATTGTTTAAAAATAATTTTATAAATGAAAACTTTGCCCATGCAGGTCTTTATCTTACAGAAGATATTTTAGTTGTCTCCATGAAGTTCTTTATATCATTTGTACACAGGAATTCAATAAAACACTAATAACACTTAGTACGTTGTGTGAGACAGCAAAATATCATTTTTCAAAAGTGGGCCCATGTCCAGAAATGCATGGTTTGGGCATTGTGGGGTATCAAAGTATGACAATGCTTTGGAATATGGTGATAGGCATGCATTCCATATTTTGCCAAGAAATCTCCACCAAAAGCATTACAACATGCTTTTAACAACAAAGAAGGTTTAAATTGTTGACCTACAACATGATCACAGAGCATAAATTGGCAGTGTAGAGATTGATGCACTAGGTCAAAGACTTGTGGTTGGTTGCAGAATATTTTAAGCTCTGCATAGATCCATGCTACAAGGTTCTCCACTAATGTTATAGGAGTTTTGAGATAGCATCATGAACTTAGACAGTATGCATGTGTGGGCAGAAGGAAACCCACAAGTGCAAGTGACTCATAGTACTCAACAACAGTCTAGTGTTAATGTAGGGACTGGAGGAGGACCTTTAATAAAGATTCATGCAGCATGTGAAATACTGTGCACAACCACAAGTCTTTGACTCTGTGCGCTCCGCTAATATATGCTCTGTAATCATGTTGAAGGTTGACAATTCAAACTGCTTTTGTAGCTAAATGTGATGCTCCTGTTACGTTGATGAAGGATCTTAACAAAATGTGAAACACATGCCCATCTGAAACATTCTCATACTTTTGACACCCCACAGCACCCAAACCATGCATTTCTGTAAAAGGGTTTCCTCTTGAAAAATGATCAGTTTACCATTTCACACAGCATTCTACATAAGTGTCTGTGTTTTTTTTTTAATCACCCAGTATGACTTGCATTTAACATACTAGCAAATATTGTTTGTATAGAAATATGAATGCTGTATAAGATGTTGTCATTAATGATAGTAAAATTTGTGTTTTAATTTTAAGAGGGAGCTCTGAGAGTTGATGCCAATGTTTCGGTGCATCACAAAGATAAGCCACTGGGTGTGCGTACAGAACTGAAAAACATCAACAGTGTACGAGCTGTAGCACATGCAGTGCAGTATGAAATTAATCGTCAAATAAATATATTGGATTCAGGAGGCACTATTATAAATGAGACTCGAGCATGGGATGCAGAGAGTAGGCAAACAGTTTCCATGAGAGACAAAGAAGAGAAGCAGGTTCTTATTTTGAATTTCTATTAGTACATCATAATAGCTTATTTTAATTGATCTGTAACACAGTTAATATGTAAAACAAATATTTTTACATCTACTCCCATGGCAACTTTCTTTTGTATTTTGTGTAAACTTTTTTATAATTTTTCTTTAGATGATTAATATAAAATGAAATCATTTGAACTATTGAATTCATTTTATACCTTCAAGTTTGGCATTAGAGATTTCTAAAATAAATAGCAATGCAAAAAGTTTTCAAGAGCAGAATAACCTTTGTTGGAAGAATCATGTATTATTACAGTTCTTGGTAGATGTGAAATCAGTTACATAAGTATGTTTATTTTGATGTACTGTATATTTACAGGATTATCGCTACATGCCAGAACCAAACCTACCCCCTTTATATGTGCAATTAGCAGGAGAGAGCATTGCTACAGATAACAGATACATTGTGAATATGCATGATATAACACTTCCAGAACTGCCAGAAGAAACAAGAATGAAATTGGAAGGGTTATATGGTTTGCCTCTGGAGTTTGCAGTCATATTAGTGGTAAGAGAACAATATTATTTGCAGTTATTGATAAATGTAGCTAATATTTACATAAAACATGGTGTAAATGAGGACAACATTTATAACAAAAAAAGTATTGCCCAGTTATGATGATGATGATGATGATGATGATGACGATGACGATGACGATGACAATACACATAGAATATTTACATCCCAAATTATAACATTGACATCACTGAACCTCTGCAGAAAATAGGGGATTTTTCTTTGATGGTGTAGCAAAAACTTTATGCATATGATCAGTAGGAAAAAGTTCTAGCACATGTTCAATGGGAAGTTCTTGGTGAATCAGAAATGGAGGGGAAAGGAATATCAATCCATTGAGTTATTATAATAATAATAATAATCAAGGAAGAAACAGTTTTAGCCATATAACAGTAAACCAGTTGACATGCTGTCTTTAAACTAGCTTGATCTGTATCTAGCTAGTAGAGTTGAAGTCAGAGGAGCAAGCATCACAGATGTTAGACAGGGAATACACTAATTATGTAGTCATTATTTTATTTTGATTGTTTCATGAATGGAATAAGAATAACTAGAGTTAATTTATAATTTAGTAAATAAACTTGTAACATACAAGTTGTATTCGTGGGTTCACACTAAGAGTGGCCAGCCATATAGGTAAAGACCTCTTGTATTTATTTTTTGTCTTAGCATTTCAATAAATATATCAACTAGTAGAATCCAAAAATTCTGACATGTCATGACAAGTTTGGATGGGATGAAATTAAATAACCAAATGTAATTACAAAAACAACTTGATATTTCAATATTCAATATTTAAGGAGAGAGGCCTTAAAAATAGAGCAGCATCCAAATAATATAAACAACAACAGTTTTCAAATAAGTGAGACATGAAATCTGGTACTAGCCAACAAACACCACAACTGTTCCACTCCTATCTACTTCCACTTCAAAAAGTTCTGTCCCTCTCTACCTCTCCTGATACTCATTCAGTCCACTGATGATGCTAGCTGCAGTAGCCAGCAAAAGCTTTATTTTTTAAATTTAATATAAACCAAAGACCACAGCATAATAACCCAGTAATTATAAATTTTTATAATAAAAATAATGGCCATGAAAGCCCAAAGAATGTTTTTCTTATTCTTGATGGACAGTACTTGTATTCTCTCCAAGCTTTGTTGCTGACAACTTTGATAACTGAACCTATCTGTATATAAGTACAATACTAGGCATGCTACTGACTTGAATAGACCAACAAATTAATTTCCAGAAGGGCAGCCATTATTCTGCAATGCAAGTATATAAAGTCTTTCAACTTGCTTGAAATTACTTAGTAATTCACAGAAGTGTAAGCTTTTCAAGAAAAAATTTTAAAAAATTTAAATATTCATAACTTCTATACTTTAGGTGAATAATTAATTTCATCAGTTCAATCAATAAATTTATCACATATTAGACTAGGTCAATATTTCCTAAAAATGTTGGAAATCTTTTATTAAATGTTTTTTATTCAAATTATCAGAAGACTCTAGTCACCTCAAATGCCAACCAAGTCAAGTGCAACATCAATTCACAGTTGTATAAGAGCTGAGGATGTGGACAGAGTCCATAAAATATGCCCTAATAAACTCCTTCAGTAAGTGAAACCAGGAAGAGTGTTTTCTTTTTCAAATAGTTTGAATCATGATAGATTATTTTGGTTTCACAGTATAAGATCAGATTTTTATGCATGGGCACACCAATTCAAAAAAAAAATACTGTCACATCAACTGTGCAGTATGAAAAAGGAAAAGAATGAAAAAATGGGAGGAAGAAAGAAAGAAAAAATGAAGAAGAAAATTATAATACATATAAAGTCAGGTAAAGTAATTTCAATTTATTTACACAAAAATAGGGATTGAACAAGAATGTAATTTTCTTCATAGTCTCCTTCTTTTTAATGCATTTAGTCCAGTGGTCCACAAGCTTGTATATTCCCTCCAAGAAGAAGATTTTTAATTCATTGCACAACCATTTATGCACTACTTCCCTCAGTTCTTCGTCCATAGAAAATCAACAACCATAAAGCATCTTTGAGCAGTCCAAACTGATGATAGTCAGAAGGAGTGAGATCTGCACTGAAAGCAGGATGTTCCAGCATCTCAGAACCAAAATGGTTAATGGTTTAAATGGTTTGGTCAGCCATGTATGGCATTGCATTTTCATGCAATTACACTTTCTTCAACAATAAGCATCAGTGTTTGGTGCAAATTGTTGGTTTCCAATTGTTTGCCAGAAAATCACTTTATATTGCACTGTTGATTATACACCCCTTTTCCAGATAGTCTTCCAGAATAGGCCTTTTGAGTAACAAAAATGGTTATGAATAGAATAAAATATATACAAGGGTTGGAACTTTAATAAGGGCAACACTGCTGTAGAGATGCCATGCAACAGAACTAATAATGTCGCTAATAGCACACATTAGTTACATACCTACTTTACCTCAGATCAAATGAACTCTCCCTTCCCACATCACATGTGTGAGAACTGGTGAGGGGAACAGAGCCTCATGTTAGCTGCCAGTCTAATGTAGTGTTGTCATGATGTTTTCGAAACAGGAAGAGCGAGTTGGAGAAAGACTGAATGTGCCAGAGGTCCTACAGCATGACAGTGTTATCAAGGTCCTCAAGAGGCTTGCAGGAAATCTGCATTGTCTTATAGAACAGTGGCACAGTGGGTAAAAGTATTCAGCGAGGGATGCTAAAATGTGGCAGACATGCATTGGTGTGTCATCCTAGTGTCAGTGAAGAAGAAGTGAGTACTCTTGCTGTGTTACTGGACAGTGACAGATGCCTTACACTCCAGACTTAAGCCCTAGTGACTTTGACTTGATTCCTAAGATGAAGAACCACTATGGCATTGCTTCAGAACTGTTCCAGAGATTCATCGGGCAGTAGACTGCTCCATTCAAACTATCAATACAACAGAAGCTGCTAAAGGTATCCTACAACTTTCACATCCCTGGCAATGGGTTGTACAGAATGCTGGTGACAACATTGAGGGACAGTAAAACTTAGTAACCTGGTATCTCTTTTGTATCAGTTGTAAATAAATAGTTGTCACTATTAAAGTTCCAACCCTCATATTTCAAACTTTCGTCACAAAAAGTATAACATATGATTTATACATTTCTTATAATATAGACCAACTCAACTTTTCTTGAGACCCTAACATGTCATGGACTCCTTGGTCATCATGTGTTAGAACCCTGTTTCACCTACTTTTCCTCTTTTTCTCTCTTCATTTTCCTAATCTATTTGTGCCTTACTCTTCTTAAATACTCATCCATACTACTTATTTCCCACCCTCTAACGGTCAACATTTTTATATTATTGTTTTCCATTTCATTCTATTTTGAGTACCATATACCTTCTCTCCAATTACTTGTTTCCATGCACTGCATCAAACAATGAAGCATGCCCTCAGTTTCCCTGCACATAACACATATTTCCATGGTGCTGTTTTTAAATCCTTTAAAATACAATTCCCCTGTTCGCATCCTTCCCTCCTTTGCTTATCACAACCATCTTCATATATCTCCTTACCTCAGTCTTTCTTTAATATCTTGTACAATCTCAAAGAACTTTTATTCTCAAAACTTAACCATATCTCTTGCCTCTCAATATCTTCTATCCTCCTCCTTACTTTCCACTATAAACCTATTGAATTAGTTTCTCCCTTCTGCCATACATCACCCATACCAATCTCTTCCAAAGTTTCTCTCAGTCTCTTCCACCAGTTATTGTGCAAACCTGTTCCCAAAAAATAGTTATATCACCTTTCCTAAGGAAGATTGAATCTTGAATTTTCTCTAAGGTGGCAATCCTGAACATTTCCACTCCATACTCTGGCATTTGAATTCTGGCTCATAATGATGTTTCATCCCTGTGCTGTTTTGCTCAAAAATTCTCTGCCTTCATTGTTGTAGCATTGAATAAGCATTGACAGATCTTGACACGCTTATGCTTGTGCTCTGAAGTAAGCTCTCTTGGCACCCATCTCACAAAGATTTTATGGAAGCCGAGCTCACCATAAATGATTTGATAGGCTGAACCATGACTATTTTCAGAGAACATGTTACTCCAACCATCTCTCAAGCTTGCTGTATCCTCAGTGATGAGATTGACGGGCATCCTGCTCTCTATTTGTGAATCACGCTTGTCCGACCACTTTCAAACTTCTTGATCCACTCATTCACATTTCTGTATAGTAAAGCACTGTCCCTGTATTGTGCTGAAATCATCTGATAAATTTCAGCCCTGGGCATACCTTCCACCCAGAGAAATCAGATTATGCTCTTTAGTGCACACTGCTAGCAGAGCTGCCAGTTTACACTGTCTCAGCAGGTACAAAGATGAAGCAATAAAGATCACACTTTGATCATGTGAATGCCAACACTAAGCATGCATGCCTAGAAAGCAGTGTGACAAATCTAAAGGTATGTTATGATGAAAGTGCAGATAAAAAACACGAGCATTAGTAGATATCTATTTGGAATTAAAATCATGGAAATGTTCAGAGAATATTTTTAAGAATAACAATTGTAAGCAAAATTCTACAATGAAAGGAAGTAAACATACACATACATTTGTCTTGAGGCAGTGATTAATGGTCATTAATTTACCTGCCCTAATGTAATAGAAGTGTGCATGCACCATAAAACTAATTAACTCTAAATTATTCTACTCTGTGATTAAGAGACTGTACTGATTTGGATTTCAAGAATCCATTTAAGTCTCATTAAATATAAATATAAAATATGAGTACATGAAATCAAGCTCAAATTTACAATTCTGGCATACATCACTTCTTGCAGTTTTGTGCTAAAAATAATCAATATACATATTTATGTGAACATTACTTTATTACTAAATGATCATTATGTGACATTCAATTGTTTTTAATATGTGGTATGGGTGACTAATATGAAGCAAAACTAAAGATTTGCAACCTGCATCACTTTATTTCTAAGTGCCAGGCAGCAATCCAGAGTCATCATATAATTCCGTATAATTTCTTCCGAGTCAAACTATTTAAACACATTATTTTTGGCCTCAGTTACTGAAGATTTACTCAGGACATGTTTCGTGGATCTTTGTCCATATCCCCAGCTGTTTAACAACTGTTAGATCATTCATAGAAGTAGACACCTACCAACCCAACTTCTAAGAATGATCCAACAGTAGTTTAACAGCTGAAGATGTGGACCAGAATCCATGAATGTCCTGAGTAAATCTCCAGTAAGTGAAGCCAAAAAGCATGTGTTTAAATAGTTTGACTTAGAAGGGATTATTAATGCATTCACTGTGTTAGACTCCAAATTGAATTAATATATAGATAATTCCATAGATTGATAATACATTATGATCATTCACTGCTGTGTATTGCACAAACAGTATAACTCCAATTTGGCTGGATATAACCACCCCTAGTCTATATAATCTGTTCTCTGGAATGTCTTAACAATATGGGTGCTAGAAAACTCTTATTTGATTTAACCATTATAAAAATATTTTAGTTTTAATATTCTCTAATTGCACTAAAATATAACTTTAAATTATGTATTTCTTTTTCTTTCAGAATGAGAATAAATTACTGGAATATTTTTTCACTATAATAAATGGAAAGAAAGGACGTGATCCAAAACTAACCTCAAAACTTCTTATTAATGAGTTGCTTAAAACAATACATGAGAATAAAATGAACATAGAAGAAAGGTAAGATGTTTTAAACATTTTTTATATTTCTTATAAAACAAAAACATATTCTTTTTCTTTTTATCTACTTGCAGAGCAAATAATATTCCTACCACAGCAGTTGTAACTTATCTGTTAACATGTATGATGCCACATGCCAGTAACAAAACCAGTGCAGTATCAATGATATAATAAAACCACATAATAATATTAATGTAAAATATTAAACATATAGAAGTTTAACCTAAACTTAGGTATTCATTTTTTACACTAAACTCCATTCACTTACACAAAAGTTTCTGGAGAATCTCTCCCATCTTCAGTTGCTCACTGAGCTGCCGTTGCTCGAAATGATGGCTGGACAACCAAATGTTCCTGTGGTGACCTCTGTTGGTTGAAGTATGAAGTTGCCGAGTTCATCCATAGGAGGAAACTCGAAATTCATTAGGTTTTCTCTATTTTTCTATTTGCAATGGGTTGTGAAGCTATTTCAGCGGTTTAATTTCATGGTTTTTGGTCCAAAAGTGAGCTGCTACTGCTGATTTATCCACCTGTTTAAACCGAATATTCCTAAAATGTTCTTTCCTCCGAATTTCCAAATTTCTTTTTGGAAATTTCCAAACATCATACCTGAAATAAAAGAGGCCCCTGAACAAAATTACCAGCCATTTCATGTCCAAGTAATACCCTAGGATTACATTATTTGGCACATGAAGCGATGAGCTGACCACCTATCCTTCTGACATCTGTAGGTGGTAGGTGTAACTAAATTCCAATGGTTCAGACAAGAACTGCAGAGCTCAGTCAACTGCGGCTAGCTACATAGGTCCTGCAAAGGAAAAATTATGCAATACTTTATAATCTTTTGATCTGCTTTTAGATGTATTTGTTACGATTTGAATGGTATTGTATTTGCTATTACTTTAACATTACTATGTTTATTGTTGACTGTAATTTCTAGGTACATGTGCATTCTTATTGTAAGATCTGTGGATTTAATATTAAATGTCTTTGGTTATTAACAATTTGTTCAAAGAAAATGACAACTTTTATTTTAATGCTAACACCTAGATATTTTTCTTGCAATTATTTTATATAACTTGTGGGTAGAATTTCAAATATAGTTATTATAAATAACACTCATGTTCAATGTTGTATCTAGGTTTTCTCAGCTAATAATGTGAGGTAAATGCATTGATACAGGAAAAAATACATGGCTTTGGAATAGCATATTATAACTACCTATTTTAAGTCGGACATTCAGGAGTGTACTCAAGGTAGAGCAAAGAGTGGAATATTCTATAACACAAATGTTCATAAGTACTCAACAGTGAAAAAGTTGTGGAACTAAGAAAAATTTTGCAAACTTATATAAATGGGAGCTAGTAACCCACTCACCGTTCCCAAAAATTGCAGTTGAATTTATAGCAGATTTAGGAGAAGGAGAGAATGGCATTGGAGTGATTGATGTTGCAGTTGTTAACAACAGCAGTAAATGCACTTAACTGCAGTACAGGCAATTTGCAGGTAAGGAAAAAGGGATTATGGGTAAAGCATTCTTATACCAAGTTTAGTTAACTCCTAACCTAACCTATACAAATATTCTTTATTATAAGGATTCTTAGGGGTTAAGTTTTAAAATTGTTGGGTTCTCAAGCTTATAACAATAGTAAAATGTAACCCCTAAGTTTAAGTTTTTAAATAGTATTACATTACTGTGTACCGATCCTGTTATGCTACTAGTAAATCAGCAAAATGTAAAATATAATAATAGCAAAAGTTTACCATGGTACCATCTGATGTCAGAAATTTCAAACCTTACTTGGATAACTTGGTGCAAAGGAATGCCATTAATAATACCTATAGTAAATTATATAACAGTTGGTGAATAAAAATTATGCTTGAATTTAAGAAAGTGATGTTGAGACTTGCCTCTTATAGAGAAAAATGGAATATGGTTGGTTGCTGGGTATGTTGGTATTTATTATTTTTCCCTAGTTTCCTAATAAAGAGCTTCAAAATTATTTTTCATTTGTTTGTAGCTACCAAGCTGGCTGAATTTCAGTAGATGTTCTTTGTTTAGGATAGTATTCACATCTTTACATAATGGGCAATGGGATCTTGACTAATTTCATCCTGAAGGAATGTTCTTACAGGCAATCATGCGCAACAATTAAGAGGATTGGGCAATTTAAATTTTTCTTGGTTTGAATAAAAAATGTTTAAGAGTCTTTTAGATCTTCATATGTTTTCCTTGAAGTTTTTTGTTGGATACTTTGTTGTTCTTGTCAGTTTTTAATCTTTTTTTATGAGTTTCAATTTAGAAGGAAGTTTAATTAAGATAGAAAAATGGAATATGTAGATGTGAAAAACAGAAACTATAGGTTATGGCACATATTGCAGAAAATAAAAAAATTAATACTTCATAGGACAAATAAACACATTTAACAAATATAGCAGGAGTGTAAATGCAATTAAGAAGCGCAAAGTACCATTGACTTTAGAAAAACTGAAAAAAGAAACATTGGGTGTTTGCAGACATAGTAATGAAAATGTATTAGGTTTATTAGCTATAAAATATGAGTTAAACACCTTAGATTATTGATACATCTTAGATAGAAGATTGTTACTCTTCTTACCTTTGAAGATGTTGCCAGCACCACAGTCCCTCACCTCACAGAGTCGTCAGCCCGAGTAGGATATTCTGTCCCTGCTGGTCTATCTCCAATGTCTGATTAACTGTATTACCTCCTGGTTCTATCTCCACTGTGTAATTAACTATATTACATACTGGGTTCTGTCTCCATTGTGTAATTAACTGTGATTGCTTGATTTCCTTGGGAAAATTCAGAGCCCATGTGACACTAAGTCCAGCTAAAAGATGTGTTTAAACTTGTTGCAGAAATTTTAAAAATTTTACTATCTTTGGCTCTGGCATGAGATAACATCTCTAGTGGAGAGGAAAATTGCCAGTTTGCAGCAGATAATTACTCTTAATGCTTCTCATTCAGGGGTAATTTTTATTCATAAATGAATAGTTTGGCCATGGGAAACCACTTCTCTCCATTATTAGCATATTTATATATTGAATTTATTGAAAATGCTAAACAAAATAAAACTACAAGGGGTCTTCGCTTCTCTGGCCCAGGCCATTTTAGGTGTATCCTCACGATTACAGAAATTTTAATTGTATAAACTAACCCATTATCTAAATTCTAAATAATTAAAAAAGTAAAAAATGTCTACCTTAATTGCATCAGACCCCAGTCCCCGGTTCATCAGCAGTAGCCTACTGGGCATTAGGCTCGACCAACCCAGGGGACAAAAATAAAATATTTCAATTACTGTACCTATACCATTATTTTATCAGCTAACTACAGTCTCTACAAACTACTAATTCTTTTATTTCTCAGACATCTAATACAATGAATTTAAATACATACTACAATGGGAGCTCCACCTATCTTTAGGTAAAACCCCTCACAATTACAGTTGTTGTTATAATAATACATTTTATACTAACATCTTTACCTAAACTCTAGATAGTTAAATAAAATACAAAATTTCTATATTGATTGCATCAGTTTCCAGTGTCTGGCTCATCAGCAGCAATTGACTGGAATTCCAAGGACCAGGCTCCTACCCAACCCAAGGCACTAAAATAAACATTTCACCTACTTTACCTGTACCATTTATTTTATCAGCTAACTATAATCCCTACAAACTACTAATTCTTTTATTCCTCAAATACTAACTATAATAAATATTGTACTTACGAAGCTGTTGACAATGGAGTGGCAATATAACCTAAACTTAGGTATTCATTTTTTACACTAAACTCCACTCACTTACACAAAAGTAAGATGCATTTTGGGAGAATCTCTCCCATCTTCAGTTGCTCACTGAACCGCCATTACTCAAAATGATGGCTGGACAACCAGATGTTCCTGTTTCTGTCCAGCCATCGTTTCGAGTAATGGCGGTTCAGTGAGCAACTGAATAAGGGAGAGATTCTCCCAAAACGCATCTTACTTTTGTGTAAGTGAGTGGAGTTTAGTGTAAAAAATGAATACCTAAGTTTACCAACTATAATGCTACATTTATTCACCTTCAAGAGCAATTTTCAATATCCCAAGCTCAATAATACAATAAATTTAATATAATTTCACTCCCAACCATTCCCAGACCAATGACATTTTTCATAATCACACAGATATTCTTTATCATCTAAAATTTATCTAAATTACATATCTTTCAACTGACCATTTCCATTTCATTTTTACCTTCCATAGAAACTTCCCTAATTTGTTAATCTGCTTACAAACTTAAAAGATCTTCTCAATACAATTCCTTTATTTCTCATAAATCATTTATTACTAATTAAACTTTCCATCCAAACATTTGTGGCTTTACATTGGAAGATAATATGAACTTCATCTTTCTTCTCTCCACAGATGGAACACATTCCTGAAAAAACATCTCCCCTCATTCCCCTTAATTTCCATACACCTAATTGAAACCAGGCTATGTCTTCTGTTTCATTTTTCTTGCAAATTAAAATATACTTCTCCTTTTCTGAGTCATCTTTCAATTCCTTATAATATTCTAGTGAGCTTTTCTCTCTAATATGGGCAAATAAAATTTGTCTATCCATATCTTCCATTCTTGATCTCACTTCCTTCCAACAACCTCTTCTAAAATATCCATTTTTAACCCAAAAATCTCCTAACCCATTTCTAAATAACTGTTCTCTAATTTTGTTCAACCAAGTGTTAGTCATTAAACCCAAATTTTCTTCTCGACATTTCAGACATATTTTCACAATGTTGGTATACAATAGCTCTTGAACCCTAAATAAATATTTCAATACTTTCTCCATCATTAACCCTCTTCTGATGCATATCTTTCCTAACTCTATCAACACTCCTGCATTTGCAGTATTATTGGGAACTCCCAAATTAATTTATAGAAAATTCTTAGTATTAAATTCATATTACACCATCTATATCTCAAAATTTCCCCTCCATAAATCCATCATGATTCAACCAGGCAGAATAAAGTCTTTCAAATCACTTGATATTCATTACTGGCATCCTATATAAATATTTTCCCCTTTGCAAGTGCAGTTCTTTTCTGTTTTTCCCAACCTTCATTACTGCTTAACTTTATGCTGAGATATGAAAATTCACTAACCACCTGAATTTCTGTATCAGCCATGAACCATTTCTCATCCTTACACAGTTTATTGCCCTTCTTAAAAACCATGATTTTAGTTTTATTCTGATTCACCTTCAGTCCCCACTCTTCAGAATACCTGTCGATCTCACCTATAGCCAACTTTAAGCCAATTACTGATATTGAACATACCACCAAATCATCTGCATAAAGAAACCCAGGAATGTCTACATTATTAATTGCAGGTATGTGAGTACAAACATCTTCAAGTTATTGAAAATATCAATAAACAAATTAAACAATATGATGAGTTTAGTTTACAACCTAGCCTAAGCCCTCTTTCATGTCCCACAGCATTAGTAACTTCCCCAAAGCCATATTTGACATAAAATCTGTTTTGATAATATAACTCCTGTAATATACTGATCATATTCCCACTTAAACCCTTAGATTTATGTATAGGAGTTTGATAGAAAAAAATTGTTAATCCTTTCCCGCATAAATATATAAATGCTGGCATAGATAGACATTTTTGTGACTGTCAATCAAAATAGAAAGATGTACTTAAATTACTAAACATGCAAGGACACATCTGTAATGGGGTCCACATAGCTTCATGAGGACAACTGGGAGCTGCCTATAGAGAGGGGCCATCTTTTGATCCAGAAAGCTGCATGATAGCAACTGATAAGGTGTAGGTATGGTGATCACATGCACTCCTACAATACTGCCCTCTGCAAATGATGTGACGACATGTAGAAGATGCTGGTTGGTCAAAGCTTATGAAAGCTGTTGCACCAAGAAGAGCAGGAGAGCATGGATATAAACACTTATATTAATTAGCTTTGTAAAAATAAAAATAATAAAAAATAGGGGGAAATTAACAGTGAATGGTCAAGAGTGTGATTTAAGTTTGAACATTGTTATTTAGCTTATACAAAATTGTGTTAGCAATTAAGTAATCATTTTTTCTCTCTCTTTTATTAGTTGCATTTCTTCAGAAGCTTTAGGAGAGATAATAGATCTTCTACAAGAAGGCACAATAAATCTTAATATAGCAAGGATGGTGCTGCAAGCAATAGCTACAGGAAAAACCCTATCTGCAAAAGAGGTACTTTTTTTATTTCTGAATTATGTATACATTATAATAAAAACAAATAAATATGTAAATCTTGTAATCATGATCAAGAGAGGGATCTGCTCTGAAGATTATTTGTCTAATCAATAATGGGTATTCATGTTAAAGTTCCATCTATTTAGGCAATGTTTTTCTTTTTTCTATTGCCATACTTGCTACTTCTCCAGTATTGTGTGTATGTGCATCATATTGTGAACTATGATAAGATCAGTTTTTATATTGTGATGCTAAGCATTTTGGTATAATCTTTGCTATTTCCTTTGATCAGTAGCTAAGGAGTTATGTCACACTTGTCCTTGTGTAGCCTCACATAGACTTGCAAACATAGAATTTGTCAAGTGAACAAAAGTCCTATCTAATAAAAAAAACTACTTAAGTTTGAATCTTCATTATGCTTGAATTTTTTATTTGTTAATTTTTGCAAGTAAAATTATTGTTTAATATATGCCAATAATATATATTTTAATGGACAATATGTATTTGAATTTGAAAGCATTTATGCCCAAATACAAAAACTGAAATTAATCATCTTGGTTTTCAAAATAAATGCCACATTAACAAATATTCTAAAGTGAAAAACCAAAAATAAAATATGTATTCCCTATTTAAAAAAAAAATTCATTTCCGATTTATTTTAAAAACGAAAAATGTTACTTTGTACTCACATACCTGCAATTAATAATGTAGACATTCCTGGGTTTCTTTATGCAGATGATTTGGTGGTATGTTCAATATCAGTAATTGGCTTAAAGTTGGCTATAGGTGAGATCGAGAGGTATTCTGAAGAGTGGGGACTGAAGGTGAATCAGAATAAAACTAAAATCATGGTTTTTAAGAAGGGCAATAAACTGTGTAAGGGTGAGAAATGGTTCATGGCAGATACAGAAATTCAGGTGGTTAGTGAATTATCATATCTCAGCATAAAGTTAAGCAGTAATGAAGGTTGGGAAAAACAGAAAAGAACTGCACTTGCAAAGGGGAAAATGTTTATATAGGATGCCAGTAATGAATATATTACATCTCTGCTTTAACAACTGATGCATTGTTAGGATTCAAACTTTGGTAATTCTCATTATTAATCTCTGCTTTAACAACTGAATGCATTGTTAGGATTCAAACTTCAGTAATTCTCATTATTACAGCTCTGCTTTGAGCCACTCGACTATCATACATTGCAACAGAGAATTCAATGTGATTGGTGATGACAGGATGAAATAAAGGCTGCAAGATCTGTGCATGGATCATGCCATTAATCAAGCACTGAGTCTGGCAGAACTCATTTGCTCATTTTTGTCTTAGGGTGTACAATTAAAAGTTTAGGTTAAGTGCAATTAAAACACAACTTCAGCCTGAAATTGGCCTTTTGTTTCAAATTAAAATTTTGGTCCAGTATTTTGGTTCATGTTGTTTTTTTAAGGTGTTTGGTAAATGCCATGGAGAAAATGTTTATTCCTTAGCTCATTCTCTTTTAAAATAATTTCTATTGACACTTTTCACAATTTTTTGCTTATAATGAAAGTGTGATGCCAAACAATATAAACAAATGCGCATAATTAAAATGTAAAATGAAACTTGCACAGTGAAGCCAATCATATAATTGATATTATTGTATGATTTAGTTCAACTAGACACTCTTAATGCTTCACTTACTTGTCATAATGTATAGAACCAGTTTTGAGAACATTGGTTCTCATCATCAGCCAGGCTAAAATCCAACTGCTGGATCATTTGTTCAGCTGTGGGAATGTGTATTCTGCTCGGGTGGCAGTGTGATAAACTTGTAGTTTATACTTTCATCCCCAGCAGTGTCAAAGTTCATTAGACCATCTTTGTATGTGTAGATATAGATTTTCTTCCAGGTTGCTAGTTCCATAGATCCTTGTACTGATTTTAATAATTTTGCTTTATTCATTATGTTGTGATTTTGTGTCGAAAAATGATATGCTATTGCTGATTTCTGTATTTGCTTATACTTTATGTTTCTGAAATGTTCCTTCAACTGTGTGCCTATGTTTCTCTTTGTTTTTCCAATGTAGATTTTATCAAAATAAATTGTGCAGAATGTGGAAAAATCTACATTGGAAAAACAAAGAGAAACATAGGCACATGGTTGAGGAACATTTCAGGAACATAAAGCACAAGCAAATACAGAAATCAGCAATAGCATATCATTTTTCCACACAAAAATACAACATAATGAATAAAGCAAAATTATTAAAATCAGTACAAGGACCTATGGAACTAGCAACCTGGGAGAAAACTATATCTACACATATAAAGACAGTCTAATGAACTTCGACACTGCTGGGGATGAAAACATAAACTACAAGTTTATCACACTGCCACCAGAGCAGAATACACATTCCTACAGCTCAACGAATGATCGGATTTGGATTTGATTGATGGATTGATTTGAGTTGGATTTTACCCTGGCTAAACCAAATGTTCTCGAAACCGGTTCTATACATTATAAGTAAGTGAAGCATTAAGAGTGTGCAGTTCAACTAAATCATATAATAATATCAATTAAATGTATATAAATTAATAAAATAAATGATCAAGCACAATAGGAGTGCTCGATTCTTTTGCCATCTCTCAATTGATGCTGTTACATAGCCATATGCATGAAAATATACTACCACAATCTCAAAAAGAAATAATAAGCAAAAGTGACCATTCATCCCCAATGTTCAGGAAGTCTCTGAAATAAGACAAATGCCCCAGGTTAGATTTGTCCCTGATTTCATTAATACATTAATGCACACCATAATGTAGTTTAAATTTAAATTAAATAATATTCATGTACATTTTCATTTGTTGGAAATTAGCTGCTTTGAATTGCTACATTGTAACAAACAGCCAGCCAGGCAGAAGCAGTAAGCAGTTCTTCCTTGTAGCTGGCCCTCAAAACAAAATACAATCATTTGTGGTTGTTTGCAAGATTAGTTAGCATTTGCCCGTCAAAGTGTGAAGACCTTTGACATAAATAATTAGTAATCTCTTGAATGCAAAATTCTTCCAAGATTCCAGATAGCTCATGGTTCACTAGGTATCTAGCAAAGCTGTGTAGCCACTGAAGCAGTTGTGTTATATGGCATGCACTAAAGATGCTGACTAGTATGTTTGTTCTGTTAGCTCTGTGGCAGAGTGTGCAGTAAAGCCATGGCTAAGAGTGCATAAAGCACTTTGTAACATATTATGATAAATTAGTTTCATAATATTGTTTCCCCTACACAGCAAGCTTTATATTAAATACATTATAATGAATATTATATTTCTTTTAGTATTTGTTCTATCTAAATGCAATATACTGCAAATGCACAAAGTACAAAAGATAGTTTATGTGCACAAATTCAAGAAGCCTTGGATATTATAGTCTCTTGCCCACACTATTGCAAAAATCGGATATCATCAATGCCCCAAAGATTGAGGACGATTATACATGCTGAGAGTTCATACACCCAATATTAAATTGTGTTTTCTATGTGTTTTCCCTTTAGAAGATAAATGTTTCTGTTCTTACATTTATTTAGTTATTTGAAGAATATGTTAGTTCATGATTATATTCTTGTGTATGCATGGGTGCCATAAAACTCAAGTGATACCTTAAAATATAATATGATATTAAGGTAACATGATGTTCTACATATACATTTATAATTCGAATAATAAAAAAAATAACAAACATGTGGTACTTGAACCTAGGAGCTTACACAGAAGAACAATATCTTCTAAACCGCTCAGTCAATGCTTCCCTACTCTAATGTTCTCTTTGCAGATGCTTATGATTGTGAGCATTACATTTAAAGGCAAAGCGCCCAATGCATATGCTCTTGCTGCATGAGTGTTGTGAATAAGCATTTACGAGTGTCCCTGAAGTTCTCAGATCGACATGTAGAATCTGGGATGACTAATTTTTTTTGTCAAAGGGTGTATCATGTGTAGTTCAAACTTTTCAATAGCTGTAACTATAACACTAAGTGGTTATAGTGATGGGATTGAATATCAATAATTGAACATCTACAAAAATGTGCTGTTGCTGTTTTCTAATGTTCAGTCAGGATATATGACTAGAATTATAAAAAAATTAATAAAACTAAGCTGTTTTAAGGAACATACACACACTACACTGTACTTCACAACCATAATTTTCACAGATGTGACAAATCTACAGAAAAAAATAAGTCTCCATGAAAATGCTGGAAGAAATATGGTCAATGTATATTATAATTGAATATTGTCAAATACCATAAAAAAGTATTTAAATGGTCATTATTTCTGAGAAAAAATATATATCAGATTCATGTACCTGGAGTGATAATAATGCATTTTGTATATTAAAAAATACAAATTTATTACTAAAAAGTGGACATAATCTATTCAAAATGCCAAACAATTGTTCTTCCATCTTGTTCTTATATAATGCCACTTGTAACTTTTTACTATACTTTACAAGTGTTGTATATTCATTGATGGAACAGAAAGTTATAACTCCATACTTTACAAGGATTGTTTTATTAATACACTTGTAATACATTAGACTATGCTTTGTGGAATAGAGCCCTGGTGCTACGAGATCAAATAATAGAAAGTTCTCTATTTGTAAAATACTAAAGCTTCTGTACAAATGTGAGGATCTATCAAAGGTCAATGTTGTTTTATAATTATTTTGTTTTATTAATAGGTTTAATATCTGCAACTTTTTTACCCCCAGATTGTCTATAAAGAACAATGGCTGCAGATTACAGAACAGACTGAAATTGAAAAGATATGTGAAGAAGTACTAGAAAACAATCCAGAAATAGTGAAGATGTACCTAAAAGGAAAATCAAAGGTTTTTAATGCTCTTATAGGTAAAGTTGCTAACACTACAGGAAAAAAGGCTAACATGAGAATAGCTGTAGAGATATTGAAGAATAAGTTAAATAAAATGTGTAAATAAATGTATTTTTCTTTTACATCTAAAACAGTTACAAAGAAAAAATTCTGACATTTCTGTCATACAATCTCAGTCTTTAAATTGACTATGCAAACTGCTGTCCTTTTTTAATTTGTGAGAATTTTCACAGTGAAACAAACATAATATTATATTGAAATTAAAATTTCACTAATTTCCACCAACTTATTTGGACATGTTTAATGCCTTCATCCTCAACTTTTCTGCATGGTCTATAGATGTCACTCAATAGATTTTACACATTTGGAGATCATTATGTTTTGGAGGATTAAAATTAATCAACTTTTTTTCATTCTTGTATGTGAATAAATTTTCCTACACTGTCAGTTGTATTAGCTTTTTAATTGTTTTTATAAGTTTTGGTTCTTTTGGAAATGCTTGGTTTTCAGACCAAAAAGTATGTGCTCTTGTCAATTTTTCAGTGTTTATATTTGACATATGACAAGAGATATCACTCTTCATTTCAAGGGGCACATGAAAAATGTCAATCTATTTCCACAAATTGGGTTCTAATTTTAAGATATGTGGCAAAGCACTCATTTACAATACTTCTAATCCAATGAGAGCAGTTTAAAAATCCTAGTACATAGTTCAACCAGTTAGTGGCTAGATCCCGCGTTTGCTGCCAGTATTTTCTTGCATTGTTCCATGGGTTCAAACACTTCACCATTTTAAAACTTAGATATAACATATTAAATAATAGAATTTGGTGCTCACCCCTCCTTACAATAGGCACTGGAAATGTGCCCATTTTCCCTGACACACAATGCACATCTTCTTAGGAAATGATCACAAATTGTAAGATCTGGGGAATGGAGAAGGCTTTAATGGAAGCTCTTATTTCATCAATTCTGCGTGCACATAACATTTTTTTATTTTTCTCTGATCAGTAGCAGAACCTGTTTCATTAAACTTTTTACTAACTTTCATTTTATTTTTTGTGCTGGAACTGGGCTGCCAAGAAATAAATGTATGCCTAATGCCTGTCTTGTTTTGCCATATATCTTTTATGTGTTTAAGATTAATATACAGTGCAGTGAGTATCTCTCCATTGTGCAAGGCTATTGCAATGTTTAATGAAATCTCACTCGACTGCACAACACAACTACGCAACTCTGTCAAAATCATGCTTGCAGCTACTGGAAGAAAGAATGATGCTATGCTACATAGGAATCTCAATGATTGGGGATAGATCTGCTTATTTGTCAATCTAAGTTCAGTGATTTTTAAACTATTCTTCCTGTTTAAATTAAAATATAAATTGGAACTTGCACAGTGAAGCTAATCATATTAATTGATATCATTGTATGATTCAGTTGAACTACACACTCTTAAAGCTGCACTTACTTTTTCATAAATGTATGGAACCAGTTTCTAGAACATTTAGTTCCCATTTTCAGCCAGGCTAAAGTTCAGTTGAACAGATGGGAACTAAATATTCTCAAAACCGGTTCCATACATTTATGAAAAGTAAGTGAAGCTTTAAGAGTGTGTAGTTCAACTGAATCATACAATGATATCAATTAATATTCTTACTGCATTTATTACAAATCATATCTTTCGTTCATAAAAATAAGCACTTTTTAAGAATAATGAAAATTATCATGTGCATTACACTAGATCAGCTGGGCTAACTTACTGTATCACAGACTTACAAAAAGCATCAATTATGTGTTACACAAAGGTGCAATCCTATATAATAAATTACAATACTCATTAAAAATACTTCAAGTGTAAAATTTTAAAATGATTGAAGACCTATTGTTAAAATATAAGTTTTATACTGTGGAAGAATTTTTGGAAACAAAATTATAGAGATAGATATGCATATATGTACAGCAGGTGCAGTATAATCACTACCAAAAAGAAATGTGAATATCTCCTCACTCAGTTAAGTTAGAAATATGATTTTCATCTTATCTTGTGTAGAAACTCTGGAAGTTTGGTTAACAATGAAAATTATTATGCTAGTGCACCTGCACATAGTATGACAACACAGTGTTAAAATAGTAGAAATCACAGTTTAATAGAAAGTGAAATATTGTAATTGGTTAGTGGAATTAAAGTTCCAATTGCAGTGCAAAGAAGATTTAGGCAGGAATATGGTACAAATGCTCCAGAGCATCATACCGTGGCATAATAAGCTGTTAGAAACAGGTTCATGTTAAGAAAGGAAGCACCAAAAAAACTGTGTCTGCAGCTAAGTTGAAGATGTTAGGAAAACATTTCAAATAAGCCTGCAGAAATCAATTTGATGGGCCAGTTCACATCTAGGTATTCCAAAGCCAACTGTTCATGACCATAAAAGATTGTGACTTAAAAGCATACAAAATCTAAATTGTACAGAAGCTGTAGCCAAATGACAAATTCTGACGGGCCTTGTTTGCCAGTTCAATGTTATCTCACATTTATGAAGACATGTTGCATTCTCAGATGAAGTCACCTTTCATACATCTGGCAAAGTGCACTGGTATAAGTGTAGATATGGGGAGAAGAAAACCCACATGTCCTAATGGAATATGAATATGATAGCCCTAAAAGTAACATGTGGTGTGCTTTGATTTGTGATTTTCTGATCTGGCCTTACTTCTCTGAAAAAATTGTGACAGGAACAACACATTTTGATATGCTGGAAAACTACGTAGTCCCTCAAATACTTGGTGGGTTCTTCTTTCAGCAAGATGGAGCCCCTCCACATTATACCAATCATGTTGAAGACTGTTTCTAACAGCTGATTATGCCATTTCACAATGGTATGACAACACATAAGAGTTCAACATATGCAGGCGAACTAGCATCATAATTTTCATTGTTACAAAACTTTGAGAGTTTTTACACAAGATAAGATGAAAATCATATTTCTAACTTACTGAGTGAGGAGATATTCACATTTCTTATTGATGGGAATTCTATTGGATATACTGTACATAATGAATTTGTAGTTGTCCATATGCAACATGTATAAACTGTACATAATTGGTAAATAAATACATGAAATGAAACAAAATATGCCAGTTCATTGACTTAATAATTGCAAGCTGTTTTTCAAAGATAAAAACATGGGGTACTTACTTTTTAGAAGATCCTTATATTTTTGTCCATCACTGCTATAATCCTGCTATAAACACATTCTGGGCATGAAAGACAACACAGCAACAATTTACACTAATGTGATATTTCACAATTTATTAGTTAAAGCATAAAGTACATAACAGATAAAAACTAAAACAAAGTGATGCATTTACATAGCAATTGATGTACAAAAATAACTTGTGCATTTTTGAAAAGCAAATAATAAGTTCAAATAACACCAAGTATAAGTAGTGGATACATGATGGCACATCTTAAACTTATGTTGCACAATTTAGTTAAACTAGTTAAAAAGAAGAGAGGAAAAAAATTATTTTTGTCTTCCAGGAAGACAGTAAATATTTTTAAATACATTTGGTAGTATTATCAGAGACTACAATAAATTTGAAAATATTAATATTTGGGGTTTCTTTTTTATAACTTTAGATGTTATAAGGATAATTTTTCTTTCTCTTACTTTCTTTACAAGTGGCAGTTGATCAGTCTGAGTTAAAAGGATTATTTAAACATTTGTTTTCTTATTATTTTGTGCTCAATACCCACCTTTAAAATGTAATGTTAGAATTCCTAAGAAAAACTTATAATTTGTGCAAAATTCAGGAATGTAGTTGCTTACATCTATGGAATAACAATGTAGTGCACAGAATGTAACATGTAAATGGAGATAAATATGCATAATGTATGAGAAATTCTACAGTTGAGCCATTTAGAAAATTTTATAAATAGAGCTTTTCTGTATATATCACAATTCCTATTTTGCATATGCAATTATTCCCTGTGAGTTTTAATGATTCAAAGAGAGAGAGAAACCATAAGACACTTTTTTGTACCACCCTACTAATGTACAGCCAACTTTAGCTTAGGAAATATTATTTGTATTAATTTATTAAAGTCTTAATAAAGCCAATGGAAAAAATGCTTTTTCTTACAAGAGATTCATGTCCCCATGAACTTTAGGGGTTATGCTGGTTGAATATATAAGAAGTACAATGGAGGATAAATGCAAATGCCATTTAAATCCATTTATTCATTATATTTAGTATGACCCTTTTGAACATAATGTTGAAGTTATACATTATTTCATTTATAAATGGTAAAAAATATAAAAATACAAGGGAAAACACACTATCAGCAATGCTAATGGTGAACTTTTTTGTAAATGTTTCTCAAAAACTGCAGTCACTGCTGCAGTCTATGCATTCTAGATCTCCTTCCAAATAAGCAAGGATAATATTTCTAGCACCTCTTATAGGTGATCAGAGTTTCTGTTGCAACACAAAATAAAACCTCTGATGCTTGTTATATCCTAGCAATGATTTTATTTTATATATAATATAAAATTTATAAATAAGTTTCTTCCAGATAACCTACCTTTGATTAACATTCCATGACAACTGCCTAAGTCTTCAGATAAACTAAATGAATTATCACACATAAGTATGGAGTTATGGTACCTGAAGTTACATTTTTTCTTTAAAATATGGGGAAAAGATCTGGGGAAAAAAATACTATTTTACTTATTCTAGGCAACTTGAGCCACACAGAATATGAAGCTTTGGCCTGTGCAGCTGGTTGCAGACATGGGCTCACAGTAGTGACTATCTATGAGGAGCATACTATATTGATTTACATTTCACTTTTTTCTAATATATACATACAGGTTACACACTAGCTGATAGGTTTACCTTCTCAATATAGTCTCCCTTTAAAATAGGTCTGGAATTATTCTGATGAATGCCTGGACAACTTTTTTTTTTTTCAGGCCTTCAAAGTCTGCAAAATGGTGACCAACCAGAAGTTTTTTCAAGACCATAAAGTGTGGAAATTTCTTTGGCAGGGGGAGCTCCTTATGATTCCATTGCATCAATTGCTGTTTGGTCTCTTGCTAGTCATATGTCTGGACATGAAGTCTGCAGAATCTTTGTTCCGGCATTGCAGAATATTTCCACTCACATCCTCATGCCTTTGCTTTTGCTGTGCAGTCAAGAGTTTTGGAAACCTTCTCTACCTGAAAGTAGATGTGCATGATTCGCTGTAGGGTGTTTCTGAAGTACTGTGGCACCTTCATTTCTGAGAATGTGATGTACCTGTTTTCTTGGCTGTTTCTATCCAGCAATGTTGGCTGGCATTGACACTGTCATTTTCCTTTTGGAAGGGGTCCCCTTTTCCATTATATCCAGCCTTCCACCCAGTTGTAAACAGTTTTCCATAAAGGTGCATGTTCTCTACATACTGCCACCAATCGCCTATGAATTTCTGCAGTGGTCACACCCTCTTCCCAGAGAAACCAAGTCATATTACTGCCTTTTATGAATGCTCTCCATGTTGTCTGCTTATACCACTGACAGCGGGAGAATGGCTCTGGTGTAACAGTTGGTATCCCCTTGAAGAGTGCTGCTATCAGCTTGTGAATCTACACTGGCTACCCATGACTGTTTTCACAAGTCAAAGGGTGAATTGTGGAGAAAAAAAATAAAGTGTAAATCAAATATGCCCCTCATAAAGACTGGCACTACATTAATATGCTCATAAAAGTGAACATAGACTGTTTCATAAGCACGATAATATGTACTTGATTTTTTTAACATCTGAAAATTTTGTAACAGCAACTTTCTCAGACTTGGTATGCAGTTGGTTATGTGCCTTTACATCACCTTTAAAAAGCCATTATGTCAAGATTTTTGTAAGCAATTACGAGTTTGCCAAAATAAAAGATGGGCACGTGAAATATGCTCCTGGTGTTATAGCTCAACAAAGGTATCAGACTTCTACGATGAAAAGTTATTTATAAATTTAGGTGAGTATATGGAGGAATCAAAGAGGAAAAAAAATTCAAATGTAGAATTTATACTAGTAGGGGATCTGAATGCTAGATAAGAAAAAAGATAATTTAAATGGAGAGTGAGAGTGTATGGGAGAAAAATATATCAATTATGAGGAAAAGTAGGGATAAAATATATAATAGGGAGGATAAAAAAACTGTTAGAATTTTGTAAAGTTAACAATGGAGCAAGAGCAACAAATTTAAGAAGACAAATTTAAGTTTGTAAATGAAAGTAGGCAAAGTATGAAGACTACATGTTGGTAGTGAAGGAGTGGATGAGAACCTTATTATGGAGATCCAAAATGGAAAACAATATTGTAGCAAGAAAAATGTTGTCAGGATGGGAAAGAAGTAGATGGGTGAATATTTATGAAGAGTAAGGGGCCAGTGGATTAGGAAAGTGAAGAGAGAAAAAATGCATAAAACAGGGCTCTAACTCATGCCAAAGACCAGGGAGTCATGTCATGTTAGGGTCTCAAGTAAAATTCAGTCAATCTCCATTGTAAGAAATGCAAAAATCATTTGTTATACTTTTTGTAATAAAAGATTGAAATAAATATTCTATTCTGTTCTACTATGAGTTTGCTAAAACAAAAATGTTTTGAACTATGAAGAACTTGCAAAGCTTATGGTAAGGCTATAATGTCCTTCAAGCCTGCTTTCCATGGAACAAAATATTTAACCCATTCAACTCATATGATGAGCTATGGTTGCACAGTATTTTTGGGTCTTTAAATCCCATGATGAGCACTGCTCCATAAAGAAACATGTAATACTTTATTTACTAGATATAGCACTTGTACTAACATTGAAAATGGCAGAAAACCCCCTTTTTTTAAATGGTGTTTAATGCCCAATTTTACTACTGAGGCACAGTAGACAGTGATGATACATGAGATGAAATTATATATTGGGAAACAGACTTTTTTTCAAGGAAGGAAATGTTCCAGGCCTAAGTATATGGTACCTCCCCAGCATTTGCCATTTATGAGGACTGAGGAAAACCTGGAAAAAACTTCAGTCAGGGAGGACAGTCCAAGCAGGATTCAAATCTCAGACTTCCCGCTCATGAGTCTACACCTTAATGAGCTCGGCCACCTGTGGCGGTAGAAAAACATGGTGTTTGGAATACCCATTTCTCATCAATTTCTGTTAAGTAATGTGTGAGAAAGATTAGTTTGTTTTCAGTGATATTTAACTGAGCAATTTTATCATGGAGAGTAAAAAATATGATATACCAACAATCCATTACATGTGAAATGGAGGGACAATAAATATGTTTATTTTCTTTCCTCCAAAACCAAAATAGCTGACCTTAGGAATAAGAAAGTTTTGAAGGAAGAAAGAGCAAATATCCTGGGAAGAGATAATAGAAAAAGATGCATGAAATAGGTTTACAAGACAAAGTCAAGGCTCTGTTTCCAATCATGTGTCAAACTTGCAAGGGGTACAGAATATGCTTACATTGTTGTTTACAAACTTACAGGAATGTAAAAATAAAATTCTGCTCAGAGTAAATGTTGCGCAACAAATGATGTGCAACAGTTGCTCAAGTTTGCAGAAATGCTTGTCAAAGTCAACTTTCCACTAGTTTTGCATCAACATGATAAAAGTTGCCTTATTTTCTAATGCATTTCCATTTTACCAATAAAAAGAAAAACATAACTGAAAGATATTGATAAGACTACAGCAGGGGGGGGGGGAGTGTATGGTTACTTTTCATTTGCTGGACTGCTTCAAGGTGTGCCCATCATACTTGATGTACATAATTTGTTAGTAGATGTTCTATGCAAATGAGTTAAAAATAGTTGCAAAAGATGCAATTTGCAAGAAGGAAGTAACAACATTAATGGAGACAATGGAGCTGCCTTTATTTACATTATTAGACAGCTTGTGAACATCTTTGGAATGTTAGGAGCACTCAGGCTATGCTAAGTGACCATTTGTATAGCATGCAGCAAAACAAATGCACTGTAATTATCAATCATTTTCTGTCCAAGTTTTCATGGCAATGAAATATTTATTTATTGTATATAATAGTTTGACACATTGTGAATTCAGTTTTGTATTGATTTCTGCAATTATGCTTCTCATGACAGAAGAGAAAATGTTCATCGTGGAACATTATTTCCACTCATATGGAGTTGGATGTCAGAATGGATAAAGTTTACTTCACATTAAAGAACATACACGGAGATTTAATAAGGAGGTACCAAATAACAAAACAATGTTAGCTGTAGTTGGCAATTTCTATTGTATGGGATCAGTTCTATGTCAAACAAAGGGGATAACAGGTCATCCAAGAACCGTCACCACAAATGAGAATCAGGGACTACTTCTCCAGCAGGTGTGAAGAGTCCCAAAGTGTAGTCAAAACAACATTACTGAAACTTTGAGCGATAGGTCTGTTCATCAGATGTTTAAAGAACTGGGTGTATTTGCTTACCGGCTTCAAGTTGCTCAGCGTCTAACAGAAAGGGATGAGCTGGTTCAAGTGTTGTTCATGACGTATGAGGATCCAGATTTCTTCTGCAGCATATGGTTTTCATATGTAAGTCATATTTACCTTGATGACTACATCAAAAGACAAACAACTCATTTTTTAGAATTTCAATGGCTGATTTCATTATACAGAAACCAATGCATAATGCGCGGGTTACGATTTGGTGCGCTGTCAGATCATGGAATATTGGGCCCTTGAACTAATTCCAAATAGTTTGAATACCAAACAGTCATAGGAGGAATAGCTAGTTCTCAGCTGGCAAGAGTGGACTTCTGTGGGTTACATATAAAACCCTGTCATACACACTATTCATCTTTGTTGGATACCTGTAGATTTTAATGCTAATTTCTGAACAGTAGGAGATGCAGTGCCATATTGTCCAAAAATCATGCAGCACAGTTGTAATCTCACTGAAAGAATGCAATATTCTTTTTGTTATTTTGTCATTGCCATATGGGCACATACTGAACACAGAGTGAGCAAGTTGCACCAGGGAGGCGCCTATTGGAAACCAGGTGAAATTTGTACCAAGGGAAATGTGAACAAGAAACTTTTTATTCCCACGTGTATTATAAATTTACTGCAAAGTTTTATTTTTATATGTATAAAAGATATAGCCTTTTAAAAATGATATACCCTGTATATCATACCATTTGCCTTACAACATAAATTTGCTTATATACAGGTATTAAAAACTAAAGAACAATCTGTAATATTTACACATTTGTACAGCTGGCTGCTTACTATCTTTTTATTCACAGTACTGCCTTTTAATACACTAGTATAACTCTGGACTCAAATTAATTAATAAGATGTCCAGAAAAACAATAAAATATTAAAGCTATATATTGCAGCCATATTTACTGAATGTCTTTTGAATAGATTTTCGTCAAGAAAATAAATGTAAATTAAAACATAATTTGGGAATTTACATGACAGCTTACTTCAAAGCAAAACCAAATGCCACACAAAAAAAAGTAAATCCAATGGCTTTCTGAAATTCTCATACATGCACATCTATGAAAGAGAAAGAAAAGGAAATTGTGCCATATTTTACATAATGTAGAGGGAATGAATATCTTAATCTTAAATGCAGAGTTTCTATACATAACATGGATTATACCATTGCAACTAAAATGATTAAAGAGTGACAAGAGTCTCACTTGATTCTTTGAAGTGATCTGTAAAACTGAGAAAGCAATCACAGTATTTAAGTCACATGAATATTATTTTGTAATAAATGTACATGTGCATCAAAGATGAAAGAAAAGTTTTTGAAGATTTATTTTACATATTTTCAATACTCTTTTCTGTGCCCAGAATTTCATACGATTATACAGGGTATGCATAAAGTCCCAGTACCACATTATGAACTATTACAATGTAACAATATTGGAACTTTATGGACATCCAACATTTAGAATGCATGCGGTCCATTCTAGCTGCTTCACTCAATGCACTTTAGCATACTCTTTCAACACTCTTGAAGACAACTTTAATATTGCTGCTATTCCTAAACACAGAAGAAGTTAGTAGCCAAACAGACACTGGCAATTAGAAATGTAATTTTTTCTGCATGCCCAACATATTTTGTTTACTCTCTTTTCAATCTTCACACCTGGAAATGCATTCAGTAGGCATACTATATAAGTTTAGAAAAGCCTGTAACCTAGGAGTACACTTTACAAATATTATTATTGGTCAAGGTCAAAACAATTTTAATACTACATTTTCTCTACGGAAAATTATATCTTCTTTCAATTTCATATATTACAAATACTTTTCTTTACCATATAATGGATCTGCAATTTATGCATTAAGGTTATAATGTTTTAGTTTACTATTTTACTTTTCTTTATTACTCTTTACTCTTCAGTTACAACAAAAAAAAATACAGGATGTTCATAGGAACTCTCAGTGATTATTAACATGGACAGTGTCACTCTCATCATATTTACATAAAACTAGCAACATTAAAAGAGAAACTCAATAAATTTAGTACCTAACTCACAGACATCAAGGTGATTCATACCACACATGCTTTAACACATTTACTGGAATGGACTCAATGGCAATCTTCACAGAAATCAATTCTGGGGTCAACTTATGCAGTAATTGTTGTTTGTAAGGATGAAATCTCATGAGTACATAAAATCTTTTTAGGGATGTCTAACTGCGGGCTAGCTCTACACAGACTATAAACATCTTCCATGGAGACTACATCCCATTAATTCAGTAAATAGCTACAGAATACAAACTGTTTTGAAATAGAAACACACACACAATTTCACATAATTTGCTTCAATCCAACAAAGCAACAAATGACGAGCAAAAGAGCAGACATCAATATAAACAGGTTTTTTTTTTTTTTTTTGGCTTATGATGCCATCTATTCCTTTCATTAGCAATTATACATTCCACAATATTGAATACAGGAATTCTTTGAGCTGTTGATATAATTTTATAATATGCACGGTTACAAAATTATAATTTATAATCACAGAGTGTTTCTGTGGACATGAAGTATTTTGTTTCTTTAATAGGGAAGGGGGGAAGGCTTGTTTATATACTGTAAGTTTTAGCAATATCATGAATCCCATTCAATCTTCTGCCACTGGACCAATAATTTTGAGATCTGTTTGGTGACAGGAGGCCAGACGGCTACTGTTACTTGATGGTTGAGTAAAACATAGTAGTAATCAAAGGTACTAGATAATCAAGGTTTTCTGTTGTTAGTTCCCATTTACATACTGCTATAAAAGTGCAAAGCACACCACTATTATGTGGGCACAAAATGAAGTTGCTGTATTTTTGTGTCTAGGAAAAAGATAAATTCGGTTGATATCAATAGAAAACTCTATTCCATTGGCTCAAAAATGTTTTGTTACTTGTTCTTGATGGTATAGATAAGTTTAGACTTATTTATCAATGCAGACTAGGTTAAATATGCTGAGAAACGAATATTCCGTGCATGTAAGACAAGACATTAAATACACTAAAATAGCGCAAATCCAAAGCTGGTGTCACTAGAGATTTTGGAATATGCCAATAGAACATATCATTGAACACACAGTAAAAACAAGAACAAATAATAATCAGGCTGTACATAAAAGTATTCAATCTGTTCACACTTTACTTACATAACACTAGGACATGTTATGTAAGTAAATGGAGTTAGGTGAATATATTACATTAATGTAGGATATATTACCACCCCTTGTTTATAGCTTCGTAAGTGCAATTTATTCACTTAATAATCAGATTTTTATCTAAGATACTTTCAATAAAGCCAAATGCTATTCACTTTAACTCCATTAGCATTTCTTTACATATTTTCTATATAAATTATATTGTTGAGTGAATTTCCACACGTTCTTTCTACAGAACACTTCTGAGCATTACTTTAATTCTTGCCTTTATTGTTATATATATTTGACCAAGAATGTATATCTTAATATATATCTTAAAGCTCAGAAATTTATTATGGGACCTCAATTTCCTATAAGTAATGTGTAATCCTCATGTTACAGTGCATTTCTAAAACCTTCTGATAAAAACATTCTGGCACTTTGACCAATAAGATAACAAGCTATAACCAAGAAATATTAAATGTAGGCCTTCATAAGAGAATAAAGCATTTGTTACCAGTCTCACCAAATCTCCTGGAGAACTCAAGTACAGAAAATGCTCATGCATGCCAAAGACAGACATCAGTACACTTCTTCTGTACTTGAAACTGAAGTGCAGTTCTTTCTGGTGCAAAACCACTGCATTACACTCTTCTCATCAGACTAGTGTTGAAGTACATTTCACATGAGACAATGCAATTAGAGCTGTATTAATTGCATTATTTAAAAGTTCAGTCTATTCTGATTAAGAGTTTTATACATAATTAAAGATTTATTTTCAATGATTTATTAAATTTAAAACTGAATCAAATGCTATGTCAGTGTACAAGGCTACATTTATATACCAAATTGAAATTTAGTACAGCTGTGATTCTGAATTTCTCATACAGATAAAGCTTGCACATTAAACTAAACAAAGTTTCATTCCCTAACACTTAGAAAAAACAAACACCTGATACAAGTGCATTTTAAACTGTAATCTTATTAAAGCACCTATAGAAAAAAGGGCAAATCTACATTACAAACTTATTATCCACAAATTCCCATTATGGAGAGCAAGTACAATAATTTCAACAAACTTAATTTATAAGCATTTGTAAGTGATTCTGCAAATATATTTTGAAATTTACGTATTAGAATATTAAATTTAACAAATTCTGGAATGCCATTTTAAAAACCACTTTCCTGAGAAGCAACAAATATAACATTTCTAATTTACTTTCTATGCACTATATGGATTGCACAACATTAAAATAATCACGGGTATAGCTGGTACCAAGTACTTTTTCTGTAAATATATAACCTATATCTTCAGGGCATGTATCAGGATTTAAATTTGTCAAAATAATGAGAGATATAGAGAAGAAAGTATAATAAAAATGTGCTCACAATTTCAATATGCTAGCATACTTGCAATATTAAATGGTTTCCACGACAATTTAAACAAAGATGGCAAGAAACTTCCAAACATCTTGATCACCAAACAAATTAAATCCATATTTTGTGGCACAGCTGAGTGGAACATGGTTTCAGTGCTATGAATATAATCATTAACATAAAACAAAACTTTTTTTGTTGCTGTTGTTTTGTTTAACATCTCTCATTAAAATGAATGTCTAAAGAGATGAATGAATGTTTTGATGAAATTAGTGCTAAATGAGCCTAGAGCCTGCAACATTTAAAGCTATGTGGCATTCACCTTTTCAGGGTAAATAAAAACCCTTACCCAGGTTCTGGCCTTATTGGATTTGAACTCAACATTTCCAGATTTGCAAGCACTCAACATTTCCAGATTTGCAAGCAGATATGTTGACTACAGGATCATGTAAGCAGTCAAAAAAAAATGTTGATAAGCAATGTTTCACCCGAGATGTTCATCAAACTCAGTTTTGAGATGAAACTCCATACCAAACCTATATCATACTTATTATCAGGGAAGAAGGAGGTATAAAAACCACTTTGTGTATGTATACATAATTTAATCAGCTGTTGTTTTCTTAATTTGCATGCAATAAGGATAAGTTAGTAGTATTTTAAAATATAGCAGCAGCAATATTACTATTTCTATAAAAAATTGTAATAATATTTTCATGAAGTACTCTGGTACTATTGTTTTTCTTGACCTGCAAACCGCTATTCTTATTTCACATGCCTTATAATTTGGAATCCTAGTAAATTACACTTGCTCTCCAGAAAAAGCATTATTAAAAAATTATCATACATAAAAAAGGTAGTACATATTTTCTTTCCCTGTTTAAATATGTAGCAACAATGTTTATACCTTTCCGCACATTTATTACTTATTTTTGTTTTCTTGTGCTTTACAGCTACCACCCACTTTGTTTCATATAACATATATGATAAAATAAAATTAATTTAGTGCCTAACACTACATAAATTTTGTGCAGCCTGTTAAACGCATATATATTTTATTAAAGTTTCACTTGCTCGTTGTTAATATGTATAATGAACCTTTTCCTATTGTGATTCAATGTAACAAATGCCTGCCTTATCTCTACTATCATACAACTTTCCTGGGCTCCAAAGTTAAATTTAACTTTCACAGCCAAGAACAGCATGATGGCAATTGGCACCTTGTTTATCTTTCATTCAGTAATGAAAATACATCTCCATTAATCTGTATAAACAAATCTGACTATTACATTGTCACACTCAGTATGGTATGAAGGTAAAACTACTTAAACAAATAAGCACAGGGAAAGAATTTTGCCTGACAGCACCATGAAAACGTTGGAAAACACCATAAGTACATTTTTATATGATGGCACTTTTCCTTTCCATCTCCCTTCCAGAAAAAAAAAATCAATTTAAATACAGAAAAACCTTATTAATCAGGATGATGTTAAGGTGTAATAAGACCTGGATAGGAAAAAACAACTCAAGAATGGAGCTATAGATAGGATGAGAAGAACATTTATGATTGATAAGGGAGAGGTGTAATAAGAGAGTGAGGAGAAACTGTCATTAGGAATCAGAGGATGGAGCTGCCTTCTGGAAGCACTAAAGGCTCTGGATCTATTAATTTTAGTAGATTATGTATGTAGATTAATTGTTCATATTAATTTTAATTTCATGAATTTGGATTCACTTATATGTCACACATATTTTTCTTTTATTATTTCCTTATATATGTATGGTACCAAAAATTAGTAACTGTAATTAAAATTATAGTATGTTAATAATTTGGAAATAAATTAAAGTATTAATTAGGATAATTTTCTTAATCTGAACATAAGAATGGAAAATACAAAGCTTTAAAAGTAGCTGGAAAATAACAACAGCATTCCATAATTGTAGCCACATCTATTGCACTTGTCATAAAACTCTGCAGACCGTTTTTATTCTGCAGTTCCATTAAACCCATTACATTCTATGATTATTATACTCAATTTATCACTTTTTAATCATAAAGAAAAAAATGCATTTTAATTATTTATGATACAAATTCCTTTTGGATGAGTGTGAAGCTAAGAAGCTTCACCTAACTCTTAAAACATGAGTCAATAAAAAATAACTTTAGGAATGTGTATCTACATTTTTTTCTATGACAAAATTTACGTTAAATAAATATTTCACAATGGGAGATTATAAGATAATTTCATGGCCATCTAAACTGATCATAAACTCAACAAAGTGGTTAGGAAAAGTTGAATGTTTGGTAAAAGCAATGAGTACTACATACATAACAGAGAATAATGAGTGAACATAAATGTTAAATTTGTTACTTATTTGTGTTACTTGTAATATTTGCATCATGAAAGACTGGGGTAGATCATTGATTTCTTACTGATTGGAGTTTGTAATTCTTTTTGTCTTTAACTGAATAGCAGTGCAAAATGTAATTAACTGATTTCTTTAGCCATAAGAATTTTAAGAACTCATCTTAGGCACTAAGAACAATTAGGTGAACTGCAACTTTACGCACTATTGCAGAGAAAATATTTAGTTTTACCAATTATATCTTTAAATGTTTGTGTTCTTTTCTGGAAAGAACACAAACATTATCTTCCTCTATATATAAAAAAGTAACTACAATGAAAAAACTTAAAGATTAATCTGTGAATAATATTTTTGCAGAATACAGAATTGCAAAACAAACTGAATTTGACATTAGGAATGAAAAGAATGAACTGTTAAAATGTGTTTAAATTTAATTTGGAAGCATATGAAAATATCTGCATAGAAAACTCTAATTAATGATGCTGTATACATGTGACGTGCATTACATTAAAATGAATAAGCAGCCTGATGTACTGAAATTCAATGATTGACAAACAAACAAATATCATTAAGCAAATTTAAATTGGCTTTTCAAATTTCAAAGAGGCTGTAACATACAAAATGAAAAATAAAACAAGTAGTCACAGCCAGTACCAATTTTTTTATTTATTTGGTTTATTTAAAGATGCTTTTTAACACCTCTAGTCATCAGCTTCCCATTCAATTCAGGGTGTGAAACAGTCGATAAATTTTGCTCTGAGATTCTTTTATATGCTATAAATCTATGACACAGGAACCATGGCTTTACTTCGCTTCCAAAGGAAATCATACTTAGGATTTTTTATGCCTAAAAAATCCATTGATCCTGTCCAGAATTTAACCTGCAATATTGGGTTACTAGATCAAGTATGGTTATCACTAAATCACCAGGATTAAACTCTCAATACCAATGCTGAAGACATTGAGCCATTCAGAAATAAATAAAGAACTTATCAGCAGAATGGTATACCACTAAGGCAGCTGTAAATTGCCAAAGAAATGGGCCTCTAGTGGTGAGCTTTGCCCCAAAATACTCAAACATTTAAGATTTAAAAAAACTGTCCTGAAAAAAAAATTAGTAATGAAAGGATGTCTGCTTTGTTATACACAAATGCTGTATACCTCTTTTCCAATGGTAGCTATAGGAAAAATAAACAACAATTGATTGAACATGAAATGCAAAAATTATTACCTGTACATTACTATTATTTAAAAAAAATTTGTTTCACAACAAACTGCTTTAAAGTAAAATATCAAATGAAAAATTAAAATCACCTGCAAATAAAACAAAATCAATTTTCTTACTTGACATCCAGATGCACAAGGCAATCTTCTTGCAAAAAGGAAGGATCAAGTGCTTGTCAATGAAGGATTAAGTGATGCCACTTAATAAGATATATTGATATCCTAAACTTAGGTATTCATTTTTTACACCAAACTCCACTTACATAAAAGTAAGAATCTCCGGAAATGCATCTTACTTTTATGTAAGTAAGTAGAGTTTAGTGTAAAAAATAAATACCTAATTTTAGGATATATTACCACTCCATTGTCAACAGCTTTGTAAGTAAAATATTTAAGATATATTGAGTTAAGTATTACTGACAGCATTCAATAGATTGTAAAGAATGGACTAGAAAGATAAATCAAAATAAGCCTAAAATCATAGTTTTTAAAATGGGTAATAAGCTTAGGAGAGATGAAAGATGATGGTTGAGAGGAAAGAAATTAAAATAGTAAGGAAATCTGATTACTTGGACATTAAATTTAGCAGTATTGGAAGTCAGAACAATCAGAAAAAAATAGTTTTTGCTAATAGCAAAAAATGCTATGAGAGCTATAAGATGTTGTTTACATAATATTGCAGAAATGTGTATAAATTGGCTGGAGAGGATTTTGATGCAACAGAAACTAAAATGTTGTTTACATAATATTGCAGAAATGTGCATAAATTGGCTGGAGAGGATTTTGATGCAACAGAAACTAAAATGTTGTTTAGAAGTGAAATTTAGAGAAATGAAGAAAGATGGAATAGAGTGGATTTTTTACACATGGATCATTTCATCATAAAATTTTGGATTTGCCTTTTAACACCCTAAAGAATCACATAATCGGCACCAAGAAGAATAAGCAATAAGGCTAAAATAATAGAAAGAGCACTGAAGTATTGATATAAATTAATGAATCTAAATAAACAGAATGTTTGAGAATGCCTAATCATTAATAGAAAATCAAAGGAGGAGATTATTGGATGTCAAATGTACAGAAAATCCAGAATGTGTGAGCTTTGAAGTGAGAGAGGGAAAATAGTAGGAGTTTTTGTAGAAAAGCCAAGTTCAGAAATGAAGAATGGGTAACCAAAAGAGTTAAGTCTTTGGTATTACAAAGAGAACTTAAAAAGAGTGAATGGGGTAGAGAAAAAAATGTTAAAACCTGCAATAAATCTGGAAAGCCCTTTAAGCTAAAAGTATAATAATGATTTAAATTGTGATAAGAAAAATATGGAGGAAGCAATTATGGTCAAATAATAATCTACTATTAGAAATATTAAAAGTAAAAGAAGATTATATTAGTATACTAGAGAATATTTAAGTAATGTGAAAGAAAAATTAATGAGATTAATAATAAAGGTAATATACACAATTAAGATAAATTTAAATATTCGATGCAGTGAGAGAGGAAACAATAGTGTTCAATGCAATCAGCCTGAAGAGGTTCAAGAAACACTGGGAGAAATCTGTGACACTTTGAATGGTGTCTATGTAGAGAAATCTTAAGGACCACACAACAAAATGACATTTCTGTCTCCCTTATTTCATGGTGATAATTAGAACTTTGCGATACTCCCTCATGCACATGTATTGCCTTACATAATAATAATAATAATAATAATAATAATAATAATAATAATAATAATAATATTATTGTTGTTACTACTATTAAGTTCCTGTCCTTTAAATGAATAGTATATATATTCTGTGGCTATAAATGGAGTTTTAATGCACTTTCTTCTGCTCTTAACTTATTTCAGTTGTCAGAAATTCCATTAATTTGGACAAATTATTCCCCCAAATATTCTGATTGTCAAATAAGCTTTCAATCTTGCTAGTATCTCAGCAGTGTGACTTACTTACTCTTACTGCTGCAAGGAAGACAAGGCATGCAGAAGAGGGGAGAGAAGGGTTGCGAGCATTAGCTTATGAAAATAAGTTTGACCCGAGAATTACTTATTCTTATAAGCAGCAAAGCCCAGCTACAAATAAATGCCTATGTTGATTGAGAAACAATGTTTTCATGTTCATACTCTCTCCTCACTGAATGTAAGTTTCCTTTCTGTATGGAATTATGTACAATGCAAGACTATATATGTACTTTGATTGGTCATGTACAGGCTGCGAAAATTCTCGAGCTGTCTCGTTACCTAGAAGCTGTTCCTGATAATATGAGATTCTTGTAGCAGCACTCCAACAGAGCCATTTTCGCCTACATGAATGAGAGAAAATAAACTGGCATTTGATAGCCATTTTGAATTAACAAGGTTCTGCTGTAAAGTTTTGAAACTATTTAAATATTTGTTTAATATATTTAAATTACAAGACTATTTGGAAAATTAAAAAGCACCTAGTGGTTCCATAATGGATACAAATGGAGAGCTGGATTATTTTTGTTAAGATGGTGCTATGACCAAATGGATGGTCAACAAACCTTCCATTCAAATGATTTCATTTAATGTGAAATTTGAGGTAGACTAACAGGCATGGGATAGGTTTCTACCGTGTATTATAGTTTCCCTGCCACTCATTCTGCTGCCTGCTTCATTGCCACCATCATCTAATGCATGGAACTCCAAACCAGTGAGACAAATTAGCATTAGAAATCACCAATCTTTTAATGTATTTGATCTTTGCTCCTCTTGCATTGTTTGACACAAGTATTTTTCAAGTAAGTGAACAAAATCTATGGATCCAGCAACCAAATGAAAAACATATGTAATTACATTTAAGGCTCATGAACTAAAATGCTATTTTATTTTTTATCAATAATATTGCTCTGTATCACTGATTTTAAAATTTCTTGAAATACTGATCAAATTAATGGATTCTGATTTTAGATGCCAACCACCATCTTCACTGTATTTTCACAAATTTAACACCCTAATGTGAAATTTCTTCATTTGTCCCATATAGTTGAATCACAGTCCCCATACTCAATATAAAAGCTAGAATAATTCTCATATCATACAACACGATACTGGTAACTATGAACTAAAGCAGTTGGAATGTGATACAATATGTTTGACTGTTCAAGCCAATATACATTAGAGACTTGGTTATCTATTGCACTCATTTCCTTAAACCAAAAAGCACCACCACTTTTCTATGCTAAATCATTATCAGACATTTATTTTATCACAAAATAAATGCTGTGGCTTTTCACAGCAAAGAAACATGCATATTATTCTAAGTTTGGAAATGAAATACACTTTTTAATTACATTAGAAAGCAACCTCACAACTGATATTTTCTTATGCCATCTTCAACTGCTTATTGCTAAATGGTATGGAAAGGATAACAAAGTCCTGAAAATGATTGCAGGAATGAAAATAATTCAAAGAATGCTTAAGATTTACTTGGAAGATATTCTTAAAATAGTGCATAAATCTGCCATTTAAGATGTTCTGATTTTGATACCGTGCATATACTGAAATCATAATATTAGCAAATAAGATCCTAAATAAAAATGTTTTTTAATGTACTTTAATTTACTTGGTTTTGTTTCTACTCAGAATCCAAACCACTGATACAATTTTTTATGCTCTCTAATGTAGAATTCTTTTTTCCATATCACTGTCATACTCGTAATCAAAAGTGGAAGAAATTGCTAGTTCTATGACTTTACAGTGTTATTTCAAATTTGACTTAGATTGTTATTATTTATAAAAAGTTTTACACTTTCATTTCTGAACTTAAGAAAAGCTATGGAAAGCCCTCTGTCACTGTTCCTTGCCAATTTATACAGAGCTATCCAGAAATACATTTCACAATTTATTCCATACTTTTTCAATGTTTGACATTAGTACATGGATTATGTATGTACAGTGGTCAACAAAAGCCATTTTGGAAGATGATGCAAAATTGCTGAATTTACAGGATAAAGAAGTGAAAAATTCCAGTGGAAAAGAAAAATATGGCATGATCCCCTTCTAAATTTGAAAATTATTGAGATATGCAATAGTTTAAACTTCGGAACATATAGAAAGAGCAGGTATACAGACAATAGTTCAGTGGACCGATTGCTGGAGAGGCAGAGAAAGACAGAACAAAAGTAGGAGTGGTAGGAATGGTGGGAGAGTTGTTACAGTAACTAGTAGCAAGCCATGGAGCCTTTTACTAGGCAACACTCAGTCCACAGTATGCAGCATAAGCTTTGGTTTTTAAATTTCATTTAAACCAATGACCATTGCAAAATAGTCCAAAAATGATCAATTATAATAATTACCAACCGTAGAATGTACAAAAATACAATACTAAATCTTAGTCTACTTACTGTTACCACACTCGAGAAGAATTAGAATACAAACTTGAATACTTGCACATAATACATCTTGCAGAGAACAATGAATACAGAAGGAAGATAGTAGATGAGGAGATCAAAATGTTTAAAAGGTTAAAGAATTAAAATGGATCACAATAATAACAGTCAAAAAGAAGCAGTCATTTACAAAAAATTTGCACATCACCATTGGACATCAGAAATTTTTAGAAGATTCTTAAAGCTACAACATCAATTCATGCAAATTGAGGCAGCAGGCGACCTTAATATGACAGGTGCTGCAGTAGGCAGTGCTTATGTTGCAGTTGAAGGGGTGGGGAGCATGTACCACAGTATGGGATCACAATAATGGCTAGTTTAAAAGATCTGCTTCTGAAATTGATTCCACATATTCTAAGATGCAATCATCTTCTCTTTGTACTTTTTTTTCTATTTCAGAAGAACAATTTTCATTATAGCTCATGGTCATTGGGCTAAGTGTTTAGTGTGTGGTGATGTGTTAACACAATTAACAAGTGCAATTTACATAGATACCGGCTTATCATAGTAATCAATATGAAAAATGTACAGGTACGAAGAGAACTGATAATGGTAGAGTAGCTAAAAATACCACTATGAATTAATTTATTTGTTGATTTGTTTTATTAATGCATGCTCTTTACTTTAACATCTTAAGTCACCAGCCTCCCATTTAATTCAGGGCATGAAATTTTCTTGCTTGAGGTTCTTTTATATGCAGTAAATCTATGACATGGGACTCACGGCTTTACTTCTCTTCCAAAGTAAACCATACTTAGGATTCTGATGCCCAAAAAAAACTGACCAAGTTTATTGTCATTGGGTCATCAACAAAACCACAAATTTTTCCCTTTCAAAGGATATTTATCATTGCCAGTTTAAATCATGTCTGGATAATTGTAACAGTGAATATATTGATCTTCCTTATTACTGTGAAGTGTGGTGGTTAAACTATGATAAACTTCTGGAAAGAAATTTGATTTAACAGATGAATTTGTCATTTGTATACTTCCGAACATCAAAATAAAAAATACATTTTCAATCTATTTCTATGATATAATTAGCCACTTCAAAGTCCTTAATCCTTTTCTTTGATGGAAATAACAAATCATTTTATAGCTGTATGACTATATAAGAGCATTCATACAAAGCTCTTATTTTGGACACAACTGATGATCAAAACCTAACATCAATTTCTCAATCTCAAAAAATAAGTTATTTTGAAGAAAGTGCCATAATATTGGGCAAATTGCATAATGAGTTTGATTTAACAAGATTGGAAAAGTTGGGATCCTACAAGATTTTTACTTACACTTTTCCTGATTTCCATTTTCATGATTACACAGGAAAATTGCTCATATATTCAGTACATTTGGTTTAATTTATATGAGTGAACTGTTTTTCAATTGTGAAAAGTCACAGAAGACTACACTCAGTTACCAATTTGAAATATAATCTTTGGTTATGTACAACATACTACTGTTTCAAATATTAAAAAACTAATTATTGAAATTGTTGTTCCAATTAGTATCTCTAATTAAAAGCTAATTTGAGAGAAAAATCCAAAAATCGCAAAGAATAAGGAAATAATAACCTGATTGATTTGCGGAATACAAGATTAAAGTTTCTTCATGAATACAGGCATTGTACTTAACATAAAATAGTATTCAGTATACAGTAAAATACTATTCAGTAAAAATTGTATGCAACTTGCTTCTATTTTCACACATTAACAAAGTATAAGATGTTTTGAAGATTTAAACAAATTAAACAATTCAACTATTTAGAATTGAATAATTTGGCCTCTAGCAAAAACTGACTGGGACAGAGAACATCACTTGCACATCAGTTGCCTGTTTGAAGTTGTATGGGTGGCAGGGCAGATAGTCGTGGCGTCACAGGGCATTTATTTGAGACTGATTAAGCTACATCACATTGGCCTCAATAAATAAATTTAGCCTACAAAGTCTACTAATGTCATTAATTCTGGAGATAAGGACAATACTGAATAAGAAATTAGGTATTTATAGAATTAATTGCTTGGATTGCAGCATGGTATACTTAGGAAAAACCAAGGAAAACACAGGAGTTAGGCCTAAGGAACGCTGGAGTAACATAAAATATAAACAGACAGAGAAATCAGCTTGCTCATTGTTTTTGGGATAATAACAATAGTATAGAAAAGAAAAGTACACTATTAAAATCTCTTAATAGGAACGTTCAAATGTGGGGAAAAAGATTTGAATAAAAAATTTGAGGATAGAGATATGAACTTAGGACGACAATCTCATCAAGAAGTTCCGCAAGTATCTGCCTAAGACAAGAGATCCATAGTTTACATACAATCAACCTATTAAGCAGACAATAACCCTTGAAACATGTTCTGAAGTTTTTACTGGTAAGCATAGCTTAATAGTGTAATATCAACTCACTGGTATAATTAAAATTTCATTTGCATTAATTTTCACTGTTATCAAATTTATGCACCCTAATTTTTTAACTCCTCCACCCCCCTCCCATTTTGTATTTGTTCAAAGTTAGCTTTTGACCAGTTATAATGTTAAGGTGCATGACATCACAGCCGCAAGCCCCATGGCTATCTTTAGTTGCTTTTGTAGCCAAGGTCCAAAATTTACCCTCCATCCCAGCCAATCATGTTACAAGTGATAAACATAATGCAATGTATTTATAGTGCTTGCTTGTCTGCTTGATGAAAGTTACATTACAAGAATGAATGATCAGCATAAATCTAATAAAATGAAGTATAATATTTACAATTAATGTTATAGTAGACTGAGAAATTATGGAGAAAAGTTTCAAGAAAATGGGCATTTCAAATTTACTCCATGGCTTTGAGGATAACATAATATCTGTTTTATAACTGGTTCTCCATTGTCAGTGATGATGCAACACGCAAGCTTGAAAGCACGCTCGAAATTAGTAACAAAGGTTATGATTTGCAAGGTAAGAGTAAAAATCATTGGTCTATCAACAGCACACATAAAGCAAAAAATTGATTTGTTAATTAATAATAAATTTATGGTAATACTTGGTATTGATATTTCTTATTCATTTAAGACAATTGCCACTTTACCAATTGCATGCATTGTTTAGCATTTTTTAAGATTTTAAATTGTTTACACTTAATGTTTAGTGTATAGTATGTATAAATACTAATTACTTTAGTGCAAATTATGATGTGTTTTTTTAATTCTTTGCATAATTTATGCACCCTTATTTGAAAACAATGTTTTATGCAAAAAGTGTGAAAAATATACAAGTAAACTCTCTAACTTATAATTTACACTAATTTGATTTCAAATTGATTTTAAATTAAGAAAAACTGTTTTATCATTTTATAAATAAGATACAAAATAAGTTATTACAGAGAAATATTTGGCATGCAAGAAACTGCATTTAAAGAAAATCCTTTCCATAAACCAGAAATATGCAACAAGCAAAGAAGATGATTTTGCACAATTAATGATGCACCTTATATAAGACAAGAATTCTAAAGAATGACAATTAATAGCTATTGTTTTCATTTGCATAATGCTCTTCTGAGAGACAACCAAGTTTCTACAGTATTTTTCTTGTTCCATAAAATTGAAATTAAATTCAGACACATATACATACACACTTAACCATTAACTAAACATACAGCATTCTTTATATACATATCCTGTAGTATTGTGGAATAAGATCTTTTGCTCAACCACATTTAATTGAAAATCTTTATCACTGTCAATTCTTTGGTATTCAACCTGTTTCTGTACTAGAATCAATTATACAAAAGTCCTTGCTAAAATAACTGGAACCCTTGCGCTGTCCCTGCCATCTTGAGCTAAGTCAAGATCAACTTGACATAGAAAATCAATTTGATAGTTGTCTTGTTCGCTTTACTATTAGTAAAATGTTAGATCTGTTAGTAGATCTAAAGCAAACAGACATACCTGATTCATGTACAATTAAATGATGAAAATCTGGTCCTGGTGAGTTAATACAAAGTCTGTGAACATGTTGATAGGACCAATAGCTGACAACGATAGTTGTCCTGTTTGAGCCCACACCAAATTAGGGCCAAACACAACTGCTAGATTTGATGATGTCATTTTGTTCAAATCACTGCGATCCATCACCTAACAAAGTAAAATAAATATATTAAAACAAATATAATTTTTAAACAAAAATTGTTCCAGAAACTCTTTATCAAAATGCTAAAACAATAATTACTATAAATTTCACCCTTAAAAATGTGTTTTACACATGCTGTGCTGGAAATGATTTAGGATCTTATTCAAGGCTCCCACATTAAACCAGACTATCTCCATACTAAATTAAACTGGGCCATTCAAAATAAAGTTATGGTATTCAAAACAGAATTAATTTACATGAACCATGTTACAAATTCATTACATGGTGCTGAAATAGACTTCTGCACATGCATACACTTGCAGCTGCTCTCAAATTTTATAATATTTTCTTTATAAACATGGAAGACAATGATACATTCCTGCAACTTGACAGAGGGAAGAGAATAAAGCATTGATTTCAATGATGAGGAGTAACAAAGAACACAAATGTATCCACCAACTCAAATGTAGTAGAAAAAAGCATGGAAAGAAATGTTTTTTTAAGGATTTGTAATGTGAATGCTATTTATGGTATCATAACTTACGAGATACATTGACCAACTCCCTGATGTAAAAAGGAAAGCTATAAATGAGGTACATAAAATTTGTGGGATACCCCGAAACACATTAAGGCAAAGTGCTTATTTTCTAAAATTAACAGTATTGTTTTATATCTACATTTCACATTATTACAATTTTCAGCATACATTTATTGACTAAATTTGTATTTCTTGCTGTCCTAGCATATGCCAGAATATTCTTTACTGTTAACATTTTTTCATAAAACACCTTACAATCCACTCTGAAATTTATTTTCATCTGAAGTTCTGCCTTGAATGTGTCTATGTGAAGTCTGTTCCTAATGTCAGCCCACAACATTTTTACTTGACTGAAGTTTTTTTCTACAAAAGCACTTGATGGAGGAATTGAAAACAAGAAGTTATACATCCTATTAGAATTTATTAAATATGTTCACACAAACTCAACTTACTCATACAATATTAGGATATGTTTCTGGTCAATTGCTTGCATCATCAACTGTTAACCTATTATTTTATGTGGTGGCTGGATCCCAAGGTGCTTTTGTGGCAGTCTCTGGTTTGAATAGGAACTTGCCAAGCTCATCCATGGGTGGAACATGAACTTTTTTAAGTTTTTTCCAATTTTTCAGGATGAACATTTTGATAGCTCTATTGGGTTGTGAGATTCTTTAAGCAGCTTAGCCTCTGGTTTAATTTTGTGATTTTTTGGGTTCAAAAGTGAGTTGCCACTGCTGATTTATCTATTTGTTTGAGATAATTATTCCCAAAGTGTCCCTTTCTCCAAATTTCTAAATTCTCTTTGTTTTTCCAATGTATTTTTATTACAATCTGCACATTCAATTTCAAAAATTTCTGATTTCTGTTCTATTGGTATGGTGTCTTTTATTGTGGAACCTAGTAAATTTTTGATATTATATTTGTTCTTTGGGACTAACTTTATGCCATATTCTTTGAGTATCCTATTGAAGTTGTTGTGGTAAGTTTGATGATACATAAAACTTTTATAGTTGTACCTTTCGTTGATGTTCTTCAGTGTGGAAACCTCTCTTATGCATCTTTGTCTTTTAAATAAATTGATCATTTTTATTATTGTGTCCTTGTTGAACCCAATGATTTGATTCTAATTATCTTTATTAATAAATCTATGCTGTTCACCATGGAAGAGGAGAAAAATGGATCGCTCCCATTCCTAGATTTAAAAATTATAAGAAATACAGACAGACTGAATTTTGGAATCCATAGAAAAGAGACAATCATATGCAGAAAATGATATAAAAAATAACAATCATAACCTCATCCCACATAAATATGTAGTGTTCTACAGCTTAGCACACACAATAATTAACATCCTACTCCCACTCACAGAAACTGAGTATACAACAGAATACCAATAGATAATTATTGGTGTATTAACGTGCATCTCCTCCTTTGTTTAATAGTTCATATAATATTCATTCAGTTATATTTACATTATTAATGAATAAGTAAAATATAAATTAATAGCTGCAAGAGCCATAATTATTTTAATTTTATATGAAACTGCTGTACTGATAATAAAGACACTGTGGCCATTTGGGATTAATATAAATATGTTTAAATATTGTACTTACGAAGCTGTTGACAATGGAGTGGTAATATATCCTAAACTTAGGTATTCATTTTTTACACTAAACTCCACTTACTTCACTTTAGTACTTACACTTACTAAAGTGAAGTAAGTGGAGTTTAGTGTAAAAAATGAATACCTAAGTTTAGGATAGATATGTTTGATTCAATATGCACATGCCTTATGCTCTCCACCTCTGTCCATGTCCAGTCATAGTGATTTATCTCTTCCTCCTCGGTGTAAGTGTGGAAGGATATGTTTGTTGACAGTACATACCAAATTTTGATAAATAGGGTATCTATTAGGACCAATGCCTGTTTTGATTAGCAAATGTCTGGATTATCCAAAGCTATTGTTAAAACTAAGAATACAACAATAATATGTATACACATTACTTGATGGTTGCCCATTTATTATGCATGTGATCAACCCAATCATCAACATTAGAAGTGGATAGAGGCTGCAAGTCATGAGAATTTTGTTGAAGGAAGCATTCTGATATGTAAGTATCTTATTATTTTGAGTCTGTTAAGCGCTTTTGTAGACTGCACAAATAGCCACTAAGAGAAAACAAATACCTTTTGAATACAACTCAATAGATACAGTGGAACTTGATCTATTGTTCCCAGAACCATTGTTTTCCCAGATGTATCATTCAATTTATACTGTCCCAAAAGTTTTACCTTATATCTTATGTAAATAAAATCCATATTCATCATCCCTTAAAACATTGTTTCCTGTATTATTCATTCAAAAAGTTCCCTCCCAAAGAAATTCTATCCTCAAATGATTGTTTTCAAACTGGAATAGTGAAGCAGTAATTGTCACATGTACAGACTTCACATCATGCTTGATCCAAGAAAGTGTAACTTGAACTCTCCATAGTTGCCAATATTTTTAGAGCCACAGTTGGCCATATCTCCCTGAACACCTGCTGAATAATGTTATCAGTCAGATGGGTGATGGATCCAGAATGGGACCGCATACTAACTGGTTTGGATATCCAACGTAGAATCATATGCTTTCAGCGCTAGTCTCCTTATAGTGTCATTAATGTACTCAAGGCAAAAAGTTTCATAGAGGAAAACTGTGGGGAACATAAAATCAGTACCAAAAAATCCTCCTTAAGGTGATGGTTTTGTGTCTTTTGCAAATAAGCAACATAGAATGTAGCTGTGTAGCCCCAAACCTAGCTAGCATACAACATTATTGCTGAAATAATGGCCTTATAAATTTGCAATGTGATGCGAATTGGAACAGTTTAGTTTAAAAATTGGGAGTCAATTTTGAAATGGCCATTTGGACCTTTGCATCTTATGCTTGCATATAGGGCTAGAAAGTCAGACCCTGGTCCAGGGTAATCCCAAGGTATTTGGCCCAGTTTATCCAGGAAATTGCTTGGCCCTGCAGATTCAGTGCCCCTGGATTTGCTGATCTGCGGCGCTTAGTGACAAGAATTGCCTGGCTCTTCTCACCACTGATGTTCATGTGCCCACTCCATTCCTCCACCTGGGTTAAGATGTTGGAAGAGTTGAGTTAGTGCAAAATGTAAGTTTTTGCTGTGAGCCAAAATAAGAACATCATCAGCATACTGATAAGTAGATGTGCTATGTCTTATAGGAAATTCAGACATGTGAACAGAGAAGTGTTGGTGACAACACATTCCTTCTGGTAATCTCATCTGTGTCATTCAGTGTCTGATCTTCAACCTTCAATTTTGATGCAGAATGCACAGTTTGAGAGAAAACTATCAATTAACTCTATAACCACATGCGCCAGCCCAGTTCACATGAGCTTATAAATAAGCCCCCTAAAACAGGTGCTAGGGAATGCTTTCTCAATGCCAAGTAGCACAGCAGCAGAGAACATGTACTGCCTGAATCCCAATGCAACCTTTTCCACCACTCTCAGTAATTGCCAAGTGGTCAAGTGTTTCAGTTTGAAGCCAGATGCTCCGGAATTAGCTGAGTTTACAGCAGCTCCAGGCAGGCCAATAGTGTTCACACTTTGTCGAACACTTTGGACACCGTGGGGATCAAGATAATTGGGGTCCTCCCTTTTTTCAAAATGCAAATAATTTTAGCTTTTTTCCACTTTTAATGCATGAATTGAAAATTTTTATATGTTGTAGTATAGGCCATCTTGGGAGTCAGCTGCTAATGTGAAGAATGGGCCAGAGTTGCAATTGCCATCAGTTTTGACACCTACGAGACAGGGAATGGAGATATTGTTACATGTAGCATTCAAAGTGTTGATGAAATGTGCAATGAAGTTAATATGCGAGAGGGAAGTGAGGAAGAGGGCGAAGATGATGCAACAGCTGAAGCCATGCCGATGTTTGCAGAAGCTCTGAGCATATGCGAAACTGTACAAGTATATTGCACATGACAATGAATGGACGGTAGTGAACAACAGAATGCACTGAATGTGGAAAATTTATTTCACATGAAAAGAAAATAAGTATATGCCAATTAACAACCTTTTTCAAAGAAAGTGACAAATGCTGTGATTTTTGTGGATTTGTTTTATTTATGGACGCTCTTCAGTGTCACACTCAAATTAGGGCATGAAATGACTGATAAATTTTGCTTACAGACCTTTGCTTTCAGACTTGAGTTTCTTTTATGTACCGTAAATCTGCAACATGGAACCCTCGGCTTTACTTCCCTTCCAAAGGAACCATACTTAGGATTTTTACACTAGAAAAAATCCATCAACCCTGGCCGGAAAAGTATGATTACCACTAGGCCACCAGGAACGACAACAAAGTGTTAAATATGTACATGGTAACTTGTAATTGATGCAAAATAAAGTTTTTGCCTATATACTTGCTTTACTTCTTTTTGAACATGATTTATGTACTTTCCATATCTAATGTTTTCCCCCCATTATGTGTTAAACCTGGTCCCTCCAAAAACGATGAATCGAGGTTCTATTTTACCACACATACATTTAGTGGCTGATTTACTCACTCATAAAGGTCATGGGTTTTATGTCCTTTAATTACCAAGTTTTGGTTCAGATTATCTGACACTTCAGATTAATGAGATTACAGTAAAACTTTTGTCTGAATTTTGTTTGATTTGGTAATATCAGAAAAAATTATAATAGGTGATAGTTTGGTACATTTTATTTTGTGAGTAGAACGTAGAGTGGACCTGGTCCAAATATACTAGTAGAAATCTACTGATGAACCGAGGACTGGGGCTTCATTAGTATGTTAAAATATAGTAAGTTTAGTAAGTTAATTGATATTGGTAAAGTTTATTTAAATTGAAAATTTGATTTGTATTCAAATCAATATCAGAAAAATCTACATGAGGTAAAAGAGCGTATTGATATGTGAATATTGTCTTTTATTAATATTACCTTAGAGAGAAACTGGACAATATACTTCAAAATCTGATAATTGTCTTCTGGTAGTTTCTCAAGAATAAGTATCTTCACTTGTCGTGGCCTCTCATCTTTTGCTATACCTATACAAGAAAGAATGGTCTATTTAAAAAAAAATCTGTATTGGTGAGGAAGTTCTTTTCATGCTAACTATGGTATTAGTGAATTAACAGTTCTTTCAAGTACATACATTACATTGCTGCAATTTCTGTTAAGATATAACAAAACTGATATCTACAAGGCGCATTCAATAAATAATATTTTTCTTTTTCTGGATTTGTTTCATTTTAGTTTAAATGTACTGGATAGTTACTCAATTTTTTGGCTGTACAGTGCTATATTTTCAATATCAGCTGCTTGCAAATCTATGACTTTGTACAACCTAGATGTCAGAACATATATCATTATGGTATCACTCTGCAAATCTGTCTTTAAGCCATGTTTACACTTCCATGAAATGGTATCACAAAAATTCTTCTTAGAAGTCAATATTCTAGTGGGTAAAATCATGCTCACATTTTTCTGGGACTCTGTCTTTTAAGTGATAAATCCATTAGTTAAATATAGTGGACGTTTGTAACAGTGATGTTTAATATAAGTTTAGAATAACCGAGTCGACTTTGTAACACTTACATCACTAATAGCTTTTAAAAGAGGAAAACTAAGTTTCTGGAGCTAATCTCTCCCATCTTCAGTTCCAGTTCGACTGCCGGCCTTGTTCTTCGTGGTGGTTTGGTTTGTCTCTGGTGGCAGTTGGATGAACTTCTGTATTAAGACGTCACTTGCTGGGATTTCAAAGTTGAAAATGCTACATTTGTTCTTCCAGATATAAATGTTTTCTCAGACAGCGAGTTCTGTTTTCCCTGTAATGTTTTTGAATAGTTTGGGATTCCTGTTTATACTATATTTTTCATTCCAAAAATGGCAAACTACTGCTGATTTTTCTTCCTGTCTTTGTTTTATGTTCCTGATGTGTTCTTTTGCTCGTATTTTAATGTTTCTTTTAGTCTTTCCTATGTAAATTTTTTCACAATCGATACATTCCATCTGATATATTCCTGATTTGTTCTCTTGAGGAATGTCCTCTTTTAGTTTAGAATTTAGTATATTTTTTATGGAGTAACTATTTTTTGGAGTTAAAATAATGTTTTGTTTTTTGAAAATCTTTTGGAATTTGTAGAAGGTTGATGGATGGTATGTGCTCAACAAAAAAAGAATCAAAGACATCAGTACTCTTATTCCTAACAAGGAAGAAAATAGAATGTACCAAAAAGTCACAAAGTGTTACAAAGTCGACTCAGTTATTCTAAACTGATAAATCCATGTTTAATTTCCCATTACAACCTTCAGTCTTGTAACAAGCAAGCAAATCTAAACAAATGACAGTTCTATGAGGATAATTTTATAAATAATACTCATTTTTACTTTCACATTTATTTTTTAACAGTATTTCTCTTCCCAACATTTGGGAAACTGTGCTATCCCATTCAAGTATCACTGTTTTAATCTGTAGATCACAGCAGTAAAAACTCTTCCAAAGAAGGAAAACAGCAACCATAATTGTTTTTTTTCAACTTAAGAGTATAAGTTGAATCCTTGTGGATTATTTTCAAACTGTTGGGTGGAAGAGGTAACACTTTCCATTCATATTTTCACAGCTTACTGGTGTATCATGGAGGAAGAGTGGCCCAGCCTTCAGCAACGATGTTGATTTCTGCATTTTTGCACAAAATCAAGATAACACATTGATGTGACACTGGTTCCATTCAGGACTCTTATCTGCCATAATGATTCTTTGGTGATCAAAAGCAAAGATCATCATTTGCTTGACCTTGGTTGCACTCATACAGGTTATTTGGGGAGGGGGGGGGTCCTAGAGAAGAAGAGCCTTGGCACTCAAACTGTGATTTCACTCTGACTCAAAGTCTTTAATATATGTTTCATCAATAATGACAAATGGATATAAGAATTCTTGACCTTCAATGTCAACATTTTGTTTCAGCAAGTTTGCAATGTCTTTGTATTTTTGTTTCTGTTCAGCAGTCAAGAGATGAGAGATCCTTTGCACAAATTTTGCTCTTCTGGAAACTATTTGTCAAAATAAGACACACTAATGATGAAATCCCCTCAGCTTATGAAAGTTTGTCACATGTTCATGTCACAATATTCTTAAAGAGTATTTGGTGTAATTTTCACATGTCATTCATCTGTTGATGTCTCAGTCTTCCTGGTCTAGTCACTGTCTATGCTGATACATTCAACCTGGAAAATGTCAGCCTAACGAGAAACTACTACGATCCACTGTGAATAAAACTCTGGATTTTTGTGGTGTTTTTACCATGTAAAGTTTTGATGTTAATGTATAATTTTTGTGATCTTCAACAGTCAGGGTGCCCAATATAACAGCAGGCTCCATTTCTAGCTCTTATTATATACATACAGAGTATGCTATGAACAAAATGATCACACATGCTCTTTCTCAAAGTTTCAACTGCAATGGACATAATTTTGACTAGTGTTGCATCATCCAATCTGCAGCACTATCAACTGTGCATTATTTATTAAATGATTCTCAAATGTTCCTTATGACTGGCAGTTACGCTATGATGTGCTCATTTAGCACAAATCTTTGAATATTCTAAATGGTGAATAGTTATGTTAGAATTTCAACAAATGTACAGGATGAATTTCAAGTCCTTCCCTGGTTTCAGGAGACGACCAAACAGAAACTTTGACAGAACATAGTGGAAATAATGGAATTGGAATGAATATCTACCCAAGTTTGCATTCATAATAGGTGCAATGATATAGTTATAGATTTAGCCGCTGCAGGGCACCCATAGTGAAAACATAGCGTTCAAGATCCACATAAAGTTTTCTGCATGTTACAGTTTGTTAAATATAAGTTCACTGTGGTGGTACAATTACGATTTCATATAAAATATCAACAAGAACCACCTACAGTTAAAATAATTTGTGCATGTACAAAAAGTTTGAAGTGATTGGCTGCTTGTGTGATGGACAATGAACAAGTCGGCCAAGAGTGTCAGTTCGGACTGATAAGTGTGTGCAAGAAGCAGTTGTCAGGAGCGCTAAAAAGTTGACAAGTCATATGAGCCAGGAATAGCAAATTCTACAACCGACTGTGAATCATAACAATTGCAGGCATGCACTGCAGGCACTGAGTCCCAAGGGTCACAATTGTCTTCAACTCTGTGTTGATTTTCAAGAGCAACTAGAAGAAGACGGATTCACTCAGAAACTGATTTTTAGTGACGAGGTTACGTTTCATGTGTCTGACAAAGTGAATTATGACAATGTACATATTTGGGGCACGGAAAAAACTTGGTGTTGCAGTAGAACACATTCGTGTTTTGTACTGTTTCTTTGTCAAAAATGTACAGCCCATTTTTGTTTGTGGAGAAAATTGTTATTGCTTCAATGTACCTAAACATGCTTCAATAGCGACTAATGTGACAATTACATGCAGATAGCCGGAACTTTATATATCAGCAAGGTAGAGCTCCACCTCATTTTCATCATGACATTCATGAATTCTTTGATGTTGAAATTCCTTTTTGGACTGGATGTGCTGCTCGAGATGACTGTCCTCTTTTTTTGTGGCCTCCATGGTTACCTGACCTTACCTCACATGGTTTTTTTCTTATGAAGTTATGTCAAAAATCGTGTGTTCATGCCGCCTTTGCCACAAGATTTAGCACAGCTGCAAAAGAGGATCATGCATACAGTCGCTGATATTGACCATCATGTGCTGGGACATGTGTAGCAAGGAGCTTTGCCACAGGATTGATGTCTGCCATGTCATTAATGGAGGACATATGGAAAACCATTTAGGTATGCATGAAACTTGGAGAGATACTTTGTCCATTAACATAAAGTTTTCCACTGTGCCTGTCAAGGTTACAGTTCTATCAACCCCCAAAACCACCTGTATATAATTTGAATACTGAGTTGTTTGTTATTTGCCAATCGTTCCAACGGATCATCACACTGCTACACTGCAGTCACCCAGGGGCATGAATGATATGCCTGAAACTTCTTTCAGTGATGACAGCTTTTCACTGACAATGCTTTATCCACACACATTTCTTAAGTTCCTATCTCTGATGCTAGTGATGATCTCATTTTCTGCCAAAATAAATTTTTACTGCTCTTTATATACTTAATAGCACACATCACTTAAAGGGTCCCCATTTTGAAAATTAATTGCATCACTAATGACTGACAAATAATAATCCAACTCTATGAGATAATGTGGAAGATGCAAAGATACCACATATAAAATATTTTTGCAAGATATATTGACCAAGAAAAAAAACGTTTCATTACTTATTGAATGTACCTTGCACATCTCAAAAAATTCAATAAATGTCTACTATATTAAATACTTCATATTTATTCAAAATCTGTTAATAGTCTAATGATTAAGCTGTGAGAATTGAGATTGTACTTAAATTTCATCATGTCTTACTTTGAAACTGTGTTATTTCATCATAAAGGTCAAAAGTCATTAAAGGCTCTTCCAGTTCCCGCAAGAATGTCTTGAGCAGAACTGCTGCAAGGTGCACATCTCCCTGAAAGTCTACTGGCTGACCCTGATTATATTTATTCTGCAGTTCTTTGACCAACAATACACTTGCTGATCTCCGAAATAAGCCTTCTGTTTCCAAAGCTGAAACAAGTACTATTACATTGGTCAAACTGTTAGGGATTCAGAATAAAGGAACATATTTAGATCAAGTTAACACATGGTGTTTGTTTAGCAACACACTTCACTTAATTGCTTTTCAACTGAACATGTTTCCAAACATTTGTTGCCATCCTGAGCAGCAGACCAGCTGGGAGGAGTTCTCTGTGGCAAAAGGAACTTTTTGAAATTATCCAGTGGTTATTTCAAAATTCATGAAGCAGTTTTTATTCTTGATTATGAAAATGTTTTCTCAGTTGTTAATTCTAATAGATTATTGATGTGTTTTAATAATGCAGTTTCATCAGTCTCGTAATTTTCGAATATATATAATAAAAATGAAAAATAAAGTAATTCTGTGAACAATGAACAATGCTAAAATAACAAGAATTAGAGAAGCAAAAATAGATAAAACACTTAAATAACACAAATATCAGTATATTTTGAACCATTCATGTTCTTCAAAGGCAGAAGACAAATGAAGGCGCTAAAAGTAAATATTAAGGTAATGTAATGCATAGAAACAGATAAAACAAGCAATACGGGGAAAAGGGTGGGGGAGTAAAATAATAAAATTATTAATAACTGATAAAAACAATAATAACAAAGTAGAAAGAGGAAATATTAACATACAAAAATTAAATCTGGTGGTGTACTTTATGCAAAAATATAGCTGCTTTCTCTCTATCTCTGAGAAACTTTCAAGAACATGAATTGAACACACAATTAAGTGTTATATTAAATGCATCATAAAAGTCATACGCTAATTATGCCATCTGATTCATTCCACAAACCCAAAATTATCCAGAGAATTTAAGATTAATTTATTTGCAACTATACTTCTAAGAATGCTGTAATGTATTAACTTATAAGTTTTATAAAGCATTTTATATTGATTTAACTTCTACTATTTGTACATTTGCTCCACTCCATATGAACAATTATAAGCATATATTAAAACCAAGTCTCCCTCCCTGGTTGCCAACAAGCCTGTCTCACTTTAAGGATTAAACATGCATTACCAACTCATTGTCCTTGAAAGTTGCGAAGTTATTTTAGCTATATTGTTCTAAGAATTACTTTGGTTTTCATTTTATTATATATATAAAATAGAGAAAAATACAGTAACTTTCATTAAAAAAGTATTATTCAATATTGAACAGAATATATCTGACCAACAAGTCAGTCAACAGCTGATGATGGGAGGGATTGCTCCTGAAACATGTCGCAGTATTGTGTAAGTAGTGGAGTTAGTGTTAACATGTTTAATACATTCTTGTAGGATATATTACTATTCCATTATCTACAGTTTCTTAAGTACAATTTAATTAACTGAACAAAAGTTTAACACTATTAAAAAGAACATACAAACACTAAACACACTAAAAACTTCTATATTTTAGTCCTGCTTCTTCTTGTAAAAGGGCTTTGGCCTTTGGTATTTTTAGCATTTGTGTGTGGTTTTTAAAAGTGTTAAACAACCTGTTCAGTGTTGAATATATGAGGTGGTATACACAATATTCGGGACTGGTGCTGCCATCTCAATGGTAATTGCAGTAGAGTTTTGTACCGCTAGGTGGCAGCACTAGCACATCTGATGAGAGAGTGTTTAAAGTTTCATGCAGCTTGTTAGATGTGTTGAGATTCTATAGTACTTTTCATGATACTCTGTGTGTAGTGTGTGGCGATTTTATGATTGGATCCAAAATTAGAACAGAGAGTGTGTATCAAATTCTGTGCAAATCTCGAAAAAAATGCTATGAAGACCTTGCAATGATTCAACAAGTATTTGGAGGACAAAGCATGAGCCATACACATGTGTTTGAGTGGCATGCTCGGTTCAAGGCTGGTGGTACAGCTATTGAAGACGATGCTCATACCGGTAGACTTATCAGCTGCACAATGCCGGACATTGTTGCCAAAGGTCAACACTTGTTCATGAGGATCCACGTTGAACCATTGACGACCTTGCTCATGAAGTGGGAATTGGTTATGGGACATGCCAATGGGTTTTAAATGATCAATTGGGCATGCATCATGTCGCCGCAAAATTTTGTGCCAACTCTGTTCAGAGGGTGCAGCATGTTAAAGTTTGCACGGAGCTTCGTCAGGCTGTATCCTATGACCCAACCTTCTTGTCCAGGGTCATCACTGGCGATGAGAGCTGGATGTATGCTTATGACCCTGAGACAAACAACAATCCTCCCAATGAAAGAGCCCGAACTCACCAAGTCAAGTGAATGCTCCTCATTTTCTTTGATACTAAGGGGATTGTGCACAAAGAATTCATCCCACCAAATCAAACAGTGAATTCCACGTACTACTGTTACGTTTTGCGATGGTCCAAATTTTGGTGACAAAAGAACTGACTGTTGCATCACGATAATATGCCCTGTCACAATTCCATGTTCACCAGGAGATTTGACGAAAAATAACATGAAAGTTGTCACCTATCCACCATACTTGCCTGATTTGGCACCCTGCGACATCATTCTATTCCCCAAACTGAAAATCAAATTGAGAGGACTCAAGAGGAAAGGCTGTCTGTGCCAAACACCCTCAAAGAACATGACTTCCAAGATGCACTTGGAAAATGGCAGAATTGCTGGGAACAGTGTATACGTGTGGAAGGGAACTACTTCGAGGGTGACGGCTGTCATTAGTCTCAAAGTAAGTTTTTGACCAGATGGCAGCACCAGTCTTGAATATTCTGGATACCACTTCGTATATGATCACATTCCTTACAATTAATTTGGTAAATGTCTGATTTTTTGTGAAGTGGTATTGAATCTTTATATGAGGATTTTAATAAATTCTCATATTCATTTATGGGGAGGCCAAAGTTATGTTACTTTTCTGAAAATTTTCATAAATTGGCTTCCAAATACATCTGGATGGCAAATGAATTTTCTGTATTGTAGATGCTCCTTTAATTGCACTAGAGTACTGATGTCCCTGATAGCTTCAATTCTTTTACATTTAAAGATTTTTTGTATAATACCCGTATGTTAAAACCATTATCAAATGTTGTATTTATGATAAGCTGGCACTCCTTTCTATATTCTTCAGTTTTGATTGGAATCTGTGTGCAAGACTATTGAAAATGCACGTTTATGTGGTCTGAAATTGTAACTAATGCTTTTAATGTAAATGTCACTGTGGGTAGCTTTTCTATACATACCAAAAGGAAAGCTTATTACTTTCATTAATAATCTTTAAATCCAAAAAGGGAATAACACCCGGCTTTTTCTATTTCCTATATAAATTTGATGGATTTTTCTTGAATAATTAATAATATTAGGGCATCTGACCAGATCTTCTAGTATAACAGCAAAAATATCATCCATGTATCTATGCCATTTAAAAATCAGTGGAAATGCTCGAGTTATTAGCTTTTCAAATTAGCCCATGAAAAGACCTGCCAGGAAAGGAGACAGTGGGTTGCCTATGCTCAATCTAGATTTTCGTTTATAAATTTTCCTCAAAGAGCACATCCCCTGGTTGGAGCAAAATGAGTAGCAAAACAGGTGCAATAGGCATCCCACGAAATTCAAAAATGGTTCTTCTAAAAAGTTTTAAATTAATATAGTCATTGAATAAAAAAAGTCAGTTTTTAAACAGCTTAGGATTTTCCTGTAAACTGGGAATTAATGGGTCACATCAGTTGATATTAGGAAATATTCTATAGAAATGTGCATTTTTTTTACTTTTTCAATGAACCATGTGACTTTTTTATTCCTAAACTTTCGAACTTGTTGAAAGAGTAGAATTTTTGGGTAAGCTATTTTGTTAATTTGTAGGCAGGCATGTTGATGCCTGGTGTCTGGATTTTTGGTAGGTCTTGTATGATTGTTTAACTTAATTTTAAATATTTCCTTAAATTATACTGAGGTAACTGATGCTTTCTTTCAAAGGGTCTTTTCTTAATTTTAATATATTGGATTTGTAAAAGATTTTCATTCTATTTATATAACCCTCGATATCTAAAATTACTAATTTATTTCATGTTTGTTCCTGTTACTATAGCCCACTTTTTATTTAAAGATTTTATATTTGGCTGCTCCGAGACATTTTATGGTTATCAGTATTTAGTTTTGATAGTATTTTTCAATTTATTCTCTAATTTGAAATTTGCTGGTCTCATTTTAATCCTGGATGTTTATCTTGATATCTGCTGTGTAATCTTTCAAATTTCTTTGAGAAACAAACATATCTGCAACACTTAAGAAATATTTGTCACAAACAAACAGAAAAATCAGCAGTTACACCCCACTTTTGATCAGAAAATCATAAGATTGATAGTGAAACTAAATTATTAAGGCATGTCAATAATTAGTTTGTTTTTTATATATCTGGGATTTTCACAGTGAAATATAGTATAATATGACAAATTATTATTACGAAATCACTCAAATTTCACTAATTTGGTTTCATTTATTTGGACATGTTTCAAAGGTGTTTGCCTCCATCTTCAGCTTGATACTACTGGCTGCTTCCCAGTGTGGTATTAAGATGTCGCTCTGTGGCTTTAATGAACTTATTGATGAGGTAGCTTGTTTGGGAGATCAAAGTTAACCAAACATTGTTTGTTTTTGTTTATAAATATATTTTCCCATACTGTTAATTCTGGGTATCTTTTCTGAATATTCCAAAATATTCCAAATACCCACACAGATAATTATATAAAAATAGCAGTCACAATCCAAAACAACATAAACTAACCATAATCAACAGCCTCACATTCAGATTAACAAACCTGCCAATAAGCAAGACAGAATATAAATTGGAGTACCAAAAAAATCAAAGATATAGTACAGAAAAATGGCTACACAATAGATCTTGTCTACAAGAAAATAAGAGAAACTCAGAAAGAAAAAACAAATATAGGACATCACCACGTTAAAAGGATACAAAGGAGATCATATATATAAAAAATTGACATTCAACCCATGGGCACACCAAAAATTCCAGAAGCTTTTTAGAGAGGCAAACATCATTTTGGCCCCAGTAAATAAATTAAAAAAAAAAAAAAAACACTTAAACACCAACACAAAAGACAAAATTCCATCAGGAAAGCAATCAGGCATTTACAAAATTGGTTGCAGACTGTGACATGAAATACATAGTTAAAAAAAAAAGAAACATTATCATACGTTTTAAGGAGCACATGAGAAATGTAAAATATAAACACACAAAAAAATCAGTAGTGGCAGACCATTTTTGGCAAAAAAAAAAAAAAAACAAGAATTCCAAAAGGAACCAAAAACTCATAGAATTAACAGTATGGGAAAATATATTTATAAACAAAAACAAAGAATGTTTGGTTAACTTTGATCTCCCAAACAAGTTACCTCATCAATAAGTTCGTTACAGTCACAGAGTGACATCTTAATACCACACTGGGAAGTGGCCAGTGGGACCAAGCTGAGGATGGAGGCAAACACCTTTGAAACATGTCCAAGTAAGTGGAACAAAATTAGTGAAATTTGAGTGATTTCATAATAATAATTTGTCATGTCAATAATTCTTTGGAATAAACACATGGGGAAAAAAATTCATCATTAAGAATGAAAACCATGTCATGAATTTTGAAATTTCAATTACTGTATAATTTAACAAATTCCTTCTGCCACCATTAGAGAGCTCCTCCCTGAATCTGTCTGCTGCTAAGGATGGAATGAGCATTCCTGAAACATGTTCGCTTAAAATAAACAAGTAAAGTATAACTATCACTAAGCTAATGCCTATTATTAACCTCATTTTCTACTTCACTGTCAAAAACTTCAGGATAAACAATTAATTTGACATAGATTTGTTTTTGCACAGGTGGAATTCTGCTATAAAATGTAACAATAATTATAAAGAATCATTCACACTTACTAATCTTTATAAAACTCAATTCGGAATCAACACAGTAAAATGTATGTAATATTTTTATATAAAACCTAATTCAAACTTTTTTCCCCATGCTTCTTACCTGCCTCTCCAACTCCAGCATTACTCATTAGTCATATCAGTTGACAATGTGATCAACAGGTCACAAAACATGTCCTGAATTTTAATAATTGAAAGAATAAAAAGCTTAAAGAGTATTGAATATTTTAACCATTTTAGAATTTTAAACTTTCATATGGGAAAGAAGTTTAACTGGTTTGAAACAGGTTTTATATACAGAAATTTACTAATCTTACTTAGACATGTTTCAAAGACTGTTGTCTTCATCACTGGCATGGATTCACCATTAATTTTTCAGCATAATAAACAGATGTCTCTCTATAGATCCTGCAGATATGTAGGTTTTAAGAAACACCAATTGTTGAAGCATTCCTATACATATACAAATGCTGCACCATTATGTAGATAACTCTGTGCAATAATTAACAAAAATGGAAAGAGGTTGCTATAAATCAATAAAGTAAACTAAAAATTGTTAATTGGAACATTGCACAGTGAAGCTAATCATCACTAGTGAAAATTTATAGTTCACCAAAAATTCATAAGGCTAGAAATGGTATGCGACCCATCATCAACAATATCAATACACCATCATACTATTTAGCAAAAGCTGAAAAATTCAAGACACTTCCTAAATTTCAAAGCAAGAATATAAACAATTCCTTTCAATTAATAGAAAAAATTAAGGACATAAAATTAAACCTTCTGACACATTAATATCTAAATATTGTACTTATGAAGCTGTTGACAATGCAGTGGTAATATGTCCTAAACTTAGGTATTCATTTTTTACACTAAACTACATTTACTTATGTAAAATAAGACGCGTTTTGGGAGAATCTCTCCCATCTTCAGTTGATCACTCAGTTCTCCCGAAATGCATCTTATTTTATGTAAATAAATGGAGTTTAGTGTAAAAAAATTAATATTAATATCTTTTGACGTAGAATTGCTGTTTCCAAGCATATCTAAAGAAAAATTTCTAATTAATCTACATGATTGGTTAAAAACCACTCACTGAAATTTGCATAAACCAATTCTGCTTTTCTTCCAAGGGCAAAATTTATAAACAACAATCAGGACTTACTATAGGCAGCCCCTTATCTCCATTTTTACCTAACCTCTTCAAGAGCAGTTTTGAAACACAAATCAACTCAACATTCCCATACATGTTTAAAATATGGTGCAGATAGGTTAACAATATATTTGCCATAGTTAACAAAAAACTGATGACATAAAACTTCTGAATATACAAGATAGAAACATATCGTTACACACGAAACTGAAACAGATAACATGTTACCATTCTTGGACATCAACATTATGAAGCGTCAAAGAAATCTAGAATTTGGAATATATAGAAAGAATACAAATGCAGACAATACATCGATCTGACAGTTTTAACCCCACTACCACAAACATGCAGTTATTGACAGTTTAACACACTGGCTAGTTAACGTACAAATTGCAAAGAAGAATACTTCAAATAATACAAATAAATAGAAAGTACAGCAGCTAAAAATGGTTTTAAGAAAGAACTAGTACACAAAAAAGTACAAAAATTCAAGAGGAAAAAACTTATTAAAGAAACCACAACACTTTCAGCAAGAAAAGATGAGCTAATTTTTAAAAATTTCACATATTATTCATGGGCTACAAAAAGTTTCAGAATATTCTTAACCATTTTAATATCAGCTTAGCCCCTGTAAACAGATATAAAGTCAAAAATCTCCTGATAGACAATGTTAATGACAGTATTCCACAGGAGAAAAAAGCAGGTATTTACAAAATAAGTTGTGCAGAATGTGAAAAGATCTACATTGGAAAAACAAAGGGAAACATAGGCACACTGTTAAAAGAGCATTTCAGGAACATAAAATACAAGCAAATGCAGAAATCAGCAGTAGCATTTCATTCCTGAACAGAAAACCAGGACATATTGAATAAAGCAAAATTATTGAAATCAGTACAAGGACCTACAGAATTAGCAACTTGGGAAAAAATCTACCTGTACAAATACAAAGACTGATTAATGAACTTTGACTTCCGAGGATGAAAACATAAACTTTAAGTTCATCACACCTCCACCAGGGCAGAATACACATTCCCACTGCATAACGAAGTATCCAGCAGTCAACATTCTAGCTGAAGATGTGAAAGAAGGTTCGTGGAACTGGTTCTACATATTTAAACAATAAGTGAAGCAAAAGAGTGTTAGTTTGACTCAATCACACAAGGATATTAATATAATAATAAAGTAAAATTCACAATGGAAATGAAAACTAACAACTCTCCCCTTCCTGGATATCAAAATCATCAAAACTGCAAACAACGGTTTTTGACATATTCAAGAAAGCTATCCAAACAGATAATTGCATTAAAAAAAGCAGTTATAATCCAAAACCACACAAACTTGCACTAATCAACAGTCTTATATATACTGCCACAGGTGACCGAGGTCATTAAGGTGCAGACTCGTGAGTAGATCTGGGGTTCGAATCCCACCAGGACCATCCTCCCTGACTGAGGTTTTTTCCAGGTTTTCCTCAGTCCTCATAAATTTGGTTTATTTATGGACGCTCTTTAACATCTCAGGTCATCAGCATATCCTCATAAATGGCAAATGCCAGGAAGGTACCCTAATCTTAGGCCTGGAACGTTTCCTTCCTTAAAAAAAAAATCTCCTATCCCAATATATCATTTCATCTCATGTATCACATCAGTGTCCATCACCTGTGGTGCCTCACAGTAAAAATGGGCATTAAACACTATTCAAAAAAAAAAAAGTCATATATTCAGATTAGTTAACCTGCCCATAAGCAAGACAAATGCATGTCAGAATATCATTGAATCTATAGCGTACAAAATGAATAGAGTAGTCAACAACAAAATTCATAAGCCAAAAACAAAGGAAAGATATAAACACCCTGAAAAGTTAGAAATGTATATACATACAAGAAATTTGCATTCCACCCATGAGCATATCAAAAATGTAAAAAAATATTTAAAGATAAGTATATTATTTTGGCCCCATAAACAAATACAGCTTAAAAACTTTTAAAAATCAACAAAAAGGACAGAATTATTTCCAGCAATTAGGAATTTATGAAATCAACTGTTCAGATTGCAACAATACATATATTGGTAAAACCAATAGAAATATTGCATTTCAAGAAAGACATGAGAGATGTCAAATACAAATATAACAAGAAATTAGCAAGAACATACAGTTCTTTGTCTGAAAACAACTTCTTAAAGCTATCCAGAAACCTGTGGAATTAAATGTATGGGAGAATTTATTCATACAAAAAAATCAGAGAAAATTTAATTAAATAAATTGTACTTAAGAAGCTGTAAACAATGAAGTGGTAATATATCCTACACTTATGTAGGACATCAGCTTCCTGAAATTATACCTAAAAAATAAAGTTACCCCTAAATTCACAAGGAAAACTGTTAAAATAGACAACAGCACATACCAGAAAGCAGCAGAAAAAATGTAACAGAAATAGGAAAAAGTTTACAATACAAAAAACTAAATGAATTGAATTTAGAAATTTATGATTTACATCTAAAACTTTCGAAAACATTGGGATTCCACTTATGGGAAAACCTACAGCACGATTCACATCAAAATTTAATGATCCAAATGAAAAACAAGAATCAAAAACCAAAAAAGAAACTCCACAATTTACGTAAACTCCAAATCAAAACAGTACCAGTTCCAAGAACACAAACAATAGATAATGTAAGTAATCTCTCAAACACCACATTTTCTCACAATGAAATTAAATTCCTGAACAAAGGCCTCAAAACTTGCGTAGATTTGTTGAAAAAATAGAAGATTACATAGCCAACATCAACATAGCTACCCACCAACTAAACAGAAGTGAAAAATAATTTGTAAAACTTAAATGCAAAAAATTTGAAGAACATAAAAAATTGAAAGCAATCAAAAAATTACAGAATGACGTTAAAAGAGAAACCAGTGATATATATACATACAAAAGCAGATAAGGGCAATAACTAGCCATTTTTGACCAAAAGGAGTACATAAATAGAGTAGAAGCCATGTAAAAAGGGGAAGACTACAAACCAATTGAAAAGAATCCACTCAGTAGATACAATAAAACTTAATGAAAACATTGAATGAGATCAAAATACTATCCACTGCTGAAAAACAGAAAGTCATACAGAGCAACCCGGTACTACCCAGACTTTATGCACTTCCTAAAATATATAAAAATGATAACAGCATGAGGCCAGTAATCAACTATATCAATTCACCAGCATACCAGTTAACAAAAAAATTTATCAACATTTTCAACTCTTAAAAATTTCCAAAGGTTGAGCATCAAAAATTCATTTCATTTAGTGGAAAAACTTAAAAACAGCACAATTACAACAGAAGATATAATGGTGTCATTTGACATAAAGGCCTTATTCCTGAGCATACCAACATAGAAACTTATGCATATGTTAAAGAAATGGTTAACATCCTTAAATTTACAAACAGAAGAAATAAAGACTTACTGAAACTTACTAATATTTGCATTCAAAAAATTTCTTCAGTTTCAACCAAAGATATTACCAAGTTTTCAGCCTAGCTATGGGAAACCCCTTGTCGCCATTTCTAGCCAATTTATTCATGAGTTTCTTTGAAATACATATCACCAGAGCATTTCCTTTATTTTTCAAGACATGGTATAGGTATGTAGATGACATATTTGCAATAATATCAGTAAAACATTCAATAGATACTCTGAAATTTCTTAATCTACAATATAAATCTATGCAATTTACTGTAGAAGAAGAGAGGAATGGTTGGCTCCCATTCCTAGATTTAAAAATCATAAGAAATGGAGATTGTTTAAACTTTGGAATTCACAAAAATGAGACACCAACAGAAAATTACATAAAAAATTAGTTATAACCCGTTCTGCGTAAATATGCAGCGTTTCACAGCTTGGCACACAGACTAACCAACTTCCCTCTCACAGAAACAGAGTACAAAATGGAATACCAACAGATAATAAAGACAGCTATAACCAATGGTTTAAAAAAAAGACACAATAATAAAAATTATCAATAAATTTAAAACACAAAAATCAATAAGAGAAGTTTCCACACAGAAGAACACCACGGAAAGATATAAAAATTCAAAAGTTTCACATATCATCCAACTAAACACAACAAATTTAAGAAGATTTTCAAAGAACATGGAATAATGTTAGCTTAAGCTTAAGCTAAGAATTTAGTTTAATATCAAGAATTTATTAGATTGCACATTAAAAGACACCATATGAAAAGAACAGAAATCAGGAATTTAAGAAATCAAATGTGCAGATTGTGATCAGAGATACATTGGAAAAATGAAGAGAAATTTGGAAATTCAGAGAAAAGAACACTTTAGGAATATTCGGTTTAAGCAGGTTGATAAATCAGCAGTAGCAGCTCACTTTGGACCACAAATCATGAAATTAAACCAGAGATTAATCTGCTGAAACAGCTTCACAACCCAATGGAACTATCCTCTTGGGAAAAAATTTTCATCATAACAAATAAGGAAAATTTAATGAACTTTCATTTTCCTCCTATGGATGAACTCAGAAAGTTCCTACTACATTCACTAGACACTGCCACAGAAGCATCTGGGTGTCCAGCCATCATTGTGTAACAGTAGTCAGTCAACAACTGAAGATGGGAGTGATTACACCATGTCTTAGTTTTATGTAGTGAGTTTAGTGTAAACAAGTTGAATACATAACTGTAGGATGGAAAAAATTTAGTTAATTATATTCTTCTGAATAACTCTCTCATTAGATCTATAGAGAGAGTGAACCCATGCTGATGATGAAGGCAACAGCCTTCAATGTCTATGTAAGATAAAAATTAGTGAAATTTGAATGATTCTATATCAAAATTATTTAATTCATTTGATATATAATCATGTTTTTCATAGTATCCGATATTTTATATCTTCTTTCTCCTGGTTCTGCTTAGAAATCCATAACTAATTCATTTAAAATTTTTTCCAGTCTTTAGTGCTCAATATAAAAATTATTAATACTCTCTTACACATTTCAACAAACTTCAAAAAGCTCTTTTTCATATGTATAGTAGAAACTACAGTATGAAATCATGCCCATAAGCAGGCTTAATTTAAATATTAATTCATTATTTTAAAATTATAGGAAAATGAAATTGCTGAGTCAGACACAAGAATCAGTAAGGGCACTAATAATCACTGAATACAGATAATGAAAATAAAACAAACCATCTGGCTGACTAAGGAACTCCACACACTGTTTCACAACTGGAGGAATTACTTCTCCATTATTGTTCTCCTTAATGAATTGAAGTGAGACACCAAACTGTTGAGTATTTAAGGGAGCATGAAACTTTGCATTTGGCTGTGGTGTCTGAGGAGATGGTACGATTCTGTTGTTTTTCTGCAAAAGTCGTTCATCATGCCTGCAAATAATACAAAATGTTTGTACTTCAAGGCAATAACTGAAGGATAATGCATGAAATGTTTATATTAGGATAGTAGAAAGCTCAGGAAAAGGCTTTAATGAGGTTAATTTCACAAGAACTGGAAGAAAAATAGTGGCAACACTGTCATCATGATGTTAGTGAACATTTGGGGATATTTTTCTAAGCATGTCTAGAGGAATGCCATAGCTATTCAACACACTCAGTACCACTGGTGCACTATCTGTAGATGGATGAATACAATGGTATTGACTAGTGGTTTAAATTTGGACAGCCCTAAAGTTATGTATTCTAAAAGTGAGCAGTGTGCAATGGATTGAAATTGCGGTGGCACATGTGAAATGCTTGATACAACATAAGGACATCTGTACCGTATCATCATTTTATCTGAATTTTACATATCCGTGCAGGCTACTGAACTTTATTTGCATGTCCAAAAACAATCTCCAAACAGGACCATAATTGAATTAAGGCAAAAACCTTTCTTTTGGCTACTACATATATGATATATAAATAATATCTACACAGTATAGTATAAAAATTGAGTGTATGCTCATCAATAAAGCACAGAAAACAGAGATCAATATAGATTATTCATGCAATGCAAAGTTATCTATCTGTTACTAAAAATGTTGCTTTAAGGAAAGTAATGGTAATTACTTTAGTGAGCTGAGCATTTTAATATGAATGAAGTTTTATTTCAGCAAACAATTAAATTTAAATAAACATACAAAATATCGAAGAATTTACCAATACCAAAACTAAGATTCTCCCATACCTTAACCACCAGGTTATAAGTATGGTAAAGAACCCCTAAAATAAATTACCATTTTCATAACTGTGTGTGCCTTCAAGCTCCTTCCTTATACTTCTTCACTTATTCCTTATTTTTAGTAAGAATTCCCCAATCTTGTTTATTTTCTCTACCCTCATATCTGACAACATTTTAATTGCCACTATATCTTGATGTAGTTTGTCCTATTTTTCATCCTAGTTACCATTCCTCTACCTTTTTACCATTTCATATCCGATTAGACAATGGAACTCACTATCCGCTTTCTCACAAATAATACATCCTTCTTAATTCTTTTAGAAATAATACCTCTGTATGCATTTGGCAAGATCTATTCTTCTGAATTGATCACAATTATCTACATATTTTTCCCATCCACAACTTCTTTAAACTACTTCATATAAATCTAAAAAAACTTTTATCCTCAAAGCTAGCCCAAATCTCGTGCTTCTCTCTATCTTCTATCCTTTGCCTTGCTTCTTTGCAAAATTCTTGACATTACTTTCACCCAATTGCCACACATCCCCCATTCCAATTTCTTCTAATAATTTCCCCACCTCCCAAAACAACTCTCCCTTCCAAGCACATCTCTTTGAAGACATTCTTTTAGTAAACTGTTATTGTTTAATTTTAAACACTGTGTCAACATTTCAAGATCCTCTCCACCATTATACCTTTCCTTCCTACTCTTCCTAGTTCTGCCAAACTCACTCCTCTCAGTGAACTTTTTGGTAAACCCAGAACTTCTCTATAAAACATTCTATGTACTACAACAACCTTTGTCTGCCCCTTTGACACTCCCCAAATTTCTACTCCATTCATTATCTTTGACTCAATCACAGCTTCATGTAGTCTTTCTAGCCATTTCATTAGCAATGCAGGAACTTTATACAAACTTATTCTGACAGTATTTTAACAGCTGTATATTGATGGGAATGATTATTACCAGTGTCTACTAATGACTAAAAGTAGCAGTAAGTTGGCAATGATGCATGTTGTGAACATGCCATGATGGTTACTGTCAGAAGTCAAAAGTAACATTCATTCAATTATAGAAATGTATTTATTTATTGTCATGCTTTCTTCCAAGTTAAGAGCCCTTTCACATAAAAGATTGCACAGAATCAGCAGATTATGATACAAATGAGAGGTTTCAGATTAAGTTATCTTCATAATGATCAAAAAAATAATTTCAAATATATCTACTTCTTTAATAGAAAGGAGCAAGTTAACTGAGCAGGCTTTAAAGAACAAATTTTCTTTTTCCAAACATCTGATAAAAGAATAAGTATTGAATTGAAGTGAATTTTATTCCCACTTAATAATATAACAAGCTTCCACAGTATAATTTTACAATCATTTAGTCATACAAGCAAATACAACCATAGTCACTCTAGTAAATCTTCCCGAGTTGCTGTGTAACCAAGTGGCTTTGCAGTTTCTCAACTATCAGGCAACTTATATCTAAAAGTTAACTAAATCAAAATCCAGCTTAAATTATGTTTCTAACCGCTCTAATTCCTTATTTTTACCTATTTTCTTCAACCATTTTTTTTAACCTAACCTAAATAATTCCCAAACTCCAAGATTTTCTGTCTTGTTTTCATATTCACCAACTTGTTTCCTGGTAGGTTAGCCTACTTCTAAATTCTAAGTTCTGCTATCATTTCTTCGGTTCCTTCACATTCCAAAATTGCATGCCAATAACTTCTTGCATTTCAACATCTGACAAACTTCTATATTTAAACCTCCTCTTATTCCTTTCAGATTCACTACCCCTGACCTGTGCAATTCCCTCTCTTGTCCACCTGTCACTTTCATTTATATAATTCTCTCTACTCCATATTTCCTTTAAACCCATATAAACCCTCAGTGACTTATTTTTTATTACAAAAACTACCTAATATTTCCTGTCTTTTCATGGCATCAATTTCTTTGTTTAATTTCTTTCCTCTTTCTTTACTTTCTCTATCATGCCACACCATACCCAAGCTGATTTTTTCCATAATCTCATTGATTCTACTGACCCAATATTTCCTCCACTTACTTTCTCTTGCATCACTAGACAATGTTTCAAAATACAATTCTCTTCTAGATTCTTAATCCTATACCAATATTTCAAAACTCTTGTCATTATTTTTCCTTTACTCTCTACTTCACCTAATTCAGCTTGTGCAACCCCATTTGGTGAGCTTTTTGGTAAGTGCATAATTTGTTTGCAGAAATTCCTGTGATTAAATCTACATTTACCCATCCCTCATCACTACTCCATTTTTCTACTCCAAACTTCATTTTAGCCTCTACTACTACCGCATATATTCTCTCCAACCACTTTATATGCATTTCTGGTATTTTATGCCTACAGGCAGTAACAGCTTTCAAACCTTTTGCTAGAACCTTTCTTTTTTGTTCCCTCCACCCTCCATTCTTGCTAAGCCTAATACTCAAATAGTCAAATTTATTAACCACCCCAACTTCTACTCCTTCCCAGTAACATTTTTCATTATTGCCTAACATGTTTCCATTCTTAAATATCATGATTTTTTATTTTCCAGTAAAAGAATAAGTAATAATATAACAACATGTTTCATCATATGTATTGCACTACCTGTGGTGCCCCAGTAGTAAAAACGGGCATTAAACACCACTCAAAAAAAAAAAAAAAAAGGCATATATATTGCCATTGAAACTTACTCGAGAACAGGTTGAGGTATACTTATTTGATCTAAGTGAAGATGCTGTTTCAGTTCATGAAGATAATTAACATACATAACCTTACGGCCAAATTTTGCGCTGAAAGATAAAAGGATAAGGACATTAAAATATCAGCCAGTAACCACATTCTTTCCCAATATATACCTGCATATTTTTCATTGCACACATCAATAATACAATTTTATACTAATTTTCCCCAGTTACACTCCTTTGACTATAAAAATATCACCAAAGAAAGATGTTCTTATCTGGTACAATTTTCTAGTGAAATGATCATCATTCTTGAACTGTTCTGTCATCCATTTCATGAGTGAGAATCTGTTCCACAAATAGCTCTACTTGCTATAGTGGCTTCGTGAGAATGAACTTGATTTTCTTAAACACCCAGACAATGTGCCCATAGTTACAGCATTACCCCTCTTAAATAATCCTTTATCTCCTTCACCTTATGAATTTACCAACAACTAAAATCTAAAAAAATCTAGCACAAATTAAGAAGTTTCCCAAAATTAAAAATAAATTAATTATAGAATAACTAAATTTTCATGTATGCCTCATAAATAGTTTTTATTTATATTCTGCAAAAGTAATTACATACCTAATAGCCGCTCTGAAGATCTGCCAAATAACTCGAATGAAATTAGTTGGATGGACTAGATACAGTGCTTTTAGATTTTTCTTGTACTTGCGATCAAATGCTCGATATGCCTGCCACAACCATGACAAGGGTGGTTTATTCTTACTCGTTAGTCCATAATGAAAATATACCAGACTGTAATCCTCTTCAACAAATTTATCCAATGTATACATCAGGTACCTAAAAAGAATTACACTATTGAGCATTCCTCACAATAACATAAATTATATATAATCCTTTCAGATGGACTTTCATCCACTAGAGTTTGAGCAACAACAGCAGAGAAGTACATACTGCTAACCAATCCTATAAACTTCAGTGTCCTTACTTAAAAGCAGCTGGAACATTCAAACATTCTTAGGACGATAAGTCATGAAAGAAGGGCATTTTGCTTTATTTGTGTGTTAGTTCTGTCATAATACCACAAAGTCAGTGAACCTTAGAACACAAAATGTTCATGTAAGATGCATGAAAAACTCTTGTAGAAAAGTTAGACAGCAATTATAAGAACATTCCCATAGTTCCTTCCAGCAACTCACAAATGTACCGTTTGTAATCTTGGGAATAGATTTAGGTAAATGGGATCTGTTCTTGATAAGAAACCAAAAGTATACTGCTTGGTGCTTACAGAGGAGAAAACTGACAAAATTTGAGAAAGGTTAGAATGTCCAAAGAAATCACTGTAAAGGCTTGCATAGGAAACAGGAATTTTGTATGCAACCAACTTTATTTAAGCTAACTATTGTTCAGGAATTGCAGCCATGTGATAATGTACAAGGGCTGCTGAATAAAGAATTATAATTTTTTGCAGGCATAATTTCTCACCTAAAAATACACCTTTACAATATTTTGTTACCTTAATGCAAAATGTACAGGTACTTTTTCATTGCTGTCACTTCTGGTCCTTGCCTGTAAGAGGTGTGCAAGTTGACAGGCTTAGTTCCACCTATAGCGGAAGGAGGTGACATTTGACAAAGAATATACTGCAATGAAATTCTGTTTTCATCTCATCAAATCTTCAGTTGAGCCCTATACAATGTTACAGGAAGGCTATGGAGAGTTTGTTCTTCCCTGTAGCGCAGTTCAAAAAGGTTTAAAATGTTTAAAGAGGGTGAGGCAATCAATTTTAAAAGGAGGTAGACATAATACTCAAATTTGTGCTCTAACAGAAAAAAAAAAACATTAACATCTTTACTGCCAATGTAAGAGAAGATCATCAAATAACCTTTAGAATACTTTCAGAAATTTTGAAAATGCACATTTGGTTTAATTTATATGTTTAATTACTTATAAATATTGCTTAATGCATTTTTATACGTAAAGAAAAGATAAGTTGTACAAACAAGTCTTGTGTGCAACATTTCAGTTACCAATGAGTGGAGTCTTTTCCACATATATACAAATGTTGGTACCATTATTGATGTCTTTGCAATAGTAAATGAAAAATGGAAAGAGGATGCAATAAAACTACTCAACCTACAGACAGCACTATTAAATTCACAATGGAAATAGAAAGCAACAAAATTCTTCCCTTCTTGGATATAAAAATTATAAAAAAATGGCAATAATCTGGAATTTGGCATATTCAGAAAAGATATCCATACAAATAATTATATAAAAAAAACAACAGTCACAATCCAAAACAACATAAAATTTCCATAATGAATAGTCTCACCTTCAGATTAACAACCTACCAATAAGCAAGACAAAATACAATTCGGAGTGCTATAAAATTATAGATATAGCACAGAAAAATGGCTACACAATACATCTGGTAAACAAGAAAATAGAAAAAACAAATAAAAGATATTACCACACTAAAATGCTACAAAGGAGATCACATATATAAGAAATTCACATTTCACCAATGGGAACTATATTTCACACCAAAAACTCCAGAAGATATTTTAAAGATGCAAACATCATTTTGGCTCCAGTAAACAAATGTAGTTTAAAAAACCTCCTAAAAACCAACACAAAAGACAAATTTCTGCCAGGAAAATAATCAGGCATTTAGAAACTGGTTGCAAAGACTGCAATATAAAATACATAGGCAAAACAAAAAGAAATATTACCATATGGTGTGAGAATCGCACAAGAAATATAAAATATAAACACACGGAAAAATCAGCAATAGCAGACTATTCCTTGCAAAAGAACCATGAATTCCAAAAGAAACGAAAACTCTTAAAAGCTAGTGAAAACCCCAGAGAATTAACAGTGTGGGAAAAATATATTCATATACAAAAACAAGGAAAATTTGGTTAATTTTGATCTCCCAAAAAATAGTAACCTCATCACTAGTACATAAAATCCACAGAGCGACATCATAATACCATGCTGGGAAACAGACAGTGGAGCCATGCTGAAGATGAAGGCAACAGCTCTGAAAAATGTCCATGTAAGTAGAACAAAATTAGTGAAATTTGAGTGATTTCCTCAATAATAATTTGTTATATTTTACTATATTTCATTGTGAAAATTCCTGCTATTCAAAACTACATAAACTTAAAAGTTCATCACACCTCCACCAGAGCAGAATACACATTCCCATAGCATAACGAATTATCCAGCAGTTACCAATTAGCTGATGATGTGAACAAAGGGTTCGTCAAACTAGTACTACAAACAAGTGGAGCAACAATAGTGTGTAGTTTGACTCAATCATACAATGATCTTAATTATACGATTAGCCTCACTGTACAAGTTCCAATAACTTCTAGTTAAATTTTCCTTGTTTTTGTTTATGAATATATTTTCCCACATTGTTAATTTTATGGGTTTTTGAAGAGGTTTTCAGAGTTTTGGTTCATTTTGGAATTTGTGGTTGTTTTGCCAGAAATGGTATGCTATCACTGATTTCTCCATTTGTTTATATTTTATCTTTCATTAGAAAGAAACCTTACCCTACAGTTTAAGGCACATATGAGAAATGTAAAATATAAATGCATGGAGAAGTCACAGATAGCATACAATTTCTGGCAAAAAGAAATACAAATTCCAAAATGAACCAAAACTCTTACAGGCTCTTCAAAAAAACATAAACTTAATGTGGGAAAATATATTCATAAACAAAAACAGAAAAATTTAATCTTCCAAACAACAGTAACTCCTTCACTAAACTCAAAATCTTCAGAATGATATCTTAATACCATGCTGATAATGAAGGCAACAGCCTTCGAAACATGTTCAAGTGGAAAAAATTAATGAAATTTGAGTAATTTCCTAATCAAAAATTGCAATATTTAATTTTAAACAAGTTGAAATTACACTCAATTTTTTTACTGTTTTATTCAACTAGAACTTATATTTTCTTTATAATTAGATATTACTCTTACATTACTGATTTGCAAAAACTCTGGATTGATTACATGAATTACAACTTGCAATGGAGTTCTTAAAAGACATATAAAATACAGCTTCTGCAGTTTCTTTATCAAACCATGCATCAGCTGGTATACCAAGAGGAATAAATATGCAAAAATATGAGCAGTTAGTGGAGAAACTGGCAGGAAACTCAAGTAATGAGGAAGCTTTTCTAAATGTTGTTTAACCATATCAAAGTGCTGTATTTTCTTTGGATTGAATCATAGTCATCATATGACCATGAATGAATGAATAGTGTTTAACACCCGTTTTTGCTACAGAGGCACCACAGGCGATGGACACTAATGATACATGAGATGAAATGATATATTGGGATAGAATTTATTTTTAAGAAGGAATCGTTCCAGGCTTAAGTTTAGGGTACCTCCCCGGCATTTGCCATTCATGAGGACTGAGGAAAACCTGGAAAAATCCTCAGTCAGGGAGGACGGTCCTGGCGGTATTCGAACCCAGATCTCCCACTTCCATCATATGACCATGGAAAACAAGTGAACAGGTCACTTGGACATAATGTCACTGATTTAGAAATATGTTTGCAGTGTGTTTACCACATATATATTAATAATATGTAATTAAATCCATGCTAAATTTCTTCACATCTTACCTAAGTAAAAGGGAATGATCCAACTCTTTATTCCCTGGCAGTTTACAAGCAGAAACAACAATAACTTTTCGGCCATACGTATCATCACCCACAACCTCCACAATTCCATATTTAGCAACCTCGGAGAAGTCTTCGTTTTCATCATCATCAACAAATGGATATGAGAAACTGTCAACTCCTGATGGTATAACTGGAGCATTTACTAGCTCCTCCTCAAAGTTTTCTTCTATGGTGCCATCAGACACAGGAGATTCCAGATAATCCAGTCCACTTGCCTCAATTTTCACCTCCAAGTCTAGTTACATTATACAAAAAATAAGAAAAGTAAAATAAAGTTAACTCTAATGTATACATCAATTATAATCCCACTATTGTAATGACATAAGCCCTATTATACATTATTTACATTCTTACCTTTTTAGTGTATTTATACAAACTGCCATATTTGTTTACATCGTTGCTTGCTTAAAATATTATAAAAACAACAATTCACATTCTAATTTATATTTGAACCTTATAACGTTTACCTCAAATTTGAACTATTTGACTGAATATGACATAAGTGTACAGGAAGAGTACTAGCTTTTAAAAATATGAACATATTGTCAAAATGTAAAACTTTCAAGTTTTTGTGCTATGGTCTTTTATTCAAAACCAAAGCTTTCACTGACAAATGCAGTCAGCATCATCAGTGCATTGCTTAGTCATATAACAATTCAGGTAAACTGACATATGATGTTTATATTATGGTTGAGGAATTGTTAAGGATTTAGTTGGGGGAAGGGGTAGTGAATACTGACGGATATTATTTTTGAGAACTGTTTTGCAAGTATTGCTTAAGTGGAATTCATTATCTCTATTTATGTTGTGAGGGTGTTGTTCTATCTACAAAGCTTTCATTCTAGCATTGAAATATCCTTGGGTTTTAGCAAATGCATCTGTTTTATTAAAATGAACACCTGGCATTCTGTGAGTGCATGTTCTGCGATCGCAGAATGCTCTGGCCGATTTCAACAGAGATGTTGATCTCCAATAAGTACTTATTGATAGAACAGTAGCGTCAACCTGCTACTGCTTGTATTAGCTTGCCACAGTGGCGCTAACATGTAAATACACTTAATAATACTTGTAGACCATATGCCACAGTGGCGCTAGTATGTAAATATGTTAAGAATCAACAAACTAGATAGCACCAAAGATGCTATGTACTAATGACCAGGTCCTGGCAGTTGCAGGTATAAAAGTCAACCGAGGCTGTCCAGAAACCAGTTAGCCTCATTAGCTCATGCTAACAAGTGGACTATTCAAACACCACAAGGCTTCTGATATTTGGCTACACTCCCTACTTTCTTTCTTTGCTCTTATCTGTTGTGGTCTGGCCATACTGGTTTGACGATCCTGGACAGCGTATCCACACTGCTCAAGCAGCGGAGCCTTACCAGTATTGGCCAAACCACTGACACCTTTTTGTCCAGTATGACAAACCTGGCCCATGCCTTGTGAGCCAACTCGCCGAGGAACAGCTCAGGCTGGGCAAGCGGTGCCATCACTGTACATCTAGAGCATACATCCTGCCATAACTCCTCTCATAGTTAGCACATAACATGGACGGCATCAGGTCCTCAACAAGAACTAATTACAATTTTGACATCTTCATTAGTAATATATAATCAAGTACAACAATGGCCTAAGAGCATAACAATTCAATATATGAGCATAAATAATTTGTACCAATAAATACATGGAACTAATGGACTTATTGGAAAATATTAATTTAACAGAAATTTAAGGCATTTGTTATTAAAAAAGAAAAAATTCCTACTCATCAGTATTTTTCATGGATATCACCATGAAAATACTATGTTGAATGATCAACTCATAGCTTTCAGATAAATTAATAGCTTGTTTTCTTTCCTTGTTTTATGTATGCTTTTCTTTACAGTGTTGACTATAATCACCAAATGAATAAAATTGGTTAAGTTCTAAGAATTTACATTGCTCATTTTTTAATTTATTTATTGGCCTTATGTTTGTAAGTAGTCAAATTGTTAATTATATAATTTTATGCCATTATGCTTAAAAGATTGTTGAAATAGTTTGGTTTATGAGGATTTATATCCTATTTGTTTTTGTTTTATGTATTGTGTGAGTATATATCTGCATTTACTGACAGGTTACCAAGGTTGCATTTTACATGAACTATGAACTATAGGCTTGGCAAGGGGCAATATGCTTAGCTGTTTAAAATGTTCCCTGCAGCTTTTTCTATACAAGATGCCAATTATAATTTGTATAGCCTATTTTTGTACTTTATATATCACTTCAACTGTGACTCTTACAGAATTAATAACAACTCATCAATCTGCATTCCACTAACAATGCTGACTGCAGTTGTTGGCGAAAGCTTTGGTTCCAAAGCTAACCTCAGATTATGGCATAATAGATTGAAAGTTTTAAATTTGCACAATACGAATCCTAGCCATGAAAGCCTTAGAAATAGTATTCATAGACATGCTTGCATATATAAATAGGACTTTATTTCATTAACATCCCTGGCACCACGAGAATAGTAATAATGTTATCACTTAAATGATATAAAAATTAGCTTTACTATTCATTTGAAGCTATACATCATTTTATTTATTTGGTTTATTTACAGACATTCTTTGACGTGTCAGGTTATCAGCATCCCATTCAATTCAAGGCATGAAACAGCCAATAAACTTTGCACAGAGGCCTCTTCTTTCAGACTCAACGTTCTTTTACATGCTGTAAATCTATGACATGGCATCCATGGCTTTACTTTACTTCCAAAGGAAGTCATACTTAGGATTTTTATGCATCAAAAAATTCATCAATCCTGGCCAGGACTGGACCTGCAACCTTGGGCCTAGAAGACAAATGTGGTTACGTCCTGGAATGACATATGCCTGATAAAAGTCTCATTCTTTCCATAATTTTTACACTTGGACCTTGCTATTATGCTCATAATGAACTGAGGAAATAATCAGGGGGGAAAAAAAAGTACTTTACAATTTTTCTTCACTTCTGGAAAGGAAATTGACAAAAAATATGCACAAAATTTGTTTTTGCCAACACTGCATCTACTTATATTATAAGGCTTAAAAGGTCAGTAATTATAATTCTGTGCTTCAGAGTATTTTTTTTTGTATGTTATTTTCAAAATATTATGTAGAGATATATATTTGCAATAATTTCCAAAAAACAGACCAACAATACTTTGAGGCTACTTAATTTTCAAATTAACAACATTACAGTTATGCTACAAGTAGAAAAAGATCTTAATAATTAAATCAATATAAAGTCTCCTTTTGTATTTATAGAAACTACATATGGACAACTACATTTAGAAACAATTTAAATCCTAGGCCTCATCAAAGCAATCATTAACAGTTTAACCTACAAACTATACAATATTCTACTCAGCAAAGAAAGAATATGCTTTAAAATATCAATGTATCATCAATATCACCCTCTGCAATGCTTTTTGCCATACAATAGTTGGTATGACAATCATTAAATGCATCAAAGACATCAACACCCTTTCTATTATAAAAGAAGAAAAAATTTTCAGAACATTAACAAAAAATTCAAGAGCATTTTTAAAAACATGATATAACTCTGGCTCTACAGAACACATGCAGGAATAAATTGAATTAAATTTGGATTTAATTGGTAACTACAACACTTCAAGTAATGCATCATTCTTATAATTATACATTTTAAAAAAAGTAATTTCTAACAGATACTTAAAAATTAATATGAACAAGATGATTTGGTTAAATTCTGAAGATCTAGCTCCTCTCTATATACCTAATTACAAATGATTAGTCTTCAAATTTTCAGAAGAGAGAGGTTTTAGTCACCCTCACAGTTTATGTTTATATCCTTATACACACACACAATGACACATTTCTTTTCATGGACTTCACCATGTCTAGGCTTCTTGGCCCCCAACATGAGCCCATTAAATGCACACTAATATCCTAACTTCTAAACTGCTTCTACAGTTTTCTCTCCCTCCCACTTTCCTTATCCATTTCTCCTTAACTCTTCCTAAAATTTCACCCTTAATTTTATTTCTCTCACACCCTTTTAACTACCAAAAATTTAGCTGCTATCATTACCAGAGCCTGGAAGTTAGGAAAAATGCCTTTTCAATCTGGGTGGATATATTTAGGAGTCAGATAGAAATGAATGTTTCCTTAATTTTGGGGTTGGAAGGGTCAGTTTTTATTTTGGCTTTTTTGCCTATTTTTGCTTCTGTTGACTATTTTAAGGTTTAAAGCCCTTTTTTTGCCTGTTTTTCTGTGATTATTTATGCATTTTAAAAAGCACATAAAGAATTTCAATGTATTAAAGTGAAAGATATTATAAATGGTTCATCTCACAAAAACATCTATTGAGAATCTTGTTATACATTTATTTCTTTTCAAGCAATCAAAAACTTTATCCTCAACCCATTCAATTAAGCTCAGAACCCTCATTAGTGAAAGGCATGCACGATTATCTCAGGCATACGAATACCAGGAAATAGGATGAGGGAAGTGCTACAGTTTTGAATAGTCCTGGCAAATTACTTTGTATCAATCTGCATAACATAATTTTAGGTAATCTAGGGGGGGGGGGTTACTTCTCAGCTGCATAAATATAACAAACAATTGCAAGGGAAAAAGATGAGAGCAGTACAGCTATGCAATAAACTGTCCCTACAGTTCAGTGCAGAAGATACTAGCCTTTTTTTTTTTTTTGATTGATTGATTGATTGATTTATTTATGGACGCTTAACATCTCAGGCCATCAGCATCCCATTCAACTCAGGGCATGAAACGGTGAACAAATTTTGCTCAGAGGCCTCTCTTTCAGGTTTGTGGTTCTTTTTCGTGCCATAAATGTACAACACGGGACTTACGGCTTTACTTCCCTTCCATAATTCGGATTTTTACGCCCGAAAAAATTAAAAAGGAAATGATCTCGACTGGAAACCACTGCACATTATTTGCTCATTCACCAAGACTATTCAATACTACTTTACTTTGTCTTGTCAACATTCCATGATGTCCTGAAAGGTGAATGTTCTTTTGTAACTTGTATGAGTCTTTCCAAAATAGTTTGTTTTAAATATACTCCAATCACTTCAGTGGAAGTACACATTCTTTTTACATTATGAAAAATGTTCTTCCTGACAAGTAGCTGATTATGACACTTGATACCTCGAAAAAAACATCTTGTTCTTGTAATCAAGAAAAGTAATTTCAAGTACTTTATTTATGTGATAAAAAATTATTGCCTTAAATATTACTCTATTGATTATTCATTAATAATGAGTAATATTACTCTATTTTCACTTTCAATAAATTCCCATTTTGATTATATTACAGCCTATTTTCCATATTTTAAGTGCATTTTTGCCTGCCTATTTTATTCAAAATAACTGCCTGAACTTCCGAACTCTGATCATTACACAAAATGTTAGCTTTTTTCCAGTTTTTTATGTCTTTATAATGCTCAAACAGTGAAATGTACTTTCTGTTTCCCCATACATAACACAATTCCAGTTTACTATTCCTAAACCCTTTTAAAAATAATATACCAGTGTGCATCCATGCAAATCCTTCCCTTATTTGCTTATCATAGCTATCAACATATTCATTTCTCTCTACCCCATTCTTTTTTTTTTTATTTTCTGCATAATCATAAAAAACTATTATTTTCACCTCTCTATATTTCTACTCTCCTTCTAATCTTCTTTTAAAATCCTAGTATATTATTTCCACCATTTGTTGCACATCTCTCATACCAATCCCTTCCAATAATATTTTTAACCCTTTGAACCAACTATCCGTGTACAAACAGTTCTTTGAAAATGTGCGTATACTTTAATATCTCTAAAGCTTACATTTCTATACAATATTTCAAAATTTTTTCAATTACTATTTCTTTTCTCCGTGTTCTACCCAATTAATTCAACTCAACTTCTGTTGACGATGCATTTGGTAACACTAACAACTCTTTACAAAATGTTTTATACACTATGCTAATTTTGTCAGAAATCTAAAATAATCCCCACATTTCCACTCCATATAATATTCTTGATTCTATCAATGTTTCATAGAGTTTTTCCAACTATCTGACAGATATATTTGGTATCTTTATAGGCATACTATAACCTCTTTCATAGTTGCCTTTCTTTTAGCAAACATGTTCTTGCTTTGCACTCCCCAATTTTCATTACTGCTTATCATCACCCCTAGGTAATCAATTTCTTTCACTTCTTCCAACTGCCCTTCATTAAAAGATCATTTCTCATCTTTTCTTAATCTCCTTCTTTTATTAAACACAGTTATTTTGGATTTCATAACATTTGTTCTCATACCCCATTTCTGCAAAATTTACTAATTCCATTAATCAACAATTTAAATCCTACTATTGTAATTGCTTTGACCAAAAGCAATAATTAATACTCATACTTAGAATGACATACAGATAAATGAAAGCAAATGTTATACTAAAATTCAAGTACAAAGCTACCATCTTATAGAAAGGTCATGCGCAGCACATAACCCTTTACTTCATGCAAAAATGATAAAGAAAAGAAAATAGTCTAAGAGATTGGAATAGGGGAATTAGATAGACAACAGATAATCAATAGATAAGCATTATGGAATACAGTGAAACAAAAAATAGATGATATTGAAAAGCAAGTAATATGAAGTAGTTTACAAGATAAAAGTATCTTGAAATGCTATTGGAAATTTAAGAAAGAATGGGGCCGGAAAATTATCTTTGTAATAGAAGGAGGAGGGAGGGATTTGCTTGGGGTAGAGCAGAAATTTTAGGGTTAAGTGGATTAAAAATGAAAAAAGAAGATTGTCCACTATTTGGAAAAATAGAAAAGGATCTAAAATGTATAGATGAATGTTCAGAAACTAAAGTATAGAGAAGTATGGATTAGAAATTGGTATAATTTACACATAGAAATGTTTACATTAAAATTTTTGGTATTGGCAGCAAGGAGTTTTTGAGAAAATATAGTAACTATGTACAGAGATAAGAGAGAAATGGTGGAATAAAGAGCTTAAATTAAAGAAGATATTTATGAAGAAAATAATGAAATATGAGTTATGAAAAATATGATCTATTACATATATAACCAGGGTGTTAATTGTACAAGATCCTAAATAACAAGCACTCTAAGAACAGTTATACAATTTGTAAAAGTTAATGTAAAGGATATGTGTAGAAATACAGCATTCATTCATTTATTCATTCAAAACACTATCATTATACCAATAAAATACTTGGAACTCTCTATGGTACATAAGTTAAATATTCCTGAAGCACTGGCAAATGAATAACTGATATCTTAAAATATATTTAAGCACATCAAAGACGACTATTTCACATTACTAACCACTTTTCATTATAAACATCTGCTTCTGCAAGCCATTAAACACAGCAATCAAAAAATATAAGCACCTGTTTACAGAACTATAAATTAGCTCCATTATCTAAATTATCATCTGATAATATAATTAGCTACAGATACTTCACAAGGAAGAAGACCTATAATCTCAAGTAGTGCACAGATGGTGGAATTTGGGAATAAACAAGTAAAATGAATTTGTTTAAGAGGAAGAACAATCATTTTATTCTGTTATTTTGTTCATGAGTTTGTATGTAACACCTCACTATTCTATAACTGAAGCTTACTATATCTTCATTATATGCAACATTGGTATTAATATGCTTTAATATGGTTATTTTTCTTGACAGTTCTAATATCATTAATGACATACGGAATAATGTTTTGGGAAAATTCTGTAAGTGCTAAAAATATTTATATTACAAAAAAAAAAAAAAAAAAGAATAATAGCAGGAGCACAGCACCAACTCACTGTAGTCACTTTTCAAAAGATTGGAAATCCTACCATTAACACACAAATAGTTTAGCTGTATTGGTATTTATAGCACAAAATTCTGAAATATTCATAAAAATTTCAGATATCCATGGAAAAATAACACTTTTCATAAAACTAATCTGCAAGTTTTCAAAGAGGTGTTTACTACAGTGGTATTGTATTGTTTAATTTTCTTTAATTAACTACAAAATAATTGAATCATAATAAAATTAAATTTGTTATTATTTTAAATATATATATTTTCACTCACACATACTACAGTATGTAAACTCATTCACTTGAAAAATAATTGCCCTAACTTAAATTAAAACAGTTTTTCCAAAGATGTAAATTTATACAAAATGTAAATATCTTCTTCCTGTCTAAAAATAAAATACTTCCTATATAATCTACATCCTAGAGTTAGATTATCAACAAAGTTAGATAAACTCAAATGTAGGATGTATGGATTGAATGATATATTATATAATATAATTATAGATACAAAATAAACTATAATCATATAATCAGTAATAGTGTAAAAAAAGGGTTTTGAAAAATTGTATATGCTCAAAGTAAGCAAAACTTACTTCTAGTGGATAAATGTTATATGCATTAAATTACCCACAGTGATACTGTAAAGTGTCTCATATCTTACACTCTCCTAAGCTGACAGAAGTTATAAGAGCAATTGCTATATACTGAAAATATATACACATGTGTGTTGTAATTATTGAGTGCTAAAATGATGCCTCATCTTTGTGTGCAGAAGGGGATTACGAATATATAAAAGACAATAGCTCCAGGCAAAAGCAGCAGTGTCAGTGCAATACTATAGCACATTGCTGATGAGAGATAAACTTATCCTGTGAAGAAGAAGAAGAAGAAGAAGAAGAAGAAGAAGAAGAAGAAGAAGAAGGAGGAGGAGGAGGAGGAGGAGGAGGGGGAGGGGAGGAGGAGGGGGGAGGGGAGGAGGAGCGGGAGGAGGAGGAGGGGAGGGGAGGAGGAGAAGGAGGAGGAGAAGAAGAAGAGGAGGAAGAGGAAGAAGAAGAAGAAGAAGAAGAAGAAGAAGAAGAAGAAGAAGAAGAAGAACAACAACAACAACAAGAAAGGGGAGTTGGAAATACAAACGGTTGGTTTGGCAATTGGGAATGCTGATATTTATCATTTTTTCCCTAGCTTCCCAATAAAGAGCTTCCAAATAATTTTTAATTTGTTTGTTGTCATCAAGTTGGCTGCATTTCAGTAGATGATGTTTGTTCAGGATAGTATTCACATCCTTACACTATGGGCAGTAGCTTTCCTTGATTAATTTCATCCTGAAGAGATGTTCTGACAGGCAATCATACCTAACAATAAATCAGCATTGGGCAACTCCAATTTTGCTTGGTTTCAATAAAAAATGTTTGAAAGTCTTCAGACCTTCATATGGTTTCCTTTAAGTTTTTGTTGGATGTTTTCTATTCTTGTTTAGCTATTAATCTTTTTATGAGTTTCAATTTAGAAGTTCCAATTCAAAAGTTGGTTTTAATTTTATGGTGGCTATGTTTTGCTACAGTATCAGCAATCTCATTCCCCGTAATCCAACATGAAGGATTATTTCTGTATGATATAGTTTTCTTTTTTTATTTACAATGTAAGTTGATGGGTAACTTTAATTCATTATATACTTTGTATTGCTGCTTTAGAGTTACTTAAGATTGCAATTTTCTTATTTATATTAGGTCTATAAATTAGATTTTCTAATGCTGCTCTAATGGCCATTATTTTGCCATCAAATTTGTTAACATTCTGTCCCAAAGGTGTATATTGAGAGAATTCTGCACTTCCAAAAACTGTTCCTCCATTTTTAAATGATCCATCTATATATACTCTACACCATGAATCAGTCAGATAATAGTTCTAAACTCAGGTATTCATTTTTTACACTAAACTCCATTTACTTACATAAAAGTAAGACGCATTTCGGGAGAATCTCTCCCATCTTCAGTTGCTCACTGAACCGCCATTACTCGAAATGATGGCTGGACACCCGGATGTTTCTGTGGTGGCCTCTGTTGATTGAAGAGGAAATTACTGAGTTCATCCATAGGAGGAAACTCGAAATTCATTAGGTTTTTTTCTATTTTTTAATATAAAAATTTCCCAAGTGGATAACTCCAATGGGTTGTAAAGATGTTTCAGCAGTTTAATTTCCAGTTTTATTTCATGGTTTTTGGTCCAAAAGTGAGCTGCTACTGCTGATTTATCCACCTGCTTAAACCGAATATTCCAAAAATGTTCTTTCCTCTGAATTTCCAAACTTCTCTTTGTTTTGCCTATATAGGTCTGCTCATAATCTGCACATTTTATTTCGTAAATTCCTGATTTCTGTTCAGGAATTTACGAAATAAATGTGCAGATTATGAGCAGAGCTACATAGGCGAAACAAAGGGAAGTTTGGAAATCAGGAATTTACGAAATAAAATCTGCAGTTATCCACTTGGGAAACAATTTCCTACTTCAACCAACAGAGACCACCACAGAAACATCTGGGTGTCCAGCCATCATTTCAAGTAATGGCGGTTTGGTGAGCAACGGAAGATGGGAGAGATTCTCCCGAAACGCATCTTACTTTTATGTAAGTAAATGGAGTTTAATGTAAAAAAAAATGAATACCTAAGTTTAGGATATATTACCACTCCATTGTCAACAGCCTTGTAAGTACAATATTCAGATAATAGTTGTTTAGTGTACCAAGTACTGCCAATCTTAATACTTTAGGTAGATTGTTCTTCTTGGAGACCACTTTATCCAGATTTAGTTTCACATTAAAGCCATATCTATATCTTATATTTATATATTATAAAGAGTCAATCTGTATGCTGGCAGGTTTAGGGTTTATTTTTAAAATGTTGTCCAAATCTTTTTCTGTACATAATTTTAGAAATTATGTTACATTTTTTATCATTGTGTGCTGCCAGAAATATGAATATGAAACCTGTGCTGATTACCTTTTAATTTCTGTTCCAAAATTCCATTTTAATAGCTAGCTCTGTTTGGCAGGTTGTTATTTAAGCTTCCATTACAGCAATATATGTTGTTTTTACAGTTCCTGTTATTCTTAAGACCTAGATTGTATTGTATTCAATTTAGTTTTAAGTTGGTTGTTTATTGTGGATATTATTTCACTTCAATTGAGCAAATTAGGCTTTATGCAGCTTTTGTATGTGTCATTAAGGAGAACTATGGATCCATTTGAAGCCTGCTAATCTTCCCAATATGTTGTTCTTATCTACCTTCTTATTATACTGTCAAACTGTTCAGGGAAGGAAAGTTTTTTGTCAAGTGTTATTCCAAGATATGTATTTAGTGTTTTTTTTTTCCTTTTGTAGAATTTCATTATTGATTTTATGTTGCAAATCATCTATAGTGTGTTGAAGACTAAAAATTGTCCTTTTATTGATTAAAATCATATAACTAGCTTCACTGTGCTAGTTCCATATATTTTTTAAAAAGAAGTTTTCAAAAAAATTTAAACAAGTCTTTTTATGCTTATTTCCATATTGCTAGTGAATGCCCATGTTTCCGTGCTATTGATAATTTTCTGCATTTAATTTAGCTTCACTGTGTTAGTTCCATATATTTTTAAAAAGAAGTTTTTAAAAAATTTTAAAATATAAGTTACAAGTCTTTTTATGCTTATTTTCGTATTGCCAATGAATACCTATGTTTCCGTGCTATTGATAATTTTCTGCATTTAATTTTCTAGTTTTTTGTAATGTTATTTATTCTGCCTTTTTTATTGGGGGAGGGGATAATCCATATGGCTATATGGACTTACATAAATCTGAACTGCTTTAAAAATTAAACAAATACACATATTGTGTGATTTTAGTCATTAACTACCACTCTTTCGGCTATTTTACAACAATTATTCAAATCAGAATTATTAAATTCACTTTTTAAGCATAAAGTTTTTATAAACATGTTTTCAATGCTGCTTTTTAGCACAAGAGCATTTCATTTACTACAAAATGCCCAAAATCTACTATAACATTTAATACTCCAGCAGTGCCTTAAGATAGAATGCATTTTATATGTGCTTTATTTAAGGATGCTCTTTAACATCTCGGTTATTAATGTACCATTCAATTCAAGACATGAAATGGCTGATAAATTTTGCTCCGAGCCTCTTCTTTCAGGCTTTAAGTTCTTTTACATGCCATAAATCTACAACACAGGATCTGAGAAGGTAGCAATTGAAGAAAAAGGAAAGAGATAGCTTTTAGATTATGCCAGAATACCTACAAATGCAAACCCTTACCTTACCAGGCCAAATTTAGACACTACAGTGCAGTAGTTAAATTGGTATGTTGTAGGCAGCAGAGACAATAGCTAGGAAAGGACTTTGGTAATAGAAAAGAAATAAAGAAAATTTCCAAGGAAGATCCTGGGGCCTAAAAAAGTACAGCTAGGGAGTTCACTTTTCACTTGGGACTATACCATAAACTATGTGAAAAGTTTGAGAACATCTCGAACATTATGAAGAAAAGGCAGTTAGTGTTTTATGGACATATAAGAAGAATGGAACCATAAAGGATAGCAAATAAAACCTCACCCTGCACGAGAAGAGAAAATCACAAACCTATGGGTTATGGAAGTTCAAGATGTAAAATGGAGTATGGAGTTCAAGATATATAGGAAATGGAGAAATTCTCAGAAAGAACAATGCAGAAATAAAGGATCTGTCTGAAGAAAAATAAAAAAAGAACAAGAGTATTCTTGGAAGAAGAATAAATTAGAATGTGTCAGAGAACAAAAGAATACTGGTCATCAGAGGAAATAGCTTGCAAGAAATAAGGAAGTTGTGTATTAATAACAACAACAACAACAACAATAATAATAATAATAATAATAATAATAATAATAATAATATATTAATATTATTATTATATTTTTCATTTGTTTAACAAAGTGTTTAGTGAAGATATAAATGCACTCCTGGGAGTGTGTGTCTTTTATAATTATTTATAGATATATTTTATATTGCCAGGATAGCTCATGATTAGTGCCTAACTACAGACTGGACCATCTATAGTTCAATTATAACCAGCACCAGAGGAATTAATGGACAATTAATTATAAATAAATTGACAATATGACAATACCACAACCATAGATGCTGGCCGCTGCCACTGCCACTACTCAGCATCAGCATTTAGGCAAACTTTATACACTACTGATCATTTCAAACTTTTGATCTCACCATTTACATTTAAAAAAATGTGCAAACTCTCAAATATTCTCCCAAATAAATAGAAGACTAAAGTTGATATAAAAGTAAATTAAAACATTTGAACCAAATACAACCATTTGAAATTTTAATGAAAATATATTTACTTGATGAAATGTTAAATATTGAATTGTATAAACACTGTTAAAGGGTATATTTTTTATGCCAATTAATACATTCATGTGATGTTTCTAGATGCACATTATAATACTGAAAACAACTAAAATGGTTAGCATCTCTAAAAAGCACTACCTACTACCAACGTGTTCTACATGGTAAAGGAATACAGTGACAAAGCATTCAGAGCTCGCCCATTGGCATGCATAGTTTAGTTCACTTGTTACCAATCCTACCCTTTAAAATTCAAGGTCATTAATAGCCAATATAATTGTAACAAATATGGCACTTAGAATATTTAATAATTACTTTATGAAAGGGGGGCATGGATGCTGCATTATTTACTGCATTACCTGTTTTAATCGTGTTCTTTTTTACTGCCATGCAACTAAGCTCTATTTGAAAATACTACTTTGTATTACAAACAAAAAACAAACAAACAAAAAGAAAAAAACTATGCACATAAATGCACCTATGCATTACTTGAAGGCGAAAAATCGGAAATGTTTGCAAATCATGCCAGAGCAGCAATTCAAACATGCCACTCTTACCACTGGTGACTGTTGCAGTCTGAAGTTCCGTATCATCAAATTCCAAATTGGGCTCGTAGTCATGGTAGTCTGATAGACTGGGATATGGATCTTCATTATCATGATTTGCTGTAGAAAGCACAAAATATTAACTCACACATTAAAAGCCAAATGAAATCGTTTCCACAATGCATACCCAAAACTGAAGCAAACAAAACAGTAAGTTCCACACAAACAGAGGCAATAAGTAGGAAGAAAGATAAACTGATTAGACTTCCTTTGTATGACACATAGCCACATTTTACAATACCAACGTACAGTAGCCTAAGACAACTTACAACTCGTATCACAAAAGCCAACTACTTAACCTTCAGACATATATACACAATACCCTACCTGTCACTGTTCGAGAAGGGCTGAATTTTGGCTGATAATCTGCTTCCATTGTCACATTTATACAGCAAAACAGTATGTACAATTATGAAGGAGATTCGATAACTTGTAACAGCACATCATTTTATCATAACGTTTTTGCTTGCAAATGTAAAAACACGTCACTTACAATGTTATTCATTCGTCCATTTAACCCAATTTTAATTGCGGATATGACGTACTTCGCCGTTGCGCTCACCCACAGCCTTCTATAAATTAAAAAGACAGAGCTGCGCATTCTTCATTTCTCTCGTGATAGGGTGAATCCAGTAAGTTCCAAACCGGCCAAGTGAAAAATCACTGTATTATTTTGCGCTTGAAATTGTTAACCAAGTAGTTAACCACTAGTCATTGTAGTCATCATCATTATCATCAACTTACAAGGATTAGGCCTAATGCCTGTTCCTGACGAACCAATAAAAAGGTTTCATCGAGGGATAAAGTATTAATATTTACAAACGTATAATTAATTGATTTTTTCAGATCCCATATGCGCAATTTCTTGGGTTCGGTTTTATTACAGTGAAACCTCTTCCACTGACATTAGGGAGTCCAGGACTGTTCATTCAGTAATTGTTGTGCATGTTCTGTGCTTAAGGATACAAATGCATTTACCTCCTTAGCTATCCACACTTTCAGTATCTTCAAAATGGCTATCTTCATGTTCCTCTTAGCGTTAAAGATTTTAGATCAATAGGTTAGGTGCTCTCGATCTCTCTCTCTCTCCCTAATATAATTAAACATTACTTGCATTCAGTTTTAAATGTCTATATGCTGTTTCACATTCCAACCTTTACAGACGAGGAAATAATCCCTTCCATTTTATGCAATTCAGATACAAGACTTTAATGATTATGAATGTGATGATTTGTCTTGGGTCACAGTTAATAAAGCCAGCTCCGGCGAAAATTCATCATCTGCAGAATCATCATCTGATGAAGATGAGAAACAACAAGTTTAGTAACACTATGAGCAGGAATCTTAGCAGGCCAGGCAGCACTGTAGTTTTTCATATTAGATAGATATTTGTCCTAAGAGTCTAAATGAGGCTAGAGCTTTAGGAAATCAACCTGAAATTTTTTTATCCGTAATATAATATTTATCATGTGAAGACAAACTTATTCCTTTGTTTTTCAGAATTTGAAGCCAAAATATCCACTTTTCCAGAGTTCTTGAGTTGGCATTTCCATACGAAAACGTGTATTATTTATCAAAGAACGGGAACGTTCTTGGAACTAATTTATAGAAGATTAAAGCACATTATGAAATGCACATTATTTTGCGTTAAGTTAAATACATAAGAACAAAAAAAAAGTATTGGCAGTGAGGTCATCGTTTGTCCTTTGATTACAGATGTTATGCCAAGGTATTTGCTATGAAAGTAGCTCTACATGTGGTAGAAACAAACGTTCCTCCTAATGAAAGCAATGGAAAGCGGCTGTGGAAAGTCAAACCAATAATAGATACCTACAATTCTAAGCATGTACTTGAAATTCCCAGTAGTTATGATGGTGATTATTTGATTGATGAACAAAGGATACTGTTAGTCGTTAGATGCTGTTTATCGCAAATGTGCCTAATATTCCAAGACAGGTCCAAATATTTTTGTTCTTGCAATAAGCAAGGTCTAGTTCAAGACTGAAATATATCAAGGTAGATAAACTCGCTTGCCATGAACTTAACTTGGGCTTGGACCAGATTACTGTGTCTTCCAGAATATCTCCCACAAGTACTTTGACGGGAACTTTACCTTTATCGAATCCATTAAGCCAGCATTTTCTTGAAATGGGACGGCAATGAGGATTAGAGCGAGAGAAGTTCAGCTTTCAGCAGATAAAAACGACGAAAAGAAGATATGGAGGAATTTTGTCGCTGTGATGACAAAATAGCAGTCCGATGGAAAAACAGTAAAGCGTAATCCTTGCATCTATTTATTTGATTTTTATACCAGCGCTGGTTTCTGATTTAGTTGAGAACATCAAATGCTAGCAATAATTCGTCATAATAAATCAGTGGTTAGTGTTGGTAGAACAGTGCGCAATTGATGGCAGCTTATAAGACTTTCTTAAAAACCCAGAAGTGTGCCATCCAAGTGAACTAGTTCCTAGAAAAGATATAGTGGAGGTGGACCTCCTTCAATTGTGTTCCGTTGTAAACCTCAGGTGTACAAGAATGTACTTATACTTCTTTGAGTATAATTATATCCTGAAACCTCAACAGTCCCTTAGAGTGTTCTCCCGGGTCTGAAAGGGTTAAGTACGAGATGGTTAATATCCCTTTTTCACCACAACAAGTAGGCGACGATGTGTATAATCTGTTTGTTGTTATAGAGGGAATTTTGGAGACAGAAACAAATGATAAAGGAACAGCTTTCGAATTAAGTCAAACCCGACAGAAGTTGGTCCTTAAGTTAAAAACTATGCTAACATTTAATATGAACAATTAAATTATATGTAATGTAATTTCTAAAGCTATGGTGCTCAAATATATCCAAAGTCACGCATGACTGATTGTTGCAAAAACGTATTATTGGCACGTGTCATAGTTTCATGTTGCATGTGTGTATTATTGGGTATTGTTGCACAATTAATATCTAGGATGCTTAGAAATATTTCAGTGTTTTAAAGGAAAAGTAACACATTCAGAAGAATGATATATAGATTTAGAATTTGAAATAAATTTAAACTAAACTATGATGTAAGAAGCATGTTGTTGTTTGTTATTGTTATTATTATTATTATTATTATTATTATTATTATTATTATTATTATTATTATTATTATTATTATTATTATTATTATTATTATTATTATTACCTAGCAGATAATGGGCGTATATGTTTTTCATTACAGTAAATCCCTTACAAAATTCATATGCTTTAAGGAGAAAAGGCGATTATAAGAAACAGTGAAACAGGCCAAAAACGCACACACACTAAACAGTTAATGATGTCATTACACGCTGGAACAAAACAGAGTTTAATACGAACAGTAAATGAACTTAAATACTTTTAAATTACTTCATAGTCTTAAAAAGTATTTTATAGCCACAAGCAACAAAATAAAATAAAGCTTATAACATTTGAATTGTATGGGCCAGTTATTATCACATACACGCGCGCGCGCGCGTGTTGCCTATAAATTGGCCCAACAAACTTTGTGATCGGATAAATAACCATTTTTAAAACACTTTTTGTTAAGGAACCTACGGGCTGTGAAGCTTGTGCAAGAGTAGCATATCTACTAGCAAAAGAATGGGGGGATGATGGCTTACTGCAAGTGAGTCGAACCTTATGGTGGTAGGCTGTAAACTTTCTGCTCAGTCATTATACTGGTATTCCACAGCTGGTGCTCCGCGCGTTGTTTTTAGTAACAGGTATGTGTGTGTTTTCCGACTCCATCTAATCGCGACTCGCGGAAAGCCCACATCTACATTATGCGTACCTAGTTTGTTTACTCCCTACGTTCATATTATTACTTTGTCCATGTGTTCAGTGTAGTGAAATGGAACGTTACGCTCGGAATGAGTTGACGGACGTGCATTTGACATACGGAGCAGCATTTGGTTCTGCTCTTGGGGCTCGAAAGCTTTCCCAAATCGGTCCGGTCCTCACCACACCACACCACACCACACTTGCAAATTAATTGCCGACTACGCAAGCTGGATTCATGATATAGACGAGCGGAGGATCAAGGACAGTGGCAATTTGTGGGAACTCCTGAGGTTGAGAATGCCGTTCTACAGTGTGTATAGAGCAGAAACTTTCGAAGAGCACTGCGTTATCGTCGAATATTAATTGATGCACTGTTGCAGGGCTCTGCAGGAACAAATTTTGCATATCTGTCACCTTGAAAGGGGCCATGCTACTAAGTCAGGTGACTATTCATCCAATTTCGTCATTGATATTCGGACCAGACTCTACTCCAATCACACTTTCCAACACGTATGATGTTTATGGATGGAGCAGACTTCACGCATGAAGGATTGCTTAATTCCTATAATTCACATGTTTGGTTTTTCGAAAACCCTCATGCCACATTTGTGTAATCTGGTCAGATGAGATTTGTTGTCAATGTGTGGATAGGCATTGTGAATGACTTTCTTGTGGGACTATACAATTTGCTGCGACGATTCAGCGCCAACAATTACTTGTATTCTTGCAAGTTCTCCATGAGCTACTGCACCCACCTCCTCATAATATCAGACAAGAAACGTGATTTTAACACAACGGGGCACCAGCTGTTTATGGTAATGAAGTACATCGTCATGTTTGAGCTACATTCGACTATCACTGGATAGGTCGGGGTGGGTCCGTTGCCTGGCCACCGCGCTCGCCTGACCATACCCCACTAGAATTCTTTGAGTGGGGCCATATGAAGTGCGTAGTTTATGAAATCCCTCTTGGTTATTAAGATCTTTAGTGTGCATATTCACTGCAACTGCTGAAATTGGAGAAATGTCTGATGTCATTGAGGGTATGACAGAGTATGGCATGTTGGTGAATTCTTTGTCTGGAAGTCATCAGATGTATGTTTCAGCACTGGCAGTAGTGATGAAAATACAGTAAAGTTATACTGCAAGTATTTTTTCTTTTCTTTTTGTTTATCTTTTCTGTATTTTAGGGTTAAATAAATACCTGCAACATTGATTTCCATATTAAATTTATTAATTAATTTTCACATAACTAATTACCTCAGTTCCTTCCTGTAGAGTACCTAATAAAAGTCTTAAAATTATATTGCACACAAATGAAAGTCTCAGTCCTTAACAAAAAATGTTTTAAAAATTGTTGTCTATCCAATCCCAGAGTTTGTTGCTCTAGTTTAGAGACAGCATATGTAGTTTTATATATAATACGGTTCACTGTTTGTTTTTCATCACTGCACATGCATTTTGCATTATCTATAAAGCTAAATCTGCTGTTGTATGATTGTTTCGCATGTTCTGCTACCAGAATTGTAAATTCTGGGAATAACAGAATATTCCTTTTCATTATATTAAGCACTGATAGAAAGAAAAGTTTTTGTTACATTACATTACATTACACAGAATATTCCTTTTCATTATATTAAGCACTGATAGAAAGAAAAGTTTTTGTTACATTTCCTTTACTTATATTTGTCCATTTTTGTTGCCACTTGATGAGTCGGATTTCCTTCTCACATGTGTCAATGTTTTCCCTGGATATTTTGTTGTATTCCATGTCTTCATTTTGTACAGCAGCTTCTTTAACAAGTGTATCTGCCATTTCATTTCCTGATATTCCTGTTTGTCCCTTATCCAGTGAAGTGTATGATCTATTGTGTATTCATCACTGCAATAATCTTGTTCTTGATGGATTCTATAATGTTGTTATGTTTGATGTATTTTTCAGTAGATCTAATGTAGTTTTGCTATTTCTATATACTGCTGCACATTTTGCCCTTTGCTCTATATTCTGAAGTTCTTCTAATTTTGCTAGAGATTTTAGAATTGAATTACTTTATTATTAGAATATCCATTAAGTAATTTAAATTTAATTTGATGGATTTCTCTTTTTATGAACATTATTCCTGCTACTTCAATATTATCTCCAAACTTACTTCCATCTGTATACACTTTGGTCAGAGAGGTAGTATTTTCAACTTCATGTATGGTTAGGAGTTCTGCAGGGTAATACCAATATTTAATTTCCAGAAGTTCATCATAATTTGATTGTGAGTTTTTATTGTCTTATAAATGCTTATTTTCTCTTTTATAGTTAACAGAATTGGTTGTATCCCTGCTGCCATGCAAGAGGCATCATAGGAGACTGTTCTATAGGCATTTGCTATTTTGATATTTATTATAAATCTTTGTATGCATTTCAATTTATTGAGATTGTTGTGTTTATGTATTGCCTCTATCCATATTGGTGTCCCATATGTTATGATAGAGACTATTGCTCCTTTATATGTTGTCTTAAGAGCTCTGTGCCCTAAACCCCATTTCAATTTCATAATTTTTAATAATTTATTAATAAGAGCCAATATTTTCTCAATGTGTGCATACATGCATGTGTGTGTGAGAGAGAGAGACAGAGAGAGAGAAAATTAGGACTTTTCGGTTTAAGTAAAGAAAAACTCTGAATATGCTAGTTCACAATATTTTTATGGAACTCTTGAATTTATTTTGTTTTATCTTTCATTGACTGTAAGTATACAGGATTATATAAAATGTTTCAGACATCAAATATAAAAGACAGCCTAATGAACTTTGACACTGCCGGGGATGAAAACATAAACTACAAGTTTATAACACCACCACCAGAGCAGAATATACATTCCCACAGCTGAACAAATGATCTGACATTTGGATTTTAGCCTGGCTGATGATGAGAACCAAATGTTTTCAAAACCTGTTCTATACATTATGACAAGTAAGTGAAGCATTAAGAGTGTATAGTTCAACTAAATCATACAATAATATCAAAGAGATGATTAGTTTATTAAAAGGGATATATAGAGATAACACACTTTGTATTAGATGTAGGGAAAATTAGGTGTGTAAGGAAATTGCACAGGATAGGGGCCTAATACAAGGGTGCAAACTATGTCCTACCCAATCCTAATTTGTTTATAAATAATATAGTATTATGGTTACAGAAAGATATATGCCAGTAATAAATAATTAAGAAATTTCTGGTTAAATATATGCTGATGATTTAATGGCCACAACCTTCTCAGTGATTTGATTGAAGAATGTGATTGCAGAAACAGTTAGATACTGTAAGGAATGGATTTTGAAAGTGAATCAAGAAAAGACAATTTTGCTTTTTAACAAAGGGAATGGGGGAAACAAAAAAGATTTGCACTAACTATAGAAAGACCTTTTTTTTTAAATAGTGTTTAATGTAAAGATTGGCAATAAAATTTATAAATAAATGTTTATGCACCAAATATGAAAGTAGTTTGGTGTGAGATATGGTTCATTAATGCATTCAAGGTGGGCATATGGAATATGGGTATGGGTAGGGGAAAGTTGAAAAGAAATGGATTAATTACTTAATATATTTTGTAAAATAATGCTGCCAATGTTGGAGCTTTGTTAGAAATGCAAAAGGTAAGTTTGAGGGAAAGGGTGATAGAGAGAGTTTTAAAATATTGGTACACAGTACATAAGATGCCACAGGAGCATATCCTAAAAGAATGCTTAAAATATCAGGAATCCTCCTAAGAGAAAATAGCTGGTTTGAAAATTGGGAAATGAATTGATATGGAAAGGTTTGGGGGAGATTTGGTCAGGAAGAGTTAATTTAATAGGTACTTTCTGAAAATTGAGTAAAGCTAGATTTGAGGATGTAGGTAGACAAATTTTGTATCCTGGTATAAGGGAAAAAAGTTATTTGATAAAAGAGGGATGTATTAGTGAAGATTATATTGACAGGTGCAATAAGAAAGGGAGAGAAGGGTTGGCATGGTTCAGATTAGGAATTTGGAAACTAAAAGGAATTAGAAGAAACTTGGAGCAGAATATATGCTGTATATGTTGGTGTAGTGAAAGTGTCATTTATATTCTCTTTGAATGTCAAGGAACAATAGTATGGAGGAAGCAGCTGATATAAAATTAATTTGATTAAGATCTGAGATAGCAATAAAGAAAATAAAGAAACATTTTGGAGATAAATCCAGCTAAGAAATTTAGGGGAACATTTGTATCAAGTTAAAAAAATGTATATGATAGGTCAATAAGCGAATGAATTTCCAGTCCTATGGGCATAGAATTATGTAGTGTGAACATAGTAATAATTGGTGGAATAGTGTATTATTATATAAGGTATATATTGTTATTGGAAAAGAGATCCATGGTTTGGGATATAGGAAATTTAATGAGTTTGTAAATTGGTTAGTGCATGAATAAAATTTTTATTATTGTGGTAGGGATTTTATAAAAAGGGAATTAGTAGGTTGTAAAAATTGTAGATACTTTTATTAGAGTGTTTTTTATAGATCGGAGCCTGGTCCCCTGAATATGCCAGTAGGCAACTGTTGATGAACCGGGGACTGGGGTCTGAAGCAATCCAAGTAAAAATTTTGTAGTTAATTAAAATATAGATGGGAGGTGTCAGTATATAATTTATAAAAATTATTTTAGTAAATTTATGTATTGGTGGGGAGTCACACATAAAAAGGGCCTGAGTCAGATGGATAGAGATCCCCATGTATTTTGTATTTTGATAGTTTTAGCATTTCAATTAATTTTAATTTCAAAGTTACTGTTATCAAATCTATACAAGAATTTTATGAGGCACAGTTAAAATACCCTAACATATATATATATAATATTTTTTTTCTATTACATTTAATGTATTGTGATAAATAATGAATGAAGTATAGTCACTATCACCACTACTACTAAATTTACTGGCATGCTTAACTCAAAAGTTAGCAGCACAAAATTTAAATGATAGAATTACGTGATTGAAACCCTTATGTGCTTAAACAATCCCCAAAGAGAAAATGGAAAATACAATTTGATATCTCTAAAATATCCTATGTATATAAATTTGGTTCCTGCATTTCTGAAATGCTTGTTCATTTGTAGTCACAATAACAATTAATGACAATCACATAAAATGTATTATGGATGAAAAAAAATTAATTAGGTGAAATACACAAACATTTTAGGTATTTATTTAGATAGAAAGTTGTCATATAATTACCACGTAGACCACATAGGTAATAAAATAAGTACGGATTATAATTACAACGAATTTTATATAAATATTTGAGTAACTGTAGCTTGATGTACCCAAATATGAAGTTACCATTGAAGTTTGGGGTGGCATAACCATAAATAGCTTAAACAGAGTATGTATTGGTTTTGCCAAAAGGTTGCCTCAGAACTATTTATAAAATTGACAGAAGAATTTCATGTAGGGCCCATATTTAAAATCCATAAGTAATTGACAATGATTCCATTATATGTATATAAAACTATTATTTACATATAAGTACAAGCATACCACAAGCTACAATAAGGGCTGTTTTAATATAATATAAGGGGAAAGATTAACCTCCATAGAACTGGTGTAAAGGAAATTAACAAAGAGATGTCTAATATTGATATAGCTTTGTTTTGGTGAAACTTATTTCCTTATTTACTTGAGTTTTTTAACTGGACATGTTTTGGGAACATTTGCTCCCATCTTATATAGATTTGTTTTGGTGAAACTTATTTCCTTATTTACTTGGGTTTTTTAACTGAACATGTTTTGGGAACTTTTGCTCCCGTCTTCAGCAGAAGACCAACTATAGAAGCATACTCTGTAGGCAGTCGGAGAAATTTATCGAATATATTCAACATTGGTGTCTCGAAGATCATGACATAGTTTTTATTTTTGATAATGAAATTTTTTCTCATGTTGTTAGTTCCAAAGGTTTGCAAATGTTTTTCAATAGTTTTGTTTTTTAAATCAATTTCATGGTTTTCTGACCAAAAGTTTGGTGCCACTGCCAATTTCTCTATCTGTTTGTAATAGATATTTTTGAAATGTTCTTTGATACAAGTTTCTGAATTTCTTTTCGTTTTTCCATTATATACTTGATCACAGGCTTTGCAATTACTTTGGTAAATATCAAACTGCTTTCAGAAGATTGTAATAAATTTTAAACACTGTGGATATTTTGAAAATCCAACATTATTTTCTGTTTTTTAATTTTTTTTTTTAAATTGATTGAACATGCTAGGGTGGTATGTCATATCAATATTATTGTACTACTTCATTGTTAATAGTTTCGAGAGTATAAATTCATTCAGGGAGAGACCTATTTGTCAAAGGAGTTATACTGTTCAATAACCTATCTGGAAATCGTAAACTAATGAAAGCGACCAAATTTAAACAGGAGCTTAAAATATACCTTAAAATATACTTTTGTTTTTAAATTATTTGGTTTATCAATGCACTTTGTGATTGTACTTTCTGACAATCACTGAAACTCAAGTGTAGAGTCTATGGTCTGTAATAAAGTTGTTATTGTTGTTATTATTATTATAATCATCATCAATAATAATAATAATAATCATCATCATCATCTTTATCATATTTCTGTGTAACCAAATTTTGTATGTTTGTAATTGTATATATAAAGGATAAGCTGTAATTAGAGAAAAGTAGTTTTGTTCTTGTATAGCTACCTTAGTCTCAATAATGTTACTGTATTAGTAAGTATATGTATATTATATAATAGTTATATGCTCTATTTAGGGAAAGGTAATTATTTTCTGTAAACCATAGTCTTAACAATAATATGGCATGTAGTATGTATTTGAGTATACAATATGAAAAACTACATTATGGAATAAATATTATAATTAACTCTTGACAATGTCAGAAACTTATATGATCAAGTCTATTTGGGATAAAAAGAAATCAAAAAATTATTTAAAAATGCATGTCACTCAGTTTCCTATAAATTCTTGCATGCAAGCACATAATACAAGAAATAAAGGTTGGATATAGTTCTATCAATTCCTAGTTTTAAATATGGTTAAGTAGCAGTAAAGAATTTGATGGGAACAAAGACACATTTTATTTAATACTAAAGGCTGATGGATACTGTAGTACAGAACAAAATATGCTATAATAAATGCTTTATTTTAATAGTTTAATACAGAAATGCCTCAATAGCTGCAGCTTTACTTTGTTTCTTTACATTCTCTTCTTTTTTTTACAACTTATAGTTTAGGACATCATTCTGTTGTTTATCTGCAATCAGAACATTAAAGAATTAAGAAATATTGAGGAAATGCATGAAACAATATCATTAACTTATGCTTTTGCCTAATTTTGTATAGTATAGAACAATTAAAAAGTGGAAATATGGAAAGTGGCTATCTATCTGATATTGTCTGACATTTTTCTTGTAAAATAATTAATCTTACATCTTAATTATATAATAAATACATTAAAGAATAAACAAATTAAACATTCTGTTTGTGACTTAGGGTCAATGTTAACATATTTAGACTAACATTCAAAATGGAAATAAACTTTTCATGAGGTGCACTTCTACAATTTTATTCATTTTATAATTTATTACAAAATATATACTTATTGTAGGTAAAACAGTATTCAAACAGCTTTGGAAATAAATAAGTTTTCCAAATAATTGTGCAAAATAAAAATATGCTGCATTGCTAAATAGTGTTTTGTATGTATTAAAATAAAACTGTCTTTTACATAAAATCTTTTGATGCATAAAAGTTATTTTTTTAAAAGAATCTTAAGACACAGATAGTTTTTAGAACTGTCCATTAATTTTGCAAAGCTTTGTATACATTTTGTAATAAATTATATACTGAAATGGAACACAATATGCAAGATTAATGAACAGCTCTAAAACTATCTGTGTCTTAAGATTCTTTTAAAAAAATAGGTTTTATGCAACAAAAAATTTTATGTTAAAAACAGCTTTATTTTAATACATATAAACACTAATTAGCAATGTAGTATATTTTTATTTTGCACAATTATTTGGCAAAATTATTTATTTCCAGAACTCTTTAAATACTGCTTTACCTATAATAGCATACGTTTTGTAATAAATTATGAAATGGAATAAATATGTAAGAATAGTTCTAAATATGATTTGTGATAAGCTATTTTCAAAATATACTTTTTTGTGCATAAAAAGACGGTTTTAATTTAATAAATGGTATTTAGGAATTAAACAAATTTAATATATATTTTATTTTGCATGCAACTACATTATTGAGCATACTTGTAAAGAAAGCTGTAGTTATTTATAGTTAATGCCTTGAGTATCATGGGTTCAAGTCCTGCCATGGACTTTTATGTGTATTAATCTTTTTCTTTTGTGTATGTGTATCTATTGATTATATAATATAGGATGATACATTTCAATTGTGGAAATACTAAGCAAGAGGGAATATAGAGACAGTTTCATTATTCATTAAATTTGGAATCTAACACAATGAAGCATGCATTAATAACCTCTTGTGAGTCAAACTATTTAAAAACACTCTTTCTGATTTCATTTACTGGAGATTTACTACTTAGAACATGTTTTGCGGATCTTTGTCCACAAAACATGTCCCAGTAAATCTCCAGTAAGTGAAGCCAGAAAGAGTGTTTTTAAATAGTTTGATTCACTAGAGCTTATTAATGAGAGTTTGTTGGCTCTATTTAAAGCAGTTGTCACCGTACACATTGCTCACAAGTATTTGCAGTAAAGACAGCAAAATACTATATGTATGTATTTAATGTCTATTCTATACTACTGATATGTAACTTAATTTTTATATACCTAAGTAATTTGTAGTGATTTTTAGGATGAAACTGTAAGTAGGCATTAGCAAATCCCATAGTGAATAAGCATCGTCATGATTGTAAACTTAATCTCTGTATTCTATAACAAAAAAATGCCTCTAAATCAAATGTACTGAACATGGTACCAACTGCCAAATTTTCCAAAGAAGAAATGGGTAAAGGTCATAAGAAGTTCTGCATCACCACTAGTCCACCAAGAATGACTCAATAGATAGTCCACACCAATAATTATCAAATTATTAGTCTAATACTTCTGTAGCAGAATGATATTTTGCTTTTGTTCATTAATGCTTGGTACAATAGAAAAACTATGATATGTACCATTGCAGAAATTCAGCCAAAAAATGTTAAATTTTTTTTGGATATGATCATAATGTGAGCAAAAACTTATACAACTAGAATATAGCATGCTTTACACTTGTACTGTATATTTTATATTTCCCCTATATTTTGACTGATTAATTAATAATACTCATGATTTAAAAGAAAGTATTAAGTAGAGACTTTAATTCAACATTCACAGGAACCAATATAGCTTTTAATTACTAAGAATAAAAATAAATTAATAAAACAATAAACGATAATACAATAATAACAAAATTTCAAACTAATATCACTGAAAAATAATACTTTGAGGCAACTTTATAAATTACAATTTTTGGTACCATGATAGAAAGATGCAAAAACTGTTTCATAGGTAGAATGGTAATAACCAGTAAATAGCTTTATGAAAAGATATGTCAGTCCTACCAACTTGTTTGGAATGTAATTACTATTAATATCAATGAATAGTTAGTTAAAACATTTAAAAGAAAAAAAAAAATTATTGGTCATGAAAATAACACTTGAAATGTTCAGGAACCTGCAATAATTGTTTCTATATTGCTCAATTTATTTCCTGAAATCAGTTGACTAATAAACTCCAAACAGTGACTTACAAGGGTTCCAGAATGGTACTTTCAAATGGTTATTTTCCCAAAACAATTTCCTTCCTGGTCCACAAGGTTTTTTAACCTTTGAAACCATTTCTGGAAGCACCTTAGCTGATGTTCTCTGGGTATGTTTGCAGATTCCTAATGGTAGCCTCAACAGCCTCTTCTGTACAATCAAACCATGACCCTGATTTTTTTCTTCTACTTTCAGGAATAAAAAGAAATCATATTGCACTAGATTGGAACTGTAGTCAGGATGAGTAACCAACTAGAATGTGGCTTCTCCAGAAATTCAATTGTTAGCATCGCAGTGTGTGCTGGGATGCTATTGTGGTGGATGAGAAGACCTCCAAGACCCATCTTTGGTCATCTTTCATAGATATTCTTAAAATCTTCTGGCAGGCAAACTGTCACACATCAATTGGCAGTAATCATCTTTTTGTTCTCCAGAGAGACAACAGCCACATATCCACTTTTCTAGAAGAAATTCAATGGCCAGTACAGTGCACATACTTTATTTTACAAGATGTTCCTCATGAAAGATTCAAATTGTGAAGTAAAGTTTGGTTTCTGGATTGTACTTGTAAATTGAATATTCATCAATATCTGCTACACATCATGATGTCCCATTTTCAAATCTTTGGATTATGTAGTATCATCATTCCCCCTGAGCTTGCTGCTGGTCTTCTGACTGTGAATGTGGCACTCCTAAGAATATACTTTTCTTGCCTAGGCACAGGATGGCACACACTGATGGTGAAGTGATACCTATAGTCCACTCTATATGCTGTTATTCATTCATGGATCTGTGAATGCATATTCTCAACAGCCGCCATATTTTCATTGGCCACAATAATGATAGACCAACCAGACTTTGCTTCGTTTTTCAAAGATATCTTTGCCTCATCAGAATTTTGCAAACCACCAACATTTGTGATGGATGAAAGTCTGGAAACTGTAAATGCTCCAATGATTGCAGTTCTTTAAACTACTTTCTTAATCATAAAAAAAAAAAAATTATTTGAGAATGCTCTCTAGTCAGCACAATGGCAGAATTGCAGATCCAAGCTTAGGACAACAATTGACATTTTATTGCAGCTGCAGCAATTGGAGCCATACATTATCTTTTGTCATTATTTACCAAGTAGGATACACTCTTTCCATTGCTGCCATTATGTAACTTGTATCTGTCCCAGTTTTCTGTATCTATAAATTGAATTAGTAACCCTCGTAGGTATTAGGCTAGATTAAGTTAGATTAGGCTATTAACTAAATGTAAGAAACATAATTTCAGAACACATTTTCAAACAGATCTTCAGTCACAAATCCCACTTAAAATTAATAACATTAACCTTAGATTAATATCACAGCTTCAATAACATTCAAAGCATGCAGCTATGAAATGATTTCTTTTGTGAGAAAGACAGATATGGTACAGGATAATTGACAGATCAACAATAAGTTATGTAATTTTAATCTTTATTTACTCTTTAGCAAAGAGAAATTTGGGCATTGTATAAGCTATAATAATTTGCATCTCACCTGAAGTACAGTGCCACGGTTGTGTATCAGTTGATTGGTTGATTACTGGCTAGTTATTTTCCCCACAATACATACTATCAAAGAGAACAAAATTATTAATTATTGCTTTATCAAGGAATAAAATCTAAATCGCAAATCAAAAGAATTAATGATTATTAATTAATTGTAATCATTTGATGGATTAAGCCATAACTTATGTCTTGTGGTAACTTGCATATTGTCTTATGCAAGCTGTAATATATGTGGCTAGTCAACTTTCTATATTAACATTTTAAAGCAGAACTGCAGAAGCTACCCTTCAATTTTTGCATGTTTGTTTCTATTTTTATTTGTTTAATATGACAAGCCTACTTCTGAGGTCTGCAAAACCTATACTGGATGTTCCACATAAAATAGTGTCTCACTGTCTCACTTTTTTTTTGATTAGTGTTTCATGCCTATTTTTACTATTCAGGCACCACAGGCAGTGGATACTGATGATACATGAGATGAAATATATTGGGAAAGGATTTTTAAGGAAGGAAGCATCCCAGGCCTAAGTTCCCCTGGCATTTGCCATTAATGAGGACTAAGGAAAACCTGTAAAAAAACCTCAGTCAGGAAGGACGGTCTTGGCAGGATTCGAACCCCAGACCTCCCGCTCACGAGTTCGCGCCTTAATGACCTCACCATCAGTGGCGGACACTGTCTTACTGCCATTCACATAAAGGGTATGCATCACTATACTATATTACTTCCTATGCAAATTTCGCATAGTTACAAGACACGCTCATTTATAACAAATGCTGGAAGTGCTCCTCTATCAACATCCAGGCACTGTGCTCATACAACAATGTTCTGATTAACTGTAATTCTTGGAGAGATGCTATTTATCTTGTTTGTAATGTTCTCTTTCAGTTGGATTATCATCCAAGGATTATTACCATATGCTTTGTGTTTCGGAGCTCTCCATAAATAAAAATAGCAGGATGTTAAGTCTGGTGATTACAGAGGCCACAGGTTTTTGCTGACAATCCTGTTTTTTGGAAACATTTTGCTGATAAAGGCCATACTCTGTTTGGATTAGGAGATAGCACTATCTTGTTGAAAGATGCCATACTCCTTTTCAATTTCTGATAATTGTGAATAGAACAACTCAAAGATTTGCAGAATTCTAATGCTGTTGATTGTCTCATTGCAAAAAGGGGCCAATAAGCACATTCCTAACACCACATGCCTATCTTCTCTGAGTGAACAGGTTCTTCATGCATAATATGTGGGTTATCCTGAGACCAATATCTGCAATTCTGTAAGTTAACATAACCAGACAAATGAAACCAGACTTCATCTATCATAAAGAAGAGCATGGAGTCTAAATAATCATCAAAGATTGAAGATAAGAGCCAGTTGCAATAAGTAACTCACTCATCTTTAGTCTTTATAAATGATTTAAAGTAAAACACTAAAAATCATGTCCTCACATTAAAACTCTCTTTAAGTTTCACAAACACACTTATAAAAGTAATTTTGGTACATATTTCGTGAGGTACATTCCTCACATTGTCAACCAACCTCGCGAAACATGTACCAAAATTACTTTTATAAGTGTGTTTGTGAAACTTAAAGAGAGTTTTAATGTGACGACATTATTTTTAGTGTTTTACTTTAAATCATTTATAAAGATTAACAAAAGTTTCACTGTGTGAATTCCGACATTCCGTAAACATATCACTCATCTTTGTTCCATTTCTTTTAATTCATACACTACGCTCACATGAAATGCTCAGAATTTGAGCTCTTTTAGCACATGATGGCATGTTGCGGGATACACCAATTTGCTGAGATAGTTTCCTTATCAATTTTTTGGGGCTTCTCATTATGTCTGTGTGAACTGTGTCGGATTTGCGAGGGTCATCACTGTTGGATGCTTGTGGTGGTTGTGGGGAGCTTGATACCAGGATATTTTGCCTCAAACATATCTTTAGTCTCCTTATTGGAACCTGTTTTTATGTAAAATTCTGCAATATCAATTTGGTATTCAGCTAAAAACTGTACCATTTCTCTCACAAAGCTTCCATGATATTCCAATAGTTACTGTTAAACTCAACTGCTGAACTCTTAACAATTACATAAATGAAGCACAATGTAGCCAAATTCTAAATATGAATGCAGTGAGGCATAAATTTAGTGGCAGAATGGCAATAAGGCAATGAGGCGTACAAGTTTCATGTGTAGTACGAGTGAATTAGGGGTATGAAGTAGATCACCTCCTCATAGTGCATTTGGGTACAAAATTATCTATAAAATAAAGTGAAAATCTCCCTAGGAAATTAAATACCAGATGAATTGGCAAAAAGGAACAACCCTACAACAAAAAATGATCAAGCCATCTTCCATGGCTTGGATCAATTTTATAAAAGAAATTCAAACATACCATAGAAAAAAAAACAAATCAAAAGATAAATCATGGGAACTGACAAAGAGCACCTAGAATAACTTGCAAGCAGCAAGAAAGGATGCAGTTGTAATTTTCTAATCTCACGCACCATTAGTGTTTGGCTGGCCACCTATACAGAATTAATACCAAAAATTCACCTCCATGCACCCTTTGCAATGGGCATCTTCTTCAAAGCAATGAAATAGATCCATATAAAAGGACAAAATCTAATTTACCGTCTGCCTTCTGAGGAGCAAGAAAGAATTACTTCTACAGCTCGCCATTGGAATTTAATAAAAAATTAATTAATTAACAATGATGCAAATGAGCTCAGCATCTAAATTATCTAGTGTTTACCTCTTCAGGGTATATAATGTTCCATGCAGGATTTGAAGCTATGCCTTCCATTTTTGCAGTAGTAAGAATTCATACTCTGGCCAACTAAGATATTCTTCCAAGACTCATTCTTGGTTAGGAGATGATTTTCAACATTCAATTACCTAATCAGAATTTAGTTTTCATTCATCTATAATTTTTTAAAACAATAGGATGGTTATGTTACATTTATAACAAAGAACCTTATTAGCTTAAAAGCTGCATAAAAACTTACTTTCTCAGAGAGAACTTGCTGATCACTCCAACTGAAAAAAATGTTTTCCATATTGTTTTCCAAAAAATACAATGGGGAATATGATGTAGCTTAATGCTGCATTGGGTATCCTTTTAATTTATTTTCCTTCTATTTTGCAAAAAAATATTTCACTTACACGTTCTACTAGATTTCCTAGGCATTTCATGTGATCAGATACTGCCTCTGTACCTGTTGTTTCAACTGAAAAAATAAAGCATGTCTTATTATTTTTAAATGCTAATTGGAACTTTTACAGTGAAACCAGTCATTATTTAAGAACTATGTAAATTTGAGTCAAACTACACACTCTTATTGGCTCCATTAACTTGTTTAAATGTTTTGCAGACTAATGTCCACATCTTCAGCTAACCGGTGACTGCTGGATAATTGGTGTTACATTGGGGATATGTATTGTGCTCTGGTAGAAGTGTAATGAACTTAAAGTTTATGTTTTCATTCCTTGAAGTGTTGAAGCTCATTAATCTGTCTCTGTATTTATAAATGTAGATTTTCTCCCATGTTGCTAGCTCTGTAGGTCCCTGTACTGATTTTAATAATTTTGCTTTTTTCACTATGTCATAAGTAGGCACACAGTTAAAAGAACACTTCAGGAACATAAAATACAAACAAATGGAGAAATCAGTGATAGCATCTCATTTCTGGACAGAAACCATTACATAGTGAAAAAAGTAAAATTATTCAAATCAGTACAGGGACCCACAGAGTGGGATAAAATCTACATTTACAAATACAGAGATAGATTAATGAACTTTGACACTTCCCAGGATGAAAACACAAACTTTAAATTCATCACACCTCCACCAGAACAGAATATACATCCTCAAAGCAACACCTATTATCCAGCAGTCTATGATTTACTGAAGATGCAGACAATAGTCCACAAAACATGTTCAACATTTAAACAAGTAAGTGTAGGTAATAGAAGTGTGTAGGTCGACTCAATAATACAATGTATTTAATTACATCTCTTATTAATTTGTAATCATAATCACACTTTCAGTTCATTTCTATCTCTCAGATACATTGGTCTCTATATATTTTCACATTTTACAGACATCATGAAGCTATGAAAACTGAGTCTTCTGGGTTAAAGACGAGGCAGATCAAGAAGATTATATTACCACTGATGATGTCCACCACAGTCATGGATGAAACTTCTAGAAAAATGAAGGAGAAGAATTCCATTGGATTACAATCTTACAGCCTGGAAGACTCAGTTTGCATAATTGACACCGGCCATCAAATCCTATGTTCTGCAATCATAAAGCTACTTATACCATTTTCATAGCAATTCCGCATTTTTTCACATATTGCATTCATAGCTTTTTCCATGTTTGGTTTCTTAAGAGCACCACTATCATCCATCTGCAAATAAAACAATGCAATAAAATTACATGTGTTCACTGTTTTTCAGGCTTCTCATATAAATCTGTTTGATATAATTAGTACTCTTATGTTTTTTCCCCCTTCCTCTCATGAAAATAAAATAATAGAACCTATACTTGTAAGTCCAATTCATTTGTTTTTGTAACAATATACTATTTAGTTTAAAAAAAATTAAAGAAACAAACAGAGGAGAAGAACACTAAATAGGAGCCAATTGGCATGCATAATTAAAATGTGAGTTATTCTGCCATAAGGAATTTGGAGCCTAAAGACTAGTAGAATTAATACAAGTGACTTAGGTTAAAACTGTCATCTCCCTCCTACCTTTCAGGGCACATAGCAATGGCATAAACATCTTCAAACTTGATATCAATAACTATCATTTTAAAAAAACAATTTTGAACACTTACATAGTACAAGGATAGAAGATCTCTATAATTTTTTTAACATGAAATGCTATTATATATATTATCCTATTAAACTGAAAATATCCTAGTAAAACAGAATAGCTTTAAATTATAAGAAACTAATGAAAAAAATCTAAAATTAATGGAAGTAATGCATATATTTATTGTAAGTCTTAGAGGGACATTATTTATGTACCAAAGATTGAGTTTGATCAATTGTGTTTCTTAAGGACTTTAGTAATAGTTGCAAAACATGCAATAAACTAAATATAATGAAGAGAATGTGTACTTGTATACATACTTTTCTATCTTTTCATTTCTTTGGAAAAATAATTAAAAACTGATAGCACTTACCTCATAGTTCTGCTTTTCTTTGGAATAAAGTATGATAATACCTTAATTGCACATTAACATTTAGTTTTTCAGCTTTAATACAAATATAATGATAGTGAACATTTAAAATATTTAATTATTTTAAGAGTAAAGTAAACTTTCTATTAAATTACTAAAACTAAAGACAACCAGCCTTGTTATATGGCATCTTTCTGAAGTAGACATCCAGTTTTGCTAACTGATCTCAAGGTTTTCACTGAACTTATATTTAAATATGTCAATAAAAAAATGAATGTGCCAAACTACCCTATAAAAAGCTACCAGATTAGCCAGATATATGAAAAGTATTTAACTGATTTAACATATTTAATTTTTGTATACATATATGAGACTAAAGGATGTCATCTGCACACTATACCAACTGTGTGCTTGGCCTAAGCTTTTGGGTGTAAGTGCTGAAAATTTATGTAAACACTGTTAGAGGTAGTTTATAACAAAAATTATGGAACTATGTATGCTTTCTTGAATTCTTAGCTTATCTTTGCATGTAAACAAGTTGAAATAATAGAACCTAGACTTGTAAGTCCAATTCATTTGTTTTTGTAACAGTATAATATTTAGTTTAAAAAAAATTAAAGAAACAAATAGAGGAGCAGAACACTAAAAAGGAGCCAATTGGCATGCATAATTGTGCTAAGTCCAATAGCAAAATTTTGATTTACTTGGAATGAGTGACAAATGTCAATAAATATACAGCTGCATTGTTGATGAGCATTAAAGTGTTAAGCCAAGGATAACCACACGTATAAGGTAAAAAATAAATATAATAATAATAACAACAATAATAATAAGGGCCTCCACTCCATCAGTATAAAAATTTTTTAAAAAATGTACAGTACAGTACAGCTACATGACAAAGGATTTTATTCTTCTGCAGCATAAACATTTCTAACAGCAGTTTCAAATAAAAAGAATTAGAAAAGAAAATAGGGAATGAAAAAGAATAATAAAATTATGTTAAGCAATAACACACTTTCACCCAAAACAATAACCAGGTAATGAAAATTTTGTAATAATTGTAATAACCACCTACTTTGTGGCCATCTTAGAGTGTAGAACTCTAATAAGTCTCTAGTATGTCCAATAGTGAATAGCGAATCTATGATTGAAAGCTTGTGGAGGCCCTATAAACTATTAAGAAGAATGACAGTTCACAATAGAGTCCTAAGAATATAGTTTTGCATAATTAAGTATCTATTATATAAAATTTTTAAAAATATCATGTAGTGTCCTCAAGTTTTAGTAAGTTCTTTATATAATTTTATTTTATTTTATTTAATGAAATTTTCATAATTTAGCAGCAGTTCAGAATTTTATTTTAAACTCTTTAACTCAAAAGTGTAATTATTTTCTAGAGTATACTGAACAAAAATTAACTCTCTATTTGAAATTTATAGAGCTCTTAATGATGAATACCATATAGTTCAAAGTATTACAAAGCATTGAACACAATTTGATGCTTTCCAAAGCACTTTCTGAATACTTACCATATCCATTTTCTGGTACATACAGCCTAACATTTTCTGTAACAGAGGCCACATTAACAATATAAATGCACTATGATAGTACGAAACAATACACATAGTACTGTGCCTGCAATTGAAATGTTGACATTACAAGAAGATGGCAATAAAAACAAGTAAACAAATAATTGTTTATTTCCACTGTTTGTTACAACTAGTATTTGGTCATACTTCCCTTGGCATTTTTTTTTTCAGCATTATTCTAGATTTTGAATTTGCCACATTTTCAAAATATTTTTATCCACATTACCCATATCTTCTTTTTGTCCATATATAAACAGAACATTAAGGAGCTGCAAGAGATGTTGAACAGAAAGCAGGACTAGTAATAGGCACTCCATTAACACCTTTCCTAGCCAACTTATTCATGAGCTATTTTGAGATGCATCACAGGCTTTCCTCCACATTTTTAAGGTTTGACACAAATATGTAGATGATATATTTCCCATTATAAACAAAAAAAACATATGCTAAGTTTTAAAACTGCAAGAGCCTACAATTAAGTTCAGTGTGGAAACAGAAACAAATAATACATATGTTGCAATTTTTAGATCTGAAGATAATAAAATGTAATAATAAACTTAAATTTGGCACCTGCAGAAAGGACACACATAGAGACGGTTGTATCAAAGCCCATGGTTTCAATCCAAGATCACATAAAAAAGCAGCATTCAACAGCATGACATACAGACTAATAAATATCCCACTGAACAAAGAAGAATACAAGAATGAATATCTACACATAACAGAAGCTGCTAAATCAAATGGGTTCAGCAAATAGATGATTAACAAACAATTAAAACATTTCATAAACAAAAAAGAATTAAACATAATTATAACATTGAGTGATTTAGCAGGGAATTTTTTTTTTAAAAAGTTCACTTACCACCCGTCAGCCAATAAGAAACTTCAATAAATTTTCAAGCACTAAAATATCATCTTAGCACCTCAAAACCAATACCGTATAAAAGATTTCTTGAAATTAAACAAAATGGATTCCAAGCCCAAAGTGAAAAATTCTGGTATTTACCAGATTAATTGTAAGGATTGTGAAAAAATCTACACAGGAATAACAAAGAGAAATATAGGCATTATGTTGAAGGAATACTGGAGAAACATCCATTACAAACAAATAGAAAAATCAGCTGTGGCAGCACATTTTTGGAATGAAAACCATGAAATAATCAAGTTATTAAAACTGTTCAACAACCAGAAGAATTACACATAAATGATTTATATAAAAAACAAGAGCAAAGTTTAATGAATTTCAACATCCCAGAAGCAGATAGCTCTTTATTCAAGTTTATCACAAAACCAGAGTTAACCCATATACCTGCCTATCCAACTTCTACGAATGATCCATCAGTCATTTAACAGCTGAGGATGTGGACAAGTGTTCCACAAAATATGTCCTGAGTAAATATCCTGTAAGTGAAACCATAAAGAGTGTTCAAAATATTTCCACTCAGAAGAAATTATTAATGCTTGCTTCACTGTGTTCGATTCCAAATTGAATTAATATTGAAAAGACAGCTCTTTATTCAAGTTTATTGTAAGATCACTGGAGTCAACCCAGACACCTACTAACCCAACTTCAACAAATGATTCAACAGTAGTTTAACAGCAGAGGATGTGGATGAGGGTCCACGAAACATGTCCTGAGTAAATTTCCAGTAACTGAATCCAAAAAGATTGGTTTAAATAGTTCATCTAAAGTTTCTTGTATTCAGGAGTTAAACAACATGAAAGAGCCTCAGCACGTGAAGATATCAACATATAAAACTGAATTGAATGTCGCTCAGGCTCTGCATATCAATTTATTTCAGATATTACAGGAGGAATTGGATTCCCAGGTTTGGAAAATGTATCCTACTTCTGAAATAACATTTTGGGACTTACATATGTCTTTTGAAAGGAAATTCTGATTTGTATTTTAGAAAAGCTTGTCTATAGAATGCCAAGATTAATAAATAAAGGATTTTTTTTAATTTTTAAAAAAATAAAATTGACAAAAAGAGAACTGTTCAAAACCAAATTTGATATTTGCTGTCCTCCATTATTTTTCTATTAGCAAAATATGATCTAGTATTAAAACTATGACAAGAATTTGTAAGTTTCTATTTCCTTTTCTCTCTTTTGATTTGTTCTGACTGAACATGTTCTAAATATGAAAAGAATGATACAGAGGATTCTTTTTAATTTAAATGTGAATACTTTTAACAGAAGCTTATTCCCCTTGAAATTTAATTGAAAACAATGTTAAAAATTCCTATTAAATTTAAATTTTTACTTTTCATTTGAAAAGTTTGAAGACAAGATTTTATTTATTCAGAAAGAAAGTATTCCTGAATTTTCATTTATGCTAAATTAATAGGTATTTTCAAGAATTTTTAGCAGTAGTCAGAAGTTAACAGAATAATGCAATTTCAGCTGGTTACAGTTATCCAAAGACAGTTGTAGGGAAGTACTTGGTTATAGTTTACTTTAAATAGTTCATCTAAAGTTTCTTGTATTCAGGAGTTAAACAACATGAAAGAGCCTCAGCACGTGAAGATATCAACATATAAAACTGAATTGAATGTCGCTCAGGCTCTGCATATCAATTTATTTCAGATATTACAGGAGGAATTGGATTCCCAGGTTTGGAAAATGTATCCTACTTCTGAAATAACATTTTGGGACTTACATATGTCTTTTGAAAGGAAATTCTGATTTGTATTTTAGAAAAGCTTGTCTATAGAATGCCAAGATTAATAAATAAAGGATTTTTTTTAATTTTTAAAAAAATAAAATTGACAAAAAGAGAACTGTTCAAAACCAAATTTGATATTTGCTGTCCTCCATTATTTTTCTATTAGCAAAATATGATCTAGTATTAAAACTATGACAAGAATTTGTAAGTTTCTATTTCCTTTTCTCTCTTTTGATTTGTTCTGACTGAACATGTTCTAAATATGAAAAGAATGATACAGAGGATTCTTTTTAATTTAAATGTGAATACTTTTAACAGAAGCTTATTCCCCTTGAAATTTAATTGAAAACAATGTTAAAAATTCCTATTAAATTTAAATTTTTACTTTTCATTTGAAAAGTTTGAAGACAAGATTTTATTTATTCAGAAAGAAAGTATTCCTGAATTTTCATTTATGCTAAATTAATAGGTATTTTCAAGAATTTTTAGCAGTAGTCAGAAGTTAACAGAATAATGCAATTTCAGCTGGTTACAGTTATCCAAAGACAGTTGTAGGGAAGTACTTGGTTATAGTTTACTTGTACTGTACCTGCAGTTTTCACCCTCTCTTCAATAGTGTGAGTTTTTCTGCTGTTTTGTGTGCATGGGCCATCCTTTAGCCCCATTTTCTATAGCTATGCTGCCTCCACAATCTCCTGAATCATGTGAACTTCCAACCTCTTTTGCATGCAGGACCTTCAAACCACCATTGAGCAGGGTGGATCAGGTGGTAGAGCTTGAAAGTTGCATTCAGGAGGTCCTGGGTTCAATTCCCATCCTTATTTTGGATTTTTTCATGATTTCCACTGGCCATTTTGGCAAATGCTAGGGTTTATATTTACACTCCATAAATGTTTTCTTTCATTTCATTTTATAGTTTCAGTTACAGGATCAGAAGCATTAGCAAAGACAAGCTGATGCCTTGTAGTGCAGTTGTGGCTTGCTTTCTGGAAAAGTTTCTGTACTGGTATCAGGTAGAGTCTGCATGGGACCTCCCCAGGTTCCTCCAGAAGGTACCAGATGGGCTCCTTTGGAGACCACTGGTGCAAAAATCTTCCTCTGTAGACCATTCTCCCTATTCTATCCTTCAACCACCTCTCCCATTAAAATTTATAAGAACAAAAAATGTATAATGATTGCATTTTTGTCTTGCATTAGAGGACAACATGCAAAGTACATAAGTTTTTAAGTTCCATTGCATGTTAATTATTTCTCTGAAAAGTAATTTTGTTTTATTAATTTTCTTTAATAAATAATATGTAATTGTTTTCACTAATTCAAATGTTGTCTTGTATCCTCCTGGAAATTTGAATTAAAAAGAATCCACTGCACATAATGAAACTGCATTTAATGCATACACTACATTGGTAAATTGGTTATCTAAAACTTCAGAATAATATGTACAAACCTTGCAGGTGTCACAATCTCCTTCACAGGGATCATTTTTCCATTGTTCCTTACATTGTTCTGAAAAACAAATGAATGAAAATAGAATTAAAACAATACATTGAAGTAGTTTTTTGAATTTTCACAGGGAAATATAGTATAATATGACAAATTATTATTATAAAATCACTCAAATTTCACTAATTTTGTTCCACTATGTTGAAGACTTTTCTACATAAGTAATTAGTGGAACTCTTATAAATGATACATGAATATTGTTTAATGAAATGCACTAGATGGTCAGATACCCCCAGCAAAATAAGTGGGATTGTTTCATATCCCTATTTTCTCTCATTTCATTTATTGTAACTTAATACAATGTTTAGACACAATTAAGCCATGTCATATAATAATAAATATATTAAATTTAAAATATATGCACAGTAAAGACATGATGCTATTCATTGTGTATACTAACAATGATTGATTATAGGCAGAAAAATAATATGGTTAATATATTTAACGAGGCTATACAAAGTGCCAATATTTATATACTAAATTACAATAAACAAATTGTTGTAATTAACAGTTCTATGTACATGTTCATCAATGACTTAGTATCCCTTTTTCTATTAGGTAGTTGAGCAGGAGTTTTTTAAAGATGTCATAATTGGTTGCAGGATTTAATTTCCTCTGGGAAAGTATTATAAAATTTGACTCCATTGTAATTAGGCATATTTTCATATAGCCATAATCTATGTTGTGGGAATCTAAAATTGTCTTTGCTTCTTGTGTCATGGTTGTGGATATCAGAATTCATTCTTAGTGGAACTTTATATTTACTAAATGTAGCTTAGCCCTGTTTATGTAAAAGCTGGATAAGGTAAGTAAAGCAAGGAGCAGATAAGAGAAAAATAAATTGTCCTACATGCTTTGGTTGCTAGATGAATGTATTTTATTATATTAAATTTTTTTAAAAATTGTAAATCTTTAAAAAGTTGTCATATGGAACTACCACAGTGAAGCTCATGTGAATTGAATCTGTCTTAACACTCTTCATGCTTCACTAACCTTAAAAATATACGGAACTGGTTTCAAAGATATGTTATCTCCATCTTCGGCCATGGACGACTGTATTGTATTTTATTATAGTTGAAGGTTTTCCATGTATAGTCCAATAATTTTTACTTTGTCAGCATTTTGACAGTTCTGTTCTCAAGGAGCAGCTATACATTTGTATTTTTGTACTAAATGCTATTATCCCATTCATTTTTATAGGGATTTATGTGTAAATCTAAATCTTTAATGTATGGATTGACTGTATCAATAATGCTGTTGATTGCAATTATCATGAACATATACAATGAAAAGTAAAGATTAATTACTTGAGGAATACCATATGTGAAATTTTGAAAAAAATTTATGTGAATTCTCCTTCATTTGTGTTAAAGAGTGTCTTTTATTTTCTGTCTCAGGTAAGACTTTAGTAGTTTACGTCTTAGACCCCTTATTCCTTATTGCTTACTAATAAGTTTACATCCACACAGTTGAAATCTTTAGTGATGTCCAGCAGTATAGTGGCAGTATAATTACCTGAGTCATTATCATCTATAATCTGTTCGATGCAGTCTAATAAATAGCAGATTTATTACATACAAAATCATTTTGTTGTTTGGGAATCAAGTTGTATTTATATAAGAATTTCATAATACTATTATATAGTATATGTTCATAGATTTTGGAAATTACAGGTATTATGGATACTGGAAGTTGTTAATATTTTCTTTATAGACTTTTTTGAAAATAGGTATCACTTTGATTATTTATAATATGTCTGGGAAAATTTCAGTTTCAAAGCAAAAATTGTTATTGACTCAAGGGGTGTAGCTAGATTTGTACTACATACTTTAATGAGTGACATGGATATGCCATCATCACCCATACCGCCACGGGTGGCTGAGGTCATTAAGGCGCCGACTCACGAGTGGGAGGTCTGGGGTTTGAATCACATCAGGACCGTCCTCCTTGACTGAGGTATTTCCAGGTTTTCCTCAGTCCTCATAAATGGCAAATGCTGGAGAGATAACCTAAACTTAGGCCTGGAATGTTTCCTTCCTTAAAAAAAATCCTTTTCAAATACATAATTTCATCTCATGTATCATCAATGTCCATGCCTGTGATGACTCAGTAGTAAAAACAGGCATTAAACACTATTTAAAAAAAACACCCATGCTATTTGCTTTAAATGTATTTATGATATATAATATTTCATTGGTATAGGTGGGATACAGATAAATGCTATGAGTAATTTTAGACCCGATTTTCTAAGCAATTATGGCAGTGTCTCTATCTTTGATAAGTTTGCCTCCAATGGAGGGGAAGAAATTATTAAATGTTTCAATAATTTTGTCAGGTTTATTTATATTATCAACATAATAATGTAAACATAATTTGGTAGTAGCAGTACTGGTTGGCAAGGGGGTCTACAGAATTCATTTATAATTTTCCAACTTATTTTTGTTAATGTTATCAGATATCAAAATCCTCCAGTTTATATTGTTTCTTTTTGCTGCTATTACCTCATGGTTGTATGCTTGTTTTATTGACTTTAGGATTGCCTTACTGTGAGTAGAGTTATTATTGTTGCTAATTAAAATGCAATGGCTAATTTAAGTAAGATGCACAATTCTTTTATTTGAGGAATAATTCATTGAAATGATTTGCAAGATTTGGATGAATGCTTTCTATTAGAGGTAAGAGGGCTGTATGTATTGGCATAGTAAATCAAAGTATTGTAGAATTCATCTAATTTATCATTTGAGCTTGTTTGAGATTGTTTTGCCAGTTTTTTGTGGCAAGTGCAGTCTTTAAAAGGTATTTATTTAAGTTCTTATTATTATTGGTAATCTTGTTATACTTAAGAGGGACCATGGACAGATTATTTACCCCAGATAATGTAATGGTCTGGACTGTGTGGTCAAATAGACATGATTAGGGAGTACTGTAAGGGAATCTGTCAATGTTAGTAATTATGTTGTTGATAGCAATTTGTGATTTGTAAGTAATGCTGATATGCCCATTTATGTGAATTTTAAGTTCTATTCGCTTAAAAGACATAAATCTGGACTTGGAATTAATGTCTTGCAGTAAATCAATGTTCCCTGCATCAAAGTCACCATATTTGGGGAACTACTTTCTGAATGCCATTCAGCATTATAGCTTGTTAAGACATGGTCAAGAAAGTCTGGATATTTGACTAATTATTATGAAATGCTCTTTAATAACTATCACAATGAGAATTATGTGTAAAACAGACAGGAGAAAGCAAATTGCTGATACAATCATGAAATGCACATCTAGGTCTAGTGCATAATCACATAAAGGAGATGACTTATAAACTGTTTGAATTGACAATTACACACTATGCAAAAACTTCAATGAACTTCTATCTGAAGATGAAGAACAAAATGTTTGAACTTTATGCAGTTCATCAATATGGCATAACAGCTCTTGTTGTCTTATACAAGTTACTGCTATGCTAATGATAGATGTGGGCTTATTGTTGCATCATCTAACAGGTTCCAATCATTGAGGTAAAAGAAAGTAAGTGACTTTGTACAGAAAAGCAATCAGTAACTGATATTTGTGATTTGTTGCAATCTTTTTATGCTGATTTAGCATATGAAAAATATACTCAATGGCATATAATCTCCATTTTAAAAAGTATTCTTTAACTTAATTATTTTTTCTGCAATGTTTCCAAATTTTAATTTGAGTTAACTGAATTTCTAGATCATTAAGGTTTGGATTAATGGGATTCCATTGTACATAAGAGGAGGCCATGATCCACTGTTGCAATGTTCATGCTATCTGATAAATGTTTCAGGAGTGTAAATACTGCATTTCCTTTACAGCTACATGTTCATTTGAAGAAGCTCATTTAAGTCAGACTTGTATAATACAATGTGATGTTCACAACTGAATGCAGGAAACTGATTAAATGTTTAACTAAAGGAATTTCACCCAATGACATTAAACAATGCCTTGATGGTTGTATGGGGAAGCTTTCCCTTCATATTCTGCTATTAAGGAGTGATCAAAATTATTTTGTTTGGCAGAGAGAACCTTGAAGATGACCACATGAAAGTACATCAGTGGATATGTTGATGCAAGAAAAGATCTCCCTTGTTAAGGAGTAAGTTCTGAGTGGCAGGCATCTGAAAACAAAAGGAATAGCTACAAGTTTAGGGCTTTCTAAAACAACTGTTCTTTGTATCCTTCAGCAACATTTATTTATGCTAATGTATGTGCAAAATCCTTTCAGTAGTTCAAATGCATGGAATGTTGTGAGAAGTTTTTTAACTTTTACTGTGGTAATGAGAGAGCAGCAATGGAATCCTTTATTATTTATTATAGGGTACAAAACCATGATCCTCTATTATGACCATTGTTCAAAATGAGAAACTATGAAGTGGCAAAAAAAGATGCAGCACCCTCTAACAAGGCCAAAGTGACATAGTCCACAAAGGTCATGGTAACAATTTTTTGTAACTGCAGAAGAATTCTGATGACTTCAAAAGGAACACAACAGTGACTGGGAAGAATAATGCTGAGCTACTGTATCAGCTGTGCAATGTTGTTAAGAAAATGAAGCATGGAACGCTGAGTTAAGGAGTGCATGATAATCCACCAGTCCAGTGAGCACATATAGCTTGGATCATCCATATAGCATATACATTGCTTCAGTGACTATTATCTGTTTTTAAAATTGAAATCTGATCCTTTGAGGGTGAAGATTCATGAATAATAATGAGTTGTAGGTCACTGTTTTCCAGCATTTGCAGACAAAGCTTCAGACTATTTTATTAGGGAAATTAAAATAATAATGCAGAGATGTGAGAAATTGAGAAACACATAATCAAAAGAAGCTGAAGGTGAAGAGATGAGGGAAGAAAAATCTTAGTTTTCATATAACAATATATGCAATAAGCATTTATTAAATTATTAAATTATTCATGTTAAAATGTTAAAATACAAGTTAAATTATACAGCTAAGAATCAATTGTTTAAAAACTTACTCCATTTCATATTGTGTTGATTTTCACATTCTTCAGAACTTTTTCTCATGTCCTCCTTTGTATAATCGCCCTAAAATTAAACACAAACATTTTATTATCATCTGCCACATAATTAATATTCAATTCAAAACTTCATTCCATCTAACCATATTACATATCTAATCATATTACAGCTTTGCAAGTACAATATAATTAATATTTGAAATGTTTGGTGTTTTGAAGTGGGCCACAGTTACATTATAAGCAATAATTGTATAGAGTTCTGACAAGTCACATTTACAACAATATTTCTGTATTACACTGCTGATAGTATGTTCTACATTTTCTTCAAAGTAAATACTGGTTGGAAACAAAGTTGATTACTGACATTTTTAATCAGGTAGAATAGAAGTTTATTCATTATACTATAATGAATTATGTGGAATATGAACTCAGATGCGCAGTGGTCAGATGATAGATTATCACCTTTCACCAAGATAACTCATATTCAGTCCCAGTGGCTATGGAATTCATGGAAGACTAACCAATGTATAGCAAGTTTCCATTGGGTAACTCAGCTTTTGCCAACTGCTCTATCTTTACTATCACATTAATAATCATCTGATGCAACAATCTTCCACAGGGTGCTCAATTAGGAAACAGAATGAGTAAACAATAGGGTCCAGATTTATATGTAATAACATGGTGTAAAATATGTACATATTTATGTAATAAAACAGGCAAAATGTGTATTAAAATATTCATTACTCCTTTGAATAACTCAAAGTTTGCCAGCTGCTTCATCTTTACTATCACATTTATAACCATTTGATGCGTCAAGCTTCCCAAGGTGATCAATTATAAAACAGAATTAGTGAACAATAGGGTCCAGATTTCTATGTAATAACATAATGTAAAATATGTACCTTTTTATGTAACAAAACAAGCAAAATATGTATTAACATTTTAATATCAGAAAAATATATAATATTGAAAACAGAGATTTATGCCTAATATTCCAAATTAAATGTTTCTGAATGTTGACACAAAATTCATTTATAGGATTTTTAATTGGGACATATTTTGAGAACCATTGTTCCCATCTTCAACTGTTGATTAGCTATTTGGTAAGTTTAGGTTTTTGATGTGGTCATGGATGGATTTGAGTTGCTACTCTGTTGGTTGGAATAGGAATTTGCTGCAGATCCAGAGATAGAATGTAAAAATTCATTAATTTTTCTTGATTTTTAAGAATGAACATTGTTTCCCATGTGAATAGTTCTATTGGAGTGTATTTCTTCTAACAAAATGGCTTCTTGCTCAATTTCATGGTTGCATTCCCAAAAGTAAATTGCTATCATAAATTTTTTCTATTATTTTAGCCAAACATTTCTATCTTTTTTCTTCCTGGTTTTCAAAAGAATTACAATATATATATATTCAATATAGCAATAATCAATGGATACAGTACTGACACAATAGTTAATAAGATCAACTAACCAAATGTGAGAGCTTCCCTGAAGGCATTCAACTTTCATAGTTTCTCTTGGTAACATACGTCCAGATAATTTTTTTTTAATTGTCGACCACAATACATCTCAAGAAATGAGTAAAATTTGGGAACCTGGAGCTTGTTCATGATTTTAGCTTTGCAGAAAGCAACAACATTACATTGTATGTTTTCGGAGCAAACTTCAACTTAGGCCTTGCCATACCTTTTGAAACTTGAGAAAAGACTGACATGACAAAATAAATTAGTTAGTAGAGAGAAATTAAACTTGTTAAAATATGGATTCCACTCATTCAGAGAAGTGAGATTCTAGGGAGTTAATAACTTTATGAAAACAATCATTGAACTTTTGTTTGACCAAGTGTATTCCTTCAAGAAGGTAGAATTCCTTTCATAAAGAGATGGAGATAGAGAAAAATGTCACATTCTATTAAGGTACAATAGAAAATTCTTGTTGCAGGCTTCTTGATTTTCCAAGAAAACTTCAAACTTATAAGCTTGTTTTATTGCACTATAGTGTCTTACTTTAGAGAAGTCAAATGACAATTAACCCCAAATATTTATTTATTTAAATAGTACTAAGTTCACATATATTACAATATAGCCTGGTTCTAACCCAGGTTCTATTCCAGGCCAATATTTTAACCCACTCGATACAAAAGTTTAATTAACATACTAATTTATACCATTCAACTGATATATTTAACAGCATTTGTTAAGACCCAGTCCTTAGTTATCCAGAAAACTTTGGCACCACCCCATCTAATAAACAAAGAAACACTTTAATGACACACTAAAACATTTTTATACAATTCAATAATCACCCCAAATCATCAATGAATCTGTTCTCATTTATAAACACTAAAATATTTTATACAATTAAATAATCACCAATGAATTTGTTTTCATTTTATAAAACCCCTGCCCTTAACTGACTCTCGTTCATACACATTTAAACTTCTGATCTTCTACACATATAATCACAATGCTACTACCAGCCAGTTATCCAGTGCAAACACAATCCCCCAGCCAGGATTGATGGATTTTTTCGGGCATAAAAATCCTAAGTATGGCTTCCTTTGGAAGGGAAGTAAAGCGTGGGTCCTGTGTCATACATTTACGGCATGAAGAAGAACCTCAAGCCTGAAAGAAGAGGCTTCTGAGCAAAATTTGTCAGCCGTTTCACACCCTGAACTGAATGGAATGCTGATGACCTGAGCTGTTAAAGAGCGTCCATAAATAAATCAGATTAACAAAAACAAACAATCCAACCCACTCCTTTCCTCCTCACTGATCATATACATTTGTTCTTACCCCAAATATGTAAATTTATGTAATATAAAGTGGTAATATATTATAATGGTCAAATATGTAATACTGTATTTCATTATATCAATGGTAATTGATTAATTTGTAAAGATTTTTAATTTACTGATTAGTACATAAGAAGAGATTATAATTACATAGATTTCTGGGCCCTAATGATCAACTACCTGCAAATATGGCATTAGGCAGTATCATCATCATCTAATTAAATGAAATAACATGAAATATTTTCATACTTTTTTTCCAGGTAAATGAAGGGTTTAATCAGTTTTTTAATATTTTTATTTTATATTAATTCATATACCAATTAAACCCTCCCATCACTCTCTCTCTCTCTCTCTCTCATGCATTGACATATTAAACAAAGGCCTTATAACAAAGGCATACCATGGCTTCTTTGCTTCATTAACCTATCAATTTGTAAACGTGAATCAAAATACAGCAGTAACAAGTAGTCTAGATTAAATTTGTTTTCTCCAGAATTTTTCTTTATCCAGAAAATGCAATTGATAGATATAATAAATATTGGTAAACAAAGGTTCATTTTATAGCACTGTCAGAAACAAGGTACTCATGGTGTATTAATGTGTTGATGTTTATATATTTTGAAATAGCTCAAAAACTGACAAAGAATTTTCTTCAAAATTTTGCCATATGTACAGTAATGTATGGGCATTATTATATGATTAAATTGTTTCCATATAATATATAGACATTTTTTTAAAAAAATTGCAAAATATTATTAAAAAAATAAAGCAACAAAAAGAGGTGTCAGACTATAGTCACAACACCAATGAATGTTTTTGTGTATGTATTATTTTTTTTATTTATTTATTTTTAATTTTCACAAAGGAATAATACCATTATTATGAAGACAGGTTTTAATAAGTAGTTGGAAAATAATTTAAATACTGAAAATAAACAGGTGTTAAGATGTTTGGAAATCTGTTTCATTATTACAATTTTTATCTTGTATCATGGACAGCAACATAGAATGGAACAAGCAAGTTACAGATAAAAATATTTTCTATTATCCATTGGTTGAAGTGATTGAAGTATTTTCTACCAATAAATTAAAATTAATCCTAAATTCTAGTAAAACAGTGGTAATGCAACAATTCCATATTGCAATGTTCTATTAACTAATCTTAATGAAAAACTCAGCAACAAGCATAAGCATGTACAGCAGTGTGCACACATTATATATGCAAAATTTATAAATATGATCATAATTCCCCATCTTTCAAGACTCTATCGTGGTTATGACTAAATTATTGCTGAATTTTACATTCTCTCCAAATTCTGCATACTGCTATCCCAACATACTTAGCTTTGCATTTTCAAAATTTGTCTGCACATCATCAATTAGGCACCAGGTCTCAACATGATGATCCTTACCATGAGACATCTTTGTATTCTGTATTAAATACCATCTCCATTACTAAGAATTAAAACATGCTTCCAAGGGAAGTTAGGGGTTGTTAGACAGTGCCATTATTTAAAACTAAACTTCAATAATTCTTACGTAATAGGTCAATTTTCATTTAAATTTTCATAATTATTTATTGAAGCTACTATATGTTATTTTATCATATTAACTGTTCTTCTATCTCTTCTTGGTTCCTTTAATGAAATTTATTATTTATTTTAATGCTATTAATTTTAATTTGTTTTGTTTATGCATTATTTAGCTAAACTTGCAACATAACTTTTTTTTACTTTAAGTGGGCATAAACTGAAGTTTTATTTACTATTAAATTATGGATTCTAGGTTTGAGTAAAAGAATTTAATCACTAATTCTAGCTTGTAACTGAATATTGATTTCAATGGCTTTTATATCTCATTCACAAGTGGGTTAAATAAGTAATCCTATATTGATATTGTACTTACGAAGCTGTTGACAATGGAGTGGTAATATATCCAAAACTTAGGTATTCATTTTTTTTAATGCTAAACTCCATTTACTTAATAAGTAGGAAGTAATCCTATATTATGTATATTAGTTGTTTAGTGATAATTAGTGTAAATTTCAGACAAAGACCCAACAGTGTGATGTAATAGTTTAGAGATTTGTTTATATGTCTTGTATCATGTATTGTATTAGTTAGGATTTGTTGAGTGGAAAAGAACTAGCAGCCGAGGTTATGAACAAGGATCCAAGAAACATGTTCTGGCAATAAATGTTGGTAAGTGGAGAAAAGAGTTTGTAATCAACTCACCAGTTAAAGCATTTAATTTGTAATTATATCCCCACTATGGAAGTTATACAAAATTATATTTAAATAATTCTATTCTATCTTCATAACAATGTTCTTACAATGTCTTGACAGGTATTTTAAAAACATACATAAAAACTTCAATGGTGTATTGGTTATTTAATTATTTTTTTTAAGAACAAGGTACATAAAATGTCTCTCTTTTTGCTGCATTATTTTCAAAATTTTTCTTCGCAAAATATTTAATTATTTTTTTATAAATAAAATATATATTATATGACAGAAATGTGTTAATATAATAATGTCCTCATATCATCATTATTAGTACGATAAGCATTTGAAGAAAATTTATCCAATAGCTTTCAAACTATTTCAAAATGTATAATTATAAGTATGTATGTACACATGTACATAATCATGCACATATACAGAGTGTACCAAAAAATATATATATACACACTTCAAGCAAAGGAAAAACTGTATTAACATAACAAAACTGAATTTACACAAACAGAAAATGATGAGCACTAATCATCTTAGACTTTTACAGTTACAACGCATTGATATACTTCTGAGTAAGTTGAACTACTGATTGAGCAACATTTGCAGTGTCCTCAGTGATTGCAGCACATGCCATTTCAATTTCTTCCTGAAGTACTACCAGTGTAGCTGGTTTTCTATGTGTACAACATCCTTAGAGTTCCCCATGGGTAGAATTCCAATGGAGTTAGATCTGGAGAACATTTCTGTTCTGTACACGTTTCCATTGCCTTTGAGCTTGACCAACATTCTCTTTTTTCAAATATCACTCCAAAGTTGCTTTCCGCTGTTCAAACAATAATCTTGGCTTCATTTTGTTGTAGCAATGCTAGCATAATATAATGTGAGTCACATCTGTTTACAGAAAATCATACAATAATCTTGGCTTCATTTGTTCATTTTCGATAATCTTGACTTCATTTGTTCATTGTTGATTTACCTTCACGTAACAACACTATCACAATGCACGTGAGTCGCATCTGTTTACAGAACATCATACTACACATTGCTGTTGTTTGTCAGTCCAACTTTGAAATATATTAAATAGATATCTACTATGAAAGTGTGTATATATTTTTGGCCCCCTCAGTACATATAATGTAAAACACAGTAAAGCATGAGTAAAAGAATGTGAATTAATAACCTATATTACAATTACTACTGTTATTATGTGTACTGAATTGCATTGTGTTATTGATATTGTTATTACAATCCCTACTGTTGTTTTATCATTTAAGCACTTAGTTGTAACATTTGTTTTTACTTATATCTTAATTATGAATACCATTCAATAAATGCAATAAATTAAAGCAACATGTTCCCTTAATTCAACTTATTCAGGTTCTGAGAGTTTGTAAAGCATGTTAAAGTTTGTACATAAAGTTATAATCCTGTGTCTTAAATATAAAACATTAACAATGTAGCTTAAAATAAATTGATAATGCAATTAAAGCTTACTTCTCCTGCCATTACACTGCTTAAGCCAGCAATGGTGAAAACAATCAGAAAACACGTGGTCTTCATTTTCCTGTAAAAGCTTTGCTATTAGTCACAAATGTACTCAAAGATGTGAACAGCAATAACTATATGTAAAACTTGCTCCTATTTTATAGGTAAAGATAAACTGAGCCTGGCATGGCTTTTGTATTACACTAATATTTGGTGCTGCATGCAAAAGGAAGTATAACAAAGCATTACAAAAAGTTTGATTTATTTCAATGATAACAAACTGTAGCAGCAGATTAGATCTGATGCTCAGAGAGAAGCTGGTATAACAGTTACAAACATATAACTTTTTTAAAAATTTAAAACCTCTTCCTCTACATAGCTTACCCATTTTCACTGACATGCTTAAAATATTCTATGTACCTGCTAAAACTGCTTTTCATGAAGGTTTTTGCAATTTTACACTGTCCATTTAAATTTTCTGCAGTTATTTTGTTTTAATTAAAAAAATTCTTCATACTTCTTTGTAAAGTACAAGGGATAGTTAATAAAACCTGAGAATTATGTTTTACTTTTACTAGGCAGGGTCAAGGTTTGCCTTTTTTAAAGTAGTCCGCATTGAGTTATGTGCACCTGGCCCAATATGTCTGCCAGTCCTGGAAGACATGCTGGAAACTGTTTTTTGACATTGTCTTCAGAATCACCTCTGCTTTCTTCATGACGGCGATTGATGAACCAAAACTCTGGTCATGTAGCTCATTTTGAGATGAGGAAACAGAAAAAAGTTACATGGAGCTAGGTCCAGGCTACATGGAAGGTGGGGCACACAATCAATGTTTTTCCTTGCCAAATGTTGAGCAACAGCATTGCAAATGTGAAGGTGTGCTTTATTATGGTGAAGGCACAACCAAAAGGAATACTGCTCAGGGTATTTTCGTCGGATGTGTTCAGCCAGGATTGATGAAAACAGTCTTGTAATGCTGTGCATTAATAGTTGTTTGTGGTAATGACTTCTTGTTGATAAACATTCCATGACAATCAATCAAAATCACCATAACCTTTCCTACAATGAAACAACCTTGGCCTTCTTTGTAGTCAGAGAACCAAGCAATTTCTAGACTGAGCTCACCTGTTTGCTTTTGGAATTGTAATGGTAAAGAAGTATCATTACCTGTAATGGTGGAATCCAGGTATGCCTTGCCATGCTCCACTACCAGATGCTGAAGCTCCTGATATATGTCTTGCAGCATTTTCTGTTCAGGCATTAACAATCTCAGCACCCATCTGGCACAGATGCACTTCATGTGTAAGCAATCATAAGGAATGGTGAATGCACCACCATTTGAAATGTGTAATATATCTGCCAATTTACCCATTGTTATTCATTGATTTTTCCGAACAATGATGCAGCTGTGTTAATCTTGGTCTCATTCACTGCAGTGGTTGGAGCTTGTTGTTGAAACAGGTCCCTCCTTAAATTCTTTGAACCACTGAAGTATGTTTGATTGTGACAGTACATCAGCTCCATATACTTGCTGTATCATTGAATATGCCTCTAAACCAGATTTCTGCAGATGGGACAAAATTTCAGAGCACTATACTGCTCACTACAAAGGAATTCCATTTTATGCAGCCAACTAGCAAGCATTTGCTCTTTGTTGGTAGTTATAAAATGCATGTGCATATGCATTCCAATGTTTTCCACCAATCACTTGAGATATGTTCTTCTGCTAAAACATTTTTTCACCATTGTATCTCTATGATGATGAGAAAAAAATCATTCTCAGTCTTTATTAATAGCCCTCATGTTTTACATCTTAACACTTAAACAATTAAATTAATATTTTAAATCTGTGCAACAGTATATAACTACAATTTTTATAGCAACATTATTTCATATTTCAAAACAGTGCAGTGACTTTAAAAATAGCATTTTCAATATCTAATATATAAAAATATGCAAGGAAGTGTCATGCAAAAAAAGGTGTAAGTACTAAATTTCTGCATGCTACAAATTCATTATTGTATAGGGATTCAGCTAGTGATAAAATAATAATAGTAACAGGGATTCACTGTTTTACCTACAGTACGTTTTACCTTGATATGTTAAATCAAGTTCTATAATACAAAACAAAGCACAAGAGTTATTACATGATCAGCCATGCTTGTTTCCTACTGCTAATGGTAATGTATGAACACATGATGAATATTTTGCAATAATAGAACAGGAAAAAAGTGGAGAAACAGGATGTGCAAGGATAAAAGTGCACATTAAAAAAAAATGTAAGGAATATACATGAAGCTAGAAGACTTTATTGTAAAAGGGCATATGTCGCGATATCATATATTCATTTACATATTATGCAGGAGAATTATTTTCAGTTTAATATGCAAATGTCATACTAAAACAGAAAATAGCTGAGTCTCTCTACATTACCATCTCCTAAACAAGATATTTATTAAATATAACATTTAATTTTGTGTCGGAACGATTACAGTGAAGCGACTATTATGTTCTTAATTATTTAATGAGTCGATTTGATAATTTTAAGCTCCACTTACTGTTGAATTATGAGTTTTAGGAGTCAACTCGCAACTGAGGATGCAGGCAAAAGCCTGCAAAACTAGTTTTGCATAATTCAACAGTAAGTGGAGCATAAGCTTATCAAATTGACTCACTAGATAATTAAGAACAAGATATTTATTGCAAAAATAGGGAGGTTATATATGTTGTTTATGGTTAAAAAGACTTTTGATACAATAAATCTGGAAGCATTATGGACTAAATTGAGTAGGAAGGGAATTGGTAATAGATTTATAACAATATTACAAAGAATATATACAGATAATTGTTTTTGTATAAAGATTTCAAAAAACAGTGACTAAAAGTATTCAAAATAATATAGGGCTAAGGAAAGGCTGTAAGTTATGTCCTGTACTTTTTAATTTGTCATTGGTGATATTCTAGAGGCAATCAATAGACATATCCTAGTAATTAACAATAAAGAAATATCTGGTTTGTTATTTTCAAATTATCTTATAACAGGGTGAATAACTAATGTTGGATTAAAGAAATTGATTGAAGCACTAGGTAAGTTCTATAGGAAATAGAATGTAAGAATTAGCATAAATAAATAAATTAAAATTATGGTGTTTAAGAAGGGTAGCAATTAAGGAAAGATGAGAAATGGAAGAGAAATTGAGATGTTTAACAAATTTGATTACCTGGGAGTAAGAGTAAACAGTAATCATGGATGGAGCAAGTAGAAGAAAAGGACACTAGCTAAAGGAAATCTCTCACTGAAAGCCTAAAAAGCATGTACAGAGAAAATGCCAGGGATTCAAATAAAATGATTGGAAAGAATATACCTGGCAGTTGAGCTTAGGATGCTTTATGAAGTGGAGATCTGGGGTGTAGTGGAGGGGGGGGGGACAAATGTGAATATGATCCATAGAAACTTTTGTAAAATACCTGGCAGTTGAGCTTAGGATGCTTTATGAAGTGGAGATCTGGGGTGTAGTGGAGGGGGGGGGAGACAAATGTGAATATGATCCATAGAAACTTTTGTAAACAAATCTTGGGCTTTCCTGGTGCTTCACCCAATGGTGCTGCACCTGTAGAATTAGAAAGAATCGGTAGCAAGGGGAAAATTTTGGAAAGAGCATTGAAATATTGGTTTAGAATTAAAAATTTAGATGAGCAAAATAGCTTATATCTGTGCCTGAAAGTCCAGGAAAGGCTAAATTAAAGATTGAGGAAATTTTTGGAAAAAATTGGTTTTGGAGAAATTTGGAGAGCTAAAGAATCATTAGAAAATGGTTTCTGGAAAGAAACTAAATTAAGAATAGAAGTTATTGAAATGCATCACCAGTTTTAATTTCAAAACTTCTATGAGTATATATAGAGATCTGAGTATATATAGAATGGAGTAGAGAAGATTATGTTGATCAGTGTGAAAAAGCAGCATAAGATTATCAAATCGACTCACCAGATCATTAAGAACAGCAAGAGAAGATTTTGCATGGGCTAGAATGGGGATTATGAAATTGAAAGTGTTAACAGAAGGAGGGATTTAGAAAAATGCCCACTCTGTAGGCAAAAGGTAATAATTACATAGAATGTGAAGAACCAAAATTCTTATAGGGAAACTAGAAATGAAGAAGTGCTTCAATTTGCCAAGGGGAAAAAAGATGAATGTAGGAAATTATTTAGGAAAATTAGTAAGCAAGATAATGATGAAAGTAAGAAAGATTATTTAAGGGAAAATAGGGCTCAAAGCTGGATAATTACTATATTAGAGACTATTGGGAACTTCCATTGGAACTCAGCAACTTAATGTAGTGATTTGTGAATTGTTTGATTAGGTAAAGTATTATGAATTTTTTTTTTTTTAGTATTTTGGTTAATATTAGTTTTGGTAGTGTTAAATTTAAATATTTTGTTGTTTTTCTACGGGTACGTGGGTAATTTAGAAACAAGGGAATTACTGGTGTATAAATTATAGTTAATTAGTTAAAATAATTACAGTATTGTGTTTTTCGTTGGATCAGAGTTGGTCCTCTGGATATTCCAATAGGTAGCTGCTGATGAACCGGGACTGGGGTCTGAGCTAATCAAATTGGAAAAATTTTGGATTGAATTATTAAGAATGAAAATATTGCAATGTATTGTATGTATAATACATATGTGAAATACGACAAGATATTTACTGCTTTAGAAAGCTTAAATTAAAGACTTACGGGTCAGAGGGCTAGCACAAAAGTGGTTAAAATGTATTTAAAAACAGAACACAACATGTAGAAATATTTATTGACATGGATAAGATATTTTTTTGTTGATTGGATTTATTTAAGCATGCTCTTTAACATTTCAGGTCATCAACATCCCATTCAATTCAGAGTATGAAATGGCCAATAAATTTTGCTCAGAGGCCTCATCTTTCATGAATAAGATACTGAACCACATTAATATAGGGAGGGATGGCTTACACTTAAACTTCAAAGGGTTCTATCTCCTAGGTAAAGCAATTGAAAAAATAGTTAAATTAATAAATATGAGCCTGGTAAACTAATTTCCCAGAAAGATGTTGATAATCAAAGTACAAAAGGAATAGAAGTAACAAAAGACATACCTAATCCCATAGCTCACTGTTCTTTCCAAAGACTCCTACATATGAGGTAAGTGAGAAAATAGAAATGCCATTATTAGTAACTTCAGCAGTCTTCAAACTACTCCATATTAATATGCAATCCCCCAATATTATCTATGAGATGGTTGGAGAGAGTATATAAGGCAGTGGTAGAAGTCAGGGTGTTGTATGGAGTGGAATTTCAGGAGTTGAAGAGGGGTGGAAGATGGTAGATATGTTCACAGAATGTTTTGTGAGGAAGTATTTGGAATTACTCAAAGGTTCTCCAAGGGGGGGGGGGTTAGTTTGTTAGAATAAGGAAGGATAGGAAGGAAAGGTATAATTATAGAGAGAGTAATGAAGTATCTCAAATTAGAGTTAAAGTATTCTAAAGGGATGTCTTATCTATGAAAAAAAGTCTTGGGAAGGAAAAGTTGGTATTGGGAGGTGGAGAAGATATTGTAATAGGTTTGGAGATTATATGGAGAATGGGTGAAAGTATTGAGAATGGGTTCTGGAAGATGGTGAGACAGAGGATAGAAAATATTGAAAAACAAGAGATTTGGGCTAGTTTAGATTATAAAAGTTCTTTGATTGAATATAAAAGAATTAAACAATTGGGGACAAGAGAAGTATATTGATATTTGTGATCCAATGGACATGGATGCTTACAGGAGTAATACTTATGAAAGGATACAGAAGAAGTGATAATGAAGGATGTAATATTTGTGGGGGAGTAGTTAGTGTGTTCCATTATTTATTGGAACGTGATAAGGTTAAAGGGTGACAGGAAAAAGTTTGGGATAATAAATGGAATAATTTACAGGAGGATGTGGTGATGATAAAAATGTTAAGAAATAAAGGTGTCAAAAACATTCTGAAAATGGGAGAGTTCCTGGATAAAGTTAGAAAAGTGGGACAGAAATAGAAAGAAAGAAAAAGCCTGGGGTTAAGGAGGTAGGAAACAGTGTTTAGATTGATGCTTGAGAATAAAGTGCAATGTTAAGAATGTATATAATGATATTTTAGTTTGAATATAATTTGAAGGTATTGTTTGTGTATATATATATATTAAATTGTAATGTTAATAGTGGAAATAAATTCATTCAATATCCAATCCTTATTCAACAAGATGAATGAATTCAAAATTATATTATCAAATGAATATCTACCATATCAGTTATGAAGATAGGTCCATAAGTTTCCAGCCTGGCTGATAAGGATTATTGCCTTCAAAAAATCCTTATCTGGTGTCACACCTAGCCTGTTAAGTAAATAATTGCATCTGTAACTTCAGCTCCACTGTGTTCAGTTATTCAGATACAGTTGCATAAAGTAAGCTATGTGTGGAAGATTGTGACATGTTCAAAATGGAGTACCTAGCTCTTATTAAATTCTTCACAAAGAACTTACTCCAAATGAAATTAAACAGCGATTGCACAGTGTATATGATTTTTTTTTTAATGATTTATTTATGGACGCTCATTAACATCTGAGGTCATCAGCGTCCCATTCCTCAGGGTGTGAAACGGCCGATAAATTTTGCTCAGAGGCCTCTCTTTCAGGCATGAGGTTCTTTTTCGTGCCGTAAAAGTACGACATGGGACCCACGGCTTTACTTCCCTTCCAAAGGAAGCCATACTTAGGATTTTTACGCCCGGAAAAAATCCATCGGTCCTAGCCGGGTTCGAACCCGCGATCTTGGGTATAGGAGGCAAGTATGGTAACCACTATACCACCAGGACCTACACAGTGTATATGAGGAAGCATCCCTATCATATCCTACCATAAAAGAATGGGCCAAACTTTTTTGAATGTGTCGAGAAAGCATTGAAGACAAACAGCATGCAGGTTGGCCCTTCGAAGTTCTCACTTCTGAAAACATTGCTCTTGTGGAAGGAGAAATTATGAAAGACCAACGGCTCAAAGTTACAGAAATAGCAGCAGCGTTGGGCCTGCCTTTCTAAAACAACAGTCCTTTGAATTATTCATTAACACATAAACATGAATAAGGTTAGTGCAAGATGGGTGCCTAGACTTCTTTCCTCAGTTCAAATGCAGCAATGAGATCTCTGTTGTCAGGCATTTTTTAGCTCTGCCATGGCAACGAGAGAGAAGTTCTGCAAACCATTGTTACAGGAGATGAAACTATGGTCCTCTACGATGATTCCTTGTCCAAAAGAGAATCAAATGAATGGCAGGTGTAAATCTGGCAAAACACTGCCTCTAAAGGCCAAGGAGATTATGGCCACAATCTTTTGGGACTGTGAAGGAATACTCTTCATTGACTTCAAGGAGAGGAACACTACAGCAAATGGAGAGTACTATGCTGGCCTACTGCACAGACTACACACTTCCAACAAAGAGAAAAGGCAAGGAAAGCTGAGTGGTGGTGTGCGCTTTCTTCATGACAAGGCGTCTGTGCACACAGTTCTTGTTGCAAAGGAAACTGTGAAGAAATGTGGCTTCAAGGAGATCGACCATCCACCCTACAGCCCAGATCTAACTCCCAGTGATTATTCCCTCTTCTCAAAATTCACAAATACCTTCCAGGAAGGAAATTTAAATGTGACAAAGTGGTGATGGGTGCTGTTTATGCCCATTTTGCAGAAAATACTTTTATTTGGGGGGGGGGGGGGATTGAAATATTTATTCAAAGATATGAGAAGTGTATTGCAATAAAGGGTAACTATATTGAAAACTGAAATATAGTTTTGGGTTTTTACTTAGAAAATATGCCAGAAACTTAATGGATCTACTTTCGTATCTACTTCACAGAACACCTGGCTACCTTCTGATTTATTACAAAATATTAACATCCCAAGTTATAAACTGGCAGGAAGTTTCTGCAGAAAAATACATAAATGTGAAGGAAGCTGCATCTATAAACCGTTTAAAATATAAATCTCTATAGCAATTACCAACCTTTTCTGCAGAAAAGGATATTCAAAAAATTGCTATTGAATTACAGGCTCCCAATCTAATAATAATTTGTATATATAAATCCCCATCTGGCAATCATCACTTTTCTATATAAGCTTGAAAATGTACTCAACAAAATAAAGTACATCAAAAAATATAATAATTTGTGGTAACATAAACATTGACTTTAAGAGTGGCTTAAAGCCCCAGAGAGATCTTATTCAATCTGATGTCCTCAAACGATATAAAACACACTATAAGTTTCTCCACTCGTGTCTCAAAGAACAGTTCCACAAGTGTTGACCAAATTTTCCTAATGGGGTCCCTTGTATCAACAACAGAACCTATTGAAATAGAATTCAGTGATCACAAAGCTCAGATATTAACACATCCAAACCATAAACTAAAATCACTAAAACACTAACAGTCTTTGATAATAATAACAACATTGAACTTTTCTAAATCTAGTAAAAAATGAGAAGGAGTCTATTCTACCCGTGATTTAAATGTGAAATTTGATAGATTCCATAAATCATTAAAATATTACATAGCTTTTCCATCAGAAAGAATCACTGAATCCCTTTTCAAAATAAAGTCTTGTTGGATAACAAAAGGTATAAGGGTTTCCTGTGCTACAAAATGGACAATGTATGCAATTTTAAAAACACAAACTCCGCCCCTTCATTCAAAACCAATTTCCACAAATATAAATCAATACAGAACATGGTCATAAAACAAGCTAAAAAATGTGCAATGAGAGATACATACAATCAGCCCCAAATAAAATGAAAGCATTTGGAATATTGTTGAAAACCTCAAATGATAATATAGCTAGCTTAGAGCTAACAATAAAAGGGAATAAAATCACAAACGCTAAACTAGTTGCAAACACATTTAACAATCATTTTATAAACCTTAATAAAAATATGCCAGCAGATAATGGTATGACAAACAGAGACTTAAATTTAAAATTAATTTCATTACAAGAAATTTACTCATCATCCTTGGGTCACCAAAAAATTCCAGAACATAAACAAAGGATTAAATAAAATAAGAATGAGAACAGAATATGTATTTCAAACTTTTTATGATAACTTTTATGGTTAATTTCATATATTTTAACTGCACTGGAACTTAAATACTCTGATCTTATTAGATTATTTAATTTCACGTAAAATGCACTCTTGCACTGTTGAACTTTGTAAATTATTTTTATACAGATTTAAAATGTTATAATAGTTTCTTCTATGCACTGATCTTATAAAACAGAAAGCTATGCACACACAAATGCTCATTTTGTAAAATTGAGAGAGAGAGGGAGAGAACAATAAAAGGAAAGGTTAGTTTGGATTCCAAGCATTTAAATTCTTAAGTTTTAGAGTAATCGTTTTAACTACAGTTTCAAATTGTGCAAGCAAATCCTGTTATATGAAACATAGCAGAAAACATTGAATGACCTGCTTTATAATTTTCTAGTTCATGTTTTAAATCTTTTTCCACACAGAAAGCTTATATATGCTGTGGAGTAGTACTTTTCTAAAAAAATCAATTTTAAATCATGGAAGTTTATCTTTATTACAGTCATGTTAATTAAAGAGAACATTTTCTTATGCACCATCATCATCATAAGGAGCAGCAGCAATAGAATGGCAGTAAAATGCAACTAATAACTTCAGCTTCCTTATTTTGAAAGGTTTTATAATGTGAAACAAATAGAGAACAGAAATAAAATATATAATTATAATTATATTTTTGTTGCAATGAGAAAACAAAACAAGCAACATTGTCTCAAATTTATTCTGGTTTGTGCAAAGTTTACTATTAACAACTTCATGGCTATTGTAAATTAACACTATGTGACTGTGTTCAAAACATAATAGGATATATCTTTTGATCTTTTACCAAGATTAAACTGATTAAAAGTATTCCTCCTATAATAATTTCAGAAATAGATACCAAACAAGGCATGAAGGATAGTTTCTGCAATACCACCTAATGAAACAACTTTGAAACATATGTTTGCTAACAATTTATTAACTTTAAAAGTGAGTTTCATTTTATATTGAAAAACCAAAAAAAATGTCAATATTGTGGCAAGATTTTATAATGCACAATTTTATATGAACCTCTGAAATTCACTGTTGTCTGAGCTTTGAAATAATGAATTTTGTTCCTCCATGATACACTGGGTGTCACATTATCTTGCTCAGCTGCCAAAAACCAATTTTTATAACTTTTGTTTGAAACAATTTTTTATTTAATGGGTTAGAGAAAAGTTATTGTGGGTAAGCAAAGTAAGTGAGACTCCCTGTGTGCAGGATATAATTATAGCTACTTCAATTTTGCATATTCTTGTTCTCCTGTTTACTCTGCTCATTTTGAGAGTTCTGTGGCCTCCCAGTTGCATCATATAATTAAGATAAGAGCTTGCAGGATAACAAGATCTTCACCTGGCTGATTGCCCGTGAAACAATCATTATTTATTTAGAGAAGTACTCCACTATCAAATGCAAAGATAAAGCAGTTGTACATCTTATCTCCAACTCCCAAGTCATCTACATTTTGGAGGGTACTTTCACAATCCAGGCAATTGCAGTGATAATACCATATTTGCTTGCTCACTCACTTGCTAAGTCTAGGACTAGATGCAATCCTTAATCTGTTGTATGTTGTTTCAACAAACTAGTCACAATATCAGCATTTGCTATAGTTGCTATGACAGCTTCACCCTGAAGTATGAAAAATGGGATATGACAATGAAGCAAATAAACGAAATGATTCATGTAAAAAAACCATTAGAAACTAACCCAAAAAATATGATTTCTGGATATTTTTATTTTAATTTTAATATAAAATGGATAAACATAGAAACTGCTCTACTTTTAACTATAAACTCCTACAATATTTATATAAAAAGTGCTCCAAAAGTGAATGAACCAAACAATTTCAACCACTGGGACATTTACTGGTTTACGGAAGCATGCTCACTAAATAATTAGCAAGCAAAATCACACCATATATTAAGATCATTGTGTGATTGAGTCGAACTAACACTTTTGCTGCACTTACTTTTTAAATATGTAGAACTGGTTTCACAAACACTTTGTTTGCATGGAAAATTGGGCTGACAATGCGATGTTCATGAAACCGGTTCTACATATTTAAACAAGTGGAGCAAAAAAAGGGGAGGTCCAAAGCTACAGGATAACTATCACAAGCGTAAGCTCAGTCAACTCTACAAGAGCGCAAGCTCAGTCAATACTACTAAATAGAGCGCAAGCTCAGCAAAAAGAGTGTTAGTTCGACTCAATCACACAATGATCTTAATATATGATTAGCTTCACTGTGCAATATTCCAATTAACAAGTTTAGTTAAATTCATACATTTACGAATCAGTTAGCAAAGCACTTGCTGTGTGAAAATGTTCATCAATTTCAAAAGGCATTATAGCTCAACATATGTTTTCTTTTCCTCAAGTATTTACCTGAGATACATAATACTGACAGAGATAAAAATTCACACAGGGCTATGGAGGATGAGGGATACGCATTACATTGATTTTTATGAGATATTCAGTAACAATTTTTGTAATGTGTGGTCATTATCATGGAGCAGCTTTTAGTTTGTTGCATGGAAATGTGCTCTTTTCCAAGTGATATTACCTTACAGAGTTTCCAGGACAGCTCTATAGTATTGTCCAATTAAAATTGTATGCGCAGGTAAGATGTGTTGGCAAAGTATTCCTTGAATAGTAGTAGTTGTTGTTGTTATTATTATTAAAGAATAGAATATGTATTTCACTCAGTCATTACAAAAAGTTTAACAAATACTTTTACAATTTCACCATTGTTCCCAGCGTGCACATTTGTGGGATCCTACACACTCAACACCCTGCACCCTGGTTATATATGTTCCTTGAATATAAAAAATTGAGATGACCAAACTTTCCCAACACAAGCAACTACTTTGTGTTTTTGGTTTTGGTGATCACACAGAGCTTTGCTGTTTGCTCTCAGAATCAAAATGATGTAGCTAAGTTTCATCAACAGTGATTACCTTTGAAAGGAACTCTGCAACTGCCTGTAACTTCATCTCCAACTGCATGTAAACCCATGTACATAAATGTCATTTTATTAAAAAATCAGAGTTTTGGAACCTATCATGCATAAACCTGTCTCATGCACCACTTTTCAGTTACTAATGTATGGGTGTCATCCAATAAAATGTTTAGAATTTATGAAAGTGTTCTTAATGTTATTCCATGTCCTCTTTCATAATAACAGAAGTGAATGTTTTTTTTCCATTAGAGTACAAAATGGAGTGCCAGATTCACCTTCCTTTGAAATCACTTGCCTGCCCTCGTTTACATTTTAAACCATCTTTAAACTTTGCTTTATGGAAGAACAAAATCTCCATGCCTCAGCTGATGGGACAAAAGTGGAATTTCAGAGCAGCATATTGTTCATCACATAGCACTCCATTTTGCTGTAGGCTGAACTAAACATGCCTTAACTTGCACACCTCTCACAGTTGGGAACCGGAACCAACAATGAAACTAGTACCATGAGTACATTATGCATTAAGCTAATAAAATATTGTAAAGTCAAATTTAGCACAAGAAATTATGCCTGTAAAAGAATTATGATCATTCATTATTGAACAGCCTTGTATTTGCAAAACATATAACTGTTCAAAATGTTCATCATTTGCCATCTGTTTGGAAAAATTCATACTTTTCCTAATTTATGATCTTAGAGAATGTAGGCTTTCACAGAGGGTGTCATATGTATATATTATAACTTCTGGGCAATAGAGCTGTAGTTCACAGGAACTCCTTCCCTTTCCAGATGTTTCATCAATGACTGTGACTGACTGACTGACTGACATCTTCATAAATGTCAAGTTTGCCAATGAGGACACATATGGAAAGCGAAGGAGTTCCAGTCAACTATGGCTCTATGACTCAGAAGTCTTAGTTTACACTTTATGATCTTTACATTAAGTCCTCAAAAAGCTAATTATCATCATAAATACCTATATTTATCTAAAAAAAATTATAAATGATAATTCATAAACACTACTCACAATTTTTATATTTAAACATATTCTCTGGAAATCGGGACCACAACATGCATTACTTTTATCCATTATTAGAGTTCTAATTTCGATGAGTTACATTTTTTTAAATGGAAATACTATGTAGAAAATAAATATGACTCATAGTATCTTGAATAAAATGAAACCATTTCTATAGGACTTTTTTTTCTCATTTTTTGTCTTTTCTCTGGAATAGCACAGTTTGCAGTTTTTACACAACTTTAAGGTCATTTTATAGAAGAGATAAATGTTTTACCATTTTTTAGATAGTTTCATCACATTATTTCTAAAATATTAGTAAAAATCAATTTTTAGAATTTTCCAATTTAATCTCTTTACAAATGCTGGAAACATGTAAATTTTTGTTTTGAACATAGACTGGTCTGATTATAGGTATTCATTTCTATTGTAATAGGTGAAAAACAAGCCTTTCTCTTTATGGAGTGTGAGGTTTGAGGATCTTACCTGCAGGCCCTTCAGTTCTTTTGACATTGCATTCTTCATCTGTGATTTAGTTTTTTACAGGCTGTATATCAGTCAAGTATTGAATATGCCGAAAATAAAAATAAGTACATCTTAAAACAGTTTATTTCAGGGTATGGAATACTGTATTTTCAACTGATGAATTATTCTCTTCTGAAAATTTTTCAGCAGAAAAGAAATTCACCATCAACAGCATGAGAGAAAAACACAAGCAAGATCTTGAAGCATGAGGACAAAGAAAAATGCAACAGAAGCTGCTCAGGTAGTGCAGTTAGCTACATAATTTTCAAGAATCTTCTAGGTGATAATCACAATCTTTCACAATTGAAAATCTACAAAAAGGTTTATACCTTACTGCAATGCTGTAAAGAGTGAAAGTTAATGTTATACTAAGATCAAAATAAAGTTAGTTTTCAGGTCTTTATTTCTTTTTAAATCAATTTTAGTTCATTTTAACATCATAAAGTAATCTTTAAAGTATTTTTAGGTCATTAAAATCTGGGTCCTATTTATTATCTCTTAATGTACCTGCTTGGATTCAAACCCTTTTATAATTTTTGCTACATTAAGAAATAATACTTTTCTTTTTATACTGCAATTTCTGATTCATTATATTTAGTGCACTGCTATGGAAATTTTAACCAATTATTTCTAAACAGCATTTTGGAGTATGGGTTCTTATTGCAGCAGTATACTCAATTACATTTAGTCTATTTTAGGCTTCATCAAAAAAAAATTAGCTTGCAAACAATGCCCATTCAGAGCATTTATATTTTATTCCTCCTGATTGCACACTAAAGTCTGTCGTGCTCTTATCATTTCAACAACTGACAAAGAATCTCTCTGTCACCTATGAAGTGAATTTCATTAACTGGTCCCATATGCCTTCTATTTATGAATGATGCAAGAATTAAGTAGACTAAACAATCCTGTATTAGCTTAAACAGTTCTACAAGTGATAAACCTATACTTTACAAAACCATCAGAGTGTTCATCACATATTCGACTGATATAACATCATATATTCAATAAATTAACCAAAACAATTAACAAAATATTTAAACATTTTCTTGTTGGCATTTTTTCTCACTGTCTGACTTAAAACTAAACAATATTGGTATGAAAAATAACATTTTAACAGTTTCACAGCATAACTGATAAACAAAATTTGGACGGACCTAGTCCAAAAGTTTTTGACTATGGAACATCCCTTTCAGCCTTCATAATGGAGTTACATAAAATTATTTGTAAAGATATACATGTCTTTATAAACATATACACAAATATAAGAAAATGTAACATTTACAATATATAATGAAAAACAAATTATATTATCACAGTTGTTAGACAATTTTAGCTTTTGTCCTTCTAAAATGAAATAAATGCACATTTACTTAATCCTCAATATGAAGGCTATCTAAAGTGTTTACCAACCACAACCAAGGGGAATAAATACACTGTGGTGCAAATGTGCTTCTACCATGGGCTGTCTTCATCTTCCCCTTCCCCCCTTTTTAAACACAACCAATATAATGTACTAATATTTTCTGAACCATTTTTCAAAGTTCTCTGCAGTTTTCCATTTTTGTATGTAAGTGCAAAATGCTGTGTATCATTACAGTAAGCAGATCAAATCTATACCAGCAAAGAATAAGTGCTTCCCAAAATTTAGTGCAAAATTTCACATACATAGATTATTTTTGTTGATCAACCTCTTGAACTATTCATTCAAATATTTAACTGCTTTTAGTTTGAGCTGCTCATTAAAAGTGCCTTAAAGGTTAATTTATAGTTGGAAAATTTGTTTTCTGTTGAGGCATTTGTAGTTAAGTCTTATGAAGATTAAAAAAATAAGATAAATATGAGGTCATTAGTGTGACTTATAACAAGAAGGGGGGAGAAGAGAAAAGAAAAAACTGCATTCACAATACATGTTTTAATATCACCTTCAGTTCATGTTTAAGTTATGCCATATAAACAGGAAGTATATTTGTTAGATCGTGAACTCTGATGGATGAGCAGTCAAAAGCATGTGTCTGGTAATTTAAAACTACCTAGATTTGAATTCTCATTATGCTTGAATGTTTTACTGTTAGTTTTTGCAAGTAAAATTTATGTTTAATATATGGCTATAATACCTTTCAAAGGACAACATACATTTGAACTTCAAGGCATAATATCATTATTAATTATCTTAGTTTTAAAAATAAATGCCACATTAATAAATATTCTAAAGTGAAAGAGTAAAAATGAAATATAAATTGCCTTTATTTCATTTAAAAATATTTATTACTTTTCTGTTTATTTTCAAAACAGATTTTTTTTTATGGTATGTTTGTTGTTATTGTTTTTTCTATTTTTTTTTTATCTAGCTCAACACGATTTAATATAAAATGTTTGCATACCATAGAACATTTTAAAATTTAATTGTTATATGTTGCCAGCACTATTTGTAATAAATTATAAAGCCATTGTTGTCACTGATCTACAACTTTTCTTTGGGTTCTCTCAACAAATCAAAGTCAGGCTCTTTCTAGACCAAAAGTCAAGAAATCAGCACATTATATAAATTCCATTGCACTAAATTCAATTGAAACATAAAATTTTTGATGAAGGGGTAATTGATATTGAAATATTAGGTAAATTAAAAGTTCTCTTATTGTAAACTTGAGTGTAAATCTGAGACATTTAAAGAACTTAAGGCTACCTAATGTAAATGTATAGATTTTCAGAAGGTAATACTTTACTGATTTCCTTGTACATCAGCATCAATAGAGAAAACATTCTCTTTAAGAAAAACACATGGAAGTCATAGCGAAATATACTAGAAGTCAGTAGAATTAGAAAATTGCTGCAAATTAAAGTAATAAACTCCCTGCTGCCATGTAGTAAATTCTTTGATTTGATCAAAGAAAATAATACTATTTTGGGAGAGGTACTTTCTGTAAATATGTTTGGCATAAAGAGTCTACTCCTAGTATTCCTCAAGTAATGCATTATGTGAAACACAATAAATGTTAAGTGCATATGTATGTTATATCTGATTTATCAAAACTATTCAGTCATATTTCTTCCTCAAACTCTTAGTGTTCTGCATTAGTGATTTAATTTCCTTGGTTTCTGATTCTGCAGAATATAGTCTGTATTTTTACTTCCACAATTATGGTAACCCTGCTAAAGTAACTATAAATCTGGCAACTTTGAAATTCTTTCAAATATAGAGCATATGTTCTAATAGGTGAATTATTTTCTATCTCATTCATCCTTCCAAGCCTTATCTTTACTTAGCTCAGAATGTAAGAATAATTTCTAAATATAACTCAATCATAAGTGAAGAAAGGAAGTTAGCAATTTTTTGGAAAATTCTCATTAATTTGGCCTAGATATATTGTATGGTTAAATGGAATTATGTTTGAAGCATAATGTAAATGAATTTCCTTGCCTTGTAGAGCCAAAGTTGAGGGTTCAAACCCGGTCAGATATGCCTTCCTTTGGAAGGTAAGTAAAGCCATTCATAGATTTATGGTGCTTAAAAGAACCTCAAACCCTAAAGAAGAAGTCTTTGAGCAAAATTAAAATTTATCAGTCATTTCACACCCTGAATTGAATGGGACACTAATAATTAAAGATGTTAAACAGTGTTCTTAAATATGCTTAATAAATAATAATAATAATAATAATAATAATAATAATAATAATAATAATAAATTCCTTTTCTGTACCTTCTTCAGGTAAGTTTGAATTAAACAGACGTGGGCAAAGTTGATAATTTGGTTTGGCAATTGGTGGCAAATGACTACTCTGTGATCATTCCTGTTTATCAAAATGGTATAACTTTGTCTACACTCCACATGGAGTCTTCACAAAAGTATTATTGTAAGATACCACTATCTTTGTTAGTTATTAGATTAGACTAAAATGGAATTGTGCTGATGTTCCCTAGTGCTGAGCCATAGGGCCCTTATTGTATTATTTCATATTTTATTGTTTATATGTAAACAACTGTTCCTTGTTAAGGGTAAATGAATTAAAAGGCATACTGATATTAACCTTTAGAGTGGGACAATAATACATGCTTTGCTTAGTATTGGGACTAGGATGGTTAGTTAAAAGGCTGGGAAAATTTAACCTGGTATTTTGGATTTTGTATATTTTATTATTGTGCCTTTGGTTGCAGCACTAGTGCCTAGTCTCCTGGCTATCCCAGCAGATACTGTTGCCGGTACTGCCACAGGTGGCCAAGATCATTAAGGCGTGAACTCGTGAGAGGGAGTATGGGGTTCGAATCTCACCAGGACCGTACTCCCTGAGTTTTCCAGGTTTTCCTCAGTCCTCATAAATGGTAAATGCCCAGGAGGAACCCTAAACAATGTACCATTTCATCTCATGTATCATCAGTGTCCACTGCCTGTGGTGCATCATAGTAAAAACAGGCATTAAACAACATTAAAAAAAGAAATAAATAAATAAAAAGGTAGCTGCTGATGAACCAGGAACTGGGGTTTGAGGCTTTTAAATTGGAAAATTTTGCCTTTAAATTATTTAGAATTTAATATAGTAGTTGATAAGTAAAATTATTTAGTAATTTATTAATATATTAAATATCATTTGAAAAGTTAACAATTATCAACAAAAATATGCTTTGAACACTCATTAAAGCTTTGTCAATAATAATTTTCTGTGACAGACTGTTCAACTGCTTTTAAGTTTTCATGGGAATTTATCAATCATTAGATGCTTTCAAAGACTTGGAATCAAATAAGCACTGGAACACCATTAATGTATTTACTACCCTTGAAAAAAAAATTCTTAAAATTTAAAAACTATTAATAAAACTATTCACATCATGACACTGTAGGAACCACACTGATATTCAGTAAATATGAGCACATTAAAATTGCACCACATCCACTCTTAAATGTTAGTTTCATACTTGTCTGGATTTGCACATTCACTTAAGATGAGACTGCTGTAGGAGGTTTCACAGCAGAACTTGAAACTTATGCACAGTTTTATAACTAAAGCATGCTTGATATTAAACACACCAGTTACTCAACTATATAGATTTGAATACAATAATGCAATCAATGCTTTAATAGTGAAAGTATATATAACTGAATTTTATGTTTTAGTGACTTCTTATTTACCAAATGTTATTTGAAATTTGGTTCTCTCATGATTTAGAATTATCATACCCGGTAGTAGTGCCTGTAATTCCTTGAAATTGATATACAGTTGTACTCACAGAAAATGTATTTATATGGTTGCCAAGGAAGAATTGAAGAAAATGTGTGAAATATTAAGTAACACTGAAGATTAACTTTATTTAATTGACAATAGTTTAATATATATACCTTTGGCATGATCAACACATTACCATATTTCAGTTCTATTTCATGGGTCTTTGATTAAAAAAAGAATGAATCCACTTTAACAGCTGTCAAATATTCATAAAAACCACACCTATTCTTACCGTAAAAATTTATAACTCATTTGTTAAACTGCATCTTATAAAATAAAAAAAGAACTGTTTACTATCTATAACAAACTTGTGCCACATACAAATCCCATCTCAATTATCAGTTCTGGTCAGGAGTGTTGCAGCAAATGTCAGTACTGTGGGGGTTCTTTTCAAAATTAACAGGATGTTAACATCAACGTAAGTCATTCACATCCAGACATTCACTATTCAAGGATTTCAGCAAGATACAGTTTGAATAAAATCCAAAACAATCGGGAGAACCCGCAATCAATGAATCAGACATTTCAACACAACAAAAACATCTTTTGCGTGAAACAAATTACACTGCCTGAACAATTATAAGAAAGAACTGTTGGAATGGAACACTAAATTTACGAAACAGCTGAGGATGTATTTGACTCATATGTAGAGGATTTTTTAATCTTTTAAGAGCTAGTGTCAACTATCTTTTAGGACCTAAACATCTAGCCACAAAGTATTATGAAGCTTGGAAGAGAAATTGATCAGCCAATAACAGTGCTTATCCAACAAGATAAAATCACTGAGATTGTGAGAGGAGGAAAAACAGAAACAACTATGAGCTTACTCAATTCTATTTTATAATCAGAGGCAGAAATCCATACGATGGGCTCTCAAAACTAAAAATGAAACATGTAAGATAGAAAATAATGAAATATACAATTTTTTTATAATGCTTTCTTCACTCAACAGAGACAAGAAAGAAGTTTATCCTTCTAAAATACCCATGTCAATGAGGTTGTGCTAGAAGACATTTTTAATTCTGTAATCTCCAAGGAAGAAATTATACAAGCCACTTGCCACATAGCAATCGACACATCTCCTGCTGAACCTCATAGTAATCAAGACTATCAGAGATGACACAGTCAGTGACATACCAAAGACTGCCATGCACATGCTGCAAACTGTAAAGTACCTAAAGGCTTCTGAAGGGCAGACTATTCCAGTATTCTATTATATAAAGGTGGAAACATGAATAGCATAACAAGCTGGTGTCCTATCACCTTCTTTTCAGTCATAAGAAGAATAATTGATCGAGTACTAGTTTCCCATCTTCATATGTTTACTTTACTAACATGCCAGGCACATTAATAAATACATCAATACTAGGGTCCATAGTAAATCTACAAAAAAAGGCAAAAGATATAGTTTTCTTAGATTTAAGAAAAGCCTTTGATAACATAATAATGCTCATTTGAATTAGATTCTTCACTCAGAAGTAATTATTTCTAAATTGTCAGAATTATCAGTCTACCAATGGAGAGTGAAACTCAAATAGAAACACCTTAGGGTAAATCTAAAGGTGTTTCTATCTTCAGGGATATAATGCAGAATCACTTTTCTTTACATCTCTGTACAATCTACCAACAAATCATATATTAGATGATTTGAGAGATGAGACCCTGTGCAGGCAATATGGGAAAACCTTATCGAAGAACTTCCACCTCTCACAGTTTTAGATCTTGCCAACAACAATGCTATTGGAAAAGATAAGGAAGCGGCCACTGAACTTGAGTATGTAACTATTCAGATTTTGTGAAATCGACCTGGAAGTTAATCTGAATAGATACACTGAACTTTGTATCAGGAGAGGCAAATGCATAAAGGAATCTCTGATAGTTGATCATAACTGCACAATTCAGACACTGAAGGAAGGAGATTCAATAAAGGATCTCAGTGTCTCGCTTACAGACACACTAATTTTTTATGCAAACAGCACAATCCACAGTCTCCATAAAATGCATATATTTGCATCTTCTTCCTTACTTAAATCTGAACAAAAATTTCTAGTTCTGAATTTTCCTCTATCTGTAAGTCATTAATATATCCATTTCAAATAGCAGACATATGGAAAATCTAATAGACTTCTTTTCACTTGTGACAAAAAGAAATTCTATAACTACCAATCGACATTGCTGATCACATGTTACACACCAACATGAAATTTAAAGGCCTTGAACTTCATAAAGCTAGAAGGGGAACTTATCTACATTTCAAAGCTCTTTTTCAATCAGCCAACCCTATATCTTAGGTTCTAGAGCTCTAGCACACAAAGATGTCCAGTGTAACTTAAACTAAAAGCTAAAGATGAGATAAAAATCATCAAAATGAACCATATGATGCTTGAATAAGAAAGATTTTATGAAAGAATGAAGTAGATGCTGGGGCTAAATCCTATAGAAAGGACTTTGTGTTCACCTTTAGCAGGAATATACTCCGGCAAATTTAAGGGTTCGATGTCATGAAGGCCTCACTTCAAGCGAATGGTGGGAAGCTCTGAATAATACAGTTAAAATCTCTGCTGTATAATCTTTAACAGGCAGGGCTCAGGACAACCTCTGTTGGTACTGCCATAGAGAGACAGAAATGCTGCACACCTCCAATTCCTGTCCTTTTGGAACAGGAACTCGCTATCACAGGATTCGCTCAATAATACCAGAAGAGCTCCGATCTAATAACTTTAAGCTCTTCAAAGAATTTTACTGTCTGGCAACTAATGGAAGCTCAAGAAGAATCGATATGACTGCCATCCCATCAAAAAAAAACATGTGTTATATAATAGATCCTATCATTAGATTTGAAAAATTAAAAGGGCCAACCTGAGGAAGTGAACCAAGAAAAAATTAGGTTATATCTAGCAGCACAATATCATATATAAAAAATATAAACTTCAGAACATAGAAGTCATTGGCCTCATGGTAGGAGCTCATAGTATTATTCTTCTGCAATTTTTCACCACCTGAAAATTGTTTTTACAAGAAAAAATGATAATTGTCTTTATATTTACCAACTGTACAGTAATCAAGAATCCTTATAAAACAACTTTAAATAAACTCTCTTTTTTCCTATTATTGTGGCAGCCCATAATTGCAGGAAGCCCTTATTGTTATTGTTTTGTCAAATATATATATATATATATATATATATATATATATGAAAAATAAAAATAAAGAAACACTATTAACAATGTAACAAATTAACACTAATAATAAAAGTAGATAAAGATAAAACACAGAGAGTCAAGAGTCACACTTGAAATTGCTATATTTCGAAGAACTCGCAGTGTGTTTTATCTTTATCTACTTTTATTATTAGTGTTAATTTATATATATATATATATATATATATATAGATAAAATAGAAGCCAATACAAATAATACTTTGGTTTCTTCAGCTATAAGCATTAGAATCTCTTGACCTAATGCCTTACAATTTACAGAATTTTCCAAAGCCTGTACTTTCATCTTTTGTTTCTTTCTTGTATGTGTTTATTGTTCAGAATAAAGTAATTACTATTGTATTCAAACACATGACATAGTTCAATTTCTTATCCATCCAAGAAGAATGATGAATTCACATATTTTTTTATTATTTTTGTTCAATTCTAATATATCTTTATTAAAACAAAAAGGATTATTATAGCTCCTGTTTGTTTTTATTTTGCACCTGCTAAATTAAAGCAAAGTAAATATTACTCTGATATAACAATTATCTCATATCAATTAGAATCAAAGCAATATAACATCCTTATGCAGAAATAAGCATATACAGATGCTACTATAACACAAAATACCAGTAAAACTTTAGATATATCAGTAATTATTGAATAATGGGAATTTAAATGTATACAGTGAAGCCTCAATCCATCATTCCCAGAATTTCCTGGATTTATTGTTCGATTTATGTAGTCCCAGACATAATTGTTATAAACAATAGGAATAAAGCCTGCATTAATCATTCCTTGAAGCATCATTTGCCTGTATCGACCGAACACATTTTGTTTTGTTTTATGAAATTTGTATCGTTTATTGATCATTCTTCTAAATCTCAAATTACTGATAAACTGCAACAAATACAGTACAATGTTTTTGAACCATACTGTAGCAAAGTAATATTGTTTTTTCATATGCAAGCAGCAAGGCTTCACTGAACGAAGCAGTATGCAAAGAGAAATGAAGATAATTCAAATAATTTTATGACTGAGTGGAACTACACACTCTTATTGGCTCACTTACTTTTTTAAATTTAGTACATATTTCACACACCATTATCAGCATCATCAGCTAACTGTTTATTGCTGGATAATTTGTTATGCTTTGGGGATGTGTATTCTGCTCTGGTGGAGATATGATGAACCTAAAGTTCATTAACCGGAAGTGTCAAAGTTCATTAATGTCTCTGTATTTATAAATGTAGATTTTCTCCTATGTTACTAACTCTGTAGGTCCTTTGCTGATTTTAATAATTTTGTTTTATTCACTATGTATGGTTTTCTGTCCAGAAAAAGATGCTACTGCAGATTTCTCAATTTATATGTATTTTATGTTCCTGAAATGTTCTTTTAACCATGTGCCAATGTTGTTCTTTGTTTTTCCAATATGAACCTTTTCGCATTCTGGGCAACTTATTTAGTAAATACCTGCCTTTTTCTCCGATGGAATACCGTAATTAATATTATCATTCAGGAGATTTTTAACATTAAATCTGTTTATAGGCGCCAATCTGATATTAAAATTTTTTAGAATATTTTGAAATTTATGTGTGGCCCATGCATGATATGTGCATTTTTTTAAAAATTATCTTTTCTACTGAAATTAAAAATAATAAAGTGATTTTAATTATATGATTAGCTTCGCTGTACAAGTTCCAATTAGCATTTCAGGAAATGAAGATGTACAAGATGCAACTGAACTCTTACAGCAAGGAACATTTTCATTGTTCATCATAAGCTCCTGCAGTATGCATGTGGTGAGTTACACACACAAAAAGAGAGAAAGAAAAAAAAGGAGGGAGGGAAAGGAGGGGAAAAAAACTAAAGATTTTTGTTAATGAAGCCATATGAAGCCTGTAGGATCTTGATAAAACATTTAAATGTTATTTTAGCACATGGGCACATCTGACAATATTTTAAAATTAAAGTATTTTTTTAATGCTAATTGAAACTTGTACAGTGAAGCTAATCATATAATTAAGATCATAAAATAAATAACATATTTTTGCATTTTGCAGGCTTTCTTTTATTTTTGTCAATAGGCCCTCACCATAATTTTAACATGCTAGAGATACTCATGTTTTAGACCCCTTTCCCCATTCATCATTTTCTCACATTTATCATTTTCTTTTGCTTATCCTGCACGAAATTATGGATCAATGTTTCACTGTAATACTTTTTCACTGCTACATTCTACACAATTCTACTAAACACAACTAATTCCAGTATTTTATAATTTTTATCTAAATGATTACAAGGTTATGCCAGTGCATAATTTCATAATACTCAAAAAATGTTACATTTCCTACATTAACGCAAAAAAAACACTTTATATTAAATTAGCAATTAATTCTGCACTTTTTTACATTGAGTGTTGCCGTATAAAATTCCGTTAGAAAAGTTTACTTATTATTTTTCCAGAATGGATAATAATTAAATCTTCTTTACTGAAGGTTCTACATAACATTTAAGAAGCCAACTGATAGAATGCAGCTGGCAAAAGATATAGTTTTCTGAGGCATAGCAATACTGATGAAGTACATTTCTAAAGATTGCTATTTATTAGAAGACATCTGAAATGGTCTGCAGACTACTGAAAAAAGTAACTTCTGTAAATCATTCTTAAGGCAAATTATTGAAATCAACTGCAACATAAAGCAAACCTTGTTATTCAATACCACTTCATTTTAGGAGCATACATGGCAATGAAAAACAACTTAGCAAAGTTAGGCACCTTCTTACTGTAAAACAAAATAAGCATTTTTCTGTCTATTATGAGCACACATAGAAAGCATTTGTTCTTCAATAAAGAAAATGGTTTGAAAAGTTGGAAGTTCATCAGCAAGTTGTCATCTTTCAGTACTTCTATGAAATGGGAAAAACTTACAAAAATTCACAAATACCGCTTTAAGGCAAGATGACCAATAGATTACGAAGGATCCTAAAAGCATCCAATTTTTGTAAATGATTCAACATACATGAACAATATACTACAGTATAGAAATTTTATATTTTTGAAGCTACCAACAGTGAAGTGGTAAAATATAGTTGATATAGAGTGGATATGCGACACTTACACAAACTTGGTTTTTAAATGGACATGTTTCAGGTACATTTCCTTCCATCGTCAGCAGAAGATCAAAAGGGAGAAGCTGTAGGAGGTTTAAGGAACTTATTTAAAATATCCAAAGTGTGTGTCTTGAAGTTCATGATGTAATGTTTTTATTTTTGAAGGTTAAATATTTTTCCCAATGCTAATTCTGATGAGGATGCAGTATCCAAGAATTGGTTTTTACACTAAGGTAATTAGTGAGAAACTTATACAGCAAAGAGCAGAAGCACACATATGCTATATGGACCTTGAAAAGGGTTTTGACAGGGTGCCTTGGGGAGAGCTATGGAAGGTTCTTATGAAACTGAGACAGACTAGCCTGATGGAAGCCATTACAAGCTTCAATAAAACCTGCAGACAACAGGAAGCAATTCCAAAGAGTTTAGAACCACAGCCTGTGTGAGGCAGGGTGACATTTTGTCACCTTACCTCTTTATTACACTGATGAATGATATAATGAAAGACTGTCAGAGACACACTAAATGTTTCACTCTTGAGTTGGAAATTGTCGCCAGTGCAGATCAGAACTAGCTTTTGCTGATGAAAATGAATAAATATTGTTTAATGCCTGCTTTTGCTACAGAGTCACCACAGGCGATGGACACTGATGATAAATGAGATGAAATGATATATTGGGAAAGGATTTATTTTTAAGGAAGGAATTGTTCCAGGCCTAAGTTTAGGGTACCTCCCCAGCATTTGCCATTTATGAGGACTGAGGAAAACCTGGAAAAACCCTCATAGAGGGAGGACGGTCCTGGCGGGATTCGAGCCCCAGACCTCCTGCTCATAACGACCTCGGCCACCTGTGGCAGTGGCTTTTGCTGATGATATAGTCCTTGTGACAACTCAGCCGGGAACCTTCAAGCAAATTTAAAAGTAGTTTTTTGTATTGGGGATTTTCACAGTGAAATATAGTATAATAATTTCTCAAATTTAAAAGTGTTCCAAAAAGAGATGAGTAGAAAAGGTCATCAGTGTTGAGAAAACTAAAACCATGATCATTTCACCCAATTCAGTTAAGTTCATCATACTATTTAACTTAGAGATCAGCAATTGGAGCAAGTTACTCACTCCACATACCTTGGGGCAATCATTAATCAGAATGGGAAATATGACCAGGAGATTAGCTATAGATTGACTGCATGGATAAACTATTTTATGCCATTAAAATAGGATTTATAGGTAAAAGCGAAATCACTAAGAAGACTAAAATGGCAGTTCACTGTTAAATCTATATCCCCACCCTAACATACACTTTAGAGTCTAGGACCTTAAATACTTAACACCATAGCAGGCTACAGGCAGCAGAGATGTATTATTTGAGGAGAGTGGAGAACAAGACACCTTCCCCTGGATGAAGTTGTGAAAGAGGCACAGCTTCATTGGTATGGACATGTGATGAGGTTGCCTTAGACCTATTACCCACAAATTATGTGAGAAGCACATTATATTGGCAAGCAACAATGAGGGCACCCATGGATTAAATGTGAAATCAATATAGAGAACAAGCTTGCCATAAAAGGAGTGACATGGAAAGAAGCCAGAAGGAAAGTTCTCTGCAAAACCTCTACACTGCAAGGTATATGAGGTCTTAACGAAGAAGAAGAAGAAGAAGAAGAAGAAGAAGAAGAAGAAGATTTTCTCCCATGTTGTCAATTTCTAAGGATAACTGGTGTGTTCCAATAATTTAATTTTGGTATCAATTTTGTGCATTTTTTAATAAAAGTGCGCTGCCACTGTCAGTTTCTCTATATGTTTGTAACAGAATTTCTTAACTTTTCTTTGGTATGGGTTACCAAATTTCTTTTCATTTTTTCAATGTATACATGATCACAGTCTTTGCAGTTAATATGATGGTACAGGATCTTCATAGCATGGATTAAATACATTTTTAATATTGTAGATGTTTTTCAGAGCCAAAATTTTGTTGTTTAAATATTTATTTAAATTACTGAACATAGTGGAGTGGTTAAGTGAATTTTTTGAACCGCATACCTTCTATTTGCAATGGAAAACTCGTGTCTTTGACATATCTAATTATTTTAGGTTTTTTAATAATTTTATCCATATATTTTTTCTGGAAATTATTATGCAGTGTTATGTTGATGATGTATTAGTATTCTTATGTTTCACTCAGTGAAAAAGTGATGAATTTCTTCTAAGGGGCACAATAATAGGTAAGAACACTAAATGTATGCATTATCTGCCTCTTTTATTTAATCACCCCTCCCCTTCCCTTTATTAGGATGGATAATCAAGGATCTACTGTACATAATCATTTTCATTTTCAAAATAGAATACTTTTTATATGCTGTTATCTGATAAAAATAAAACACAAGAAATTTACAAAAGAGTTTTGAAAATATGGATTCATTCACAGTTATTATGTATGGATAAAGATAAAGAAAAATAAATTAAATAAATTAAGTGAAAGACAGGGTAAGACAAGAATAAGACTGGCTTGGGGGGAGTTGTGTCAATATAATACCAACAGTTTTACACTGACGAGTAGTTTAAAATAAAAAAGCTTGATGCACTTGTTTCCTTCTTTAGACTTTAATGACTTTTTTGACAAAGAAGAAGCACTTCTTATATCTCTGGCTATCTAATATTAATATATCTGCACTATAGCAGACTACAACTATGAGATTTTGAAGCTGTTAGCTTTCTGTTGCTCAATGTAGTTACATACTTTCTAATCAGTAGAGCCTGAAAGTTAGGCAAAATGCCTTTTCTACCTGGGTGGATATGTTTAAGAGTCAGAGAGAAATGAACATGTTTCTATACATTTAGGGTTGGTAAATGCAGTTTTTATTTTGCCTTTTTTGGTTTCTGTTGCCTATTTTAAGATTTAAAATATTTTTTTGCCTGTTTTGGATCATTATGGGTTATTTCTGCAATTATTATGCATTTTCAAAAGCACATAAAGAATTTAAATATATCAAAGTGAAAAAATTTATAAAAATTAATTGGCATGTTCACTTCATAAAAATGTCCATTAAGAATCTTGTTATACATTGATTTCTTTTCAAATTTCTCCTCAACCCATTCAATTAAGCTCAGAACTTTCATTAGTGAAAGGAATGCACGGTTACCTTGGGCTTATGAATACCAGGAAACAGAGAGGATGAGAGAAGTACTATAAGTTTGAATAGTCCTAGAAAATAACCTTGTATCAATCTGCTTAAGACAATTCTAGAAAATTTGTGGTGGATAATTCTCAACTGCATAAATGTAGCAAACAATGGCAAGTGAGAAAGAGTAAGAGTGGTACAGCTATGCCATTAACCTTCCTTACAATGTTTTCAGTATGGAAGTAAAAGAAATACTAACCTGGTTCCACTATGAATGCATAAACAGAAAAAGTACACTGCACATCTTTGATACATTGAAAAAATATCTTGTTGCTACTTATAACCAAGAAAAGTAAAGCTTAAGTACTTTAATTATGTGATAAAAAATTATTAAATATCTAAAATACCTATTTTCATTAATAAGAGTGTGATATTACTCTGTTTTCACTATTAATAAATGCATATTTTCAGTATTTTAAGTGCCTTTTGCCTGCATGTTTTAACCAAAATAAATGCTTGAACTTTTGGGCTATGTTAATCTATTATTTATCAGTATGGAAAAAGGCAGCTTAGATACTGTGTTCTAGTCTTTGTAATCTTATTTTTTGTATCAATAAAATGTGCAGTGCATAAAATATAACCTCATACTGTGTCAAATTATATACAGAATACTAATATATGCATAGAATTTGTTTGGAGTGTTAGCCTCCAAAGGAACAACTTGAAGATACACAACCTGTTTAATGCACTTAGTTCATTAATGAGAAGTGATGCCTGGCTCCAATAATAATAAAAAAAAATCACGTAGGGTTAACAAACTTCAAAAAACTTCATTTCCGGAACCATTTCTTCATGCATTGTTTCAATGGATTCATATAAATGAACTTAGTCAAAGCTGCAGCATAGCTATATGATGAATGTAATGAATGCTATATGCTTCTATGCAAGCCAACCAAATAATTTTGATAAAAAACATTTTGCAAGAAAAGAATATAGCAAAAGTAAATATTAAAAATACTACTAATGCTAGAAAATATAATCTATAATTTTCATGGTAAGCAAAGTACAATAATATAATAAAAAATAAAATATGTAACAGTTATAGCATTGAAAACTACAAGATTGCTAATTTTTTTTTTCTGATATTCTTCTAGTGTAACATTAAAACTGAATATTCTGCTGTATACCCTATATGATATTTCATTGCAAGGCTATTCACAGAAAAGCAAGATATCCTTACAGTTCAACATCAAAACATTTCTTTGCTATCAATAAATATAATTAACAATAAATATGGTTCTATACTAAATTTCTTTTAATATTGCCAGAAAAATAAAATGTTTTTAATCTGGCATACTTGCTTTCCATCGGATACAATATAAATTTAGAATACAATCTGCAAATCTCTTATATTATTATGTCTTTGGTACATGTTTTAAAGCTGTAGTCTATTAAGACTGATAAAATGAAATTGTCATTCCAGCTGTGCTATATGCTACATAGTTGTTTCAAGTACATGCTGTGCCCAATCAACAACAAGGTTGGGTTGTAAATGGAGGAGGCAGTACTTTATGCATTTGTAACAAATGTCTTAAGAATTCCTTATTCTTATCACAAAGAAATGAGACCATACATGGCAATAATTCAAACTCCTGCTCCATTTATCCCAATTTGTGGTTTCTCCTATTGCTGTCACATCTTATATCAAAGACTATTTGGTTTTTGATTCACTTGGTCTTAGTCTAACACTGGATTCATGAAAAGTCAATGACACCAACTTTAAAATCCTTTCTTTCAACCACAAACACAGTTTTCTTAATGGAATTAAAGGAGATTCATATTCATTGGGCACAATTCCATCAACAGAAGATTCAAAGAAACTGAAAAGAGGAAACCATATTCTTGTTCTATTAGAATCCCTCTGCATCAATGCTTGATTGTTGGCAAGTGTATGGTAATATAGAAAGAGGCGTGATGTAATGTAGAATGCTACAAAGACATCAATAGAGTAATGCTCATGTGCAGAAAGGATAAAAAAAATTCCGAACATGTTGAGTAGCCAGGTAAAAGTGTGAAGAAAGTAAAGATGCCTTGGTGTATCTGAAACAAAAATTATAGTTGTTGGTTATGTGAATAATAATTGAAATTGTTGTTCAATCTCTTAAGAGTTTCAAGCATATATGAAAAATTTCTTAAAAAGTACAAAAATTACAAATACTTTATTTAGTAGTATATAGGAAGCCTTTTTCCCATCAAAATGCAGGGGAGTTTAATAAGTGCATATTTCATAAAAAGGTAATGATAATAGAGTAAGAGTAGTAACTTTATGATCATTCATTTCCTTTGAAATATTTATATTAATGTTATTTTAAATAGTTTGCCTACTCTTGCTACAAGGTCTGCCCCTTTACAGCAGCTATATATTAAGTTGGAACATTTGCAGTGTTAGTACCAACAAAAATGTGGGTTAGAGTGTGATTGTCATACAAAAAAAGTCCTTGCAGCAGTCAACATGGAATGGGATGCAAAGAGAACTGTATTGAGATTATCTTGTTACAAAAGCACAAGACTCCAGTGGGATTTTTGGTGCACTGCAGCTGCTGAGAATAACAAAGAATTTTTGTACCAAATTATTAAAAGATAGAACAAGACATGCTCCGTCGAAGACAGAACTAGAGATAGTCAATTACATGAGAGTAGGTCCCCAGCAGCTGTCAAAGCTGTCACTTAAAAAATGTACAAGAATTCATTCTGGTAGTAGATCATGGCACAAGAAATTTAACATTTCAACACAAACCCTGTTCCACATCATAAAGTAGATCTAATGTTGAGGGCAACCTTAAGAAGTACAGGAGCATAGGAGCTGGGAGTCACTAGCAAATTATCTTTACACATGAAAAGATTTTCACAATGGAAGAAAAACTTAATTGCCAATGAAAGTTTATCCTCACAGCTCTTGGGGCGCTACTACCAAATTGCCTGATAAAATCTCACCACCCAGTGTCAGTGATTGTTTGGTGGGCAAGATGTCTATCACAGCCTTAAATTTCTGCAAACAGGAGGTTAAAATTCTTGCCCACAAGTGCCAAACTGACATTCTGAAGAGAGTAATGAAGCCTTCAATCACCATTTTATTTTTTAATGTTTTATTTATTGACACTCTGAATGCATGTCTTTTCATAACCTCTGTAGGTTGTGGACTTAAAACTATTGGTGTAAATCTATAGGGAATGAAATGAATGGTGCTAATGAGTTTGCAGTCCTTGGCATCTTAAAGCTCTCTGGCATTCATCTTCTTAGGATAAGGAAAAACTCAAAAAAAAAAAAAAAAAAAAAAAAAAAAAACCTTACCCAAAGAGTTTGACCTGACCCTGATTCGAATCCAGGACCTTTGAATATTCATAAATGCTACCACTACATGCAGGCAGTCAACACCATCTTCTTTATTGGTAATCACTGCATACTCCGGATGGATACAGCACCTGCTCACAAAGCCAGGACCGTATAATGGTGGTTAGAGCTAAGCTTGCCAAGTTCATTTTGTCTAGAGATTGGCCCTACAGAGGTCCTGATTGAATCCCCTTGACAATTGCTTGTGGAACATTTGGAGTAGGCCTGCTCAAAACCCCATTAAAATATTGAGTACCTAAAAGAAACTTTAGTGAGGGCAGCATTCTTAATTCTGCTAGAGGTGGCTCATGCCACAATTGAGGGGGCTGGACTGTCTGAAGAAGTGATACAAGCAAATGGAGCATGTTTTGAAGTAATACACACTGTTATGTACATGTGACATATATTAATTAGTTATTATTGTTCTCTGTTCATTAGCTAACTTTGTTTGAAGAAAAGAAGTTATGGCAGGGCTAGGTATATTAATTACATTAGTCTGATGCTAGCAGCGGTGGCAAGGTGGACTATTTACGGAGTGCTCTGTACTGAATAAAGATGAATTAGAATTACATCCAATAAGAATCGGTTGTTTTAGACGTACAGAAGATGCAGAGAAAAGTATGGGGGATAGCAGGAAGATTAAGTCAGGTACTTTTAGTACCTATTGTGATAATGGCTTTGCTTATTATTGGCAGAGTAGAGTTAAATCTAGGCCCAGCAGATTTGGAGTTTACTACAGATTATCAATGAAGAAGTTGGGGAATTGAAGAAAATGAAAAAGAAACTGACAAAAATTAACACCAATGTGGAATAGCTAAAAATGATCTTACAAGGCATAAAAGAGGAAGTTAACAAAGAGCTTTCGGCATTCAAAGAAAAGATGGAAAAATGAGGAAAACATGTGAGGAAGGACAAAGAAAAATTGAATATACTCTTATTCTGAGTTGAAGAAGACAAAAATAGAATGCTCATTCAGATTTGGAAGAGATAGAGAGAGAAGACTCAGCAGCCTTTGCCTTGGCCTTGGCTTCAGCTGGTAAACAGAGGCATGAAAGGGGGTTAACAGTTCTGTCATACCTGAGGGGAGCATTGTGGAGGTTAGAAACAATACAGAAAATGCAGATGCAGGTAGAAGTGTTACAACAAGGCTTAGAGCAAAGTTGGATAGGTTTACTAGGGCAAGATCTAGTTTAGATAAAGTGCAAAATAATTAGTGGTGAAGTGTCTGGGGTTTTAGAATTAGGTAATGTTGTAGAAGTATAAGAAATGTGGAGTGTGAGATGGATGATTGTGTTTATATAGGGAGAAGAGCTAGCAGAAGAAGTGTCAAGGGGAGAGCTTGAGCCTCCCTTTAGCTAAACACTTAGGCGTATTTATTAAGAACAGCAGTGAAATATGTTACAGCTAGGAAATAGTAGGTTTAGAAAGGCAAGTTTGGAAGTGAAATATGCACTTGGTGGTATATATAAATTTACAGAGGTATTAAACTTCTACGATGAAAAGTTCTTTATATATCTAGGGAGATATGGTGGAATTAAAGAGGAAAAATGCAAGTGTGGAATTTACACTACTAGGGAGCTTGAATGCAAGAATAGGTAAGAGAAAATGGAGAGTGGATGGGAGAAAGATGTATTAATCACAAGAAAAAACAGGGATTAAATATGCTATACGGAGGGTAAAAGGATGTTAGTAATCTGTGAAGTTAATAATTTATTAGTGTGTAACGGAGCAGGGGGGAAGATTTGGAAGGCAAATTTACGTTTGCAAATGCAAATGGGCAAAGTGTCAGATTTTATTTTATATAGTGAAGAATGGAGGAGAACCTTATGGGAAAGAAGTAGGGATATGGGTGAATATTTATGAAGAGTAAGGGGCAAATGGATTAGGAAAGTGAGGAGAGGAAAAGTGGTGAAACAGGACTCTAACACATGTCGAAAACCAGGGAGTCATGACATGTTAGGGCCTCAAGAAAAATCCGGTCAGTCTCAGTTGTAAGAAATATATAAATCATTGCTATACTTTGTGTAATGAAGTATGAAATAAATGTTTTATTCTATATTAATTACATAAAACATTGTTACATATTCCTGTGATGAACTGAATATGGAAAATCTGACATGACCACTGAGGAAATTTTTAGATTAGCAACTAAGTACGATATTTTTGCTGAATATCTGCAAAAATTCGGTTTTGTAAATGAAAATGGAAGCAACACCTGCAATAATGACAAAAAAAGTGTTTGGTAGTTATTCCTTAGTTTTTAGAGATGTCACAAATATTATGCTAATTTGAAAAATATTTTTATTTTTCAACATAATTTCCATCATTTTACAAGTCCCTGAAATCCAGCATATGCTTAGACCACAGTAAAAACATGAATTGGACAAAAACGCCAAATTAGGTGACAAACCTATCCTGGACAAAAAAGGAAACTGATCCGAGGTCCTAGCAACATTCTTTCCTCATCTCTCCTAAAATTGGATAGAAGAGGAATAAGGAAATTAACTGTATTAATTACTGAACATGGTCACTTCAGGAAACATCAACTCTTACTATTTCTATAACCAGGGAAGACTTGGGAATGGATGCTGATGTGGAACCAAAATACTGTGACTTGCTCAAGGAACAGATTGCAGGAAACAGTGAAAGTATCTCTTCCTATGGGATTACACAATAATCCTTATAGGAAGGTTCACAAAACTACAACAAATCCCCCCTTATTTAATCTAATCTAATTTGGCCAATGGCTCAAAAAAGTTCAGTAAGTACTTCAGTTTTAATGAATCTCAGTCTTTAACATTACAACTTAAATCCTGCTTTGAAGTTACTAAAGCTCATCATCAACCTAGAGGACAAAAGAATTACAGCTTAACACTTCTGAAATACAAATTCACTTCCCCCAATTAAATGTACTTACGAATTGTACTTACTTATTTTATACAAATTCACTTATTGGAAAACCAATAGAACATCTGAAAGATTAAAATCAGCAATATGATGTTAACAAGTAGTTTTGAATAGCAGGAATTTTCACAGTGAAATATAGTATAATATAACAAATTATTATTGAGGAAATCACTCAAATTTCACTGATTTTGTTCCACTTACTCAGACATGTTTCAAAGGCTGTTGTCTCCATCTTCAGGCAACCGCCTTTGAAACATGTCCGAGTAAGTGGAGCAAAATCAGTGAAATTTGAGTGATTTCCTCAATAATAATTTGTTATATTATGACGTTAACAGTTTTAAGAAATCCTTTTGTATTTAATACACTATTTTAGCCCCCATTAATCTTTAGGTCACTGAATGCTGCAAGTGTACAATTCTGCAAGAATGAAGGATAAAAGTTATTAGTTCATGGGGTGACTGGAAATTCAGTTGAAGCTTTTTCAATCTTTATTCAGTTACAAGTGGCAATGGAATCAATGTCTTTGCTTTGCAACTACCAATACTAAATCTGCACAATGGATTAGAGGTAATGCCTATTTTTTTTTTTTTTTTGATTGATTTATTTATGGATGCTCTTTAACAGCTCAGGTCATCAGCGTCCCATTCAACTCAGGGCGTGAAACGGCCGACAAATTTTGCTCAGAGGCCTCTCTTTCAGGCTTCAGGTTCTTTTTCGTGCCGTAATATACACATGGGACCCACGACTTTACTTCCCTTCCGAAGGAAGCCATACTTAGGATTTTTACGCCCGAAAAAATCCATCGGTCCTGGCCGGGTTCGAACCCGCGATCTTGGGTTTAGGAGGCAAGTATGGTAACCATTACACCACCAGGACCGACAGGTAATGCCTATCATTGGGGCATTTTTTTTCTTGGATAATAATACATTTTAATGCTTAATGTAACAGACTTACACTCAGTAATGAAGAAGTTCAGCATAGTTAGAGCTACAGTGTGTCCACTGAACATGTAGTCGCCACATGTCCGAACTCCCTGGATAGACATACCAGCACCTCGCCAAATTATGTATGCATGCTGTATCTTGGCCCAAAGCTCTCCATATTTTTTCAGCTCTTCTGAATCCTTGCCAAATCTTGGGTTACATTGGAGGTGAGTCCCAGGCACTGACAATGAAGTAATGAGCATAGTGACACATCGAAGAAGAAAAACAGTTCCCGACAAGGCAAAGAAACGGCGCAGAAGAATGAATCTGTAGGAAAATATATATTTTCTTAATAATATACATTACTGTATTCTGATTGAAATGCTGTCAAATACTAATATAAAACACAGCAAATGCATGATGTACACCCTTTGACAATCTCTTCAATACAAAAATTCTTTTTTAAGTCCTACTTGAGACAGCATGCAATTCACAAAGTAACCAGCAAAGCTGTGTAGCCAATGCAGCCGTTGTGTTATATGACATGCACTAAAGATGCTTACTAGTGTTTATTCTGTTAGCTCTGTGGCAGTGCATGCAGTGATGCCTGGTTAAGAGCGCAGGTTCACCTCCTGGCATAAAGCATTTTTTTTAAAAAATAAATCTTTGTAACATATTATGAAAAATTAGTTCATAATATTATTTGCCATATACAGCAAGCTTTAATATTAACATATTATACATTTACAATGAATATTATAATATTTCCTTCAGTATTTGTTCTCTCTAAATGCAATATACTGCACAAGCACTCCTTGCACAAAAGATGGCTTATGCACACAAATTCAAGAAACCTGGGATGCTGCAGCCCCTTGTCCACACTACTGTACAAATCTGTTTTCATCCTTGCCCTGAAGATTGAGGACAGTTATACATGTTGAGGGTTCAAACACCTGATATTAATTGTTTATTTCTATATGTTTTCACTTTAGAAGATAAATGCTTCTGTTCATGTATTTATTTAGTTATTTGTAAAGAATACAATTTGTGATTATATTTTTGTGTATGCATAGGTAATGCCATAAAACTTAAATGATATGTTAAAAAGATAATATGATAATATAGAAACATGATGCTTTACATATTCACTCATAAAACCAATAATAAAAAAATAAAACAAAAAATTGCATTGGAACAGAATCCAGGAGCTTACGCACAAGAGCAATGCCTTATAATGCTTGGCAGTCACTACTCTAACCTAATGTTCTTTTTCCAGATGCTTATGATTGTGACCATTATGTTTACAGGCAAAGCACCCATTGTAGTGTCACAAGGTATCCAAAGTTCAACCATAGACTACTCAACTGGAAACTTTTCTGTAGCATAATATTTCACAAACTTTTTAAATTTTCACTGTTAGGCACTTTGGTGCATTAATAATAACTTGGAATAAGACAAATTAAGCTTACAACATAATTCTATCCATAAAACTCGAAAATTATACTCACATAACCATACTTGTGCAAGAATATAAATTGTGATTATGTTTCGTTTACATCCTACTTGTTGAGTTTATCATTTGTGAATTCATTTCTGTGTCAAATTTACTTATAAAATTCAGAACTATAGATTGATTATTATTTACAATGTAATGGTTAAAAGTTATTCCTGTGTTATGGATAAATATAACTGGAGCCAGAAGCTTCAAAGCCTAAAAATAAGCAAGGAAGAAGATTACAGTGGATAGGAAGCCAAGTTATTGCTACAGATGCACATAGCAATAATTATGGAGGTTACATATAACAATATACATTCCTGTGCAAATTTATTGGAACAAGATAAATTTTTTCATAGTTTTTCAAATGTTTGGCTACAGTGTGCTACACATTGCTTATTCTTAAACCCCACACTCTCTATGCATTCACTGTACTGTTAATTAATTTGTGTGATGATTGATTTAATATAAAAGTGTATTTATTTCAACATGTGTCATGTTTTGAGGAATTTTGAGGTTTTCTTGTGCGATATACCTATGTCTTCAATGGATATGACTCTCTGGAAGAATAGTGCAATTGTAGCATTATATAAGAATACTTTCATTACACAAAGAGTGTTAACTACTAAATTTGGATTCATGTAGGCACTATAAATAGAATTATTAAGTGGCACAAACAGACTGGCTCAACTTTACCAAAGAAAAAGGGGAACTATGGCAGGAAAAAGAAAACACCACCAACTGATGAGTATTTTCACCTCAAAAGAAGCAAATCAAACCCCAGGCTCAATGCTATGGACTTAGCTTGCAAACTGGGGAAAAGGGGAGTGAATATGTATATTTCTAATGTTGGTCGTAGTTCTGGCAGTTGGAAGGAAAGGCTGCAAACCTGTAAAGAAACACCTTCAAACAGGAGAAATGCACAGGAAACGTTTCTTGTGGACACATAATCATCAGGATTGGACTATGGAACATTAAAAGAAACTTTTTTCCTCTGATAAGTCACTTTAAAGTGCAGGGGGAGAGGGTTCAATATGTGAGCCAAACAACAACTTCAGCACATTTGCAACAGTCTGTAAAACATCCTGTGATGAAAATGTTTTGGGGGTGTTTCATGCATGAAGGACCAGGACCCTTAGTATCAGTTGATGGGATGATGAACTCTGCCAGTACATTCAAATACTAGAAAGAAGAGTTGTTGGAGAGCTATAGAAGAGGTTTCCAGATGGTGATAAGAGTTTTCCAGCATAATTTAAAGAAAGTGAAGACATTTTTCAATGAAAATAATATTGTGTGTTAGATTCGCCAGGAAACTCCCCTCACATTAATCCAATTAAAAACTTGTGAACTACTTTGAAAAGAAAACACACAAAACTTGACTGTTCCACAAAAATATGCAGAATAGATTCTCCGGTTAAAGTGTGATTTCATGATGATGAACTTAAAAAATAAGTGCTCCAAGCTTGTGAACTCTGCCAAATGATGTAAAGCAACTTATAAAACAAAAAGGATGAAAATTAGCTATTAGCAAAGATTAAAGGTATGTACTAGGTGAATAACTGCAAAGCAAGTTAAATATGGTGGACTTTTGTAACAGTGATGTTTAATATAAGTTTTTGGAATGATTGAGTTGAATTTGTAACGCTTGCATCACTAATAGTTTTCCTTTTTTAAACTATTAGTAATGTAAGTGTTACAAATTTGACTCAAATCATTCAAAAAACTGCAAGACAATATGAAAAGTGTATGTTATTGTCATGTTCTAATTAATTCCCATGGGATTGTAGTTTCAATATTACTTCTTATTTCATGAAGTAATTCAGTTATATTTAGTTTTTTTTAAGTTGGTGTCTTTAAGCTCCTAAAATACCTGTTTTGAATATAGGTGTCTTAATGCAGTTGTATTGGTTTGATTTGGGTAATTTGGGAGATGCCACCTTATATGAGGGAATTCAATAAAGAATGGTCAAAATATTTTGGATATAATTGCTTGAACTAAAATGTAGCTTTGCAATATTTTGTTAGTTTAATGCATAATGTACACATGATACTAATTTTATTGTGGTCACTTTCTGTTCCTGCCTGTGAGAGCTGTGCAATTGAGATATATCCAGTTCCACCTATAGCAAAATGGATGTGAAATGCAACAAATAGTATGCTTAGTTATGAATACTGGGAATTTTCAAAGTGAATTATAGTATAATATAACAAATTATTATTGAGGAAATCACTCAAATTTCACATGTTTCAAAGGCTTCTGCTTTCATCAGCAGCATCGGTCCTGGTGGTGTAGTGGTAACCATACTTGCCTCCTAAACCCAAGATCGCGGGTTCAAACCCAGCCAGGATTTATGGATTTTTTCAGGCGTAAAAATCCTAAGTATGGCTTCTTTCGGAAGAGAAGAAAAGCTGTGGGTCCCATGTCGTACATTTACGGCAAGAAAAAGAACCTCAAGCCTGAAAGAAGAGGCCCCTGAGCAAAATTTGTCGACCGTTTCACGCCCTGAATTGAATGGGACGCTGATGACCTGAGATGTTAAAGAGCTTAAATCGATTAAAAAAAATTTCACCATCAGCATGGTTTCACTGTCATTTTCCCAGCATGGTATTAAGATGTCACTCTGTGGATTTTACAAACTTAGCAATGAGGCTATTGTTGTTTTAAATCAAAATTAACCAAATTTTCCTTGTTTTTGTTTATCAATATATTTCCCCAACTGTTAATTCTATAAGGTTTTTGAAGAACTTTTAAGAGGTTTGGTTCCTTTGGAATTCGTGGTCCTTTTACTAGAAATGGTCTGCTATTGCTGATTTTTCCATATGTTTATATTTTAGATTTCTCATGTGTTCCTTAAACCGTATGATATACATATATATATATATATATATATATATATATATATATATATATATATATATATATATATATATGATCTCCTTTGTGGCCTTTTCATGTGGTGATGTCTTTTATTTGTTTTTTTGAATTTTTCTCTCTTTTCTTGTTACCAGATCTATTGTGTAGTCATTTTTTCTATGCTATATCTATGATTTTATGGAACTCCAATTTGCATTTTGCCTTGCTTATTTGTAGGTTTATTAATATGAATGTGAGACTGTTAATTTGGCAAGTTTATGTTGTTCTGGATTGTGGCTGTTGTTTTTTTATATAATACTCATATATATAATTATATAAAAAACAACAGCCACAATCCAAAACAACATAAAACTTGTCCTAATCAACAGCTTCATGTTCAGATAAACAATAAGCAATACAGAATACAAATTGGAGTGTCATAAAATCATAAATATAGCACAGAAAAAAATGGCTACATAACTGATTTGGTCAACAAGAAAATTCAAAAAATAAAAACAAATAAAAGACATCACTACACTAAAGGGCTACAAAGGAGATCATATATATAAGAAATTAACATTCAACCCTGGCCACACCAAAAATTCCAGAAGAATTTTAAAGAGGCAACATCATTTTGGCTCCAGTAAACAAATGTAGTTTAAAAAACCTCCTAAAAACCAACACAAAAGAGAAAATTCCACCAGGAAGACAATCAGGCATTTATGAAATCAGGTGCAAAGACTGCAATATGAAGTACATAGGCGAAACAAAAAGAAATGTTACCATACGGTTTAAGAAACACATGAGAAATTTAAAATATAAACACATGAAAAAATCAGCTACAGCATACTATTTCTGGCAGAAGAACCACTAATTCCAAAAGGAACCAAAACTCTTAAAAGCTCTTCAAAAACCCATAGAATTAACAGTGTGGGAAAATATATTCATAAACAAAAACAAGGAAAATTGATAAATGATATCGTTGTATGATTCAGTTGAACTACACACTCTTAATGCTTCTCTTACTTGTCATAAGAGTGTGTAATTCAACTGAATGATAAACGATATCAATTATATGATTAGCTTCACTGTGCAAGTTCCAATTTACATTTTAATAAGGAAAATTTAGTTAATTTTTATCTCCAAAACAGCAGTGGCCTCATCACTAAGTTTGTAAAATCCACATAGCAACATTTTAATACCATGCAGAGAAGCTGACTGTGGAACCATATTGATGATGAAGGCAACAGACTTTGAAACATGTTCAAGTAAATGATACAAAATCATGAAATTTGAGTGACTTCCTCTATAATAATTTATCATAAAATAGTATGCTGCTCTGAAATTTTGCTTTTGTCACAAATCTTCAACTGAGGCCTATGGAGAGTCTGTTCTTCCCCATAAAACAGCTTGAAGATGTTATGAAATATCCTTAAGATCATTGTATGATTAAGTTGAACTACACAGTCTTATTGGCCCCACTTACTTGTTTAAATGTAATATATGTTTTGCAGTTGTCCAGATCATCTGATCTCAAAGATATGATTACTTTCACTGGACAAGTTCCAATTAGCATTTCAAATATTTAAAATGTTTAAAGAGGAGGAGCAATCAATTTCAAAGAAGTGCTCCAGTTTCTACTCTATTGGAAGAAATAGTAACACTGCTGCTGTCATTGAGAGAGATTATTGTGAAATAACATTAAAAACACTTTTAGAAATTTTGAAATTTCACTGCTGCCATCCACATGGTAACTAAAAAGTTGCACATGAAATGTGTTTGTGCATAATAGGACTGCTGATTCCCAAACAAAAGGACGTTTGTGTGCAGATTTCAATGCAGTTGAAGATGATGTACAGGAAGATATGAAGATTCTTTCAAAGGTAATCACTATTGTTGAAACTGTGTTACATTATTTTGATGCTGAAAACAAACAGCAATGCTTTGTGTGGAAATCTCCATCATCACCAACACCAAAAAGAGAAAAATTGGTAGCTTCTGATGGGAAAGTTATGGACATGTTGTATTAGCACACAGCTGTAACTGTAATAGTGCAGAGATGTCCTGAAAACTCTGCAAGGCCATATCATACAGGTAATGTACAAAAGGTCACATTTCTGCCTAACAACCTGGATGCTGCACCGTGGTAATGAACGGCTGCACATTGCAAATGCTGTTGCTCAGTGTCTTACAAAAATCAATGTGAAGTGTGCCCCTCACCTCTGTAGTTCAGATCTAGCCCATGTGACTTTTTTCTTTTTCCCAATATGAAGAAACACCTTCGTGGGAGGCATTTTCCATCATCAGAAGCAATAGTGAAGGCTACAAACCTATCAAAAATGGTTTCCAGCATGTCTTTGAAGACTGGCAAAAATTCTGGAACAAGCACATTTCATTCAATGGGTACTACTTTGAGAAAGATCATCAAAATTATGAGGATGAATAAAGGTGAATTGTCAAAAAAATTATGATCATTCTTATTGAACAGCCCTCGTACACTAATGGTTCACAACATTTTGCTATTTTCTCTATCAGTGAGATATAGTCAGGATAAGCATAATTATTATGAAGTTAGGACATATTAGAAATGGAAAGGTGATACAAATATGCTCGGTAATGATTTTTGGACATGATCACAGATTTTTTTGGAGCCATCTTATTGGAATCATTCAGGAAGAAGTTTTGAAAAGGAGAGAATATTTGCTATATTTTAAGCTTGTGATAACATAAATATAATTTTATCATTCTAGAAAAAATCTGTTTGAGTATTTTGATTAGTATGTGATTTTGCCCTGATGAATAGCTTGATTCTAGTAATGTTATTGCAAAATCTTCTCTTAAAACTAAGCGCAAATAAATTTGTGCAAAATGTTGCGAAAAATTCAACCTGTCTCATCGGTGATAGAGAAAAATGGACTTCAAACTCAAAATCAGTTCATGCCAATCAATTCAAATCATCTTTTTCATTTCTGAGAGTAATAAAAAGTTTAAATTTGTTGTCGGTGCAATTAACTATTAAGGTTAAAATGAAATTGTGATAGAGGAAAATGGACTTCAAACTCAAAATCAGTTCAAGCCAATCAATTCAAATCATCTTTTTCATTTCTGAGAGTAATAAAAAGTTTAAATTTGTTGTCGGTGCCATTAACCATTAAGGTTAAAACGAAACTGAGCATGTTATTAGAATGAGTGAGAAAGGGCTGTGTAAAAGGCAAATGAAAGGAAATTACAAGGAAGGAAGAGGAAAAGAAGGCCCACATGATTGATAGATGATGTGGAGGATTTTGTTTGATTTGGTTTATTTATGGACGCTCTTTAACATCTCTGGTCATCAGCATCCCATTCAATTCAAGGTGTGAAATGACTAATCAATTTTTGCTCAGAGGCCTCTTCTTTCAGGCTTGAGGTTCCTTATCTACGACACGGGACCCATGGCTTTACTTCCCTTCACAAGGAAGTCATACTTAGGATTTTTATGCTTGAATAAATCCATTGACCCTGACCGGGATTGAACCTGTGATCTTGAGTTTATGGTTACCACTTGACCACCAGGACTGATGATGTGGAGGATGATCTAAGGAAACTGAGAGATGAAAGATGGAGAGATAGGGCTGGATTGGGAGGAATAGATATCAGTTTTAAAAGAAACCAAGGTTAAACTGAAAGGCCCATAAACTACATCAAGAGTTAAATATATAGCTAATCTCATTCACTGCTCACTGTTAGATTCATTCCTTGGATTTCAAGAGGGTTTATCTTTATGATTAACCTGATTTTTTTAAATTATTAATTAAGTAAATATTTGCATCGAAAGCAAAACATGGTAAATGTTTCTTAAATCTGTGTTTCTCTTTTCACGAAAAAATTTAATTTTAATCATTTTATACCATAATTATGGTCACCACCAACTAAAACTAAAAATTATACACTTTTTATAAGGATAAATTTTTATAATACAACAGTAAAACATTTATGAATCCAATGCAGGCATTAACTTTTCAGCTATTACTGCCTCTGTGGTCTTGTGGTAGCATTTGTGACTACTAATCTAGAGATCCTGGGTTTGATTCCCAGTCAGATCAAACTGTCTAGGTAAAGGTTCATTTGGGTTTTTCCTTTATTCTGAGGTGATTGTCAGTAAGCTTTAATGTGCAAAGAATTTAGGGCTCATTTGCAGCATTAATTCATTTCATTCAACCTATGCTTAGGTACTCCCCATCTGATGCACCATAGTCATAACCATATCACCATCACCATGTGCACTACTAAATGAGTGGCTGAGTCATTAATGGGCACGAACTCATTAATGGGAGTCTGGGGTTCAATTCCCACCAGGACTATTGTTTTTTTTCCCCAAGTCTTCCTACATGGCAAATGGCAAAAGGCAAATGCCAGGGAGGTATTGCTGGAATCCTTCCTTTAAAAAAATTCCTTCCTTTCATCTCAAGTATTATCAGTGTCCATTGCCTGTGATGCCTCAGTAGTAAAAACTGGCATTATACACTAAAAAATTTCTCTACTGGGACCATGTAACAGCATCTTATAGGTGTCTGCCTGAGAAGTCTGCTACAACATTGCCATGCCATGGGGAATGCCCACTTATTTATAATAACAATGGGGTGGCATTGGATAAAAACACATGATTTATGATATTGTGGGCAGTAAACTCTGTACTTCTTATGTTCTTCCTATGCGATTTATAGAGTGTAAAATTTACTGTTTTTGTATGAAGGAAGCTGACCACAAATGCTAAGCACAAGTAAGGAGTGTGTATGTGTGTGTTTTTTAATAGTGTTTAAAGCCCATTTTTACTACTGAGGCACCATAGGCATTGTGTGTGTATAGTGTCGCAAAAAAAAATGTTAGACACACTATTAGTCATCAAGAAATCGCACAATAAACCCCTACCTAGCTGCTGCAAGTGCAGTGGCGATTCATGTAATGTGTGGATTGTGTGCTGATCAATACGAGAGTCACTAGATAGGTATTGAAACAACAAATACAGAATACTCAGAGAAATGTTTTGTTTATCCCAGTTTCTTAAAAGTATTCCCCCTGGTACTTATTTTCTGGAACCACTTCTGGAAGAATCCATGCCACTCAGTTTCAGGCACTGCAGATACTGCAATCACTTCTTTGGGGCTAGAAAATCGGTGACCTGGAAGTTGGTTCTACACATTAGGGAGAAATCTCATAGTGCCAGGTAGGGACTAGGATGGATGAGTCACTAATTTTACCTCAGTTCCATGCAGAAACTCCATTGTTACATTAGTGGTGTGAGCTGATGCATAGTCACGGTGCAACAAAATGCCCCTTAGTAGTGTCTTTGGATGCCATTCTTGGATTTTCTAAAAAATTTTGAAAGGCAAACTTCTGTGTACCATTTTGCAGTAATAGTTCTCTGATTTTCAAGCACAATAGTTGCCACATGACCAATAGTGGAGAAGAATTTTTGTTTTGTTTTTTTACATGAAAGTGTTCATGAAGGATGACGGAAACACTCAACGAACTAATTGCTAATGCCAGCTCAATGTCCTTGTAGATTAGTCTTGGATCTTTCCTAATCATTTTTCCAGAGAGATGATGTTATTCTCAGTCAATACTGTTGTTTGTCTGCCACTTTTCTCTTCCTCTTTTTAAGAGATTGCTGCCCCCTCTTACATTCTCCAAACTAGAGGAGAACAGTAATACATGAAGGAGAAAGGTCCCTAAAAGTCCCCCTGAAATGCTCAAGTTAACGAGTTTCATTTAAGCCACATTTGAAATCACACAAGATCACATGAAAATACCTTCTCTGAATCACATTGCACTTACAAGAATGCTTTCCAGATTTAAAACATAAAATGCAGGAAAATGAATAACACAAGAGAACTCTGCCTGCTATCATGGTAACGCCATTGACTTAAAACAGTTTTGACCCAATAATGTGGCTAATGTTGTGTCTCTCAGTACTTATCTAGTGATCCTTGTATCTATTGTGCTGACTATTGATTTAACCATTAAGGTGAAAATATGCCTCAACACGAAATAACACACTATTCAGGAGGTCCAACCCATTACTCAAATGATCAAGACAAATGATGTGCACCAATAAAGTAATCACACACACACAACATTTTCAATGAGGGTAAAACATAAATATCCAATTACTTTCACCTACCTGTGTTTGTGAAACGAAAGAACAATGAGCCAGATGAACAGCAGTACTGTTCCCGTGACTTCACACATGTGGAAAGCCCATGGGATGTGTGGAACATTATCAAGAAATATGTCTGGCAAAGGCGGGTACTTCTTCATATCAGGAACCCGATCATGCACTATTACCATAACAAAAGCTGTTATCCAGGTCACAACAAAAAGATAGCCCAGACTTATGAGGGCTTTCCAGATCTCTGGCCTGAGTTTAGAGGCACGGCCATCTTCTGATAATGGAGGGGTATAATGGTGGTGGTCTGCATCCATATACAATAGTGAATCTACGCTACCCTACAAAGGAAACAAAAGCATTGTTAATATTGCATGAGTGATGCAGGGAATTTATAAGGCTTTTAATGTCTGCTAGCCTTAGGAACATGGAATATGGTTAGTGCATCATGCAAATACCAACAGAAATATGAGGGTAACAAATATCATTCTTAAAAAGTACTAACTTTTTTTCTTTTCTTAATAGTGCAAGTTTTCACTGTACACTTAAAATATCTGCACCATGTTAAACGATTGTGCAGTTCTAAAGCTGCTACATTCAAATTAGTCAAATATATTATCATATTTATAGACGTTTCTCCTGTCAATGGGTATGATTTATAACTTGAGTGATCAAGTTACTATAGTAGTAACAACTGAACTGTGAACCATAAGTTAAAATTAGGAAACAATGAATTTAGTTAATGTAAATTGTTAAATACAAAAAAGGTTGCTTAATTAAATTAATAAATGTTTTATATTTTGTGAACACTAGAAAAATGTTATTTTTATACATTCACACAAAAAAAAATGTTGAAGGAGGTTCAAGGCCTTCATTATAGTTTTTTCTTTCTCTTCCTTGCATATTTTAATATAATTTACAACAGGCTTCTTAGTTTTCTTGAAAATTCATTATCAATCCACGATAACACTGATATCTTTATAAATATGCAAAAAGAGCTAGTTCATTCAGTCTCTCTTGAGAGATGTATTTCTCAAATATGTTTTTAAATATCTTAACAAAGAAAATGAACACTCAGAAGATGCAGCTGCGACAGGCAAAATGGCAGTTACATTCAGTAATCTGTGAACATTAGGGAATATCACTATTACAAATATTCACAACAGCAACAATTTCTTCTCCAAGTTTTGATTTCATTTAACTATATTTCTTTACTCACATCATCATCTGGCCATTGTGTCATCATTATATGTACAGCAGAACTTATGTCATTACCTGATGCCTTCACCATTAAGTGACTGCCATGGGTGGTCGAGATCATTAAGGTTCAGACTCATGAATGGGAGGTCTCAACTTCAAATTCCACCAGGACTGTCATCCCTGACTGAGGTTTTTTTCCAGGCTTTCCTCAGTCCTCATAAATAGCAAATGTAGGGAAAATGTAAACTTAGGCCTGGAACATTTCCTTCCTTAAAAAAAAATTTCTTTCCCAATGTATCATTTCATCTCCTAATCTCCTAATTATTTAACTTTGTTTCCACATAAGAATTGCCCTTCCAGAAATATCTTTCTCCAAAGCGTGATCAAAATACAATTTTTGTCTTGCAATTAAATTAGTGTCTATCAGAGTAAACCATTTCTGCACAAAAAACAATTTACAGGCATAGCTTATTGTAACCACATCTACATGCTGCTGCCTAAGAGAGGCATTCAGAAGGTTTTGCAACCAACCTATCCAGTGTTGGACAAGAATGTCTACAATGTAATTAATATAGCCGACAACAACAATTCATTGTTTCCTAAATTATACCATCTGTTGAGTTCAGTACTGTGTCAATAGCTGGTGAAAAATCAGAATATTTCTAAAGAAAATAGATTGAACATTTTCACATGCTGTAAGCTAGGTGAAAAAGCAAAAAAATCCACGAGGACTTGGTAGCAGTTCAGGTAATCAAGTTTGTTTATTTGATACCATTGCAAGATGGATTCGATCATTTAAAGAAGGGCAAGAGACCATGAAAGACAACCCTCACTCTGGACAGCCTTGGGAAGCTGTGAACGAGAGAACAATTCAAAGAGTGAGTACTTGATGGAGGAAAATTGGCATATTTCTGTTCAAATGTTAAGTATGGAAGTGGGTATCATTTTTTTAATAGTGTTTAATGCCTGTTTTTACTGCTGAAGCACCACAGGCAGTGGACACTGATGATACATGAGATGAAATGATAAATTGGGAAAGGATTTTTTAAGGAAGGAAATGTTCCAGGCCTAAGTTTAGGATACCTCCCAGGCATTTTCCATTTATGAAGACTGAGGAAAACCTGGTAAAAACCCCAGTCAGGGAGTATGGTCCTGGTGGGAATCGAACCCCAGACCTCCCGTTCATGAGTCTGCGCCTTAACGACCTTTAAAGCTGCAAAAATCTGTGCAAAATGGGTTCCACATTCTCTAACCAATGAAGAAAAGAAGATGAGAAAGGATTGTGCAAGGAAAACTGCTGAGTATGTTTCTTCCAAATGATCCTAAACATTTGACAGGTGATGAAAACTGATTTTATTACTATATGACACCAAATAAAACTCACAACAAGGTATGGGTAAATGAGAATGACTCAGGACCAGTTGTTCTTTGATAAGATTTTTGTTCTCGGAAGTGAATGTTAATTATTTTTTTCAACTATGAAGGACTATTAGTGGTGACTGTATGCTAGAAGGAAAGATGCAAAATACTATTGCACTTATATTTTGGATCCTTTGTTTGAAGAGTTGAGGTAATAGTGTCCAAAGACAGGAACTTCAAGCTGTTGCTTTTGCACGATGATGCAACTCACAGAACAGCTGCAAATTTGAAGAAACTGGAAGTGGCCAAAGTCTAGTTCCTTAAATATCTACCCTATATCCCTGATCTTGCACCATGTGGCTTCTGGTTGTTTCCTCAAGCGAAATCTTGCATTGCTGGAAAATGTTGCAGGACCTTGCTCAAGTTATAAATTCAATTATGTTGATAGTCCGAGTACTGTTGTGCTTTTGACAAGTGGTTGCACCACATACAACTGTGTGTGGAGAGAGATGGAGATTACTTTGAAGATTGTGAGGATAAGTTTTTGAATTTAGTCCTTAGCTTGAACTTTAAGGTGAAATGTACAAAACATTTTGAATGCCCCTGTTAATATGTTTTCTGGATGCAACAATATCCAAATGAAGTTTCAGATCTCCTTGATTTTACATATATGGATATGACCTAAACAAACTTATATAAACTTATTTTTTCTTTGGTACCAGATTCTGTTATCATTGTAACTTGTGCAGCTGATGTTTTGCACCTTCTGTGTTGTGTTTCCACAGAGCTGGACAACTATCAGTGAACATTCTAGATACTCTTTATCAGAACCAAGGGTGACTGCCTTCTGCTGCATGATTAACTGAGCAATGACCAGCAATGCACAAGAAGTCTCCAGTTTCTTACACAGCTACAACTGTATCCCTAACAGTAATTTCTTTCAACAACTTACAATGCTTTTTAAAAATGCCTTAAAATCATTAGCGTCTTTGTCACAGTTACTATGTCAGATTATCTCTTTGAGGAATTAATAGTACTCCCATGAATTCATTTTCCTTCATTATACCCAATTGCAACTCTGTATTTTTATACCTAGAATAATTTACTTAACTTTCTATTCATTCTCTGTTATATGCTACTTCTTCACTTATTAGTATTCTATCAAAACAACTTTATAAGTTTAGTAGGAGACAAAGTAGTACCTACATCTAAGATGGATAAAAGCTCAATGATGTTTTGCAAATAATGGCTTTTAGACAGAAAATTACCTCAAAAAGTTAAACTAATTACAGAAGGAAAAATAAAACAAAACAACATGCATCATACTGGATAAATGTCTAAAAGATGGTGACACTAATGCACACACTTGAGGAGTACAGGAGTATATGACTTGCCTATATTCTTTTCAGATACAGCTAGCTGAAAGGTTGTATGTGCCTATGGATAAGTGAAAAAGCAACAATTGTAATCGTGAAATTTCCTTAATAATACTATATATTTATACTGGTTCAGCATCTCAATGCTTAGAACCAGGAGTGTTGGATTTTGGAATATATGCATAACACACATTAATGTAGGATATATTACCACTCCATTGTCTACAGCTTTGCAAGTACAATTTTATTAATTACACATTTTATTTATTTAATACTAACTATTGCACAATGCTTCTATTTCGAATCATATACACAGAGTGCAACAAAAGTGCTGGATAAACTTTGGAGGCAAGTTCCTCAGACCATAACAAGAGAAAGGAAGTCATATGAATACACATCTGGAAATGCCTGATTTGTGATTTATTATTTAAAAATAACATTAAATGCATTTTGAGGTATGATCCAACAATTTAAGTTTGTTAAAATAATAACTTACCTTTCCAGGCTATCAAAAGATGTTATATATGCTGATATACGTTGTGATACATTGCCATGGAGATTTGTTTATATTGTAATTTTATGAGGGTAAGTCATTAAGTAAGCTACAAACTGCTAAACTTCAGCAAATAAGAATACTGATTTGAAAAATATCTTTATTTCTCACCACAATCTCCCTGTACCTCGAGGCACCTGTATCACTATTTTGCAAGCTCTTGAAATCCAGCAGTATATAATTTTTTGGGCTGCTGTCAGAACCGGCAGTGACCTCCCTTACTACAGCTTCATTATCAGGAAAATGTTCACCCCAAAGATAATGTTTAAGAGCACTAACAAATGGAATCACTTGAAGCAAAGTAAGTATTATATAGAGGATGCTTAAGGACTTCCCACTTGAAATTTTGCAGTGTTTCTTTTGTTTTGTTGTAAGAGAACACGCTCTGTCATGTAAGAGCAATTTGCCTTTGGGAAGGAGTCCTGGTAACTTTAGTTGAATAGCCTTATAATGTTTCCTGAGAATGTCACAATAGGTATCAGCATTTATGATTTGTCCTTGTGGCTGAAATTCAGTGAGAAGTATGTCTTAGTGCTTCTAGAAGACTGTATCACTTTTTTTTTTTTTTGCAGATAATGCTGGACCTTTCCACTGCATTGATGTAGTTTTGTCTTAGGTTGGTAATGGAGAACCCAAGACTCATCACCTGTGAAAATTCAAGCTAGTACATCATTCCTTCATCATGATAGCAATTAAGATGCTGTAATGCCAGATTCATTTTTTGCATTTTGAGTTGTGGGGTCAGCATACATGTCATCCATCATGCACAGACTGTGAAAAATTAACCTGAGAGGTAGGTTATGCAATGTGAACAACCATTAGTAGCAGCTATAGTGTCTGTTGTTACCCTTCTATCTGCTTAGATTGAGTCATTAACTCATGCAAATTTGCCTCTGTGCAATCTTCATTGACCGGTAAATGCAGTGTTCATTTTCTATACATATTCGCCCTCCATAGAACTTTTGCATGCAAATGTAAACAGTTTGATATGACAGGCACTTCTCGCCATAGATAGGAAGATTTTTTATAAATATTCTATAATTCCATGTCTTTTGCCTAAAAAACATCATGTAATGGAGTATTGCTCAATGGTTGTACACTCACCTCAAGGTGTTGCCATTTTGCAACTGCTGTTTCACTACTTAAAAATCAATTGTCAATGGATTAATGTTTCCATCAAGTGACAATATTCTCAGGTACCTTATTCAAACATGTAGTACTCCTTACTGATTTGAAACTTACTTGATGACTTACCCTTGTATGCACTATTGATTGAATGGTATTGGGCTTTATGAGGCAGCAAAGTCATAAAACTTTTCATATTATCATTAAATTGCTACTGCTATCTAGTCTTTTTTTTTTTTTTTTTTTTAATATTGTTTAATGCTTGTTTTTACTGCATAGCATCACAGATAGTGAATACTGGTGATACATGAGATGAAATTATGAATTGGTAAAGGATTTATTTTATATACAGAGGAGGCATTTCAGGCTGAAGTCTAGGGTACATTTAGTATCTGCCATTTGGTAAATACCAGAAAATTCCTTTGGTATTTACCAAATTAATTGAAGGATTGTGAAAAGATATAGGTAGGAAAGACAAAGAGAAATATAGGCATTATGTTGAAGAAACATTGGAGAAACATCCGTTACAAACAAATAGATAAATCAGCTGTGACAGCACATCTCTGGAATGAAAACCATGAAATAGAAAAAGGTATCAAGTTATTAAAAACTGTTCAACAACCAAAAGAACTAAATAAATGGGAAAGGATTTATATAAAAAAACATGAGCATAACCTTAAGAATTTTGATATTTCAGAAGCAGACAACACTTTATTTAAGTTCATCACAAGACCATAACAGTTCACCCGGATTCCTACCTACCCAACTTCTACGAATGATCCATTATTAGTCATGAACAGCTTATGATGTGGAAAAAATGTCCATGAAACATATGTCCTAAGTAAAATCTCATTTAAGTGCAACCAGAAAGAGTGTTCTAATATTCCGACTCACAGAGATTATTAGTGCATGTCTCACTGTGTTCGATTCCAAATTGAATTAATATTGAAATGTCTCCAAACTTTTCTCAGCATGAAACAGACATTCTATTGGAACTAGTGATCTCATATTCCAATAAACTGGAAAACAGAAAAAATGATCCATGTTCTTTAAAGGGAAAGGAGGAATGGAATGATTTAGTCATACATTTCAACATGACACCAGGCGAGTTCTAATTATCAAATAAATAAATAAATAAATAAATTGCGATTTGTTAAAACAGCATGAGTAAGAAGTACAAAATTCTATTCATGAATGAAATAGGGTAATTGCGGTTAGTAGGAAACTCCCAGCCATTTCATTTACTAGCTACCACACTGTATCCTTTGATAGCTGGAATCTTCCTTCAAATTTCCTGTCCCCATATTCTTCAAAAGGATCTACTCTTTCCACAATGATCTGACTTTGACGCTGGTCCAGACTTAAGTAATCCAGGTATATTATCTCGTCCTCAATATCTTCAAGAAAATCAAAATGGCAGCCATTTTGCGTAACTTGACCACAATCAATAGAGTTGATCAGTCCAGTTTCACAGGCGTTTGACTGCATCCTCAGTTAATCATCAACAGCTGCAGAATTCGTTATGCTTTGGGGATATATATTCTGCTCTGGAGGAGGTTATGTTTTATGTTTCGGAAGTGTGGAAGTTCATTAATCTATCTCTATATTTGTAAATGTATATTTTTTCCCATGTTGCTAACTCTGAAGTCCTTGTATTGATTTTAATAAGTTTGCTTTATTCACTAGGTTGTGGTTTTCTATCTAGAAATGAGGATGCTACTTATGATTTCTCTAATTGCTTGTATTTAATGTTCCTGAAATGTTTTTTAACTGTGTACCAATGTTTCTTTTTATTTTTCCTATATATAATTTTAGCATTCTGCACAACTTACATGGTAAATACCTGCTTTTTTCTCTGGTGGAATACTGTCATTAATATCATGTTGTTGTTGATCTAATGTGCAGGATTTTGATTCATCAATTTTTCCCTGGCCAGCCAATATAATTTGTGTATTTTCCCGTCAGGTGCAGCTTTCCTCAGTTCTGTGCATTCCAATAGATGTTCTCTGTTTAGAATCTTGTCAGTATTGCAGATCTTACATGTGTTATCATTAATAAAACCAAATCTGTATAGATGTTCTGCCAGACAATCATGTCCAGTGGCCAGTCTAAAATGAGCAACTGCTTCCTTCCTTGATAGATTTTTTATTTTTTGTACTGTTTCTTTTATATAAGAATAATTTTTATTACATATTTCCACTTGAATGGAATTGTTGATATTTTTGTTCTATGGTTGTTTTGATATTTTTTAATTTTACATTTAATCCACAGGGCTTTATTGGTTTTGAATATAGCACTGCTCCCTTTTTGGCCAGAAAGTCTGCATTCTCATTACCTATCACTCCCACAGTAGTATTATTTGTTGAAATTTTGTTTGGAGTAATCTATAATAAGATCTCACATTCCTTACATTGTAAGTTTTATATGGATTCACACGGATGTGAGCTACTATTAACAGCAACAGAAGAAAAAAGTAATAAGATTGAGAAATGCCAAAATCAATGTTTAAGACTGATAATAGGTGTTGTAAAAGCAACACCAATAAATGCACTTCTGGCCGGAACGAATAATAATCCAATGAAAACCAGCATTGAAACACAAGCAGCACAATTATACATAAAATTAAAAACAAACCCAAGTAAACATCAATGGTTTCATCAACTACCCAAAGAACACTAACTAAAAACACAGATCATTAATATCATTATTCAGGAGATTTTTAACATTAAATCATGGTAGCTGCAGATGTGGACAAAGATCTGTGAAGCATGTGTTAATTTAAACAAGTATGTGGAGCCAATAAGACAGTATAGTTTGACTCAATCTTACAATGATAACAATTATATGATTAGCTTTATTGTACAAGTTTCAATTAGCATTTCAAATCCCAACATTATTTTACAGACTAGTGGCAGTATGAGAGAAATGATTTGGTAATGTGATTAGATGCCTTATCCACGTACATTCATACCTCTGACATGCAATTACCATATAAGGAAAAGTAAAAATTATCAACAATCTTTGTTTCCAATTTATTTACACATAAGTATAGGTTAAAAGAGTACATCACTATTCTACACAGTTTCCTTTCCTTCCTTTTGACTGGATTCAGAGATCCACAAGTTTGTGTATTCTCCCCAAGAATTTATGCACTGCTTCCCTCCCTTATCCATCTATAGAAAATCAAACCACTTAAAGCCACTTTGAGCAGACCAAAAAAAAAATATAGTTGGGAGGAGTAAGATCTGGGTGTATTGAAGCCAAAATGATTAATGGTTTCAATGCTCTGACCAGCCTGGACAGTTTCTTCAGCAATAGGCCTTGGCATTTGGTGTAAATTGCTGGCTTCAGATTATTGGCCAGCAATCATTATATTGTAATGTTGATCAAACATCCCTTTTGCAGATAGACTTCCAGTATGGGTCAATCTGAGTACCAAAAAATTGTTAGTATCAATGTTTCCCAGAAGACCAAGTCTTGATTTCCTCCTTCATTGGCAATCGCAGATGTTTCCATTCCATACTCTAGTGTTTAGATTCTTCTTTCGTAGTGATGAACTCATGTTTCATTAGCTGTGAGTATTCTGTTCAAAAAATCTGTGCCCTCATAGTTGTAGCAGTTCAATAAATATTTGTAGATCTTAACATGTTTGCCCTTGTCTCTAAGGTAAACTTTCTTAGCAGCTGGCACCCTTATCATGCAAACTTTAAGGAAGTTTGATGATTTGATGGGCAGAATCATGACTACTCTGCAGAGAACTGCATGGGGGTTGTTGTGCCGTCCAGGTTTATCAGGGCTTTATAATCAATAAGTCCCACTCCCATCTCACATCTTCATGATGGTGCTCATTCACTGGTTAGCTGCTCACCTTTCAATTTATGCCCACGAGCTTTATGTTCACATTCCTTTGACAAATAGTTATTATGTGCCATGTATCTTTTGATGAGCCTAAGCAGTTGGTTATGTTTCTCTGCATAAGACTGTTTTTTTTATAGCTGTCTTCTTGTGGCAATGCTTAATATTTGGTCAATATTTTTTAAACTCTGCACTTCAGATGGCAACCCTTTTTTATGTAGCTGGATTACACATTCCACACAATTAGCTAACTGTGAGATTCTTCTGTGTGCAATATTGTGCTATTGCTGACAGACTACTTTTTTTTTAATGGTGTTTAATGTCCATTTTTACTACAGAGGCACCACAGGCGGTGAACACTGGTGATGCATTAAATGAATTGAAATGATATATTGGGAAAGGATTTTTTTTTAAGGAAGGAAATGTTTCAGGCTTAATTTTAGGGTACCTCCTCGGCATTTGTCAGTTATGAGGACTGAGGAAAACCTAGAAAAAACCTCAGTCAGGGAGGATGGTCCCGGAGAGATTCGAACTCCAGACCTGCTCACGAGTTTGCGCCTTAACGACCTTGACCACCCATGGTGGTGACAGACTGTAGCCATGTTGCAAATAAATGGCATACATTTATCAAATGCAAAATTTTGGATGCCATTAGTAATTATCTATTGGTAGCATCTGTAACAACAGATACTATAGACCTCATTCTAAAACTTTCCATAAAACCATTTTCAGTTCAGTTACCAGCAAGCAACAAATGAACAGTTGAAGTTCATTTAAGCTTAATCAACATAACTATCTATAAAAAAAAAGTGATGCGATCTTTAAAAAATCAAATATATCAATGAGTAGCATATCCTTTAAAATCCAGAAGACAAATTTGAGCTATCTCCTCAGTTCCCCTTTATTACCACATGAACCTTTTACTTAGTATATTCCATTCTCTTTTATTTACCGCTATTAATTTCTATTCTATAAACTCCAGCTATATAATTAATTGCTATAAAATTCTACTACATTCTTAATCTTTAATGAAACATTAATGATAATTTCCTTAACTATTCAATATCTGTAGTTATATATTTTTCTATGATTTAATACAAACTATTCATTTTTTTTTTAAATTTTACTTTCCATATTCATTTCCTTTTCACCCTGAATAGGAACTCTTAATTTCCTAATATGAAAATGATCTGCAAAATCTTCCTGAATTCACAACTTTCCCAATCTCCATTTTGAATTTAAAGTCAGCAGAATATTTCTTAGTCTCTCCAAGGTCTTCAACATGGTAAATGCCAAATACTATTACAACAATTAGAATCCTATGGAATTAGGCAAATAGCTTTCACTAATTAAATGCTACATAAAAGAAAAAAACAATGTGCCAAAATTAAGATGAAGTTTGATTGCACCTGCAGAACTTTCAGATTGCATTCAAATGTAATAAAAAATTGGGTTCCATAGTGACCTAATTAAGGATACTATTGTTTATTCTACATGTCAGTAATCTTATAGAAAAATTGCCACAGGTGGCCGAGGTCGTTAAGGTGCTGACTCATGAATGGGAGGTCCGGTTTCTATTCCCACCAGGACTTTCTTCCCTGAGGTTTTTTTTCCCCAAGATTTCCTCAGTCCTCATAAATGGCAATCAGCAGGAAGTACCCTAAAACATTGGCCTGGAACACTTTCTTCTTTAAAAAAAAAAAAAAGAATCCTTTCCCAGTTTATCATTTCATCTCATATTTCACCACTGTCCACTGCCTGCGATGCCTCAGTAGTTCAAAACTGGTGTTAAACACTTTAAAAAAAATTTCCAGAAATAAATAAATGGGAAAAATAATTTTATTTGGCAGACGATGCATCAATACTAAAATGGGGAGAAGATATTAAAAATATGTACAAAAATACACAGAATATTCTGAAACTTGCATAATTATTTTATGAAAGTACTCTAGCAATTTTTTAAAACACAACTTATGGAATTATGGAATTCAGAAATAATATTAAGACATATATAAATATTCTGAAAGTAAAATAGTAACTGCAGATATTCAGATAGAAAAGTCAGACACTATTAATTTTTTGGTATACCATTAGACAAGAAGCTTAAATGGGACTCTAAAAGCTGTTAAACTATCTGAAACAGCTTATTTATATTACTTATTTAAGGATGCTCTTTTAACTTCTCAGATGATTAGCGTTCAAATTGGCATGAAACAACCAATAAATTTTTGTTCAGAGGCCTCTTCTTTCAGGCTTGAGACCATTCCACAAGCTGTTAATCTATGACATGGGATCAGCCACTTTACTTTCCTCTTGAAGGAAGCCATACTTGGCTCTAAAAATCCATCAATCCTGGCTGGGTTTTAACTCATAACTTTGGATATACACAGAGTAAGGTTATCACTAGACTGCAAGGACAGACTCTAAACCGTATTATAATGTTAAAAATATTATGGTATCACACATTCCCAATTATCCTTTGACACTGAGTTTGGTCTCATACTTAAATTGAATATATATAAATGAAAAATAATGTAACAGTATTAACGATGTAACTAAAATAACAATAACTAGAAAAGCAGAAAAGGATAAATACTTACAAAAATCTCACAGATTTGTAATCGCCAAGATGACAAATCAAGCAGTTTGAAATATAGCAATTACAAATCCATGACTTTTTCTAAATGTTATTTTTTTTCTGCTCTTCTAGTTTTATGCATATAAATTAAAAAGAAATTAACCATTTAAAGAGCATTTAATAAAATAAAATAATGACAACCTACTCACTATATGTATATAAAATAATATTAGTGAGACAAAAAAAGTACTAGATTACAAATGTTGGGAGATAAAATTTAAACACTGTTATTAAAGATATTTTGGAAAGATATAATTGAAAATAACCCATATACTAAATAAGTTATATTTATAAAGAACTGTTGCCTGAAATGAGAAAACTAGAAGGACAGATGTTTTAAAAAGCAGTTAGGAAACTTCTGACTAATAAAGCTCTCTCTTCCACATTTTCATCTAGATACAACTAATTAAAAACTTCTTTTCCTTTGTAATGTATGCATTTTTTTGTTGTTGTAATTATGTGTATTTGTAATGACTTATTCCTACACTGCAATATCAGAGTTTGAAATCAAATAAAGAATTAAACTGAACAGAATTAATATTGTTCCTTCCGGTTATCTATTGTTACATTCAGGCAAAATATGTACCTTATTTTCTTCATCTGTACTGCCTTGCTCCACCTTCACCCTTAAAACCTCTGAGTCCCTATTCTCCTGCTGAGTCTTTCATGGTTTTACTCCCCATTTCATTACAACTAGTAAATTGGCAGTCAGAGCATAACTACTGGCAAAGCAAATGTAATACCCATGCAACTGATTCAAGTTCTCACAATTACAACTACAATTAAAATAAACACAAATTTTATGGTTGGAAGTGTTGTTCTGCTATATCCACACATTTCTGGCCTCTTTTTAGAAAACTGTTATTCACGTGCATCAGTTCATCTTCCAAAATTGAGTGAAAATTTGAAAACATACAAAGTCATAGTCCATTCATTTAAGAACTTTCGAAAAATAAGACATTTTTAAAAAATTCTGTTGGAACTTACACAGTGAAGCTGTTAAATGTAAATTCTATCTAATCTGTCATCTAACACACTCTTATGCTTTACTTACTTTTAAATACGGTAGGACCGGTTTCAAAGCGATATCCTCTCCATCTTCCACCAATTTGACGACTAGTATGAGAAACTAACATCTATGAGGACATGTGGCTCTGCCCTGGTGGCGTTTTTTTATAAACTGGAAATTTGTATTACATTCTCCTGTAATGTCGAAATCCATAAGATGATTCCTATGTTTAGGAATGCAAATCTTCTCTCATATGTCCAATTTTGCATGTCCATATGCTTCTTTATTTCTCTTTTTATGTCGTGATTATCTTTCCAAAAATGGTGTGCCACTGCTGACCTATCTATCTCTTTGTATTTAATGTTCCTGAAATGTTCCTTTAACCGTATTTCTATGTTCCTTTTAGTTTTTCCAATGTATATCTTATCACATTCTATAAATGTTATTTTGTAGATGCCTGACTTTTTCTCCTGAAGAATGTTATTAACAGTGTTGTCTACTAAAGCATTTTTCAGGGTGTATGTGTTAACAGGTGCCAATTTAATGCTAATATCCTTAAAAGTTTTTATTCATAGCTACTGGATAGTAGGTGAATTTTTTAAAAACCGGTCTCTCTTTTTCAGTCAATAGTGTGGTGGTATTCTTGATCAATTTCTTATTTAGGAATCTAATAAGTTTTTGTTTACTATTTTTACTAAAAGCATTTATAATAGCAATCTCCTGCATCTTCTCAAATTTTTTTTGTACTCCTCTTTACTGATTGGTAAATTCACCAGTATATATATGTTAAGCTGTTGAAAATTGGTGCTTGTGAGCTATGGGGTTGAACCCATTTGATTTTATATAGTTATCTGTGTGAGTATCCTTTCTATAGATTCCAAATTCTAAATTTCCATGATTCTTATTGATTTTCATATCTAAAAATGGCAACATTCCCTTTGTTTCTGTTTCTAGTGTGAAGGATACATTCCTGTCTTGTATATTTAAAAGCTTTAAAGCATCTTCAACTAATTTGTTTTTCACTATACTAAAAATGCCATCAATGTATCTGTACCAGGTTTTAAAATAATGTGGGAAGGTGGAAATTATGTAAATTTCAAATGTACTCATGAATAAATCTGCCAGAAAGGGAGACATTGTGAGTCCTGTTTTCTGTTTATAGAATTCTCCTCCAAAATTAAAATAGGACTGGTTAATACAAATATTAGTAAGATGGACATATTCTTTCATGTGAGTTTTATTAATTCCTATCTCCTTTAACCAATTGTTCAAAAACGATAAAAGCTTGTCAGTTGGAATACTCAAGAACAAAGATACTATGTCGAAAGACACTAAAATATCGGAGGGTAGAACTTTAAAAGCTTTTATTTTTTCTAATAGCTGGAATGAGTGTTTATGCTTCTATTTTGAAACCTTGGTACAGCTGTAAATCTATTTTACGCCATTTTGCTAGAAAATATGTACAGGTATTTATATTATTAATGATGGGTCTCATGCCCTTCCCAGGTTTATGGATTTTAGGTAACCCATATATTCTGGCTATTATTAGATTGTTTTGTTTTAAATACAGTTTTCTATGTCTGGTGTTATAGTGCAAGTCTGCATAACTTCATTCACTTTTTTTGTGCATTCTTTCAATGCTTGAAATTTGACATGGGCCAATTCTTTTTTGTTTAACAACTCTAACATTCTGTCAGTGTAATCATCTTTGTCTAATATTACTATTTTATTTCCTTTATCAGCCTTTTTGTAAATAACTCCTTTTTCTTTAAGCGATGTAATGATATTTCTGTAATTTTGAATTCTATTTGGTTTCATTTTGTTAATCCTTTTAAGAGCATCCTCTGATTTTATCCTAAATCTTTTCTTTCTCTTTATTAGTTGTTCATTAGTAACAGATGTTATCCATGAATTGCAGGCAGGTGATTCTGATATTTGGGTAAATTTCTGCGATTGGATGTTATGAAATGTCAATGATAGAATAACTGATCCATGCTTAATATTCTTTACTGATGAAGCATTGTTCCATATATGTGGTCATGTTTTTACTCAAATTAACAGGTATTGGAATACAGAACACCTGATTTTATAGATAGAACTCCCTCCAATGATAAAAAAATGAATATATGGTGCACAGTAAATGCTTATAGAGTAATAGGTACTAAGGTTTTTGAGAATGTCACAAAAGCAGAAAAATACAGGAATGACATATACCAATTTTTTAACTAACTCATACAGAATGTCTATCTAGTATTTCCAGCAAGATTCTGCCACTGCATATAGAGTAATGAGTCATTAAATTTCACTTGGGAAATTTTTAAAGACGGGATAATCAGTAGGGAATCTGAGAGTATGTGGTTTTTATTAATGGGAGAAGTTGTAAAATAAAGAGTATAGAACAAATCACCATACATTATAAGAAAAAATCAGACAAGAAATTAACTCAATTTTGGATGATGAACTATATGTGAGTGACAATTTTGTAAAAAAGATGCCAGAAAGTTGTGGATATAGCCAGCATTTCCAACATATCCTGTCATAAAGTATGCTTATCTTGTAATTGTAGTGTCCTACCTTGAACCTGTTGTGTGGATATTACATCTCTGACTGTTGATCTACCAGTTGCCATAATAATATATAATATAATAATTTATTAGCTGTCCATAGACTTGTGCACACAAGTTTCTGACTTTGTCAAAAAACTACAGTTTATAAGGCACCATGTCATACTTTTACAAATATGTAAAATACAAGGGTAGGTCCGTAAGTTCCCCGCCTGCTGATAAGGATTATTGCCTTCACAAAATCTTTATCTGGTGTCATACCTTATCTGTTAAGTAAATAATTGCAGCTGTAGCTTCCACTCTGCTGTGTTAAGTTGTTCAGATATGGTTGCATAAAGGCTATATGTAGAATATTGTGATATGTTCAAAATGGAGTATCGAGCTGTAATTTAGTTCTTCACAAAAGGACTTACTCCTAATGAAATTAAACAGCAATTGGACAGTATATAAGAGGAAGCACCCCCTTCATATTCTACCATAAAACAATGGGTCAAACTTTTTTGAATGGGTCAAGAAAGCATTGAAGACAAAGAGCGTGCAGTTCAGCCGTTGGAGGTGCTCACTCCTGAAAACATCGCTCTTGTGGAAAAAGAAATTATGGAAGACCAGCAGCTCAAAGTTATAGCAATACCAGCAAGATTGGGCCTTTCTAAAATAACAGTCCTTTGAATCATTCGTGAACATTTAAACATTAATAAGGTTAGTTACAAAGGGTGCCTAGACTGCTTTTCTCAGTCCAAAAGCAGCAACGAGTCATCTGTTGTCAGGCATTTTTGGAGCTCTGCCGTGGCAACAAGAGAGAAGTTCTCTAAACCATTGTTACAGGAGATGAAACTATGGTCCTCAACTATGATTCCTTATCCAAAAGAGAATCAATGGAGGGCAAAGCACAGCCTCTAAAGGCCAAGGTCACTCAGTCAACCAATAAGATTATGGCAACAATCTTTAGGGATTGTGAAGGAATATTTTTATTGACTTCAAGAAGAGGAACACCACAGTAAATGGGGAGTACTATGCTGGTCTACTGTTCAGATTATGTGCTTCCACCAAAGAGAAAAGGCGAGGAAAGCTGAGTGGTGGTGTGTGCCTCCTTCACAACAATACGCCTGTGCACTCAGCTCTTGTTGCAAAGGAAGCTGTGAAGAAATGTGACTTCAAGGAGATCGACCATCCACCCTACAGCCCCAATCTACCTCCAGTGACTGTTTCCTTTTCTCAAAACTCAAGGACTTTCCAGGAAGGAAATTTAAGTGAGAGAAAAAAGTGATGGATGCTGTTTATGCCCTTTTTGCAGGCAAGACTTGTGGGTATTTGGGGGAGGGGGGTTGATAATTCAAAGATGTGAGAAGTGTATTGTAATAAAGGGTAAGAATATTGAAAAGTGAAATACAGCTTTTGTCTTCATCATACCTAGAAAATGGTTAGGCTGGAAACTTATGGACCTACCCTCATATATACATTTTATATTGTATACAAATTTAAACCATCTTCAACTCAGGATTATTTTCTATACAAGTTATTTACACATGAAGTCAATACTCATATTTTTTTATTATTATTATTATTATTATTATTATTATTATTATTATTATTTCATGATTCCATACACTCATATGTACATATCCTTAAATTTATATTTAGCAATATTATACGCTTTTATCTATTACAGTTCAATAATACTATATAAGCATTTTCTATTAGGAATAGTTTTAGAACAGATTTAAATTTCAAGTCTGTGGTAAATGGGCAGTAAAGCCATGAAAGATTCAGTACTCTTCCTACTTTCCATTGCTTTTACACTTATAAATATAGCTCACCCTTCCACATAAATTAATCTCTTTAAAGTCATGTGAATGAAATATTATGGGGATGAGATCCAAGTGTAAACACAAAAATTCATGTGTTGCTGCATATTCTATTTAAATGCTTTCTTTTGGAACAAATTTATGATTAAAATGGAACTTACGTACATGAATCATGCTAGGTCACCATCTTTTAGACCTATAAAGAACAATGTAAATAATACTAACCTCAACTCTTTGTGAACCATAATATTGCATCATGATTGTAGAAGAACCAATACCACTAACTCCACTGAAAGGGTGCAGAAGGCTTGCAGGATCATACCCAAGTGAAATAAGCATCTGCTGATTATCCAATTGCAACCTCCGTATGTTCATTGCTAAGCGCTTGACATCTCCAAGCACCTAAAGAAAATAAAAATATTGATTTGTCTTTATTTCTTTCATGGTTAATAATGTAGTTCAAATTATAAATGATAAAATGTGAAAAAAGAAGCTCTCAACTTACTCTTACTATCAATGAACATTATAGATAGCACATGAATAATTTATTGGTGCTGTCATTATTTCCCACTAAAGCAACTTTGCCAAATGACACAAGATAAAAATCGACCAAAGTAAACACTATGTAATATACAATTAACCAGACACACTTATGAATAAGTACCATCTACTGGAATGTGAAAAACTGAATAACAACAACATAATTGAAAAGTATTGGAATGTCAGAAGACAAATGAAACAAATCTTCAGCATCAGCCATTAAACAAACAAACCAACCAACTAGAAAAAGTGCTGTAAGGGGAACACAACAGTTACACTCAACTGTCGTTCCCCATGCAATAATGAGTATCTTCTTTAAACTAGTGTTTTGCAAAGGCACTTTAGGGTATATTCATGTTTTCTTGAGACATGGTCAAATTTCAAATATGACTCATCTAACACGTGATATGTACAAACACTATATAAAATTGCTATCTTATAGTAGTATAAAGTACAGTTAAAGAGGAATAGGGAACCAATAACCATTCACATTTTTACTCCATGCTTTTGTTACTCCTATGAATAATTCATGTGAACTTTGCTCAATCATATGATGTTACAGAGTTCTGTAAGGCAGAGGGAGGTAATTATTTGGTTCAGACTCTGCATTTTATTTTTCCTCAAAAATCTTCCTACAATAAGTATCTAATATTGAAATATCACTTACATAATATTCAATAAAATGAATAAAAACCGTTTACAGATTATGGTGTTCATTTTTGCATTACACTGTAAACAGCCATAGCGTCAATATTTATTTGTTCATACCTGTATATCTAATGGTGGACTTCTCAGATCAGTTTCTGTCATGATAAGCAGGGCTTTTCCATCAATTTGATGAATATCACATAATAGATCTACATATTGATCATGTCCATTAGCCTTTAACCACACAGCTACATCATCTGTAGTCCAGTCCAGTACAGATGCACTTGCCATCCTCAAACTGTCAAAATGTTATTAACATAAATTAACGTAGTAAAACGTTCTAATGCACATAACGCCTTTACAGCAATTGTAGCACCACAACACTTTGCTCCACACTCTCATAACTAATTGAGTTTTAGCGTTAACATCAAATATTAATTAAAAACATAATCTTTCTTCATTGCCACATGACCTTTGTTATGGATAGAAATGATTCATTGCTCCCGGAAGTTTAGTGTAACAGTACATTAAAAATAGGTCGAAATCTCGCGGCAAATAGGAAAACAAGGGACATCTGCACTTACCACAAGTATTACGTCGTTTAATTCACATGATACATTTCAGTGCTCGGAACTTTTGCTAATACTCCCATTTCCTTCCTATGCCATTTTCACATTTTGAAAGTCGGAAACATCCGGCTTAGTAGTATTGTGCTCGAGATAAGTTGATCAAAATTATTTCAACCAAAACGCCTTGATTCTAGGTTAGATGTGTAGATTAAAGTTAGACCCAGTTAAACCTCTTTAAAACGGCCATTTTTAACCGGGCAGTTTAAAAACTAATTTGCGCATTATCTAGTGGCATCGAACGCAGTTGTTTTCTTAATGTTTAACTTAATTGTCGCTTTGACTGAATACAATGAAGTCTACAAATGAATGAAATGAAATGAATTAATGATCGCGCAAATGAGCTCAGATTTCTTGGCGCCTCAAATCTATCTGACATTCAACTTCTCCTAAGGAAAAACTCAGAAAACATACCCAGACAGCTTGACCTGACCGGGATTTGAATTCACAATATGGGGATTAGTAGTAGCAAATTGTACCACTAAGCCACGAAGGCAGTCAGTTACTGTTGCTGGCCAGAAATACATTAAAATAAAATTCATGTAAAAAGGCCTATTATTCTTAAAGGGCATATATGAATGACAATATACGGATTTAAAAACACTAATGCTTTTATACAAATGTATATATATGTAGATAGGTAAATAGTAAAACTTGTGTGACAGTGTGACAGTGTGATTTGTCTTTTCCGCTTCTCTGGTTTTGTTGTTCTAGATGTTGCTTTTTCACTTTTATTGCAACCATTTATGCAGATGTACACATGATATGCATGTAAATGTAGAATGTATACTACTGTGGTAATTGTAAATGACAAATTCTGTGTTCGTACGTCTCTGTGACTGCTTTGCAAACCCACGGAATGCCTTAGGAATTAAACTAAACTAGAGAAAAATCATAAGCTGCATAGCTTAAATAGATAATTTGGGCACATGGTGCCATTAAACTTCTTTATTTGATCTATAGTTATTTTTTATGTATTGTTAATCATAGAATGAGCACTTAATTTACTATTTGTAGCCAATTCTAGCCTTTTCTGCAAAACCCTACAAATAGATTCAGGCAATCCTGGGTTGTTTCTCATTTATTGAAAGACATCCACAATCCAATGCTGCAATTCTTCAAATGTGATGATGTTCATTGTATGAAGTAAGCTTTTTGCATAACCCCATACACAAAAATCTGAAGTTTTTAAATTCAGTAATTTGGAGGGCCAAGATTACAGGTCCTCCTCTACCTAACCACTGTTCACCATATCTGTTTAGCTATCATCTCACACAAAGAAGTAAATGTGCTAGTGCACCATCTTTCATAGACCATATCTGTTGGCAGTGTTGCAATAGAATATCTTCCAGTAAATTTGAAAGATCTTTCAGCAAAAAGTTACTGAAAATGTGGTCCAATTAGATGAAGGCCGAGCATTCCTGCCCAGACATTGAAACATTGCTGATATCATGCCTCATGCACTGCATGACGATTGACATTGGCCCACATATGATAGTTGTGCAAATTAAAAATTCTGCCACAGGTAAATCCAGCTTTGTCCGTAAACAAAATGTTGTTAAGAAATGGGAGTCTAGGAGACACTGTCATTCCATCTGCTGAAAGAAAGTCACTCTAGGAAGGAAGTCTGAGACCTTGTATGTGTTAGATGTTTATAGTACTTCCCAATGTAAGATTCGTCACACACTGCTTGCACTTATTCATTCTTGCATAACAACTCTCCTAGTCAAAGTTCCTGCATTTAGATCTAAATATTCTAACACTTTTTATTCTACATTAGGTACTATGGATCTCGTTCTACCTGGTTGTCTTTGGTTTGTAAATGTCTCATTTTCCTGATGTATTCTAGTGAATGTTCAGCTGTCAAGCTGCCTTTTTTTGCAAAAAGATTTTGCATATAAACACACAGCCATGAGTGCCATACACGAAGTGCATGTCCATGTATTCTGTGTTGTTGTATTTCTTTCCATATTTACAAATGTTTTCATAAAATCATGATAGGCACATAACCTTCATTCACAGATAAATTGATTGTTTTTTTTATTAATAAGGCTCAAACAATAAGGGGAAGGGCAGGGAGAAAGTATGGCACAGGTATGAAGCATAAATGTTGCTGGTTTAAGGTAGCCAGGACTCAATTCAGTGGCAGCCCTAACCAACAAAATGAATGGCATTATCTTGTAAACTTTTAGTTTGCAAATCCATGTTTACTGGAACTTTTTTTGCTTCTTTTAGCTTGTACATCTCACCCATAACACTTTTACCATAATGACGCAACCCTATATAATAAAATTACCAATTCATTTAAAAGCACTTGATGCACAAAATTTTAAATATTTTTAACAATTTTGAAATTGTTTTTAAAACATTTTTATACTGTGGAAGAATTCTTGTAAACTGAATTATAGGGTTAGATATGCATATAATAAATTTGTAGTTATGTATTAATATAAGCTGACAAAGCTAAAAGAATAACTGTAATTAATATAATAAAAACCTTGAAACTATGCGAAATACTTCACACATAAACAGTTTGACTGTGTGCTCTATGACCACATTGGAGGTCAACAATTCAATGCCCACTTATAGTTAAATGCATATGCTCTTGTTTGGTAGGTGAAAGTTCCTTGGTAAAATTTATAAGAGCTATATGTAAAAAAAAATAAATAAATAAAAAAAATAAATAATTAATTTACTTTCTTAAATTTCTCAACTTACTAACAGACATTTCTTCAGCTCATACTTAAGATTTTAAATTATTATTATTATTATTATTATTATTATTATTATTATTATTATTATTATATTATTTATTTATTATTTTTAGAATATTTATAAGAGCCATATGGAAAAAAAATAAATAATTAATTTACTTTCTTAAATTTCTCAACTTATAACAGACATTTTTTCAGCTCATACTTAAGATTTTAAATTATTATTATTATTATTATTATTATTTATTTATTATTTTTAGAATACTGTAATTAGAGCTGCAATGAAAATACTAGATTTTTCTTTTCCTGTTGGGGTGGGGGAGGGAGTAAACATATAAAGTTGCATTTGAAGTCGACCATATCTTGACAGGGATTCTCATTCTTTTAGTAAAGGTGTATACCAAACACTTTTGACAAAAATTATTTCTTTGTATATCTTTTCAGTATTAAGATAGTTTTCCTTTTCATTGTTTCCATGATTTCTTGGCTTGGGTTCACAGTATTATTTTATTTATATATAAATAACAATGAAAAATATAGTACCAAATTATGTAATTTTATTATATGTGTTGATGACATGTTGATTTAGTAATAATAATTTAACCTCTCCCACAATGTGGACATTCTAAACCCAAGATTGTGGGTTCAAACCCGGCCAGGATCGATGAATTTTTTTCAGGCGTAAAAATCCTAAGCATGGCTTCCTTCGGAAGGGAAGTAAAGCTGTGGGTCCCGTGTCGTACATTTACGGCACGATAAAAAACCTCAAGCCTTAAAGAAGAGGCCTCTGAGCAAAATTTGTCAGGCCATTTCACGCCCTGAATTGAATGGGACGTTGATGACCTAAGCTGTTAAAGAGTGTCCATAAATAAAGCAAATAAAAAAAAATAATGTGGACATGTACATACATCTAAATTTAAATTAACTCCAGCAATAACAACATGTATAGATATCCTGCACCATAATTCAAAATTACTGTTTTTAAAACTTTCAGATGTGAACTGTTTTTCCACAAAATAAGTTACATAAATTATACAACATAATTCAAAATTACCTCTAAAATTGCGATGTGTATGATACACTTGGAAGCATGGGTTAAGTGCACAAGAGCAATCTTCTTCATAAATCGTAGCAAAACATGTTGATTTCCTTACATATTCCCAGTATCGGTATAATATGCATTTTCAAAATGGGTGCAAAGTTTTGGCTGTGGGCAAGATCCTTTTAGTGAAGTGTTTTTCTGTTAATTTACAGGCTGCAGGTTTGATAGGTTTTTTTTATCCCCTAAGTGTAAATGCCTCTGAATCTTGTGGTTTGCACACTAAACAATTATTATCTGACTGATATACAGTGTGGAGTATACAGATGGATCACTTAAAAACAGAGCAGACTTTGGAATATACTGTGAAGAATTATCTCAATGTACACCTTTGGGAAGTGTGCTAACAATTTTGATGGTAAAATAATGTGCATTAGAGTAGCTTTAGAAAACCTACTGTATACACCTAACATAAATAAATGAATTGTCTTAAGTGACTCTAAAGCAGCACTATAAAGTATAATGAATTATTATTACCCACTAACATACACTATAAATGAAATAAGAAAATTATATCATGCAATTCGGATCAGAAATACAGAAATAGTTTTACAATGGATCTCGAGTTGTGTTGGATTAAAGAGGAATGATAGATTACTGAGCCACCATAAAATTAAAACCACCTTTGGACTAGAACTTCCCTCTATATTGAAACTCATAAAAAGATTAGTAACCAAACAAGAACAGCATAATATCCAACAAAAATTTAAAGGAAAACCATATAAAGATCTAAAAACTTTTAAATATCTTTTACTGAAATCAAGAAAAATTGGAGTTGCCTAATTCCGCTTAGTTATTAGGCATGATTGCCTGTACGAACCTTTCTTCAGAATGAAATTAATCAAGGACAGCTAGTGCCCATTTTTTACGGATATGAATATTACCCTAAACAAAGAACATCTACTGAAATGCAGCCAACTAAATAGCAGAAAAAGAAATGAAAAAATAATTTGAAAGCCCTTTATGGAAAGCTAGGGAAAAATTGATAAATATCAACATCCCGAATGGGCTAGCAACTAACCAATGTGTACTTAGCAATAAAGCTGCAAGTTTTTGATAATTGGAAATCCAAGAGTGTCATTGGTTTGTGCAGGTTTCAAGATTTCTAAATAACCAAACAATTGTAGATAGTGATGTCTAGTTTAGTTTAGTTCCTAGTGCATCCAGTGAGTTTGGGAACCAGCCACAGAGACCTACAAACGTAGAACTTGTCATATACAATTACACAATAGCACACAATCTACATTTACAAAAAATTTGTCTACATCTACATTAATAATTACAATAAAAATGAAAAAGAACACCTAGAACAACTCAACCAAACAACAAAAACAGACAAGTTACTTAATCATACAAATTTTATAAATCATTGGAGTGTTTTTAACTCAGTATAATATTGTCACTCATATTTATTTCTTTACAGAATAACAGGCCTATTTACATAGGTATTTTCTACGAGCAGATTTAAAGGAATTATCATTGTTTATTAAGGCTTTTAGGCTAGAGGGAAGAGCATTGTGTACTAAAGTGCATTCATAATAAACAACTTTTTGATGGTATGAAGTGTTGAAGCCAGTCGATGTAGATGATACGCTTTTTGTCTATTATTCTTGTCACATATATTTTGATTTTTAACAAATTTTTGTTTATTTCTTATGTAAAAGTTCATGAGGGATACAATATATTCATAAGGAAGAGTTAAACTTTCAAATTGCCTAAAAATGTTTCTGCATGAATGTCTACTATGCATACGAGCAATTATTTGCATGACTTTTTTTTGCAATACAAAGGCATGTTCACTTTTGATTGAATTTCCCCAAAATATTAGACTGTACTTCATTATTGAATTGAAATAAGCATATTAAACTATTTTAAAGTATTAATCTACTCTAACATTACTACTGCAATATAGGGAAAAATAATTCTTTACACCATTTTATGATTTTCTATAAAGAGGAATATGTCTGCAATAACTGATTCACTAAATCAGGACTGTCCATATGCATATTATAACACGTCATCGACAAGTTCCTCCGCACTCAGGTGATGTGCACTGCAAAGGGAGAAAGTTGGTACACTACTTCCTTCAAAGCCAGTTTTTAGCAGGTGATCCACCCACTGTTGCTAAAATTTGGGACTTTGGAATGTGTGCTTACCTTGGTGGTTAAGTGAATGCAATAACTATAAGATCGAAATGCGGTCAGGGCTGTCACCAAATTTGCTTCCCTAATGAAATCTTGGCTATATAATGACTGAGGAGTGACTTCTAAATGACCCTTTATTACTATATAAAATTAGGCTTGAAAATTGTCATATTAGTTTAAGTTTCCATTTTGTCTGCATCAAACATCAGAATTTTTTAACTCCAATTTGATAATGCAGCGACCACCCTTCTATCTTGACAAGCAATGTAAGTCAATGATAGGAACTGACATACCTCCATTTCCAGTATCTACATTAGCTTTGGCAATCCAATATGTTTTGAATGTACTATGCTAATCGCATTTGTCATTGTATCACATAAAGAAATTAATAACTTTCGTGAGCTATACCAGTTATCTTAAACACACAGTTCTACCTTGATCAAGAATAAGTTCTATGAAGTGCAGTATGTGCCATACAAGCCTATATCTTTTGTTTACTGTATTATCGGTCCCTTTACCAGCACAAATTCAGCTATTGTGGACATATCCTCTTTTACTTTTGCAAAGATCAGGACTCTTTTGGTATGTACATGAGGCCTAAATAAATAGCTGTTAATACAAATACTATAGCATTATGCAATCTTTGCTAAATAATCTTATTTAAAAAGTTTTTAAGGATATTTAGGAAGTTGTTAACCTTATTATTTTACATAAATACCATCTCACAACAATGTCTAAAACACATAAATTATTTAAATATTAACTCAATTTGGAATCAAACTTAGTAAAACACCCATTAATAATCTCTTCTGAGTAGGATATTTAGAACACTCTTTATGGTTTCACTTGTGTGAGATTTACTCAGTGTTCTGTTTGGCTTGATGGTCATATAATTGAAATATTAATTCAATTTGGAATCGAACACAGTGAAACACCATTAATAATCTCTTCTGAGTAGGATATTCCGAACATTCTTTATGGTTTCACTTACATGAGATTTACTCAGTGAGTAAATCTCATATAAATACAGTTATTAAGAGTTAAAAATCTCATGTAAGTGAATGTAAGTGAAACCATAAAAAGTGTTTTAAATATCCTACTCAGAAGAGATTAACAAATTATTATTATTATTAGTATTATTATCTTATTTTTTTTCCTAACTCTTAATAGTTATATTTAAATTGACTGTTTAATAGTTTTCATACGGTAAACTATCTTGTATTTTTAGCATATGCTCACAAAATTATAGCTTCAGTAGGTCTTCAGCTGGAAATGAGAGTGAAAGCTCTTGAAACATGTTCTGAAGAACTAACCAGTTAATGAAGTTAGTGTCACATAATACTGACTTATTTTTAATTATAGCTTTCTTGTCCAAAAATACAATTTTTGAGCCTTCAACTTACACTCCTTATATGGCTCACTTTAAATGACCCAAATTATTTACAAATCACCATGTTGCCAATCCACAAAGTACAATGAAACATAAATTATATACCATTCCTTTCTCTCTTGCCATCCACAAATAGAGAAGGGTAGCAAAAGAAAACACAAAGGAGGAAAATGACATGACATTTTAAGTTACTTAAAATTTGAAATGTTGGAAGCTTTAGAATATAAATTTCCTTTGTACACACATAAAATGAAGAGCACTCATATAGGATAATGCAACCAGTTCACGAGAACAAGATACTAAAAATTAACAACAAAAGCTGATGTACAAAGTAGCTATTTATATAACATGAGAGTAAAGTAGGATTTTATTCATGAGTGGAAATTTTATCCCCGAGGTGTTTGGAGACGTTTTCATAAGTGAATAAAATCTGTTTACTTTCGTGTTACATAAAATATTTTTTCCACCAGTTGCAGGAAAGTAATATTTCATTTCAATGAAATATTTCACAATGGCATTGCTTACATCAGAGCCGACTTGTTGATGGCAATAATGCTGGTTATATTTTTTTTTCTTCATACATACTGATAAAGAGTCAAGGGGGAAAATGATAAGACTTAAAGAATAATGTCACTCCATGCAACTGCTTCCAGAAGAATATGTTTATTTACACCTCTTATTGTATACAGAACCATCACACATGTAATAATATATTAATAAAAATATCACAGGTTAAAAATGACAAAGAAAACAAACTGCTTTCATGCTGTAGTTTTTGTGAGCATATTTTCCCAGTCAGGTGTACACATGAGACGTGTTCTAATGGGTCCAATGTTAATCATATCACCACCTCTTGATGCGTGATCTAAATTCACTGATATCAAATCCTGCAACAAATTGTAATACCTATTGTTCACATACAGTTACACAAGAGATACATGTATTCTATCTCAATTTTAAGTAATAGGCTCCAATATATCTTATAACTATGACCAAAATATTGATAACAAGATTAATAGCTTTACAAAATTGTACAATATTATGTGATTGCGGAAAAGAAACACAATTACATTTTTACAAAATGATAGCAGTACATAGATTTGTTTTAATAAGTTTAATGCTTGTTTTACTTAGGTACCACATGCAAACCGCCACGGGTGGCCGAGGTCGTTAACGCATGGACTCGTGAGCGGGAGGTCTGCGGTTCGAATCCCGCCAGGACCGTCCTCCCTGACTGGGGTTTTTTCCAGGTTTTCCTCAGTCTTCATAACTGCCAAATGCCGGGGAGGTACCTAAACTTAGGCCTGGAATGCTTCCTTCCTTCCTTAAAAAAAAAAATCCTTTCCCAATATATCATTTCATTTTCATGTATCATCAGTGTCCACCACCTGTGGTGCCTCAGTAGTAAAAACGGGCGTTAAACACTACTCAAAAAAAAAAAAAAAAAAAAAAAAAAAAAAAAAAAAAAAACCCACATGTAATGGACACTGGTGATACATGAGATGAAATGATGAATTGGGATTTTTTTTAAGGGAGAAAATGTTCCAGGCCTAGCTTTAGGGTACCTCCCTGGCATTTGCCATTTATGAGGACTGAGTAAAACCTGGAAAAAACCTCAGTCAGGGATGACAGTTCTGGTAGGAATCAAATCCCAGACTTCCTGTCTATACCATAATGAACTTGGCCACCCATGTCGGTTTACATGGATGTGAATCCTATGTTGCACAGAAAGATGATATGAAGATGCAAAAGTGGAGATTAAATTCTTTACGGAAGTGATACATTATACTAGATTCTTATTACATAAAAAATGAAAATACACATAAATAATTAAATAAACAGGCCATCCCAGAATTCAATACTAACTCTGCATTATAATATTCTAAGGACAAATCTGAGAAATAAATGTAAAAGAACCTATCCTCTAAGTGTGATATTTTTCATGTTATTTGTGTACAAAGTTAGCTAATAAGAAGATGAGCCTTCGGTTGGTGGAACCATGCTTTAGCCACTTCCAACACTGTAGGAATTTTTACAGCTTACATCCTGGATGAATTGTAGGAACAAACTTTGTACTAGTGCCTCAAAGTAAGTTCCAAGACCAAAGTGAGAGCATGCCTGTCATCTATTCTGCCTGGTGGTGGCAATGAAATGTAACCAATAACAAAACCGGAAGATGGCTTTACAAACTTCCAGTCTGAACACTTTATGTCACAGGAAAGCATTCTACTGTTGTCTAGAAGTTTAGAGAGAGAACAAGTAAAAACTCATAGAAGAAATTATGCAAATTTAATTAAAATGTAAATTGAAACTTGCACAGTGAAGTCAATCATATAATTGATATTATTGTATGATTTAGTTGAACTACACACTCTTAAAATGGCATGTTGTAAATGTTGTTGTAAATCTCATAAGACGAGCTGAAGCATACATAGCAGCAGGTAGTAAACAATTTGAACGTCTTCTGTAGTTATTATTTTGTATCATTATGTATTATGCATCATTATTGTTATTATTGTTAATATTATTATTCTTTATTTATTTATTTTAATATTCACAACTTGAATTTATAATATTAGTAATAATAGTACAATAATAAAACATAAGTTTTGGAAAATATTTTTGATTTTATTTTTTTCTACTTTATCTACTTAAATAAATTGAACCTTCCTTAATTTAACACTGAGCCGGTAACCTTTGATACAGGGTGGACTTTGACTGCACCATGTTCTTGCAATTAAAAAAAAAAAAAAGTGGAATGAGAGAATATTTCCCAGGTCTACTTTAACTTTGATTAGTTTCAATACTCCTACAGAAACTAAAATTATATGGTGCATCACACCATCTCGCATGCTGAAACATGTTGGTCCTAACGTAGCATGGAATGCTGTTTGTAGCTACTTTATTTGCTAATAACTTCAGGACTATGATATACAGCAAATTATCCCCATCTCAGATATGTGCATAGAATATGATACTTTAAAATTAGTGTATGAATTCTGGGACAGCATGTATATGGCACACACTATAGTATTCATGATTACAGACTCAAGTAGCATGAACATTTAGCAACAATGAACAAATCATGATTTTTCCAAACAGGTGCTAATCTACAAGGCAGAAACAAAGAATAGGCTATCTTAGAATGAACCAATAAGGGTGGCCGAGGTTGTTAAGCAAAAAACTTGTGAGTATGGCATTCCATTACCACTAGGAAGATTTATGCCACATTTTCCTCAGTCCTCATGAATGGCTAATGCTGATGGAGCTTTAAACTTAGATCTGGAACACATCCTTCCTTTAAAAATTCTTTCCCAATTTTAAAATATCATCTTATGTATCATAACTGTCTACCGCCTGTGATGTCTTGGCATTAAAAATGAGGAGGAGGAGCAGAAGAAGAAGAATTACTGCTTATCATTACAAGCATTTTGTCATTAGAACTTTATTTGCTTGAACAAATCTGGTTTAGAGAGTATTATGAAAATCTGTATATGAATGTTTTAGGCTATATTTTATAATCAGAATTTATTTTATTTGTTTATTGTGATTGCATTAATGCTAGCTGTCAGAATGACTTGATTCTTAAATCAGATTATAATCAATCATGACATGAATAATCACATACATTTAAATTGGTTTACTGCAAGATGAAAATATAATGGCAGATTTTATTTCTTAAAAAAGAGGACATTAGATGACTTAATCAAAAAAAGAGCCTGAACCAAATAACTGAGCCTAAAATGAGAATGTCTGGCAGCCCTGCATATATTGCAAGTGTGTAATTATAATAAAATACTTATATTGTTACTTGCATTGCTGCCCATGATGTAACTTTGTGTTCATTCATTTGCAGTTAAAAATATAGCACTTAATGAGTAATGCTAATTGTTAATGTTATTTTTAAGATTGGTAATTTTAATGAAATTTTGACAAATTAATTATAAATTATTATGAACAATTTACAGAAAAGGATGAAATATGAGTTTTTTGGCATTCTGTTAAAGGTCCATATACGATAATTTTTAAAACCCTTAAATATGCCAATACCAGTATATACTGAAACCTCAATTTGTCATTCCTTGAAGCATTCTTTTTCCCAGATCTATTGTTCAGTTTATGTAATGCCTGATACAATTTCATTATTAACAATGAGAATAAAACCTATATTGATCATTCCACGAAATATTGTTTTCCTGCATAGATTACATATTTTTTGTTTTATGTCATTTGTACCCTTCATTCATCATTTTTATCACTAGTCATTGATAAATTACAACAAGTATAGTATAATGTTTTTGAAGCATACTGTAGCAAGGTGCATATTATACACTAATATGTGAAGCTGTGAGGCATCACAAAATGGAGCATGCAAATACAAAAGATGTATTGTAGTGCCGTGTCTTTATGGTGGAGAGAAACACCAACAGGAACGAAGAAGCATAAGACAAATAACAGTCAAAGCAGTGAATGAATTTTTGCAGCATGGAATTCATTTTCATTGCCCACCCCCAAGGTTTTACATTATGCATGAGGCACAAATAAGAAGCTAAGGTTTTATTGTTATCAACTTCATGGTATGCCTTATAAATCACATGAGGACAAATGATAGAAGACATAATGGTTATTTTAGACCATGAGCATCTTTGATAAGAGGAATCCAAACCCCCCCCAACCCCTTCCCAAAGTCTTGATATTTTAAAATGAATACAGTAGTGTATTTGTATATTCTGCAAACTTTCTTTAATTTTAGTCAATATGTCTTCCCCCAAATTTAACATGCCAGAGATGCCATGTTTTAGACTCTTCCTCATTCCATCATTTTCCTGCATTGTTTTTTTTTTTTTTGCTTACCCACAATGGACTGAGGTTTTACTGTATATGCAAAGATTTATATGTCTATTCCACACTAGAAAAAGAAAAGAAAAAAAAAAATCTAGTAGTTTAAAAATAACTTACTTGGCGAAAACCAACTTGAGTTCCCATATCAACATGCAGCATACAATTTCCAAGTGCAAGCCTAGCTTTACCAGATTTCAGAAACTGCAACTTTCCAATACATCCTTCTGATAATGCATTCAGTGTACACCACTTTTTAGTTGCTGAGTCCTGAGAATACACAATAGTATTGCAATCATAAATTTTTTTCTGTTTTGTTCATTTAATAATTATCCTGGAAATAAGATTCACAGCAACCTAGTCAGACTGATAGCTGTTAATTCACCAGTCTTTGCTTAATTTAGAAGTTAGCTAGGCTATTTTACATTGAGTTATGTGCATGCATTTGATTGATCACTTAGCCTGTACCTAACAACAAAAATAATAAAAAAAATAATAAACACAATAATATAATAAACAATAGTTCTTTATTTGTCACTTAAAGTTGCAGTAGATTTTTGCCATAGGATTCCACAGACATAAGTAATATGTATTCAGAATTATAATCAACAAAAACCTTAATTATGTTAAAACAGTAGCATATACAGTAAAAATGAAAACTAGTCAATACATACCTAAATGCAAATAAACTGATGGTGAGCAAATAAATTCAATAAAAAAATTATAGATGGTTTAAATCATTAAATTTGCAAAAACTATAAAGAATGGAACAAATTTAGCACATTATCATGATCTATCTGGAAAATCTCTAGTGTTGCTAATGTTACTTTCATATTTCAAAGATTAAGCAAAAATATGAATAGAAATGCTAATTGGATTAAATGATAAAGATGTAGTTTATACAAAAGCCGACAAAGAGAACAGAATATTAATATTAGATAAAGAAGATTATGATACACGAATGCTAAATTTGCTAAAATTCTATCTAATCTGTCGTCTAATACACACTTATGCTTCACTTACTTTTAAATACTTACTTGACGACTGATCAAGTTGGTTGAAGATGAAGAGGAAGTCTCTTCGAAACCGGTCCCACTGTATTTAAATGTAAGTGAAGCATAAGAGTGTGTTAGACGACAGATTAGATATAATTTACATATAACAAGTTTCACTGTGTGAGTTCCAACAGAATTTTCTAAAAATGTCTTATTTTTTGAAAGTTCTTAAATGAAGAAAGAGTATGTTCAGATCCATTCAAACCCATTGAGGGGATGTATTAATTCAGTTTGTTAGGCTGTTAACACTTGTGCAATTATTCAAAAGGAAACAAAATATAAAATAAAACAGAAAAACCCTACCATATTAAAAATATATAGTTTACCAAAAATTCATGAGGCTGGAAATGGTATATGATCCATCATCAATATCAATACACCGTTATACTATTTAGTAAAATGGTTAGCTGATAAATTGAAGAACTTCCTAAATTTCAAAGCAAGAGTATAAACAATTCCTTTCAATTAATAGAAAAAAAAGAACATAATTACAACCTTCTGATACATTAATATCTTTCAACATAGAATTGCTGTTTCCAAGCATATCTAAAGAAAAACTCCTAATTTATCTAAATGATTGGTTAAGAACAAGTGCAATTAATTATGCATACATAAAAGAATATATTAAATTCACCTAAATTTGCATAAACCAATCCTACTTTTCTTTCAAGGGCAAATTTTAAACAACAATCAGTACTTACCATGGGCAGCTCCTTATGTCCATTTTTAGCTAACCTCTTCATGAGCAGTTTTGAAACACAAATCAACTCAATATTCCCATACATATTTAAAATATAGTACAGATATGCTGACAATATATTTGCCATAGTTAACAAAAAACTCACTGATAATGCCATAAAACTTTTGAATATACAAGATAGAAACATATCGTTCACATATGAAACTGAAACAGATAAAATGTTACCATTTTTTGGCATCAAAATTATGAAGCGTCAAGGAAACTTGGAATTTGGAAGATATAGAAAGAATACACACGCAGACAATCACATCAAAGCTGACAGTTTTAACCCCACAATGCACAAACATGCAGTTATTAACAGTCTAACACGCAGTCTAGTTAACCTACAAATTAATAAAGAGCAATACTTCAAAGAATACAAACATATAGAACATACAGCAGTTAATAATGGTTTTAAGAAAGAACTAGCATACAAAAAAGTACAAAAATTCAAAAGGCACAAACTTATTAAAGAAACCATAACACTTTCAGCAAGAAAAGATAAGCTAATTTTTAAAAAATTCACATATCATCCACGGGCTATAAAAAGTTTCAGAATATTCTTAAAGATTTTAATATCAGGTTAGCCCTGGTAAACAAATTCAATGTCAAAAATCTTCTGATAGATAATGTTAATGACAGTATTCTACAGCAGAAAAAAGCAGATATTTATAAAATAAGTTGTGCAGAATATGAAAAAATCTACACTGGAAAAACAAAGAGAAATATAGACACACAGTTAAAAGAACATTTCCGGAACATAAAATAAGCAAATTGAGAAATCAGCAGCAGCATTTCATTTCTGGACAGAAAACCACAACATATTGAATAAAACAAAATTATTGAAATCAGTACAAGAACCTACAGAATTAGCAACTTGGGAAAAAATCTACCTATACAAATACAAAGACAGTTTAATGAACTTTACACTTACGGGGATGAAAACATAAACTTTAATTTCATCACACCTCCACTAGAGCAGAATACACATTCCCACAGCATAACAAAGTATTCAGCAGTCCACTTTCTAGCTGATGATGCAAACAAGGGTTTGTGAAACTGGTTCTACATTTATAGATAGGTAAATGGAGTAATAGGAGTGTTTAATTCAACTCAATCATACTATGATTTCACTTATAAAAAAATGAATATTTATTTCTCATATTATTACAAATATCTTAGGATATTTGAATTAATAAATAAAGAATATACTATATAAACTTTTAGATTAATTTTCTGTTGGGATCTTGAAGTTCACAACTTTATCTTCATATATTTTATAACATTTTTTCCCCTTTTCTAAAGGTCTCTCTACAAATTTCAGTAATTTGATTTTCATTTCCATATCATGTTTATCTCTCCAAAAGTGATGTGCAGCTGCTGATTTTTCTATCTGATTGTATTTGATGTTTCTGCAGTGTCCTTTGAGCCTAATTCCAATGTTTCTTTTTATTTTGCCAATATACATTTGGTTGCCTTTCAACCAGTTGATTTTATAGATTCCTGGTTTCTTCAGGATTCTGTCATTATCACAAGAGTTGAGCAGATTATTTAAGCTGAATTTGTTCATTGGCATCAAAGCAATTTTTTGGTGGCCTGTGGATGGTGAGTAAATTTCTTGCAAATGATAATTTCTTTTTTTGCTGTCGATGTTCTAACCTGTTTTAACCTCTTTTCTTGTTTGATTTTTTTTTATTTTTTTATCTACAATTTCTTTGCTATATCAATTGTTTTTTTTTTTTTCATTTGTATTATCTATGAGTAATATGTTGTATTTAAATTCAGTCATCTTAAACTTAGGTATTAATTTTTTACACTAGACTCCACTTACTTACCGGGAATTAAACTGCTAAAACATCTTCACAACCCATTGGAGTTATCCACTTGGGAAAAATTTTTCATATTAAAAAACAGAGAAAACCTAATGAATTTCGAGTTTCCTCCTATGGATGAACTCAGCAACTTTCTTCTCCAACCAACAGAGGCCACCATAGGGAACATCCAGTTGTATAGCCATCGTTTCAAGTAACAGTGGTTCAGTGAGCAACTGAAGAGGTAGAAATTCTCCCAAAACACGTCTTACTTTTATGTAAGTGAAGTCTAGTGTAAAAAATGAATACCTAAGTTTAAGATATATTACCACTCCATTGTCAACAGCTTCGTAAGTACAATATTCATTCATCTTACTTATCATCCATGTGTCACCAAAAATTCCAGAAAATACTCAGAGAATTTGGTATTACTTTAGCTCCACAGTGAACAAATTCAGCCTAAATAATCTGGTCAACTCTGTTATAATGACAAAATCCTGAAAAACCAGGAATCTATAAAATCAACTGCTGTAACAAAATGTATATTGGTAAAACAAGATGAAACATTGTAATTATATTGGAGAAACATCAAGTACAATCAGATAGAAAAATTAGCGGTTGCACATCACTTTTGGAAAGATAAACATGATATAGAAATGGAAATCACATTACTGAAATTCGTTGTTAGACCTTTGGAACTGGGAATATAGGAAAAAATGTTTATAAAAATTATGAGGAGATTGTTATGAACTTCGAGATGCCAACATAAGACAAATTAATCCATAAGCTCATAAAATGCCCATGAGAGCTATACTAGTTCATCCAACCATTAACAAATTCGGCAGTTGACACACAGCTGATGATGTAGTCAATGGCCCATGAAACACATTCTGCATAATTTAATGGTATATAGGGCATAAGAGATTTAAATCAACTCACCAGCTAATTAAGAATATACAAGTTGCTTCACTGTATTAGTTTTGACACAAATATGGACTTAATTTAAAAGAAATTATTTACTTTCCTTTCACATGCACTAAGCATGCATTGAAATGAACTAGTTTAAGAATTATGCAGAGAACCGATTCTGTTATAAGATCCACACCTACAGCTGCTGCTATCATCTACACCCCTTATGCAGAACTATTATGAGACCATTACCTAAAGAAGGCCGATATATTAGATAACTTCTATGTTACCAACACAATGACCAGAAAGGAATGGGTAGAAGCCAACTATGAACTACAACACCTTGTCACAAGATATGCAATGCATGGCTTTTGCCACAAGCTATGCAGCAGAAGTCAGTTCCAAATGCTAAATAAAGATCATGAGTGCTCACTATGTAAACAACTGTGTGATTATGTGGAAATGTATCTCTGACAAAATTTTGTGGTATCAAAATATTTCTTTGTACATTTTGCACATTTATCCTTATTATTAAAAATTTTGGTTATGGCTGGGAATCGAATTGCAGACCTCAAGTGCATGGTTGAAACCAAGCCATACTTAACTAAAATTGTTAATTGAAACATTGCACAGTAAAGTTGATCATATATTAGATTATTGTATGAATGAGTCGAACTAAACACTCTTTTTTATATACTACAATAATGTGTTCAGTTGTTAACACATTATTGTAGTATATATTACCACTCCATTGTCTACAGCTTCGTAAGTACAATTTTTACTTAATTAAACACTCTTTTGCTCCACTTATTTGTTTAAACATGTTGATCTGATATATGTCCTCCAATCTACATATTTCATATGAGATATGTCCTCTGATCTACATATTTAAACAAGTACTTGGAGTAAAAGAGTGTTAGTTCGACTCATCCACATAATAGTCTTAATACAAGCCATACTTATTTTATACATAGTTTAGCACTCTTTAAATAGATAAATATTACATTACCATATAATATTGTTTTCTGACTTAATAACTAACCTGGTTTGTGCTTTCTGCCTGGGTTTGAGGTGCAGTTGCTGCTGTTGTTGCTGTTGCTGCTACTGAAGTAGATGGTCTTAGCGAGGGTGCAGGTCTGGAGGGAACAGCATCTTCAGGTGTTAAACCAGGTAGGCAGTCTGGTAGCTAAGACAGTAAAATAAGAAATGTAACTGTATTTTAATATTATGTTAAAACTAAAACAGAAGCTATAGCTTCTGCATTCTCTCTAATCATACAATATAGTGTTTTTTCCTTTTTATCTGCTCCCATTCTGCCTTTAGAAAGCTCTGAGTACATTCTATATATCAAAGACAGTATAGGGATGATATCTGTTATGAATGATGGATTAAGAATGAACTATGACAAACACACCAAAAGGATGAACTAGAAAATTTATTTAAACCAAATTATTACCATATAAAAATGCAAAAACTGTAGTAAGAGAGGTATACCAGACAGATTAAACAAAATGCCAATACCAATATAAAAAACATTGGTGATATATAGTAGTAACCATAAAGAATTAAACCTATAAACCTCTAAATGCAATCAAAAGTCTTTACACGATAATGATGATGAAAATTAGATAAACTCAGATAAAGATTTTAAATAAACCAAGGCTACGACACGTTATGGATAATCCCTGTTACTTTTCATTAAATATTTACATTACATTTTTAAGGCATGGAAATTGTCAGACCCACTGGAAATAAGACTCAATAGAAATGCCAAACTAAATGTGTACAGTAATATAAAGTTTGCAGACTTTGTTTATTCAGAAAGCCATATCTCGTTATTTAATTGCCAATAGAAGACTACTGACAAACCAAAAAAGAGGTTAGCAAGGATCATGATGTTAGCAGGTACTCTAATTATGCTGTCATTATTTTATTTTGTATTGTTTCATGAATTCAAATTAGAATAATTATGTGTAATTTAAAATTTGTTAAAGAAACTTTTTGTAATATACAAATTGTATTTGTTGGGGGGGACACCTAATATTGGCCAAGACCAAATAGGTGAAGACCTCTTGTATTCATTTTTATGTCTTAGCATTTCAAAAAATATATATCTTTATTTAATTACCTAATGGATGTTCAGAAACATTTAAGAAATATAATACATTAAATGGGATCTTATAATGAAATTATTAGAAAGGAAATTCAATTGAGATTCTACACACAATGTCAAAGGCAGTTTTAGTATTTGGCCATGAAATTGTGGATTCTATGCAGAATTGCTAAAAAATTAAATGCTTCACAAATGAGATTTATATGATCCCATCATGCTAAGAGACCATATCTGAAGTGCAGATCTGAGGAATCATTGGAATGTAGAAGAAATGAGAGATTAAGTTCATAAATATCAACAAAAATGGAGCCAGCATACTTTATAGATGCCAACCTATCTGTGTGGACCATGGAATTTAAATGTGGAAGATGACAAGCAGCAGACAACAAAAATCTGTCATTGCATCAGAAATCATCAATAAAGTGTACAACATCATTCTGGAGGATCATTGATTAAAGGTGTCCAAAATTGCTGAAGCTTTGGACCAAAAATGTAGAAGAGCACAAATCTCTTGGCAAAGTTTGGCCCATTTTCAAAGGGGTCAAGCAGGTTTCATATGCATTGATTTGTAACCAATGATGAAGCATGGGTTTTCACACCTGGAACAAAACAGCAATCTAAAAATGGAAGCATCATGATTCCCCACTGCCAAAGGCCAAATGCGTGAAATAAGCTGGGAAGATAATGGCATTGATTTTCTAGGATGCCAAGGGTGTACTGTTAATTGATTGCCTTCCCAATGGACCATCTATCACTGCAGCATATTATGCTGGCCTTTTGGATATATTGAAAACAAAAATATGCCAGAAAAGGTCAGGCTTGTCAAAGAAGAAAGTCATCTTGCATTAAAATAATGTTTCCCTCACACAAACCGCCAGGATGGCTGAGGTCGTTAAGGTCCGGTCTTGTTAGCATGAGGTCTGGGGTTCCAATCCCACCAGGACCGCCCTCCCTTTCTGAGGTTTTTTCTAGGTTTTCCTCCGTCTCATAAATGGCAAATGCCGGAGAAGTACTCTAAACTTAGGCCTGGAACATTTCCTGCCTTTAAAAATAAACCCTTTCCCAATATATCATTTCATCTCATGTATCATCAGTATCCACCACAGCCTGTGGTGCCTCTGTAGTAAAAAACACCATTAAACACCATTGAAAACAAACCCTCACACAAGAGCATTGCAATGGAATAATCAATGAACTGGCATACAATTTGCTGCCTCATCCACCTTATTCCCCTGACTTGGCTGCATCAGACTTTCAATTGTCCTTAAACTGATAAAATTCCTTTATGGAAAGATATTTTCATCCAATGAGCTTTAATCATCAGTAGAGGTATATTTTGCAGGCCTTGAGGAATGTAACTTTCATGATGGGATAAATGCTTTGGTGCATTACTGGAAGTGCATTAGTGTCAACGGGGACTATGTTGCAAAATAAGAATAATTTCAAAAAGCTATGTAATTTTGTGTTTCATTTTGAAAAATTTCAAATACCATCATAGCATAGTTTAATGGCACCCATTGCAATTTAATTCTTTATTTCTTCTTTTGAACTGTAGTTTGGGTTATTATTCGTATCCTGTGACTACATTTGCAATGATCCAGCCATGGATCTGTATGGTCTTCATGTATCTCTATATATTATAATGATTATAATGAGGGACTTTATACCAAGAAAGACAATATCCTTGGTCTTGTAATCAGCATGTTTGCCTGCAAATCCAGAGATCCCAGGTTCAAATCCCATAAATGACAGATATTTATCAATCTTCAAATCGGTCTTTGTGTTAAGCAAGAAAATAAATTGTGTTCATCTAAGAAAATGCTCTTCTTTTATCTACCTAAAGAACATTTATGAAAAAATATTGGAATGCTAAGTACAAATGTATGTGTCAATGACTCAACATTAGGAAATGACTGTAGCTTTTCTCCCAGCACAATTACAGGAAAAAGGAGAGCATATGAGAGCAGTAACAATCTTGCAACATACACAAAATATTGAGGTTAGATCATATTGAAAAAAAAAAGTTTAATTTGATTAAAAAGTACAAAGCATGTTAAACACCAACAATGATTCATTTAAGAATTTTCGAAAAATAAGACATTTTTAAAAAATTGTTGGAACTTATACAGTGAAGCTTGTTAAATGTAAATTATAATTAATCTGTCATCTAACACACTCTTATGCTTCACTTACTTTTAAATACGGTGGGACTGGTTTTGAAGAGACATCCGCCCCATCTTCAACCAACTTGAGTCGTCAAGTTGGTTGAAGATGGGGCGGATGTCTCTTCGAAACCAGTCCCACCGTATTTAAAAGTAAGTGAAGCATAAGAGTGTGTTAGATGACGGATTAATTATAATTTACAACCAACAATGAGTTTATTTCAGCAAATAACATTATTATTTTTAATTTTCATTTTTTCTCCTTTCCTTTTTTGCTAGTTTCAGTAACTTCATAAATTACATCACCTAAGAAATGGTACATTTTCCATACATTATCATTTAATTTTGCTTATTTAACTAATTACTGAATCCTTATCTTCGGCTCATCAGCAGTTTCCTACTGAAACATCCGAAATATTTGGGTTCCGTTATTCTATTGAAATTGAAATTTACTGCAAATATATCTCACAGACTACATAATATACATCAAATCAATCCTTTACAAAATAAGATCTACAAATAAATGAAAATACCAAAAGATTATGCCATTGACCATAATCTTTAACAAGTCAAGCAAGCGATGTTCCTGGGTTTCATCACTATGTAATGGAAAAACAAATACCATCATGTAACAACCATTGAAATCAATCCAATTATTCAACAGATTTCATCAATGTTAAATGTAACATATAAATGCATGTCTTAAGGGTTTACTCAGTATTTTCCTCCGAATTAAGCATGTTTATTTTGTTAGCACTATTACCGGACTTTCACATAAAAACTATTCCACATGCGCAGTATTTTGATTCTCGGCAGCTGGGCATGTTGCAATCACCCAAGAACGTACTTTAATTTTGCTTCTAAAATTGTGTATAAATTATTACCTCATGGAAGATACTGGAAATGTTGTCCCTACTCAGCTAAATAGACATTGTATCACGAAAGCAAATTCTGATTGTCACTAGAGATGCTACTTGGAACTTGGATAACAAAGTTTCCAGCAGTAGACTTTTTAGCTGACAATGCGAATGTCAGTTCGTGAAACCTGTTCTACATTTTTAGACAAGTAAGTGGAGCAATAAGAGTGTTTAGTTTGACTCAATCATACTATGATTTCAATTATCTGATTGACACGTTTAAATTCTGCCACTGTAATGTTTCTGATTTCATTTGTGATCTTTTTCTTTAGTTCCTCCATTGTGTGAGAGTTTGTTTTATAAGCCCTCTCCTTCAGGCATCCCCATAGGTAAAAATCATACAATGTTAAATCTGGTTAGTGAGAGGACCATACCAGCACTATCACTCTATCTTCAAACACTTCCTTAATTTTATTCATGCTGTAAGAGCAGTTGCAGAACCTTGTTGACACTACCTATACAATTTCTCTTCTTCTGTAAGCTGCTGAAAAAATGTGGTCAAAATGTCCCTTATGTACCTTTTTGCATCTATTGTCATCTGGTAAAAAATCAGCGCTGTAATACCCCTTGTGCTAACAGCACACCAAACTCCAACCTTCCTATTATAAAGAGGGGTTTCCTATATACGATGTGGATTTTCAGTACACCAGTAGCACATATTTTGATTGACATGGCCATTCAGGTGAAAACAGGCCTTATCTGAAGAGAATGTAAGCATTGGACCCATTCACAAATGGAGGGGAAAAAAAAAACACTTACATTAATGCACTCTTGTGAGAACATCTACACATAATAGAAGCAGCTAAATCTAATGGGTTCACCACACAAATGATTAACCAAAAAACCAAAAGATTCTAAAAACAAAAAAGAATCAAACAAGTAACAACCTTGATATTTCAACAAAGGAAAAAAAAATGTTTAACAGTTCACTTACCATCCGTCAGTTAATAAGAAATTTCAAAAAAAATTTAAGCAGTACAACATTATTTTAGCATTTCATATAGACAGTATAAAAAATTTATTGAAATAAAGCAAAACCGATTCCAGACCCAAAGAGGAAAAATCTGGTATTTAAGAATTGTGAAAAGATATACATAGGAAAGACAAAGAGAAATATAGATATTAGGCTGAAGGAACATTGGAGAAACATCCATTACAAAATTATAAATAAATCAGCTGTGGCAGCACATTTTTGGAACGAAAACCATGAAATAGAAAAAGGCATCAAGTTATTAAAAACTGTTCAACAACCTAAAGAACTAAATATATGGGAAAGGATTTATATAAAAAAAACATGAACATAACCTTATGAATTTTGATATCCCAGATGCAGACTACACTTTATTTAAGTTCATCACAAGATCACCAGAGTCCATCCGGATTTCTACCTACCCAACTTCTACGAATGATCCATTGGTCATGAACAGCTGATGATGTGGATAAAAAAATCCACAAAACATATGTCCTGAGTAAATCTCATTTAAGTGAAACCATAAAAAGCATTCTAATGTTCTGGACTCAGTAAAGAACTCTTAATATTGCACTCTGATGGCTATGAGTGATGGTTTATAAGCCAGTGCAGTCCCTGTCAACTCAGATAACTGGATGGCCCAATATGTTAAACAGTGCATTAACCATTAAGTTTATTGCTCTCTGCACAAAATTCAATGCTGTTAATTTAAAGTTAGCCCTCAGAAATCAATTGCTTGGTTTTAAGACATGTTCCATAAGCCTTTGGCTGTGGTGCATCTGAAGAAATTATGGTCCTATATGCTGGAGAGAGAGAGAGAGTAAAAAACAATATGCTACAATTAGAAAATAATGGTATGCTACCTCTTTAAATACAGTTTAAAGCAAGAATAAATCCTATCTTATCCATAATGGAAATCAATTTGACATTTCTCAACCAATATACGGCTACATAAATTATATAAGCTTAAACAAAAAGTATTTATATGTAATAACCTTAAAATTAACAAAAAACTTTCTAACCTGCAGAAATATAATTTTTCCACTTGATTTTTTGTCAAATAGATCACCAAGTTCTATTTTATCATCAGGTTTCTCCATTTTAATTAATTTATCCTTTTCATCAATCTTCTGCTTTATTTTGCCTTTGATGTCATTTTCATCTAATGGTTCCTGCTTCACTGAAATAACAAATATTAACACCAATTCAGATATATGTACAGTCCAAAGAAGTTTATCCAGATAAAATAATATATCATTGCTAAGGCCAAGTAACCAATTTTGACAATATGCTTTTAATATTATTGTTCCAATCATAATAAAAGAAAGAAAACATAACTACAAATCTATAAATCTATGATTATACATTAACAATTGTTTAAACATATCTTATTTTACTTATATATCATATTTAATTTATTTTTTCTTCACTGGCTTTTACTATTACTAAGTAAATCTTTGAAGTCACTGGAAATACAGTTTTTATGTATATGAATTTAAACATTAAATTAAACATTCTGATTTGCTAATGTATTCTATTAGAATTTACTAAAAACCTATTAACACTAACTCCACTTACGTATTGGGTGATTTTACCTTTGCGGGACCACTCCACATGCATTTGGCTCCAGTTGATTGAGTTCTGCATGCTTGAAAGCCAGCTGGGAAATAAGAGGGGAGGTCAGTACGAGTTTAACTCTCATAACATAGGAGTGTTCTTGTGTGTTGTGTGACATGGTATTAAGTATTCATTAGGTGGAGAAAATACAGTGTATTAATTATGTTAATATGGCTCAATTTAGGTATTCTATTTCCCAAAAAGTATTTATTTAGGATCTGTATGTGCGTACAGAATTGACTTGTGATGTATGGAGATTGTTTCAAGAGATTGTTTCCCTGATATTCAACTTCCAAATTGAAGGTGGATTTACAGATTGGTAAGTAAATTTTGTGAAATTGGAATATTCTTGATAAAATGTGTATACAGCCATATAGTACTCACAGAAGAAATGTTAGATAACATTGGACATGCTGTGGAACGGTCCCCCTAAAAATCACTTTGACATCTTTCTCAGCAAACAGGAATTTCCTATTCCTCTTGACATCTATCTCAGCAAACAGGAATATCCTATTCCTCTGTTCAAATGGCTACAAAGTGAAGTTAAAACCCTATAAAAGCACTGTACTGCAACAACTTAAACTAGGGAGGCCATGCATACAGGAGTAGATTTTGTGAATGTATTTCGAATAGTGTGCATGACGGAAAAATTTACCCTAATCTAATTTTCTTTATGGACGAGTGTGGTTGCACCTAATGGGTATGTAAATTTACAAAACAACTAATACTGGAATTCAGTGAAACCTAAAAGGATTCTGCAACAGCATATTAGCCCATGTCTGCTTGCATGCAATTCCCGAAATATTCGAAAGAGTCATTGCTAACAATATATGGCTTCCTCGGTCTTCCAATTTAACGCTCTGCAATTTTTTATCTCTGGAGTTCATTAAAGGACGAAGTGCACAAGACAAATCCATACACATTAGATGAACTGAAAAATAACATTCATGAAGAAATTTCTTCCATTTCTCAGAGGGAAGTGCAAAGGGTAATTGTTACTTTCATAAGCTGATGCCAGAAATATATGGAAAATGAAGAGAGGCAGTTCCAGCATCATCTTGTTTGATAATGGTTAGTAAATGTACTTTTTAAATGTTTAAGTGTCAGAAATAACTTACATGTCAACAATAGCTGCAGACTTTCCGACTTCAGTCCACTGTGGTACCAGCTTTAACCAAATGACCAACAAGCCATTACAAGTGGAGCAGTCCCATGAAGGAAATGTCACTCATTATGACATTAGTACATGTTTTGGAAGCAACTGCTCCCATCATCAGCTGTTAAGCAACTACTGAATGTGATGACTGGCTTTGAATCATGTCCTAATGTCACATGTATATAGTGGAATTAGTCTTAATATATTTTAATAAATAGCTAAGTTTGGTACATTGATGACTGTGGCATAATTTTCATTTCAACTCTTAAATCACAGACAATTCTTTTACCAAGTTTCTTTAACTGCTTATCAGAACTTATCAGTGAAACTTTCAAATACCTTGTAAGCTCTGTATAAATTTAGAAAAATTTCTACCTAAAAAGTGCAGTACTGCAATAGGTGTTAAAGAGCATGCATCTCTTTCTAGTAGTTTAGCACCTTGATTTTGACCAAAATAGGTTGAAATGATGAATATAAAGCACATAACATTTTCATATATTTCTTTGTTTATATAACATAGCATTATACAAATCACCATATGTCTAAAATGCTGAATGAAATACATTAATGATGGTGGAAAAAGTCAAAGTTCTTCCCAATGTGAAGTTTCCAGATTGGGAGTGAGCTTTATTCACCATATGTAGTAAACTTTACAAAAGCTTCCTCAAAGTATTTAAGTTTCAAATCACATGAAATTAATTACAAAATGAGAAATAACAATACATAGGTACATATATAAAATGATCAAAGTAAACTAATTGCATTAAAGTTTGCTGTTTTTTACTATTCTACAGAATAAAACACATTTTAATAAGTAGGACTTAATTTCTTTAATTTTCTTTCGTATCCTTCTTAAATACTTTAGTTGTGTAATGTAAACAACTTTATAGTTCTTTTGCATTATTTTTGATACATTTGCTACCTAAAGAGGGACAGATATTACATTGTATAATTATTGTGAGTGGGAGGTCTGGGGTTCGAATCCCACCAGGATTGTCCTTCCTGGTGGGATTCGAAAAAAAAATCCTTTCCCTATATATCATTTCATCTCATGTATCATCAGTGTCCACCGCCTATGTGCCTCAGTAGTAAAAGGGGCATTAAACACTACTAAAAAATTCTATAATTAGGGGAAAAAGGTCACTAGTGTTCTATCAGGAGATAAAAGGAGATGTTAAAAGAGATAGTTACATTAATAGTAAGTGTAACAAGCAGGAGAGAAAGAGTATGGCATGGTTTAGATTAGGAATCTGGAGCTTAAAAGGGATTTTAGAAGTATTTGTTAGCTTGGAGTTTGTCCTATATGTGCAAATTTGGAAAATGTGGAATATATTTTGTTTCAATGCTCAGGAACAATTGAATGGAGACAACAAACAATATTTGATAAATGGTTGAAGTTAAATAAGCAAATTGCTGCAAAGAAAATGTTTGGTGACCAAACACGAATTAGAAATCTTGGGGAATATGTGTATAGAGTTAAGAACAAATGGTTATTGTCAGTGAGGAGATAGGCTCTGTGAGTTTGATTGTGTTTGCCCAGTGCAATTAGCTGGTAGTGGTATTGTGATTATGTATAGTAGATTAAAAGTTTAAACATGTCAAGGGCAGGGGTTCTACAAATGATAACAGATTTATTGCTAATTTTGGATGATTATTGAATTGTATAAAACGCTTTAGTTTTATTGTGTTTCTTTGTTTAACAGAAGGGGCTGTGCCAAAGTCCACTAGATATACCATTAGGAAGCTACTGTGAACCGAGGACTGGGGCTTAGGAACCACTGTTAAATATAGTTAGTTGAATAGTGAAAATTAGTATGTTAATGAACATTTTTGTATCAGAGTGATTTAAAATACTGGCCTGCAATAGAACCTGGGTTAGAACCAAGCCATGTTGTAATATTTGTGAACTTAGTACTATTTAAATAAATATAAAATAAAATACCTAGATTTTCAGATCTAGGTAGGCCTAAGATAATTCTACAAAATAGTCTATTTATCACATTTATTGTTTTCCATCCTCCATCTAGCCCCCAAATTCCTATTCCATACATCATTCTGCTCTCCACTATTAAATCATACACTCTCTCTAACCATTTTACTTGCATATTTGGTATTCTATTTACACAAGATCTGATTACACTTATTGCCATATTTCCTTCTGCTAAAGCTTTTCTTTATTTATTGTGTATTTGAATTTGAATTTATTTCCAACAATCACAACAACATTGCAATAACTTAGATATTTCGTATTAACAACTGATGACTGACACATGCTCACAATATACACAATTATAACCATGGCATCCTGTAAATGGTATTGCCAAACCAAAGAAAACCATTAAAATGTTATAAAACACCAAACTTAAAAACCAACATTTCTTATGAGACAACCTAATAAGAACAATTGTATTTATTTGGGGGTGTGACTTGTAAAAGTTTCCATTTGTGTTTAACTATGTTTTGAAACATATCACATGCAACATAAAGTTTAATTGTAAAGATAAGCTAATATTATATTAAGTACAAAATTTAGTAAACAAATAGGATTTGAAACAAACATTAACACAGATATGCAGCAAATGTTAAGAATCACTGTCGATAATGTACAGCAGATATCTTTTCTGGGCACAGAATCTTCATTCAGAATTGTGAATGTTAATAAAGTTATAAAATCATGTTATACTTACCCTTAACTTCTTCAGCTTTTAATCCTAAATCTGGTTTTGCTTCTTTTGGTTCTTCTTTTAGCTCCAATTTTACCTTTGCTAAAAAACAATATACACATGACTACTGATTGATATAAAGAACTTTGATTAAAATACTGGAATACATCATATAAACAGTGGAAACTTTTTCTACATATATTTATGCAATTCAAACTTATAATTTTCTTTTCCATAACCTTCATCAGTTTTTCTAAATAGAAGAAATTTGCTATAAAATCTTATTTATCAAATTCCTGGCATAAACAATTTTAATATTAATTAAAAATGCTTTGTTATAATATGGGAAATATGGCATACCAATGGATAACATTGGAAGAATAATAGGAGTATTAGCAGCATCAGTTTCCATTCCAGGATCATCAATAAAATCATCTCGTAAGAGTTCTTTCAGCTTCATTTCCTCCTCTTCTTTGTTAACTTTGTTATCACTCTGCAACAAATTGTATTTTAGCACATCCTCTCTATGAACACAGAGTTTTCTACAGCTGAGCAGTTGTTTATGAAATTAACTACACAATAGTTCTATAGTGCAGTTTTAAAAAATATGCTTGAATATTCATATTCTGTTGAATTCTCAATATACATTTTATGCTCAAATGAAAATTTATCACAAATATTATCAATGTTCTGAAACTACTGATAAATTCACAAGTGTAACCAGAAAATTCAGAACAACCAGGGAAATAAAATGTTTATTCTCATAAAATTAAAATAAAAATAATATATTCTTAAAATTTGCTCACAAAAATTAATTGCATAAAAACTCTAAAGTAACATTTAGAATATCTACCTATTCAAAAATTGATCTGGAATAATGATGGTCAATTACTACAATTTGATTTACTCACTAATGCCAAATGAGAAAAACAAAAAAGAGATTCAACCATTCTAATTGCATACATTTCACTTTTCTTTTATTATTAAAGAAGTACATTTTCATAATTCCAGCTTGTGCCATATGCATTATGAAAGTCAAATGGTTGGAGTGTTTAGTTATTTTTCTCCTTTTACAATTGTGTGGTATAATTGTTCACCGTTGCAATTAATACATTCTTACTCATGGACTTGTGGGTAAACAGAGTGGATGACAGAGACAAATGCAGCCCATGTGGTAAAATGACTATGGCCAAAAAAAAAAAATAAAAAAAAATAAATTTACGATAGGGGCTGTGATTGATTGAAATTAAAAAAAAATTGTTACATTTTATTAATAGAAATGAAGCAAAATAGTCATAAAAATATTACTTATGATAAATTATTTTACCACTATGTGTCTAACATTAATTTAAATATACTTTAAACAATTTTATTGATGAAACCAAAGGAAAATTTTTGAAAGCAAAGGTTTTGCATTAACATATTCATGAAAGTATATATTACATCACATCATTACCTTTAGGTTAAGCTTTGGTTTTGGTATATAGCCACTATTTGAATCTCTTCCATGACTTTCACTGCTTCGAGGTTGGTAGCGCTTTGTAGCTGCTCCTATGCCTTCAGAAAAAACTCCAGAGGACTGCAACAAAAATTTAAATAAAAAAGAGAACAAATAAGTGCACAGATATGCTACAAAAAAAGAAGTTAAATATTAATACCTGTATTAAATTATTGGTTTTTTCTCGTCTTTTTCCTCGACCATCATCTTTACGCCTTTCCCTTTTGTCTCTATGATTAGCATTATCATCTTTTGCATTTATATCACTGAAATTGAAAACAAACTTAAAATCAGCAGTACATTCAACATTCATTGGAATTTTGATATAAAGATGAATTAAAATGAGATGCTGAAAATTGAATAAAAATGCTTACTGTAATTGAGTATATGTTCAGGAATTTAGTAATGTAAATCTTGACACTCTTAGAAGTGTTTATTTTTTTTTAAGTCTATGACAATTAAAGTATTTGTAATGCAGAAAATGATCATAAGAATAATAGCTGGTGTAAATCATAAGTCTTCCTGGAAACCAATTTCTTAAAATTGAAAGCTTACCAATTAAAAAATGAGCAGATTCTTAAAGCATTAATTTATCTAAGTTCTGCTCGGCTCTGTGCTTCAGTCACACTGATATGTCTGTGCATGGATCTTACAGTCTTTAGCCCCATTCTGTCCTCCCTCATCAGTCATATTGATTTCTCTATATCAAAAGTATGCTGGTAGTCGAAAAGCAAGTGTTTAGCAATGAAAACTACTGAAGTTTAAACCCTCTTACAATTGTTATTTTTAGCAAATAAAATTAATGTTAGGTTACAAATGATAATATAACTTCCACTTGCAAGGGCCTATTTGAATTTTAAGGCATTTATACAATACAAAAAAAAAGTAATCTTTGTTTTCAAAATAAAGAGGAAATTAATATACTCATAAATGAAAATATAAAATTATATACACATTATCCTTTAAGTTTTTTACTTTAGAATACTTACTGATGAGGCATTTATTTTGAAAATAAAGATGACTAAATTATTTTAAATAGTGGAAATTTTCATAGTGAAATAAATATAATATTGCAATCCTTTATAAGAAATCACTCAAATTTCACTAATTTTGTTCCACTTACTTGGATAAGTTTCAAAGGCTTCATCATCAGTATGGTTCCATGGTCACCTTCTCAGCGTGGTATTAAGATGTCGCTCTGTAGATTTTGTAAATTTAGTTATGAGGTTATTGTTTAACTAAAATTGTTAATTGGAACATTGCATAGTGAAGCTAATCATATATGAAGGTCATATTTGATCTTAATTTGAGTGGACTAGGTGCTGATGATGCGAATGAAGGGTTCCTGAAACTGGTTCTACATATTTAAACAAGTGGAGCAAAAGAGTGTTAGTTTGACTCACTCACACAATGATCTTAATATAAGGTTATTGTTGTTTGGAAGGTCAAAATTACATTTTTCTTGTTTTTGTTTATGAATATATTTTTCCACTCTGTTAATTCTAAGGGTTTTTAAAGAGCTTTCAATAGTTTTGGTTCATTTTGGAATTTGCATTTTTTTTGGAGGGGGGGGGAGCCAGAAATGGTATATGATCATTGATTTCTCTGTGTGTTTATATTTTACATTTCTCATGGTTCCTTAAATCATAGGGTAATATTTATTTTTGTTTTGTCTATATATTTCATTTTGCAATCTTTACAACTGATTTCGCAAGTGCCTGATTGTTTTCCTGGTGGAATTTTGTCTTTTGTGTTAGTTTTTAGGAGTTTTTTTTAACCTGCATTTGCTTACTGGGGCCAAAATCTTTTAAACCTTCTGGAATTTTTAGTGTGCCCATGGATACAATGTGAATTTCTTGTATATATGATCTTTTTTGTAGCCTTTTGGTGTGGTGATGTCTATAATTTGTTTTTGTTTTTTGAATTTTTCCATTTTCTTGTTGCCCAGATCTATTTATTGTAGCCATCTTTCTGTGCTATATTTATAATGTGGCAATATACTGAATTTGGTATATTCAAAAAAGATAAACAGACAATTACATATAAAACAACAGCTACAGTCAAAAACAACATAAATTTGCAATAATCAACAACCTCACATTCAGATTAACAAACCCACCAATAAGCAAGGCAGAATACAAATCTGAGCACCAAAAAATCATATGTATAGCACAAAAAATGGCTACACAATAGATTTTGTCAACAGGAAAATAGAAAAATTTAAAAATGAAAACAAATAAACCACATCACTACACTAAATGGCTACAAAGGAGATCACATATATACAACAAATTCACATTCCATCCATGGGCACATTCCAGAAGATTTTTATTTCAGTAAACAAATGCGGTTTAAAAAAATCCTAAAAATGAACACAAAAGACAACATTCCACCAGAAAATCAAGCAGGCATTTACATAATCAGTTGCAAAGACAACAATATCAAATGTATAGGCAAAACAAAAACAAACATTATTCTATGGTTTAAGGAACAGTTAGAAATTTAAAATGCAAGGAAAAATCAGTGATAGCATACCATTTCTAGCAAAAAAACTACAAAGTTCAAAATAAACCAAAAATCTTAAAAGTTCTTCAAAAATCCATAGAGTTAACAGTGTGGGAAAATTTATTCAGAAACAAAAACCATAAAAAATTGGTTAATTTTGATCTTCCAAACAATAGTAACCTCATTACTAAATTTGTAAAATCTAAAGAGCAAATCTTAATACCATGATGGGAAGCTGACAGTGGAACCATACTGATGATAAAGGCAACGGCCTTCAAAACATGTCCAAGAGGAACAAAATTAGTGAATTTATAACAAATTTTTTAAAATTCTGTTGGAACCAATGCAGTGAAACTAGATAAAATATAAATTATTATCCAATACTGTCATCTCATACACTCTAGTGCTTCACTTACTTTTAAAATATTGTGGGACAGTTTCGAAGAGAATCCTCTCCATCCTCGACCAAGATGAGGATTGAAGATAGTTTCCAACCAGTCGTCAAGTCGGTCAAGGATGGAGAGGATTCTCTTCGAAACTGTCCCACTATATTTTAAAAGTAAGTGAAGCACTACAGTGTATGAGATGACAATATTGGATAATCATTTATATAACTAGTGAAATTTGAGTGATTTCCTTATAAAAGGTTGCAATATAATTTTTATGTGTTTGAAAATAATGCCTTAAAATTCAAATACAAGGAGCAGGAAAGAAAGCAGTGGCAACACCATTGCCATGCTGTAAATGAACATTGGAGGATCATTGTGCTTTGCACGTCAACATACTGAGCATCACTAGTGCACTATTTGTGGACAGATGAATATGAAGCTTTCCAGTAATGGTACAAATTTGGATCATCCTAAATTGATTTTTTCTAAAAGTGAGCAGTGTGCATGAAATATGAGGTAGCATATGCTAGGAACACGAGGGAATATCATGTAAGTCTGTGAGAAGCCTGTAGCAATGAAACCTTGCATAGTGAATGGTTGTCTGCAAGGTGTCTGCTTTCCACTAGGATGCAACAGAGTGATGATGATTTGTTTCACTCACTGCTGGAGATGGGTCGTTCATGTACAGTGAGAGATTAGTCGCATAAGTCGGAACAAACCACCACAAACCGCTTAGGGTACTGGTGTCCAGTGTCTTCCAGAAGCATGAGAGCAGATGATATATGTGGCAGGGGATTAAATTAAGGGTATCCAGATTCTAGAATATACAGTGTAATACTGAAATACAAACTGGAACTTATACTAGAAGCTAATCATATAATTAAGACCATTGTACGATTGAATGAAATTACACGCTCTTATGGGCTCCATTTGTTTAAATGTAGTGCATATTTTGAAGACTATTGTCTGCATTCTCAACTAACTGTTGACTGCTTGAGGATGCAGATAATGATCTGCAAACCATGTACTACATTTAAACAAGTGGAGCCAATAAGAATGCATTAGTGTGACTCAATCATATAATGGTCTTAATTATATGATTAGTATCATTGTACAAGTTCCAATTAGCATTTCAAGTTAAAAATAGGTCTTCGAGCCCACAAGAAACAAACAACATAGAGTCTGGGGTTTTATTCCCACCAGGGCCCCCTTCTCTGACTGATGATTTTCTCCAGGTTTTCCTCAATCCTCATAAATGGAAAAAGTCAAGATGGTACTCTAAACTTAGTACTGGTAATGCTTCCTTTCTTCTGTGATGCCACAATAATAAAAACAGGCATATATACAAGGGATAAGTCATAAATCACTGGAACTATTTTTTTTCTCATGAACAAGGCACAATATGAAAAATTTAAGATATTCAACTGAAACAGTATGGAAACGTACTTTCAAATGAAACCATAGATGGTGTATGTTAGCAGAGCTATATGTCTCAGCACACTCCAAAGTTCAATTGGCAGCGACAGTGGTCAGGAATGGAGGTCACAAAGAGGGAACAATGTGCATATGCGAAAATAGCATTTCTCCATGGCAGGAATGCATGAGAATGCCACATATGCACTGAATGACACACAAGCATATTTTGACTGTCCTATGCCAAATTGACCATGGCTTTTGTTGGTAAAGGAGTATGGTAAAATTTGAATTTGCAAGGTGACCCAGGGTGATGCAATTCACTTGACTGTTACTTAAGTTCCAGTTCATATACCTTTGCCCAAGTATGATGTGAATCAACCTGGCATCCCCTTCTTCCTGAAATCTTGTCAGATTGATATGGCATGTTTTGTAGCGAATCCACTTCTGTATCTCAACTAATTGATGTTGCACACACATGGCACATATTTTCTGAATATTCAGGTAAACTCCCATAAAATGTGGTGCACTGTCTTTCCCAGAATTGCTGTTTGCATTAAGTCCAGCACCTATCATTGCATAAGCACTGTTCCACCATTATCACCTGTACATTCTTGTCCATGGACACAGGATGCCCACTGTGTGGGAGATTGGCAGTCTACATTCTACCCCATTTGAAGGCCTTATCCACCTTGTCACTGTTCAATAGGACAGGGCACGTGCACTCTATGTTTCCTGTAGTGGCATTATTGTGCATTCCTACTGCAGAGAAGGAGAATATGCATATTGTTCAATCTTCATGACCTCCTTTCCTGAACACTGTCACTGACCAACTGAACTTCAAGGCATGCTGAGACATGCAGCCTTGTTCATAATATACCATTTGGTGGCTTCATTTGAGAATACACTCCATAATACACTTTCATTCATATATCTTAGATTTTTCATGATGTCACTTGCTCGTGAGCAAAAAAATGCCATGATTTATTCCTCATGTATATACAGAGTGAGGCATTTAGTGTGTAGCAGCCATTTTATTCCGAAACAAAGAGAAAAATAAAAAAAATGTGTTCTTAGGGTAACATAAGATAGTGATCTTGACTAGTCCTTGAAATGCCATTCTCAAGGTCATTTCAATGACAATTTTTTTTTTCCCAAATGGAATGGCCTTTATTTTTCTGGAAATGGAAAGAGCATTCAATTTTCATATAAAAGCTCTAGTACATCTTATCAGCTAATGATAAGATATTGGACAAGTAAGACAGCAAATATTATTCACTTACTTTCACTTCGCTCTCTTTCATTTTATTGTTGTTATGAAGGAATCTCATTTGTTTATATGCAGATGCTTATTTGTTCACATCGGTACACAAACCAGCGCTCATCATTGCCAATTCAAACCTAAAAGGACATTATTCTCAGTCAATTCTACTTCGCTTTCAATTATGGATGTTTGATGCATAACCAATGAGAGGAGTGATATGGTTTACATTTATGGCAAAGCTCATAAGAATGCCAGAGCAGTTTGCAACTTATACAGAGATCGATATTCTGAAAGGAGGCAGCCACCTGTTAGAAATTTTCAATGACCTGCAAACTTTTTCTCTGAAATGGGAGGTGTCTCAGTCACGAAAACTACTGAATGAGAAGTGCTAATGGGGAAAATTCGAAGTTGCTGCATTAGCTGCAGTTGCCGCTAATCCTCACGCAAATCCCCATCAACTGTAACATGATTCGGGAATCTCTCAAAAGTTTGTTCTTCAAATATTTCAGCATTACAAATACCACCCATATCACACTAGCCTACATCAAGCCCTTCATGGGGATGATTTTCAGAAGTTTGTTGAATTTTGCCAATGGGCTCTACTACAAATTCAAAACTGTAACTTTTTCAACATTTTATTTTCTGATGAGGCGGCGTTCAAGTGAACCGACATAACATGCATTATAGGGCAGTGGCAAAATCCAAGATGGTTATGGGAAATAGAGCATCAGCAGCAATGGAGTGTGAACGTTTGGTGTGGCATTTTGGGATTCCGTACAATTGGCCCATACTTCATTAAAGGTAAACTTCATGGCAGAAATACAAAAATTTTTTGGACCAAGAACTTATAGTGTTGCTTGAAGATGTACTCCTTGTGAACTGAGCTGCAATATGGTATCAACACAATGGTTGTCCATTTCATTACTCAGCTGTAGCTCGAGAAAGGTTAAACAGAGAGTGTCCGGGTTGGTCGATGGATAGGATGCAGAGGACCTGTCCCTGATCTCACTTCCCCAGACTTTTTCTTATGGGAATACATTAAAGATAAAGTTTATGAAGAAGTACCAATTACACCCCGTAAGCTACGTCAACAAATTAGGAATGTCTGTGCAAGATTCAGTGAAGATTCATCCATCTTTTGAAGCTCATTTTCTGAAATGCATCGAAGTTAATGGTCATACTTTTGAGCAATTACTGAATTGAAATTGTTTGTAATGTAAACATGATATTGTTTCAATTACAGTTATAACTGTACTTTATTGTATTGTATGTAAAGTGAAAGTGAGTGAAAAACATTTGCTGTCTTATTTGTCCAATATCTCATCATTTATCACCCCTAGCTGATAGATGTACTAGAACTTTTATACTGAAAATTGAATGCTCTTTCCATTCCCAGTGCAAAAATACACCATTCCATTTGAAAAAAACAAATTTGATTTTGAAATGACATTGAGAATGGCATTTCAAGGACGAGTTAAGGTTGCTATTTTATGTTCCCTCATGAGCACTTTAAATTTTATGAGCAGCATTTTTTGATTTTCCTCTTTGTTTAGGAGTAAAATGGCCATGGCACTATAAATGCCTCCCCCTGTATATTAAAATAACTAAAAAGTTAACTTTAATTAAAAAGGTAGAGCTGACATATTTATTTCATCATTGCTTTTACTTATTAAATGAGTCTTTAAGTAATAGCGAGTCGGTCCTGGTGGTGTAGTGGTAACCATACTTGCCTTCTAAACCCAAGATTGCGAGTTCAAACCCGGCCAGGATTGATGGATTTTTCGGGCGTAAAATCCTAAGTATGGCTTCCTTTGGAAAAGAAGTAAAGCCATGGGTCCCATGTTGTACATTTATGGCATGAAAAAGAACCTCAAGCCTGAAAGAAGAGGCCTCTGAGCAAAATTTGTCGGTCATTTGATGCCCTGATTTGAATGGGATGCTGTGTATGTATGTAGTAATAGTATAATAATAGTGTAGTAATAGTATGTAGTAGTAGTATAATTATGTAGTCAAAATTCTGTTTCCTGTCATAGAATATACTATAGCACTAGTGGGGACAGAGGAGGATATTTTGACCTCTCACCTTGACTTACAGCAGGTGGTTAGTCCCTATGCCTCTGGGAAGAAGAGATAAGGTGAGGGATTCACCGGTGGCAACTGCTCAGATGCAGATGGGGTCCTTGACTGTTTCCAAACAGAACATCTTGATTGGAGGATCTTTCCCCCCAGGTTTACAAGCCTCTCAGGAGGTTCGCTTCCATCCCAGATGCCAGGGCAGAAACTTTTCAAAGTATAAGCCTACCACAGCAATGAAATGATATATGATATGAAATGGGAGAGAGAAAAATTCATGGAATGTAAATATCCAACCCAGCATTCACCGAAGTAACCTGGGAAGCCATGTAAAACCCAAAGCCAGGATTGCCGGGAGTCATACCTGGAACCTCCTAAAAAGAGTTTTAAGCATTACCACCTGAGTCAACCCAACTCACTTGGTTCTTTTATTGTTTGTTGGCAGCTGTTATAGTTTGTTATCCTGTGGTATGAAAATAGCCATTTTTATCCAAAATATGACCCCTGTAACACATCATTGTGCTAAAACTGTTTTAAATATGGAAAGTGATGAGATATTTGTAAGCAATGAATTATGACACATCAATAGCTTGGGTATACTAAATTATAAAATTTTCCAATAATAATTACTTTAATAAAGATATTTTTCTTATAGATATAAGAAATCTAGATACACTTTAATGAACAATTAATTGCACCAAAATTATTTTAATGCAAGTGTTATTGTTTGCCATACCTGGCATACTCGGGATAATAATACCTATGGTGATAAAAACTAAGACAATCAGCTTCAAAAAGTATGACTTGTTAAAGAGAGAGAGGGGGGAAAGAGAGAGAGAGATATAAAGAAAGAAAGAAAGAAAAAAAGGGAGGGAGGGAGGAAGAAAGAAAGAAAGGGGGAAAAAAAGAAAAATAAACAAAAATCACACAAAATATTAATCTTGATTTAGACTTATATTATACTTAAAATTATATCTATATCTATTTTGTACAAAATATAATAAAAATAATAATGATTTTTACAGTTAGCTATTATAAAAAGCTAGGAAAATATAATGCTAAATATTAAATCATCAAAATGAAAAAAAGCATCACCTTGCCTTGTTATGTCTTTCAAAAGTATTAAGTTCTGGATTCACAAATTTTACATGCAACTTTATATTCATTTCTTCCTTTTCTGAATACAGGATATTTGCAGGATATCGCTGAATTTACATTGTCATTTTGAATACATGAATGATAATATCTAACTCTAGAATTATGTGGTTGAGAAAAAAATACTAGAGACACTTCTACAGAGGCCTGTAAAGCAGAATGGGCAAATTGTGAGCATGCAGCAAAGAAACCATTCACACCTCAATCAGCTTTGATCTCTCGATTTACTATCTCTGAGTAAAGGGTATATTCTGTTGATGATGCTCCTACCTACAGGCAAATTATTTTTAAAAAGACATAAAAATAGATCATTTTAAAATTTCAGGTATAGAAGCTATGAAAAGGAGGGCATTTCATGATTTACATAATATCCACCCTGATCCCAGAAAAAGATGTAAAAAGGTGGACAAAAAGAGAAGTATGGTCACCCTAATAATATCATTCCATTTTCAATCCTAATTTTTCCTTAGAATATTTAAATAAATATTTTGAGTGGGTTACAATATTATTTCTTCATATAGAGTTAAGAACATAATAAATATAGATCATTTTTATACACAGTACTTACAGAAATAGGTAATGGGAGAAGATGAAATGGGAGAAGATTTACATTCATAAATATAGGGATCATCTTATGAATTTCGACATTATAGGAGAATGTAATTTCAATTTCCAGTTTATAAAGAAAAAACACCACCAGGGCAGAGCCACAGGTCCTCATATATGTTAGTTTCTCATACCAGTCATCAAGTTGGTTGAAGATGGAGAGGATGTGTCTTCGAAACCGGTCCCACCATATTTAAAAGTAAGTGAAGTATAAGAGTGTGTTAGACGACAAATTAATTATAATTTACAGAAATAGGTATGTTAGGAGATAAAAGAAATTTCTGAATTGCTCTTTATCCTCTAGCACATCTATGCATTATATGATTTATAAGGATTAATAAACAACATACATAAATTTAAAGGTTAATGCATAAGAAAAGTAAGCATATACCCTTTGTTTTTATTCCGTTGTACATTCAAATTTGGTGCATAAATTTTTTTGGGTTTTGAGTCACTGCTCTGGTTGAGTTTACTGGGACCTGGAGACCCAAGAGTAAGATCACGACGTCCACTAAAGGAAGGAAGACGGCCAGGTGGAACACCCAAAGTTCCTGGTTCAATCTTTATATTTGTAATTAAACCTGTAAGGTTCTTCAAGTCTTTTCTGTTTGCCATTGCAATAGTTCCTGTTAAATAAAAATTAAGAAAATATTAAAATTTTTGCTAATCTAAGAAGAACATAATACAGCTGTTAACATTTAAAAGCTTAAGAGCAGTGAATTTTTATTTCCAGTAGCAAAACCAAAAATTGTTTAAATTTAATTTCTCATTACTATACTGACACTCAAATAATGATGGTTATCATAAGTTTTCCAGATTTGTTTGAAATTAATTGATGGCATTAAAACACCAGAAATAATCAATATATTAATAGTATTGCTATTTAGAACTATACAAGCATTTTCATTGAATCTATATAAGAGAGTACACACACCAGAGCGACTGTAGGTAAAGCATACACAATGCACATTCTACTTGTCCAGTTAACTACCTGTTCTGTCCAGTTGACACCTGTTAAGTTCACAAGCACAAAAGTGTTGAAGTCTGTCATCGGCTACTGCAAATGATAATGAATATCCAGATTTTTTGGAAAAGCTTATTACTGTTGTCACTACTGCACACCAGATAAGAAAGTTCATTCTATGCAAAGGAAACATCCAGAGAGTCTCCAGTCTTAAGAAATTTCATGCTGCTCATATATACAGTCGTCAAGTTGGTTGAAGAAGGAGAGAAAGTCTCTTCAAAACCGGTCCCATCATTTTTAAAAGTAAGTGAAGCGTAAGAGTGCATTAGACAACAGATTAGATAGAATTTACATTTAACAACCTTCACTGTGCGAGTTCCAACAGAATTTTTTAAAAATTTCTTATAATTTTTCCAAAGTTCTTAAATGTAATGTTTTTATGACCCACAATGAAGTTAAGAGGAAGATGATAACTGCATTGATGGTGACTATATTCAGAGATCCCACGTGCATTATACCATGTTGCCTAGTAAATAAAGTACAAAAATCTACTATTGTAAACCATTTTTGAATGCTCATCATATATCTTTATTAATCTTCAATATTGCATTGTGTAACACCCATTACAATATATGGCACACCTGTCATGTGTGAAAAATATTTGTTTTGCTTAAAAAAAAATAGAATAACTTTTATTAATATCATCTAGAATTGGATTTCATTCTAGTTCATAGAAATATGGTAATAGTTGATAAAGAGAAATGGCATGTCATGTTATTGTCACACTCATAAGAATCTTTTAATTGAACCGCTAGGTAAGAGTAAAATAAAACATAATGCTAATTTTTTGCCATTCTTTGTTATGTGAAGTGTGTATTCCAGACAAAATTATTCACTGAACAAGTTATTTCATTAAAATTACATAAAAAGTCCTCCAAAGAACCTCAAGCCTGAAAGAGAGGCCTCTTGAGCAAAATTTGTCGGCCGTTTCACAACCTGAGTTGAATGGGACGCTGATGACCTGAGATGTTAAAGAGCGTCCATAAATAAATCAATCAAAAAAAAAAAATTCAAAGTATGGCACAGATATGTGGATGACATCTTTGCAGTGGTCAACAAGAAACTCTTTAATGATGCTTTGAAATTGCTAAACCTACAAGATAGAGAAATTAAATTCACTTCAGAAACAGAACAAAGCAACATGATTCCCTTTCTCGACTTAAAGATTATAAGAACAGGCAGGAATTTGAATGTACAGAAAGGACATGCACACTGAGAATTACATAAAGGCAAGTGAATTCAATCCCACAGCACACAAACATGCAATTCTGAATAGCTTAGCACATAGACTCATTAACATACCTCTGAATGAGTTTGAATACAACAAAGAATACTATCATATTATACAAACAGCAAAATTCAATGGGTATGACCAAGAAATTGTAGATAAGACAATCAAGAAAGTCAACAAGAGAAGAGGTTAAAGCAGGTTACAACATTGACAGCAATAAAAGAATGTACCATCCACATGAAATATACTTATCATCCTTGGGCCACCAAAAACTTCCAAAAAATATTCAGAGGGTTTGGAATTACTTTGTCCTCAGTGAACAAGTTTAGCTTAAAAAATCTGCTCAATTCTGGTGATAATGATAGAATACTGAAGGAGAAGAAGCCAGGAATATACAAAATCAACTGTTCAGAATGTAACAAAGTATATATTGGAAAAACAAAAAGAAGCATTTGAATCAGACTGAAGGAACACTGGAGAAACATAAGGTACAATCAGAAAGAGAAAACAGCAGTTGCACATCACTTTTGGAGAGATAAACATGATATAGAAGTGGGAGTGAAATTATTGAAATTCGTAGATCGACCCGTTGAGCTGGGAATATGGGGAAAAAGTTTATATAACAAAATATGAGGATAAGGTTATGAACTTTGAGATCCCAACAGAAGACAAATTAATCCAGAAGTTCATAAAATGTCCACGAGAGCTACAACAAGTCCAGCCAACCAACAACAAAGCCGACAGTCAACTCGCAACTGAGGATGCAGGCAAAAGCCTGTGAAACTAGTTTTGCATAATTCAACAGTAAGTGGAGCATAAGATTATCAAATCGACTCACTAGATAATTGAGAACATAATAGTCGCTTTGCTTTATTGGTTCCGACACAAAATTAAATGTTATATTTCATTAGTGAGTTTATAGATTGCATTATCTGTTGAAATTCCTTTTTCTAAAGCTAAACATATCATTAACTAGAATATTTAATATTATTATATGATTTAGTTAAACTACACACTCTTAATGCTTCACTTACTTGTCATAATGCATCGAACTGGTTTCAAGAACATTCGGTTCTATGCATTATGACAAGTAAGTGAAGCATTAAGAGTGTGTAGTTCAACTATATCAATTATATGATTGGCTTCACTGTGCAAGTTCCAATTTATATTTCAAACTAGAATATTGTTACTTTCAAGGTAATAATAAAGCCTATCATACATTAATTTCTCAAAAACCTTAGAAAATATACATGTAATAGCTATAATTAGAGTCATTTATCTTTTCTCCCTTTTTGAACAGGGGCTTCACCCATAAATATTTTAGCCTTTCAAGAAATACACCCCATGTTGTGGTTTTCTGTCCAGAAATGAGATGCAACTGTTGATTTCTCCAACTGCTTGTATTTTATGTTCTTGAAATGTTCTTTTAACCATGTGGCTATGTTTCTCTTTGTTTTTCCAATGTAAATTTTTCCACATTCTGCACAACTTATTTTATAAATACCCCTCTTGTGGAATACTGTCATTTCCATTGTCAATCAGGAAATTTTTAACATTAAATCTTTAAGAATATTCTGAAACTTTTTTGTAGCCCATGGATGATAGGTGTATTTTTTAATAATTAGCTTATTTTTTTGCTGAAAGTGTTGTGGTTTATTTAATAAGTTTTTGTACTTTTTTGTGTACTAGTTCTTTTTTAAAGCCATTTTTAAGTGCTGTTGTTTCTATTTGTTTATATTCTTTACAACATTTTTCTTTAACAGTATTTCAAAACACAACCTTCATGATGCTCTTTTTTAACAGTGTTTAATATCCATTTACACTGCTGAGGCATCATAGGTGATGGACATGGTATACATGAGATGAAATGATAAATTGGGAAATAATTTTTTATCAAGACAGAAAACTTTCCAGGCCTAAGTTTAGGATACCTCCCCAGCATTTGCCATTTAAGGACAGAGGAAAACCTAGAAAAAACCTCAGTCAGGGAGGATGGTTCCTGTTGGAATTAAACCCCAGACCTTGCACTCACAAGTCGTGCATGAATGACCTTGGCCAACCATGGTGGTATTGAGGGCTATGTGTGTATGAATCAGGAAATTGAAATCAAACACCTTGTAGCACTGGACCATTAGAACCATAAACAATATTAAGAATTTACATAGATCATCCATAAGGACAGTAAAGTAGCATTTCTATACTAGTCACCCCAAGTTACGTATATTGGGACTAGGATAAGATAGCTTTAGTATCTTATCTAATATAATATAATATAAGAATTATATTATAAAATTATCACTCAATAATTGGGAATAATTCAGATCTGCTCTTACTGGAGTCATTCCTATGCTGACATATGGCTCACATATAATATGGAACTACCTTGTGAAGACACACAATTCCTGAAGAAAATAATAGCGACCTTTATTAAAAGAGCCCTAAGAGTGTTTAAATTTAACCAATCCAGGATTGTATATGAATTTGTGTGTATCAGCCATTGATGATAATGAGCCTGAGTGTTTCATCAACTACCAGCAACCAACAATTATGACCAGTTCTAGCAAGGGAAAGGTGAAGAAGAAAAAAAGCGAGAAAGGAAACAGTGAAATCAAACTGGATTTCTACACCACAGAAGGAATGCTAAACTGTAGCTGGGACTCTGGTCTACCCCAGAGACATGTACCAACCATATTCTTTCTGCATGGTTTTCAACATCAGATCTGTTCAAAACCTGGTTTTCATCAAGCTACTGTAGAATGTGTGTGCATAAATTCCCCCCTGTATGTGGGAATATATGCACACAATACCAATTAAGAGTTCTGTATAAGGACAGAGACCTTAACTGCATAAAGCAGAAAACTTGCAGTTACATTACTTACACACTTCTGTGGGCATTTTCTCTTTATTAATAATTATGCTGTGGACTTATATAGAGTAATTTTAAATCGCGATTACAGGAACCACATATTTCATTCTTGATAGTTACCAACTAAACGGCATGCAATTGATAATTCTTATAGCACAGCGGTGGTGCATGAATGCCAAAAAAACAGAATTCATACTCTAGTGTAAGGCCCAAATTTTGAGGCACTTTCTTAATATGCGGATTGCAAACCAAAATGAACGCTACAACATGCCTGATGATAGGAAATTTATTAGATAAAGCATTTACGTAAATAATAATTACGTAAACTGTACTTATAATTATTACATCTAGGAGGTGCATTACCTTTCAGCGCATTTAATTTAAAATTTGTTACACAGCCAAGTTGTCTGCGAACACCAACAACCACTGAATTTGACAATGAAAGCACTGCTGTAAACACACACTTTCAATCCCCTTAGATCACACATAAGCCATAGTGAGGTTATGTGGCAGCGTATTTATATATTCCTTCAAAATTCCCTATTGTCGTGCACAATTTATTGTGAAATCAATGCTTGCAGAAGTCACATAACGAATTCGAAATATTTTGTTCCGTACTAATCGTGTGAGTGAAAAGTGCTCTAAAAATGGATAGTTCCTTTTGCTACATTTTTGTTTACAACTCAGCTGTTGAAAGAACATGGCGTATTGCGCAACCATTACAAATTACACAAACATAATACATGATATGCCAAACACATTACATGGAAACCAAAATTATAACAACCTTCAAAAGGTTACAGGAAATTGTAATGGTTTTATAGTTCGAAAGCTAATTGCATTTCTATACGTAAGTAGCACATACAGATTAACCACTACAAGTAACCATTAATTAGTTTTGTTTTGTTTATACATATTTCATATATAGCCACAATGGCTAATGAATGTATAACATGTCAACTACATTAATATTAAGCTAAATTAACTGGATTAGATTCACTAAATACGAAGGAATATGTTGTGGGGGAAATTTTGTGACTCGACAAAGGCTAAATAGAACTTGGACGTTTATTACAAAAATTAGTTTTCATAGGTTAGATAATATAATGAAATGGTTTGAATCTTATTTGAGTAACAGAATGCAAATACCAAAGTTGTAACTAGTCACCATGTATCGGTAGGGATTATAAAATAATGGTGTGCTGCAGGAATCAATATTGAGTTCACTACTTTTTTAAAAATTTTATCAATGGCCATATAGCTTAAAATAATGACTCAAAAGTGCTACTTTTTGCATATGATACCCTTGTGTGCTTGTAACAGAGAAATCACAAGAACTTCTGTCATATACAACTACAAAAGTTTTTAATGAAATTAACGTATGGTTTCAAACCAATAATATATTTCTGAATTGAGATAAGATAAATTTTATTTAATGTAGAACAAAAAATAATTATCAGATCTTACAATCAGTTATTATTATTAAGATCAAACCCTAAAAGAAATCAATCATCAAAATTCTTAGGGTTAAAATTGATAAAAACACTGAAAGAAACATGTTGAAATTAAATAAATTGTAATCATAAAGCTGTGGACAATGAAGCGGTAATGTATCATACACTAACTCCACTTACATCAAACTAGGACATGTTTCAGGGGCAATCATTCACATCAAGCTGTTGACCAACTGAGTTTTTTTGACATGTTCTATATCCTGGAGCTCTAGCTGAACTTAAGACCCACAGAACAAGATATGCAAGCACGCCCGTGCGCGTTCACACACACAGCTCATACCTTATGGTCCCAAAATAGTATTTAAATTTAGCTCAAAAGTACCTCAAAAAGAAATTTGTAATAAGGAGCAACATACATTACCCAGAGAGCTGAAAATTAAGATGTATATGCATCTTATCTTGCAGATATAGAGCCATAATCATCATAGAATTAATTTACAAAGTAATAGATTTTTACGTAGATATTTTATAAACAGTTAATGTCTTTTTGTTATCCAATAAATCTTGGGAGTATTTGGGAGTGCATTAATATCTTAATGCATGGCAATAAACTCTCTTTTAATAATAAGTTAAATTTGCTGTTGGCCTATGGAGATTTCTTTTTTGTCTTGTCTTAAAACTATACCTAAAGACCTGCCTTGGTGATCTGGGGCTAATGTTCTCTCCTCTGGAGTCAAGGTTTGTGGGTTCAGGTTGAAAGATTTTTCAGGGTGTAAAAATTTTGAACACAAATCCTTTGGGAGTGACTTTAAACTATGGGTTCCATGTTGTAGATTTACAGCACAATCGTTCTATGCCCAAAAAGTACTTCAGTTCCCTGTCATATGGCATTGGAGGTGACGTGCTTATCTCCTATCCCTCTGCCATATGTCAGAAATAAGAGTACTTGAACTACTCGGTAATTGGAACCTCCTTCACAGTAGGTGCCAATGTTCTGTGATGGAATGATGGGTACTAACTATTAATGGGGCATTATACTATACTGTAAGTCATGTTTAATGTTGCAGGAGCTGCATCACATCAAACTTCTCATACTACCTATGCTCAGATGTGGTGTAACACTGCTGAAGTCATTACATCAGTATGCTTCCATGTTTGAGAGCATTAAAACTACAATTTATGACTACTGTTCATAATGACTATGTATTTCCTTTGCCATTATTTAATGCTCTTCATTACTATACTAAATCATGTGGAATGGGAGCTAATGCAGAATTATCTTTGCGGCATTGTCACCATAATACAAATGAAAAGGGGCAGGAAAAGAAACTTCTGAAGCGATTGTATTTTCCAAATCCATTAAAATGGTTGCTAGTAAAATTAGATTTACTAATGCTGAAAAATCAATGGGATCCAGAGTTTGAAGAGATGGAATTTAAAAGAGGAACAAAACAGGTACTTATGACATAAAGTATTTTTATTATCAGTTATTATACATGAGGATCTCTCATTTATTATTTTGTATGATTCCATCATTGAGATGTGGCACTTCCATTGTGTTTGTGATAAGCTTAAAACCCAAAATTCTGCACATTCAAATAAATTATACAGAAAAGTTATAATGTTGGTAATTTCATTCTGTTCAATTCCAAAAAATTAAATTGGACTCTGGCTTGGGGTTAAAGCTCATAGAGTTTAAATTTAATTGCTATCTCTATGGTTACCAGCTGTTCAGAAAGGGTGCAAGTTCACATCATGCTTGGAGAATGTTGCCCAAATTGGATCTTCTTGCAAAGTTATCCTTTGGATTGGATTCAATTGAATGGTGCAGGGGAGGATATTTTGTTATTTTGGCCTTATTCACGGTTGTGTTTGTGCCTATGCTCCCAATGAGGGTGCCTCTGGGGGGGGGGGAGGATAAAGTGAGGAACACTGTATGTTCAGAATCCACAGGTAGTGACTGTGCAGATATAAATGGGGTCCCTAACATATTTCTAGATAGAACACTTTGACACTGCCCTCAGAAGGTCTGCTGCCATAGTGGATGCTAGGGCAGAAACCTTTACATAGAGCAAGCTCTCATCACACTATGCCATCCCATCTCACCCTGGCACTTTCAATCATGTAACAGAACCAAACAGAATGAAATGATATGAAATTGGAGAGTGGAAAATTTGTAGAATGTAAAAATCCATCCCAGCATTTTTCTAAGTGACCAGAGGAAATCATGAAAAAACTCAAGGTTAGAATGACTAGCTTAGGGTTGCAGGTTTCAGGGAAGAAAAAACAGAACACATTTCAGAAATGTTGTGTATTCAAACAAGTTAATAAAGTTGAAATGCTAATTGAAACATGTACTCTGAAGATAATCATATAATTAAGATCATTATATGACAGAGTCTACATACTGTTATTGGCTCCAGTTGTTTAAATTTAGGACATGTTCCGCAGACAATCATTTGCATCATCAGCTAGCTGTCAACTCAAATAGAGCTAATAAGTGTGTTAGTTTGACTCAACCATACAATGATCTTAAGTTAATAAAGGTTATGTGCACAGGCAAAATTCAGATGCACACTTAAAAAGAAAACATTAATACAAATAATGGATGCATATTAAATTGGGTGAATATTTCAATTCCTTATATAGTTTGTATATCTTTTTAATTTATATCATATTTTAAATAATAAACTTCCTATTCACATACCAAATGCTTTTAACTAAAATAGGTGTGATCTTGATTCTGAACATAAATTTGTTTGCAAGTACTTTCACGTGCTACAAGATTCATTACAATTAAAATATGTAAATAATTCATGCTTTATCAAGATATTTGACCTTCTGTCTCTTTTATCTCTCCATTTTATACCCATCACAGAAAAAATTCTCTCCATAAATGCATTGAAGGGGAAAATGCTAGGTATTGTTTAATTTTGTTGCATCTAACAAATCTACAGCCTATATCCATCTATCTGATAAAGGCTTTGAAATTATTTTTTCTTTTTGCTTCAACTTTCTTGAGTACTCACTAACGATAGCTATATCACACATTAAAAGGAATCAGACAAAGATGATTTCCAACAATGCAATACAGCATTTTCAAATAATGGGACATTTTGAAATTGGATATGTCTTAATTAAAAATAATGATTAGAACAGTACGTAGAACAAAGTAAGAATAAACAGAATTGTTCAGGGTAAAATGGTATGTCTGGCAACCCTTGACTGGCTGCAAGAAATTTGAACCCAGGACCTCCCAAATGTGAGTCCCAAGTGTTACCCACCTGAGCCACCCCATTTTCCCTTACTCTGTAAGGATGACTGCCATGTAATATCAAACGTTAATATATAAGTACTGTTAATACTAGAGAGACCATGGCAGTCATTTTTACCTGTATTCATTAAGGCTTTGTAAATTGTGCTGGAGGCTTTGCAAATTATGCAGGTTTCATTTTACCATACTAATATTTCAGGGCTTTTAATAAATTTTATAAATTGTAGTTTCTTTAAAAATTTAAATCTCTATCAGGAATGTTAAGAAAGTTATAAAAGCATTTATCATAAAGGACTGCAGTTGATCATTTTGATTGTTATAGCTATTTCAAGTGAGTGGTATTAAACTTTCAACAGCTATTTCGTACATGTCTATCCTAGCCTTTGGTTCATTATTGTAATTTCATTCCATGTCTTTTTTCTTAGATTACATGTTGTTTAGTGTGAGAGAAGGTATTTTTCGTATATTTATTAACTTGAAGTGTGAATTGGAACATGTACAGTGAATGTAAATTCTAACTAATCTGTCATCTGACATACTCTTATGCTTCACTTACTTTTAAAAACGGTGGGACCAGTTTCGAAGAGACATCTTCTCCATCCTCAACCAACTTGATAACTGATAGGAGAAACTAACATCTATGAGGACCTGTGGCTCCGGCCGCCTGATGTGTTGTAATGTCGAAATTCATAAGATGACCTTATGTTTATGAGTGTAAATCTTCTCCCATGTGTCCAATTCTGTACATCTGTGTGCTTCTTTAAGTAACTTTATTTCTCTTTTTATGTCGTGATTATCTTTCCAAAAATGATGTGCCACTGCTGACTTATCTCTTTGTACTTCGCTTTCCTGAGATGTACCTATGTTCCTTTAAGTTTTACCAATGTACATCTTATCACATTCTTTACACGTTATTTTGTAGATGCCTGACTTTTTCTGTGGAATGTTATTAAAAGTGTTGTCCACTAAAGTATTTTTAGAGTATATCTGTTAACAGGTGCCAATTTAATGCTAATATCTTTAAAAGTTTTTGGGAATTTATTCATAGCTACTGGATGGTAGGTGAATTTTTTTTTAAAACCGGTCTTTCTTTTTCAGTCAATAGTGTGGTGGTACTCTTGATCAATTCCTTCACTAGGAATCTATTAAGTTTTTTGTTTACTAAATTTTTGTTAAAATCATTTATAATAGCAATTTCCTGTATCTTCTCAAATTCTTTTTTGTACTCCTTTTTACTAATTGGTAAATTCGCCAGTATATATGTTAAGCTGTTGAAAATTGTGTGCTTCTGAGCTATGGGGTTGAACCCATTTGATTTTATATAGTTATCTGTATGAGCATCCTTTCTGTAGATTCCAAATTCTAAATTTCCATAATTCTTATTAATTTTTATATCTAAAAACGGCAACATTCCCTTTGTTTCTGTTTCCAGTGTGAAGGATATATTCTTGTCTTGTATAATTAAAAGCTTCAAAGCATCTTCAACTAATTTTTTTTTCACTATACTAAAAATGTCATCAACGTATCTGTGCCAGCATTTAAAATAATGTGCGAAGGCAGAAATTATGTGAGTTTCAAATGTACTCATGAATAAATCTGCCAGAAAGGGGGACAAAGAAGTGAACGGATGTACAGAATTAGACACATGGGAGAAGATTTACATTCATACACATAGGGATCATCATATGAATTTCGACATTATAAGAGAATGTAATACAAATTTACAGTTTATAAAAAAACACCACCAGGATGGGCCCACAGGTCCTCAGATGTTAGATTCTCCTATCAGTCGTCAAGTTGGTTGAAGATGGAGAGGATGTCTCTTCGAAACTGGTACCACTGTATTTAAAAGTAAGTGAAGCATAAGAGTGTGTTAGACAACAGATTAGTTAGAATTTATATGTAAAAAGCTTCACTGTGTGAGTTCCAACAAAATTTTTAAAAAATTTCTTATTTTTCGAAAGTTCTTAAATGATTATACAGTGAAGTAAATAATATAATTAAATTATTATATCACTGAGTCAAACTACACTCTTGTGGCTTCACTTACTGTGGGTCCCTAGCAACATGGGAGAAAATCTATATAAATAAATAAATACACAGATAGATTAATGAAATTTGACACTTCCAGGACGAAAGTACCAACTTTAAGTTCATCATACTTCCACCAGAGTAGAATATGCATCCCCAAAGAAATAATGTGAATCATCCAGCAGTCGATAATTAGCTGAATATGCAGACAACAGTCTGCAAAACATGTTCTAGATATGAACATAGTTCAACTCAGGCATACAATAATTTAATTATACTTTTAGAAAAGTTTGTAAGTTTAGGCATATCTTAAGTTTGACTTTTCTCATTATTATGGCACATCTGTATTATTTTCCAGATGATGAAAATTGGTTTCAGTCATTTAAATATTTCACAAGAAGATATGTCAGAAGGAGAGTATATTTTTGATTGTGATGAACTGACACTAAAATCTGCTTCACACATTTGAGGAACATGCAGACTAGATTAAATAGCACCAAGCATTCTTGCCCCTAATAAAGAGGTGGCATTAACCCATGAAAAAGATGTCAGGCTTGACACTTTGAAATGATTTATGTAATTTTATTCATAGAGCCACAAAATCCTGATACTAAAAGTAATAATATGTAATAAGGGGGGGGGGCTTAAGCTTATTGAAGTAAATAATATTGAAAATTAACCTGTATTTAACTAGGCTCCCTCGAATAAAAGCAGCAATATGTTTATTATTTTGTACATAGGATTGTAGTTCTTTAAAATATAGTTATTGTAGACACCAGTTTAAGGAATATTCACTGCAGGTGAATGCAGAAACACACTGGCTTGAAGCATTAGCCAATCGAATCACTAAACCACCTTACAGTGTTGCCTAGTACAGTGTCTTGAAGTTCCTGCTGTGGAGTCTTTTCTATATTACTAGCATGCAAAAAAAAGTATTCATACAGAAATTCGTGAATAGTTCCAGACAGAGTTTACTTTTCTGTCACATCATTGCAAATCCCATATTTCTTTTTATCACTAATAGTTTTCAATATTCTGAACCATAATGCTTAAACAAAATGCTGACAGCTCAAACCTGAGATCCCTACTGGGTACAAACAATAAAATAATGCAGCATAAATAAGATGCAATGAGAAAAAAGATAGTTGAAATACCATGATTATGTATGTTGCCAGCAAATATAATCAGCAAAATTACAGTCAGACTTCTAAAAATTATACAAAAGAAAGTTTTCTGTTATTACATTTCTTCCAATTGTAGTCATTTCATTACAAGTGCTACACTATTGTTAGTATTTTAATTAATTAGTGCAACAATTAATATTCTGCAGTAATTTTTCTTTTTTACTTTTCCTTTGAATATGATGCTAGAAGTATGCAGGTGGTTTTACAATAGAAAAACGTGAGGTCATTTGGAACATGCAGAAGAAGAAGAAGAATGTACATGTATAACATTTTGAAGAGATTATCATTTGCTGATGAGCTTGCAAAAAGAGATTTGTTGAAGATGAAAGAATATATTGTTTATGTATGTGTATTGAAAAAATTGAGGAATATAAGAAAAATATGTATTTTCACAATACAATAGGATGCTATTTATTGCTATTTTCCTAATGGGAGTACACTCAGATGGAAACAGTTTTTATTTAGGAAGTATGATTGTAAAGTAACAATGCTTTAAGTCAGTTGTATTAATAAAAGCGTAAAAATTAACAACAAACTCATAAATCTTGGTAATGCTGAGTCTCTTGTGAGCTGTTCAGTTTTTTATGACAAATATGAATGTTAAATAAATTGTGCCATTTGTTAATTCCAACCAGTGCCTATAGCTGTGGCCTATAATACCATGTCAGTGATCACGGTTAAATATAAAGTTATTAATAATCTCTTCTGTCGAAATATTTAGAACACTCTTTATGGTTTCACTTACATGAGATTTACTCAGAACATGTTTTGTGGAACAATTTTCCACATTCTCAGCTGTTAAACAACTGTTGGATCATTCATAGAAGGTGGGTAGGTAGTTCTGAGTTGATTTGGTGGTCTTGTGATAAACTTAGATAAGAGCTGTCTACTTCTGGGATGTCAAAATTCATAAGGTTTAGCTCATGTTTTTTTAATATAAGTCCTTTCCCATATGCTTAATTCTTTTGGTTGTTGAACAGTTTTTAATAACCTGATGATTTTTTGCATTTCATGGTTTTCCTTCCAAAAATGTGCTGCCACAGCAGATTTATCCATTACTTTGTAACAGACATTTCTCTAATGTTCCTTCAATGCCTAATGCCTACATTTCTTTTTGTTTTTCCTATTAGAACACATCTATGTATTGGTATTAAGTTATTAAAAACTATTCAACAACCAAAAGAATTAAACATATAGGAAAGGATTTATTTAAAAAACGTGAGCAAAGCCATATGAATTTCAACATCCTGGAAGCAGACAGCATTTTATTCAAGTTTCTCACAAGATCACCAGAATCAACCCAGATACATACCTATCCATATTCTACAAATGATCCAACAGTAATTCAACAGCTGAGGATGTGGACAATTGTTCCATGAAACATGTCCTGAATAAATCTCATATAAATGAAACCATAAAGAATGTTCTAAATATTTCAACTAAGCAAAGAGGTTATTAATGCATGTTTCACTGTTTTCAATTCCAAAATGAATCAATATTGAAATAAATTGATTACATCATTTGTGAACTGTTTTATTTTTTGTATTTAATGAAGATTTTTCTTTTCAGTATTATACTGGAATGTGTGCTTTGTAAGGACTTCTAACTGATCACCACCACCACCACCACCACCACCACCACCACCACCACCACCACCACCACCACCACCATCATCATCATCATCATCATCATCATCATCATCATCAATATCTAGAAAGTGATTCTCATAAACCCAACATCCTCAATGAATATTTTAGGGCATAAAAAGTGTAGCTTCCTTTGGAATAGGAATAAAGCTGTTGGTCTCCTGCTATAGATTTATAGCACATAAAATAACCTCAAGCTGAAAGAAGCCTCTGAACAAAATTCCACTCTTTGAATTGAATGGGACTCAAATGACGATGTTGAAGAGCATCCTTAAGTAAACATAACAATAACAACAACAACAACAATAATAATAATAATAATACAAAACTAATGATTGGCCAGTATTGAACTGAGGTAGAAACAAAAGTGTATCTCTGTTTTAATATGGAAAATCTGGTCAGCCTATCTAGGCAAATTTCTCAGTGTGGAGAAGGAACAAAAGTAAGAGAGGTGCACAGAGAATAGCCATGCCCCTTCCAGGTGGCAACAAAGTGCTCTGCTTCTGCCACGTACTGTGACCTTGATATTCCTTTGAGAATACTGCTTAATATAGGTATACTTCTGTACATATGAGGCTTTATATAAAAAATATTAATAAAGAAAACAAAAAAAGATGAAAAACCACTAGTCAAAATGAACAGCTGCAGTTCCCTCTAATGTTTATTAATTAATTCCATTCATCATCCTGAAAACCATTGCAGTTAGCTGATGTTAAAAAGTTTAATTCAATTAAATATAAAATTTCAAGATTCTCCCAAAGTAATATTAATGACAACTGTACAAGGTGAGGTCAAACAACAGGTGCAAACTTCAGGAATTGGTTCCTGACAAGGAAATAAACAAAATCATTAATATCAACATGTCTGAAAATGTACAGAAACACTATAATTAGAGCAATTAGATAAGGGTAAATAGGATCACCTAAAAGGTATCATATATGCTGTTAGATGCCTAATCTTGCTGACACTTGAACTTGTCATTGAAGCCTTTACTACCCTTCAGGTACAATAGGAACACTGGAATGGATGCAGTAATTCACGATATGACATGTGGGTGCATGCATTCAGGTGCTTGGCAGGCAATTCAAATATCCATTGTGATGTGAGAATGACTGTCATACTTTTAAACATGCATTATGATGTCTTGTAATGTTGATATTTGTACAGGGTGTGGCAGTGGGATATGGTAGTTTTTAGAATGCACTCATTTCTAGCAGTTTTGAGTGACATAACCAACACTGTTGCTAATGAGATCCCTAAACCATGCAATTTTTTTCTCAGTGCCATTAAAGATAATATGGATAACTGGTCTGTGGCAGAACATGTGTTCTCAGCAAGAACTTTTTTTTGAGTTGAAATTGATCACTCATCCAATTTAGAAATGAATTCAATATAGCACGACATGAAAGAATTCCATTCCAAAACACTATCCTAAAGTGGGCGAGTAAATTACAATTCTGGCAATGTTTGTGATAACTTTGTTGGTATTGCAAAAACAGTCTGCAAGCGTGAGGACATTGCAAGAGTTAGAGAAAATGTCAACAAAGTCCAACTCACGCTGCAAGGCTTCAGTCATTGGCTCGAATCTATTTGACAGAATTTTTGCCGCATGTGACCTCAAATTTCAATTTGTGCATCAAGTTAAAACAACTATAAACTTCTTCAAATACAGTTTTGTAGACAGATTACTGACATTTTGAATGCTAATACAGATATTCCCTTACAAGTGTGGGGAAAACCACTGCACAGTCCAAAAGTAATGGTCTGGTGTGGCATCTCTGCCTTTGGAATTATTGGCCGTCCTTTTCAAAGAACGTGGTTATATTGTGACCAACTCCGAGTGCTACCAAATGCTCACAGTGTTGAAAATTAATTTTGATGATGAATTATGGTTTCTACAAGATAGAATCATAGCTAACACTGCTCATGATTCATTGAATTGTCTGGGAAACATGTTTCCAGAATGCATAATTTCACTATTAGAAGATTTACAAGATATTTGAAAAGTAGGGTGTATCGCAACAAGCCTTGCACATCATCCAGCTGAAAGAAAATATAAGGAACAAAATTAGTGCCATCAATCCTGTTTTGTGGGGCAAGTCGTGCAGAGCTTTCACAGTAGATTGCAGGAATGTATTCATTGCCGTGGAGGCTACTTACAAAATGTAGTTTTAAAAAATAATGAGACGTTAATAAACTTCGTTGTATGCATGCATGCATGCAGTGATTCCTCCCCAAACCAGGGGAATATACACAGAGGTCTGTGCAACCCAGTGGCAAGTTATATTTAGGACGGCACCTAGAGTCTAAACCGACCCACCTTTCGGCCGTAGACGATCCTCGTCGCCCAAGCGCGCTAAGCGAACTTAGCTACTAGACTCACACTGATGAATAGGTCACGTCTAACATAGACCTACTCAATTTAAGAGGTGAGTTCCCCAGCATTAAGGTAGCCACCACTATCCCCACGACAAAAAGTGATTCAGATAACTTCCTACCCCCAGGGTACACTGCCGCCGCGGGTACACATTTACCCGTGCGTGAGTTACGGGACCTGCCACGCCGAGTCCAATCCATCCGGACAACTCCCCAAAGGGAGGGGCTCGAATAATTCAGGCCCGGCTATAACGTCAGAAGTATCACGGGTACTCAGGGTCATCAGAGCCCACACCTGGAGCATCTATAGAGGAATGACGTAGGTAGCGCTCCCTCTCCCCTTAAGGAAAACTGCATTGTACTAGCTTATTTCTAGTACATGTGTTTTCTTTTAATTCGTTCCGAGTGTCCCCAACAGGTTTGTAAAAACCATCATATCCCACTGCTGCACCCTGTACTTAGTTCTGCGCTATACCGCTGTTCTGTGCATTTCCAAACATGTGTTAATATGAGTTTTTTTCTTTATTTTCCTGTCAGAAATTGCCCCCTAAAGTTTGATCTTATTCTGTATACAAAATCATCTCATATAATTGTTTACACGTATCACACACATAGAAAAAAAACAAAGTTTGCAATTATTTCCTGTAAAACTTAGTGTTCACTTATCATCATATTGTATTATTTTGTCAAACATAACAGCATTAAGTGTATAAATAACAAAATAATGTTGATACCTCTGCAATCTAGATTGTAATGTGTATTGTGTAGAGTAATGAGATTAGCACTCAATAGTAATACTATTATGCTTTGTTTACTTATTTAAAACCAGGACATGTTTCAGGAGCATGTGCATCCATCCGCAGCTGTAGACTGATTAGCATCCTCTAGTGATGTTAAGATAAGTTCACTTTAACAGACCAGCAGTGGGATCTTGAATTCCATCATGTCTTTAGTTTTTAGATTCCCCCTCCCCTCCCAAGCTGTTAGCCCTCTTAGGACTCTTGGTAATTTTTAACAATTTTGACTTCTTTTTCATGTCATGATTTTTTTAAAGCAGAAATGTTCCTGGATTCAAATTTATAAATTCCCTTTAGTTTTCCCTATGTGTACACACACACACATACTGTAATCAGATATATATGAAACGTAAAAATAAAGAAACACTATTAACAATGTAACAAATTAACACTAATAATAAAAGTAGATAAAGATAAAACACAGAGAAAGAGTCACACTTGAAATTGCTATATTTCGAACTACTGCGAGTTCTTCAATGGCAAGAAGCTAGTTGAAGATATATTGAATATATATCTTCATATATATAAGAAATTGAAAATATATATCTGATTTCAGTCCTTGCAGTTAATTTAATAAATTCCATACTATTTACAATTTGGCAGTGCATCTTTTTGAGATGATCTGAATAAATTTTAATGCTAAATTTATTTTGGGGATGCCTAAATGCCCTGGCATCTCGTAACGGGCTTGAACTGGAGTGGGTGCCAAGGCATCTGAGCATTTATTGAAATGAAAATGCAGATCTGTTGGCAAAAAAGGATACTGATACACCCTTTTTTGGCCCTAAACCTATGGCTGAAATCAGTCAAATACTGCTAAGACTGCAGTAAAACCATAGATTGGGCAAAAACACCAAATTAGGTAGCAAACCTATCCTAGACAAATATGAGTTAGGAATTGTACTTACGAAGCTGTTGACAATGGAGTGGCAATATAACTTCAAGTTATATATTCACTTTTTTACACTTTACTCCATTCACTTACCCAAAAGTAAGATGCATTTCGGGAGAATTGCTCCCATCTTCAGTAAGCAACTGAAGGAAGATGGGAGAGATTCTCCCGAAACGCATCTTACTTTTGGGTAAGTGAATGGAGTAAAGTGTAAAAAAGTGAATATATAACTTGAAGTTATATTGCCACTCCATTGTCAACAGCTTCATAAGTACAAGAAGTTTCGAGCAACAGCGGTTCAGTAAGCAACTGAAGATGGGAGAGATTCTCCCAAAACACGTCTTACTTTTGGGTAAGTGAATATATAAGTTGAAGTCATGAGTTAGGAAATTGGTCTTAGATACAAGCAACACTCTTTCCTCACTCTCCTGAATTTGGATACAACGTGAATAAGGAAAGTAGTTTCATTAATTACTGAACATGGCCACTTTAGGAAACATCTGCATAAAGTGGGACTCTATAAAGATGTGCGCTTTTGCAGATTGTGCAAACAGGATGAGGAGACTGCCTCACACATCTTGATTAATTGCCCAGCCCAGAGTAAGAAAGAGACTTAAAGCTTTCTATAACCAGGGAAGACTCAGGAACAGATGCTAACATTGGAACCGAAACTCTGTAACTTGTTCAAGGAACAGATTTTGGTAAACAGTGAAAGCGTCTCTCCCTATGGGGTTGCACCTTTTAGGCTGACATGCTAGGGGTCAGCAAAACTCCAACATACCCCTATTCTCTATCTAATCTATTTTGGAGAATCAACATAATGTTATACTCCTTAAATATTTAAAAAAAAAACATGTATTCTCTTTTGGGTGGTATGTGAACTTCTTACATTTTCTTGTTTGCATGTGTCTCTGATGGCTTTAATTCTTTTATATTTAGTAATAGTTTTTGTCAACTAATTCTTTACTGAAACCATTCCAACATGCTGTATTAATGATGCATTTGTATTCTATTTTATAGTAGGTGAAGCATAATAGTATATCTATTACCAACTGCTAATCTTAAATGACATAATACTTCACTGTTAAAAAACTTGACTTTAATTCTTTAGCTATTTAATGTATACTGATTTTTCAGGCAGTTTCTGTAATCACTTCATTAGTTTCAAGAAATATGTTTAGCTCTTTGGAAGAATTAATGACAAAACCAGCATTTCTTGCTTTGCGCAGTGATGTAGAGACTTCCTGGAGTGATGAAGCAAGGCGAAATATTGAACTAAGTCCTACAGAAATAATGCATGCAATACCTAGAAGAGTTTACTTGGGTAGAACACAAGGTAAGAACAGTATAGTGTAAAATAGTATTCAAAATATGCAGAATCGTATTATTATTATTTGAAGGTACCTCTGTGGCAACATTATGTAGAATAAAGTTGTTAATGGAAATTGGAGACCAATTAATATGAATCAGTAAAGCTCAATGAAAGATCTAAGTATATCTGGAATATGATTTTGATTACTGGAGGATTACAATATGGAATATGTTTAAATCTTTGTTGACCAAATATCTTTTATTCATGTTTAAAAATTTTAAAAAGCTGCTGTTTTCAATTCATGTATTAAAATTACATGGCCATAGCTAAAAAAATAAAATACATCACATTTATGGACTTTATATTGTTAATGGAGAACAGAGCTTTATTTATTAATTGATATCATCGTATGATTAGCTTCCCTGTGCAAGTTCCAATTTACATTTAAGTAAGTAAAAAAGAGCTTTATTTGTTTGTCAATAACAATAAATGCTGTTTCATAATGTACTGTAACTAGAAATATCATCTTCAAATAATGACTATAACACAATTATAGAAAGCACAAATTTTGGATGCATTGGAGTTTGTAATTTTCCAAACAGACACACATAAAATAATAAGGGGAGTCTTCAGTTGCAAGTTATGCTGAAGCTTATATGAAGGTTGAAATAAACTTCCAGACCATTTAGGCTGGTCAACAAATTACAGACACCACGTTCAAAAACTAATAAATGGCCAGCTCCAGCAACCTTGTTAGTTAAATACAAGTCTGCCTGGAAATGGTACAGCAGCAATGTGTTGAAACCATTGAATTTCATAACTATGTGATGTAATTGCTAGCTAAAGGCCATGATATTTTTTACAATATTGGTTTTCATGCTTCACATTCATTTTTTTAATAGCATTCTGTGGTGGTCAGTCACATGCTTCATGTCTGATATGTGCATATCTGAAACATAAGAGTCAACAGCTCACTTGCAGTTGCCTGGGTCTCTGTAGCTTCACATAACATACTGTACGCTTAGCCAAATGTGTCAATAGCTTCATTGATTTGAATACAGTTGTTTGGTATGTTTAGTAATCTGTAATTAGTGTACAGGAATGTATTTTAAACTTGAAACAAAGTGTTGTTATAAAAAAAGTAATAAAAGATGTTATGTTTTAACAGAAGAAAAATTAATGTGCAAGATTAAAACACACTCCACAGAAGTCGCTCAGATATTTGTCACAAGATGTTGAGTTTTTTCTCTGTAAGAACATGGCATTTTACCTTAGGTTTCTTATCAAAAGCAGATCCCATTTTCCTAAATCTATTCACAAGATTGTGAACCATTGTGAGCTCACCAAAAACAGATACTAATTGGACATATGGCTAGTTAAATGGGGATTTGCCTCCCTGTTTCTCTGTGAGGAGCACAAACAGCAGGGAAGTTATCACATGTCTCATTACTTTACAAGAGTGTTCCCCTCTCCACTTTCGTGCCTCTCTTGTATGCCAGTTGACCAAAATTTTCTCTTGGTTAGTTAGTGCCGTTAAAATGCCAAAAAGTTGATATACTTTTGGCAATGCTTGAAACACAGTTATGGCTTAACATACTTTAGCACATAGAATCTTCATATATGATTCCTATGTGACAGATCAGAAATAAATTTATAGTATACAATTTGGGAAAAGGCAGACAAACCAGTTAACCAATGAGGTGGATTTAAAATGCCTGTATAGAAACAAGGGGGAAATGTTTGAATTAATAATGCTATAAAATATAGACACAAGAATTAACATAATGTGCTGAACATTTTGAAATGTTCTTTCCATGAATTAGTGGTAAATGCTACAATGATGAGACTTGTTCTCTCTTGCAGATCGCAAAATCTGTGAAATAGACATGCTATTTCTGGCATTAAAGTGGACAGAGCATAGAAGAATTAGTGCTGCAATAAGTGTGGATATATTTGCAAGGTAAGAATCAACAGTTGGTAATGGTCTTTGTAATAATATATTCCATATTTATCAAATATAATGCACACCCATTTGTCCAAATGTAGTATTCAAAAGTGTGATACACATTAGATTCAAGTGCAAATCCATTTTGCTCCATAGTTCCTGGTAACTTCATTCATATTTTCAATATTAATTCAATTTGGAATCAAACACAGTGAAACATGCAATAATAATCTCTTCTGAGCTATAATATTTAGAACACTATAGTTTCACGTACATGAGATTTATTCAGAACATGTTTTATGGAACAATTGTCCACATCCTCGGCTGTTAAACAACTGTTGGATCATTCGTAGAAGTTGGGTAGGTAGGTATCTGGATTGACTCTGGTGATCTTGTGATGAACTTGAATAAAGTACTATCTGCTTCTGGGATGTCGAAATTCATTAGGTTTTGATCATGTTTTTTTTATATAAATCCTTCCTCATATGTTTAATTCTTTTGGTTGTTTGAACAGTTTTTAATAACTGGATGACTTTTCCTGTTAGTTGTGGCAGCACATTTTTGGAATGCAAACCATGAAATAGGAAAAAGGCTTCAAGTTCATGAGCAAAACCTTATGAATTTCAACATCCTGGAAGTAGACAGCACTGTATTCAAGTTTATCATAAGACCACCAGAGTCAACTGATATACCTACTGACCCAACTTCTATGAATGACCCAACAGTTGTTTGACAGCTGATGATGTGGACAACTGTTACAAGAAACATGTCCTGAGTAAATTTCATGTAAGTGAAACCATAAAGAATGTTCCAAATATTTTGACTCAGAATAAATTATTCATATTGTTTATTACATCATAATGCATTGCTACATTTCTAGACTTTATTACATTTATTATTGGCCTATTTTTGTATAGAGCATTTAAATATGTAGTCACAAAATGTAGAGCAAACAGAGAAGAACATCTTATGATGCTACTTTCAAGCGTAAAGTAATTCTTTATGCTGAAAAAAAATGGTAACAGAAAGGCAGGAAGAGAGTTTAATGTAGCTGAGAGCAATGTTCGCTCACAAAGGAAGATGTCCTGACATTGAAGAAAAAGTTTTGAAAGGGGAAAGAATGGGCAACCTGTGGCTAGTGACACCATAAGAAATAAATTTTTCTTCTTTGATCTATGCCAACTGTCCTGGCAACAGCACGAGTGATGGATTTTGTCGTATGTACTCCAAGATATAGCAAAAGTTCACTCATAAACTCTATGTTCTGATTGTTTTATGAAGCGAACATGCTTATCTCTAAGACACTGTATAACAATAAGCCAAATTCTTTTTTTATGCTTTTAGGTTTCAAATTTGGGGTATGCATTACATTTAATGGCACATTATATTTGTGTAAATATGGAGCTATTATAATCGTAATAATTTGTGAAAAGGAAGTATCCAGTCACTTAAATCCATGGAAATAAAAGCTTTGAATAGTGTTTTAGCATAAAAGTCAATATCTAAGGTTTGTGCTTTCCTTCTTGATGTTCCAATCAATGAAATACATTTAACCAGTATGAATTAGAAATTTAAAAACTAAATGTTCTACTAAGGAGCATGGAATTGTGGAATTACATCAGCAGTACAAAAAGTAAAATACATATAATTGAAATCATTTTATGATATAGTCGAACTACCGCGAGCTGCCGAGAAAAAAGTCATCCAAATAGAAAAGGCAAAACATTACCAAAAAATAGCCAATATAGATTTAAAACTCTATGACAAACACATGCTGATTTCAAAAAAGCTAGGTCACATAGTTTGGGATAACCTAATCAGAACAGCTTTAGAACACATACAATTACAAGTAAACAAAAAAGTCGGGAATCAAAAAAGAAAGTTTAAAAATCTAAACCATAAACCAAAAAAAAATCAAAAAAACCAGAACCTAAACAGAGCTTTGTGGAAAATCTATCAAATGAAAGCTTCAAAAAAGAAGAATTAGCTTTTTTAAATAAGGGTCTAAAAACGTGTGTTCATTATTCCAATAAAATAGAAGACTACTTGGTAGATCTAGAAGTAGCTATTGAAGATCTAAACAGCAAAGAAAAAGAAATAGTTAGAATAAAATCTGAAAAAGTCTTAAAAGAAATAAATAAAAAGAAAACATCATTAAACAAGACACATAGGAACATAATTAAATCCTTAAATGCCAAAGATGTGGTTTATACAAAATCTGACAAAGGAAACAGAATAGTTATACTAGATAAACAAGATTATAATACTAGAATGCAAGAATTGTTAAATAAAAATGAATTTGTTCAGGTCCAATCAAACCCACTAAAACATTGCATTACTTCAGTCACCGAGGCTCTAAAAACTTGCACAGTTATCCCAAAAGTAACAAAATACAAAATTAAACAAAACAACCCTACATTAGCAAAAATATATGGTCTACCAAAAATTCACAAACCTGGAAATGGTATGCGACCAATTATTAACAATATAAATACTCCTACATACTACCTGGCAAAATGGCTAGTTGACAGATTCAAGATACTACCAAAATTTCATAGCAGAAGCATAAGCAGTTCATTTCAATTAATAGAAAAAATCAAAGACATACAATTGCAACCTTCAGACACATTAATATCTTTTGACGTAGTATCGTTGTTTCCAAGCATACCAAAAGAAAAACTCCTGATTTATTTACATGATTGGCTAAAAACAAGTGGAATTAATGATGCTCACATAAAAGAATACATGAAACTGACCAAAATTTGCATAAACCAATCATATTTTTCTTTCAAGGACAAATTTTATAAACAAGAAACAGGACTCACTATGGGCAGCCCCTTATCTCCATTTTTAGCCAACCTTTTCATGAGCAGATTTGAAACACACATCACTACAGCTTTCCCATACATATTTAAGACATGGTACAGATATGTCGACGACATATTTGCCATTGTTAGCAATAAGCTCATTGAGGATGCCATAAAACTTTTGAATTTACAAGACAAAAATATATCGTTCACATACGAAACAGAAATTGATAACATATTACCATTCTTGGACATAAAAATAATGAAAAATCAAGGAAGTCTAGAATTTGGAATTTACAGAAAAGATACACATGCAGACAATCACATAAAAGCTGACAGTTTTAACCCCACTTCTCACAAACATGCAGTTATCAATAGTTTAACACACAGGCTAGTTAACCTACAAATTAGCAAGGATGAATTCTTTAAAGAATACAAACATATAGAAAAAACAGCAATTAAAAATGGTTTTAAGAAAGAACTAGTATACAAAAAGGTACAGAAATTCAAGAGGCAAAAGCTTATAAAAGAAACCACAACACTTTCAGCAAAGAAAGATAAACAAATTTTTAAAAAATTTACATATCATCCATGGGCTACAAAAAAATTTCAGAAAATTCTTAAAGATTTTAATATCAGGTTGGCACCGATTAACAAGTTTAATGTTAAACATCTTCTCACAGACAATGTTAAGACAGTATTCCACAGGAGAAAAAACCAGGCATTTACAAAATAAGTTGTGAAGAATGTGGAAAAATATACATAGGAAAAACAAAGAGAAACATAGGCACAAGGTTAAAAGAACATTTCAGGAACATAAAATACAAGCAAATTGAGAAATCAGCAGTGGTATTTCATTTTTGGACAGAAAACCACGATATAGTGAATAAAGCAAAATTATTAAAATCAGTGCAAGGACCTACAGAATTGGCAACATGGGAGAAAATATACATTTACAAATACAGACAGTTTAATGAACTTTGACACTTCCGGCGAGGAAAATATAAACTTTAAGTTCATCACACCTCCTCCAGAGCAGAATACCCACAACACAACGAATTATCCAGCAGTCGGAGATTTGAACTGATGATGAGAACAACTGTTCTCGAAACCGGTCTACAATAGTGACAAGTAAGTGAAGCATAAGAGTGTGTAGTTCGACTATATCATAAAATGATTTCAATTATATGATTGGCTTCACTGTGAATGTTCCAATTAACATTTTTAGTTAAAATACATATGTTTATGACAATAATATGCGGTTCACTTTGAAAGTTATGCATTTTACACCCTTATGACTACTTTCACCAGAAAGATGTATTGAAACAGCTACCTCATCATATAACAGCTGGAAGAGAACCAGTTTTAGATGGGTCTGCTCCCACTTAGCGGAGTCAAATCATATTGAACCAAACTGAAGCAAAATGCCTTCTGCTACTCGAATCTAACCAAATGGAAATGAAGCATATACATTTAGGCATTAGAAAATATATTGCATAATGGCACTAGCTTGTTTATTGAAGAGCAGTAGAAAGAAGAAACAAATAACACAATAAAAACCAAAAATAATGGTATATGTGGCACCTTTTTAACAAGAGATATGCCTTTTGAATTTTGCATGCTTTAAACTTCCTGCTGCAGGATGAAGTAGCATTTATACAATATTTTATACAATATTTCTGAATAAGCATCCCAAGATTGAAACAATACTGATTCATGACATTTTTATATTGAATTTTGCACTCCATTTAATTTGCTTATTTCAACCAAGATAATGGGCATAATTAATACAATAATATACATGAGGGCCACTCAGAAATTTTTTAGATCTGAATGTACTGTTTACAATAGGGAAAAAAGAATTTCACCAGCACATTACACGATCTTTGTTAGTGAATAGTGAAAGTTTCAGTCTGATTGCAAATTTCATCTCTTGCCTGCAGCAGCTGGGACATTGAGGAGAGCAAGTTACCTCATTATGCACATTAGAGCCGCAGAGAGAACATTTTCCAAAATGATTCTGTATGATTTTAAAAATGGTTTAAACAAGAGCCAATGCCTTGAAAGACTCGTACAGACTGGGGATCTTACTGCTTCCTGTGCTACTATTTATAATCGGTTTTTGGAATTTAGGAGTCAGACATCTCTTGAAGATGAAGAAAGAAGCTGATGGCCATCTACAGCACTAACCAAAGAAAACATCAATGCTGTGGACAAAATGGTAAGAGAAGACCCTCGTGCCATATACTTGGACATCCAGGCAACCTTGAAAATTGGATCAGGGAGCATCACAAAAATATTGTATGATTTCTAGAACAAGGTTTCATCCTGCTGGATGTCCCACAAGCTCACATGGCCAAAAGGACACCCAAGTGGAATGGTGCCAAGAAATCTCCAGAGATTTGACAATGGTAGCCCTCGCCATGTTTCTGAGATTATAACAGGTGATGAGACATGAACTTATTAGTATGACCCAAAAATAAAATACGTCTTCAGCATGGGTCTTCCCTGATGACAGTTTGCCTGTGAAGGTCAAAAAGTATTGGCAGAAAAATGATGACTATTTTTGGCACAAATGCTTATGTGGCAACAAACCTCTTGAGAATCAAAGAACAGTCACTGCACAATGGTACACTACAGCTGCACTCTCTCCAAATTGTTTGAAAAAATGCAGGAAAAGCAACCAAGAACTGGATTGAGGGGCATCTTGTTGCATCATGACAATGCTTCTGCCCACACTATCCATGTGACATTGGATTTTTTCCAGGCAACCCCTGTTCAACTACTGACCCATCCTCCCTAATGCCTGGACCTGGCACCCTGTGATTTCTTCCTGTTCCGTACAGTGAAATGACTAGAGAGGAAGTGGTTTTCCTCACCTGAAGATGATGATGTAGTGTACTTAGAGGAGCTCAATGCAGTAGATGAGAACTGGTGCCAGTACTTTAACTCGCAGTTCAGAAGGATGGGAAGATGTATAGAGGCTGAGGGAGAGTACTCTGAGAAGATGTGAAGGTAAGTTTTGAATTTAATATTTTTGGGGGCTTGTGTCTGAAAATGTTCTGAGTGACCGTCATGTATGACATTTATCATGAAAGAGTGGATAGTTATAGTTATTAATTTTTCTTTTCATTCTTTAACTTTTTTATTGCAATGTGGAATACTGCAGTCTATCCAGTAAGCAAATTGCTGCATTGTTTTTAGATTGCACTTTCAATGTTTACCTTGAAAACTTACAACTGCATATGAATCAAAAGTCCCACTTAGGCAGCAGAACAAATATTCTTGCCCAGTAATACCCTTAGATTCAGTTCAGTGTGTCTCCTGCTGCCTTCCATTTAAATTCATTGCTAAGAGAAATTCCATTTGCTGACTATGCTTAGTGGGAGTGGACCTTTAGGATGTGGAGCAGAAATAATCAGTAGTTCACCTGCTATTAGATATGATAGAGTTTTTGCAATATAATTTTTGTTTACCTTCTGTAGTTACAAAAATAGTTTGTCATAGAGTAGTGTAGCAGTTCTTTGGAAAGTGTTTTTGGTAATCCACACCATCCTGAGCCATGACCAGAAATTGATTTCCTGAACCCTGTTCAGGCTGCCCTCACAAAGACAATTCCTGAAACAACTGAAGCTGTGATCATGGAGGATCACAACACCTGTGCTGAGATTCAAAGGATGATTGGCATTTCATCAACAGCACTCAAGTATCACCCTGGAGGACCATCAGTAAGCAAGCATTGTACCTAATGGGTGCCACATTCCTTGAAGGGACTGGACCGACATGGGTGGCTGAGGTTGTTAAGTCATGAACTTGTGAGCTGGAGATCTGGGATTCAATTCCTGACTGAGGTTGTTACAGGTTTTTCTCAGCCCTCTTATTTAAAAAAAAATAGTTAAAGGAAGGGTAGAAAGCATGCTGGTTTAGTTTAAATGGGGAGAGCAATTGCTTTGCACACTGTAATATTACAGATCTATTGCGCTTCCCTTCGTCCTGTCCAATGTTCATATTAGTCGGGCACATCTGACTAATGCCTATGAAAGTGTGGGCACCTTGCAATGGTGCTGCTAAATAATATCACATAAAAGCCTAAAAGTGACTAAATCTTTTTAAATACAATTATATTTATTGCTTGCAACCTTGCTAAATTAGTATGAAATTTGATATAGCATTTTTGCTGCAAAGTTGAGGAAAGTCTGATGTATAGCCAGAACAGGCTGCTCTTAATGCATCATGTAGGTGCACATGTCAGGATCTCTATTTATTTTTGATAATGCTCATGGATGAAAATATGGCCTCCCAAAGATGTGTCAAATCAAAATGCTATTGAAGTTTTCGTGATTAGCCAAAAAATGCTGTTCAGTGTTATTTTACTTAGGAACAGACATGCTACCATTGCACAGTAAATAAGCAGGCTTTCCCTCACATTGACTTTGCAATCTCAAAACTCGCGTTATACTGAATGTTCAACCAAAGACTGCATACTTTCAAATGAAACTAAATGAAAGGTTCCATTTGAACCTTTACCAATCCTTATTGTTTGTGGCATCTCCTTTGTATACCAGAAAGTTATAGATGCAAATAATTTTAACCAAAGTTTTGTATTACAGGTTTCACCGTGATTATTCAGCAGGACAACTTCCAGCCTGGACAGTATCATTGTTTCGAGTAACACATTTCAGAGTTATACCATTCAATTATAATTAAGTTCAAATATTCTTGTATTGTCATGATATTATAAAGGTGATTTTGAAACGTATTTGATCTCTGTTTTTATATGCTTTTGATCCAACTGAAATGAAGTGATATATAAATAAATGATTGTTGCTTAATGGAGCAGCAGAAAAGCACATATCTCTAAAAGACAGAATTAGTCACATTTACATTTTTTACATTATAATGTAAAAATGTTCCACTAAATAATATAAATAAAAATTTAAATGTATTTTGTTATTGGCTGTATTTTATCTTTGCAAGATTTTTGCAACAGGGAAGTAAAAGTGTTAATTTATTCACTTGATATTTATCCTTAAAAACTTAAGTTTTATGAAGTTGTGTAACACATATGGTGGCTCTGGCATATCCGCATTCAGTACCACAATTGTCATACAAATCAAACTACTCTTGATGATGCTTTCCCTCAGGTAGTGGTATCTCATTTCACTCTTCCTAACTGGACTTTAACAAAATCAATTGTGCAGATTGATACATCGAAATAATGGAGAGAAATTTAGAAATTCAGAGAAAGGAACACTTTAGGAATATTCATTTTAAACAAATTGATACATCAGTAGTGGCAGCTCACTATTGTACCCAAAATCATAAAAGTAAACCAGAGGCTAAGCTACTGAAAACTCCTCAACCCAATAGAGCTATCTACTTTGGAAAAAAATTTCATCATAAAAATAGGAAAAACGTAATGAATTTGATGTTCCACCCCTGGATGAACTCGGCAGGTTCCTACTCGAACCATCAAAGACTGCCACAGAAGCACCTTGGGATCCAGCCACATCAAGTAGTCGGTCAACAGCTGATTGGAGCTATTGCCCCCGAAACATGTCTTAATGTTATATAAGTTAGTGTGGATGTATTTAATGTATTCTTATAAGCTAAAAACCATCACAGTATATCTGCCCTAGCATGAACTTAATGTTTTACTAGCTTTATATCATGTAATATTTTCAGATGTTTTTTACAGATTTGTATAAATTTTAATTTATAAATAAACCATTTTGTGAATACAAGTACAGTAGAGTCCCAGAAATTCAACTCTTGATTCTATAAACCTTAGCATCTGCTGAAGCTTTCCGGTGAAGTTTCCATATTTACAAGCCATAAGCAAAACTTTTAAACTTATGTTAGAATAATACAGAAGAGTGAAAATAAACATTACTAGATGATGTGAATCATTGAAAGCTAGTAATCCACCCACTACCCCAAAAAAGTGGTGAACTTTTATAACTAAAATTGGAACAAGCAGAAAATGGTGGCATAGTGTGCTGATGTTACAGTTATACCAACTGCAAGAAATGCACTAGATAGCAGCTAACAGCAGAAGGATTAAGGGGTAAAGCTGGTAAAATTGGTAATCAACACTAACCTAATATAAACTAATCTCGAGTGAATCCTAGAAACCAGATGACCCAGTGGCTCACTGTCGCCTTATAGCCTCTATTTGCCTCCTATTTGGTGCTAATGATAAAATTATGTAACAGTTCGCATCTCTGAAAAATCATCCCTCACAGTATCTTTCTACTTTTGGCATCACAACAAAAATAAACAGTTATGTTTAGTTAAAAGCAGACTTAGGTGCATAAATATTCAACTCAAAATGAATTTTATAAAAATATGTGAAGCTATGATCACAGCAAACCTACCTCAGGTACCAAAATATCACCAATGACATCTCGTGATGTCAAGAATTCTTTTTCACTTTATAAGAATATACTTGATCGATGATGGAACTAAACTGCTCAAATTATGGAAAAATATCTTGTAACACTCCTTTATACTAATGTGGCACTATAGGTGGTGGATACTGATCATACATCAGATAAAATGACAAATTTTGAAAAGGATTTCTTTTGGAAGGATTGTTCCAGGCCTAAATTTAGGGTATCTACCCGGCATTTTCCATTTGTGAGAACAGGAAAACCTGGAAAAATTCAGTTGGGAAGGATGGTCCTGGCAGGAATCGAACTCTATATACATCCCACTCACAAATCCATGCCTTATACTTGGACACCCATGTTTGTCACTTTATTGACTTTTGGATTGCATCAAAAGTATATATGTGACTTATTTAAATGTGTAATTTGTATCAAATTAATGTTTTTTCACATTATATATTTAGTACATAAAAATCAAACTCTAGTTATGTGGCATAGGCTTGGCTACATGATAGATGGACATTCTAGATAATACATCCCTCATTTATCTTTGAAAATCCCTATGTATCTGTGGTAGTAACAGTCATTATAATGATTTGCTTGTGGAACTGTAAAGGAATGAAACTTGCATACTTGGGTTCATTTAACAAGATTCACACGTAACCAGTGCTTGTCTTTATCTCCAATGGTACTACCAAAATAGATGGTAAGATGTCTCACTTTCTATGATTTGATCACAAATTTAATGCACACATAACAAAACTATCTGCAGGATTTCTACATCCTTCATTTTACTGGTTTTTCACTCATTAAAATAGATGTATACTGATGGAATGGCAAATAAAGCAGGATAAATTAATACATGTAATACATATGATTTGACTGATATATTTAAATTATTTTACTGCACTTACAGTTGTTTCAGGTCAACAATATAACAATTATCAATAATGGATTATAATTTTTATTTAAAAGTATTACTGTAACATGTATTAACTACATAATGCTACTGAACTTAAATGATAGAAAAATTTTACAACTATTTTTAAAAAATTACATAAGAAAATGTAAGGAGTTATATTTTTACAACTTCTACAAAAACCTGGTTGACTATCATTATCTTTTCAATTATACTAAACATACACTTAATAGCTTGTGGATAAATTCTCTTAGGTCAAATATACAAACTATAGGAAATAAATAATATCTAGTGTCAGGAGCTAACAACATAATTTTGAAGTAATTACAAGGTTCACAATTGGATATTCACCCATTTGCTGCCAAAATGTCCATACTGCTGTTAAAACTACCAGCCACAATTAAGGCAAAATGTAAGGTTTTACGGAAATGTACTCAGCCCAATTTTGAAGACATGTAGTTGAAATTTTTGTCTCTAAGTTTAAATAATTTTGGAATTATTAATTTTGAATTTTGTAAATTAAATTTTGATATTTTAACTAGATTTTGGTAGAGTAATACATTTTTTCACATTAATTTTAATGTCATTGTTACTCTTGCTAAACAATTTTGTCTTCATTTTTCAGAATTTAAAATTTGTTGGGGAGGGGGGGCAAACACCATTGAATGCTTATGGTCAGAAAAAGTCTGGATGGAGTTTATTTTTACAGATGGTCCTTGATCTTTTCCTCTTCCTATACACACATAACATTCTTTTGTCTTTGTTCCAGCCAATTTAACTAAATTTGGTCCAGTTGGTTCGCCTTGCATATCTAAAGTTCCTGGTGCAGCAGCTTTTTCCTTTAGCCAGTCATTTGCCAAAGTCTCTATTATTAAAATTATGAATTGTAATATGGTCTTTAGTTTTATTAGGTTTAATATTTTCTTTATATAAAATGTAAGAATTTAGAATAATTTGGCTGAAAATGTTAAATATAATTTTATTCCAATATTTCACAGTTTGTATTCATGTATATATGAGTATAATATTATGTCTGAAAAGTCAATCCCACCCATGTAATTAATACATGCCAAAACAATTCAAGACTTAACAATTTCTTTAGTTTGATGTTTTAGTTTTGTATTTTTTGCTTGAAGTGTGAAGCATGAATTTTCTGTTTCTTCTAATTGTACCAGTTACAAAAGTGCAGCATTAGCAGCTATCTGGCTAGAGGAACGGTGATAAAAAAATTATCCATGAAAATATGGAAATCCTTGTTCTATTAAGTTCCCATTTTGAGAAGTTTTATCACAACAGTATAATCCAATCCATATTTTTAATTTCATTTTTATCAAAAGTTGATATGGCTCCTCAATAAACAAAAGTTGCTAGACTGTAGTTCACAAGTCACACAACATCCAGCTTTATTTCACAATGATGGTGGTGCTTGTTTAGGTACTGTTGCAGCTGGGTATGGTACTTAATTCCAATGAAACTCTCACCTACACATAACTGTTAATGGGATACACAATGGTGCCAAAAAAGTCTATTAGCATGTTCCACAAGAGGATAAAATTTTGCACAGGGATCATAATCAGGTTGGTCTGGAGATGGAAATTTGTTGTCTGTCATAAGGAAAATTTTTGAAAGAAGTTGAAATCTTGTTTCTTGGGAACATGATATGGAACTAGGGCAAGTATTGGGATAGAGAAGAGACCAGTCGGACTCTACTGAAGGCTTTCTAATAATTCCATATTCAAGATGCATGCTAAAAACCCTTTCATTTCACCAACTGTAACATTTTTCCAGAACTAGAAATGTTAATTGAAACTCATACAGTGAAGCTAATCATATAATTGAGATCATTATATGATTGAGTCAAATTAAACACTTTTATTACTCCACTTATTTGTTTTTCTTACTTAAACAAATAAGTGGAACAATGAGAGTGGTTAGTTTGATTCAGTTATACAATGAATTCAATTAAACATTTTTCCAGTTTCTACTCTGGATGCTGCAGACAGATTTTTCTTGTTTTTAATAAATTGTTCAGCATATCTATTTGTTACTATTACAAGAAATGTTAGAAATTAAGTAGCAAAAAAAAGAAAGGCATATTATAAGGGAAAAGCATCTGTTGGGGTTGCATGTTTTGAACCAGTGTGTTTCTTGAAATTGAAAAGTATGGTTAAGTCTGGTCATCTTACATCTTTTGTTTCATACCAAGATTGTCACCTTTACTTTCACTATCATCACTGATGGTACAAATAGCATTAGCTGCAGAAGGTTGAGGAAGGAATAACACCGTCACAATCACTATCATTATTTTCGTTATATTCACCAAATGAGAAATTGCTATAGCTGTTACTAAATGCTACCTAAATTTACTCATCAATCAATATCTCTGTTCCATTCTGCTATTTTATCATATGATATATAGCACTAAACAAAAACCAATGACAAAATGCACAAAAAAACAAAGCCTGGAGCAAAACATACTCTACCAGATGTTTTACTGTTCACTGCACAGTGTTGTTATAGTACCTCCACCAACCAGCATGTGATAGCCCACAAAGAATAATATACACACTAGCACATTACTTTTCCAGAGGGATATTTGGTTTCAACTTTGTAATTTAGATACCATGGAAAAGGCACAATACATACTTGTGATGTCTGTTGCAGAAAATTTAAAATAACAGGGATAGAAAACTGGTCCCTGCAGATTGAATTGTGTTAGATTCTGGCATTTAAGCAGGTATAGCTTGTTGGGTCAAATCAGATCTTGGCAGTCTAAACTAGTTTCTGAACAGTAACACAACTTTCTTTTCCTCTGTATAATTGCATACTATAATTTGTCCTTTGTAACTTTATAATAAAATATTACTCTGCATTTTCTGCTTTGCCAATCCAGTTTGTTGCTATTGGTTCTCAAATTTACAATCACAGAGAATCATCAGTAAACTAAATTTCATCATTTTTTCTGCATGCTATATCTCTTTCATATAAACATTTTCGTTCTTGAAATTTAAATCTTTTATATATAATAAAATGCTTTCTTCATGCTATAACTAATTTTAAAAAAAGAAAAGCATAACAAATAACACAGCATGTTTATTTAATAAGTGGCATTACTTCATAATCTAATTTAGGAATAAAGAGGCTGGTCCACCAATCAAAATTGTTTGTGCCTTTTACTGACAATGACTATAAACTTAAAATGGACAGATCATACATGCCTGAGCTGAAGTGACTCACAAAAATTTATGTGTGTTATAGTTTTCTATATCAAAGGGGAAAATTGCTAGGGCAGATGTTTTCAATATTTTTTGAGGGTACACTATCTTACAAAAGTGAGTTTCCATGGCACTCTTTGCCTTCAGCTGTCAATTGTTGTTTGTAGGCTTACAGTCTTAAAGCCATTTCACACACACACACACACACACATACACACCCAGAGGGTGTCAAAAATGTATACACACTTTAAGCAAAGAAAAAACTGTGTTAACATAACAAAACTGAATTCATACAAACAGAAAATGATGAGCACCAATTATTTTAGACTTTTACAGTTACAACAGTTGTTCAAAATGCCCACCATTGGCATTGATACACTTCTGAGTATGTTGAACTACTGATATAGCAATGTTTGTGAAAGTGCCCTCAGCGATTACAGCACATGCCCTTTCAATTTCTTTCCAAAGTGCTGCCAATGTCGCTGGATTTCTATGGTATACAACACTCATAAGAGTTTCCCATAGGTATAAGCCAATAGTGTTAGATCTGGAGAACGTGGTGAAACCTCTTCATCCTATTGCCTTTGAACTTTAACAACATTCTCAGTTTCCCAATACCACTTCAAAATCGCTTTCCACTGTTCAAACGATAATCTTGGCTCCATTTTGTTGTAGCCATACTAGCATAACATAATGGAGTCACATCTGTTTACAGAACATCATACGATAATCTTGGCTTCAATTTGTTCATTGATGATTTACCTGTCACATAGCAATGCTATCATAATGTATGCGTGTCACATAACAAAACTGAATTATTGTTTACTATTGTTTTTTGGTCCAGCTTTGAAATATATTAAATAGATATCTGCTGTGAAAGTGTGTATACATTTTTTAACACCCTCGGTAAATATTTCTTCTACTGTATGAACAGTTGTAGACATTCTGGTAAAATCAAGTCTTCCTTGCCGGTTGCCCAATGCCTTGTCTCACTGTAAGGATTTCGGCGATACATTTGATTTAACGCTATTGATGCATTACTGACTCAAAGATAGAGATAGAGAAATGGCAGCTATATTTTTGCTTGCATGTATACCACTGGGTTTAAATCTTACGTATTAATATATTTTTATATTCACTCTCTCACACTCTTGTTGCTGGTTTAATTTATTTCCTTGCATTATGTTACCTTCAATACTCAGGTGTTTATTTTCAATGTTCACTTGTCTTCTTACCTAAGAAAGACATGAGCTGTTCAACGTATTGCATTAGAATTTCCAAGTGTTTTATCCTTTTTCTTCTCATCTAGTTATTTTATCTTAGTTACATTGCATTGTATTATTTTGTTTTTCATTTATAATATATATAAATGTTCTATTCTGTTCGTAGTTCTGTCAAGTTTTCAGGTTTCTTGCTATTTGACACGTGTTATGTACATTGTCATTTTGCATCTTTAAAATTCCAAATTTAGTATGGATAAGCTTCTGATTAAAAGAAGAAAAGTTGAGATGAGTGACATTAAAACTGATATAATCACCACCTAGCCCTTGAGAATAACACGACACAATATTTACTCTCCATCACTGTTAAGTATGATTGGGTGTGCAATCTCTGTTCCCAATATCCATCATGGACCTCCCTCTGGAGAAAGAAGAGCACTTGCACAACTTCAGTCAAACAGAACACTTCAACTTATTAGTGGTAAACTACTACTACTTAAATTTTTAATGTTTGTGATGAAAGAAATAGCAAGTAGTTACATTTCTCAACCATCTATTTGTGTGAGATGGGCCTATCGGTACTTATTTTTGTTAGATTATTGAATAATGTGCACATGGTACTAGTTTCATTGTTGTCACTTCTGGTTCCCACCGGGGTGCAAGTTGAGACATGTTCAGTTTTGCCTACAGCAAAATGGAAGGAACCTTCCTCTGGAGAAGAGGCACTTGTACAGCTTCAGTCAAACAGAACACCTGAACTTATTAATGGTAAACTACTGCTAATACTTAAATTTTTAATGTTTGCAAGAAAGAGTATTCAATAATAGCATGGTAGGCGTTACATTTTTCAACCATCTATTTGTGTGATCTGGGCGTATCAGTTCAATTTTGCCCACAGCAAAATGGAAGTGATCTGCCACTCCAGTTTGTGCTGAACAGAAGAAAATATTGACACCACAACTGTCATTGTGAGAGAGGATCATTGAATAACTTTAAGAACACTATCCATCCAATCTTCTCAAGATCCAAGATTTACTTTAAATGGAGGAGGAGAACAATATTCAGTATTCATTAGGTCTGACCTCATGCTCAGTACTGAAATATCCAGGGAATTTAGAATGGAGGTTATGTCCAGTTATTACACAACTGCTTCTCCAATTCCTTATCTACACTAAGCAGTATAACTAGCCTCTGTTAATAAGTACATAATATAAATAAGTATTTATGCTTTATATAAAGTTTGAAGTCTTTGCATAATTTATACCTCATGCAAAATTTGTTCATAAAATAAAAGTCCCTTGCAAATAATTTCACAGAATTTAATTTTACATTTATGAACTCAGATATTCTGCATGTTCTAGTGGTAGCATTTGTGACTACTAATCTAAAGTTCTCCTGGGTTTGACTCCCTGTCAGGTCAATGTCTAGGTAAGGTTTTTTTCAGAGTTTTTCCTTGTCTTGAGAAGATGAATGCCAGATAGCTTTAAGGCATGAAGGCCTTCAAAATCATTTGGGTCATCATTAATTTATATTATTCATCCATACGTTTATGGACCCCTGGTGTACCATAACCTAATCACTTCACCATCGTCTCTAATGCTACAACATAGCAGCACCCTATGGGCATCACAGCCTCAGAAGTCTGGTACAATACACCATGCCGGGGGGAATGCTTACATTTTCGTGAGAAGAATGGACTAGCATTGAACACACATACCCCCAAAAAATCTCTTAACATTGAAGAAATTTATTCTTCTTCTATGCATAAACTTATTAGTACATAGCATTTTTAACTTTCCATATATGAAAGATTCTAAAGTTTTGCACCTTTCCTAATCACACAAAAAGTATCCCACCCTCCATGTCACTTAAGAGATATCTTTCTTTGTTCACTATCAATTTATTGTATATAGCATACGCTCTTGTAACACTCTTAGTAACTGCCTTCGAAACCCAATGAACATTTTTTTAACTATAAGGAATGCCAGAAAGAAATGGCATTCATACCCAATCTCTATGAAAGAACAAAAAAAAAATTTTTTTTGTGGCACTTACACCATTTTTCACAAATAGTTCACAAATATTGAGTGAAATGATTTTTATTACTTTTACCAGCACAATATCACAAAGTCTTGGATTTTGCAGATTTCTCAAGTTGATATTAGCACAGAAAGAGTTATATTTTTCAGCCACTAGTTTATGCAAGCTGGACTTTTTGGCATTGACAACATATCAATTAAAAAAAAAATCAGACTTCATTCTGTTGAATAGAAAATAAATGATAAATGTGTGTTTGCTTCAATTCCACCACATTTGAACTTCTGTGTAAGAAATGACAAGCTCAAATTTCTCATTAGTGACTCAACTATAAATTTTCTGTAAAATAAATAAATATGTTTAAACTCTTTAATATTATTCTCTTGTTCTTTTTCAAAATAATGTGGGATGAAATTATTTTAATTACTTTTACTAGCAATATCAAAATCCCAGATTTTGCAGCTCTGCTGTTCAGAACCTCTGTGCTAGAGCATGCAAAACATTTAATGAACAATTACTTTAAACCTAAACTTCCATATATATTTTTTAAAAGATATGTTTTAACTAAACTTAGGTATTTGTTTTTTTACACTAAACTTCACTTACATAAAAATAAGATGTGTTTTTGGTGAATCTTACTTTTATGTAAGTAAGTGGAGTTTAGTGTAAAAAATGAATACCTAAGTTTAGGATATATTACCACTCTATTGTCAACAACTTTGTAAGTACAATATTTATTTACTTCAAACCTGTTTGGATTTTCTCATAAGGAAAAAAGAACCATTCACTGCAAATCTATATATATATATAGATCAGTTTAGTTTTAAATAGTAAGAATTTTCACAGTGAAATATTGTATAATTTTGTTATTATTTATGAGAAAATCACTCAAAATTCATTAATTTTGTTCCACTTCAAAGGCTGTTGCCTTCATCATTAGTATGGTTCCATAGCAAGATTAACAATATGGGAAAATATATCTATACATGAAAACAAAGAAAATTTATTTAATTTTGATCTTCCAAACGCAGTAACCTTATCATTAAATTTGTAAAATCTACAGAGCAACATCATAATACTATGCTGGGAAGCTGACGGTGGAAATATGCTGATGATGAAGGCAACCTTCGAAAAATGCCTAAATAAGTAGAACTAAATTAGTTAATTATTAATGATTTCCTCATAAATAATTGCAAAAATACATATATCAGTTATAGTTTTCCATCCTTAAAAATATTTTTCCTTTTAGATTATGCAGAAAAGTCCTGGGATTACAGTGTTACATTAGGATACAGAAAATCCATAGTACTACAGTGAAGCTGAAGCAAAAATACTACTCCTTAGCAAAATGTAAGACTGCTCAAGGCCTGCCATAACAGAATTCTGAACTGTTCTAACTGCTATTCTTGGACTTCTTTGAATCACTAAGCCTAGGTGATTTTGAACTTTTCCTTTTTTTTCTTGTTTTATGAGAATCTCTGTATTGTTCTAAGCTTTCATCTGAATCCTGAAAATAACAAAACATATTTAGACTTACATGAATTATTTTCACTAAAAAAATCCTATTCTTTCAACTTGAAATGTTAATTGGAACTTGTACAGTAAAGCTAATCATATAATTAAGATTACTGTATGATTCAATCGGGCTATTCATCTTATTGGCTCTACTTACATGTTAAAATGTAGAGCATGTTTTGCAGACCATTGTCCACATACTCACTAACTGTTGACTGTTGGATAAATTCACTGTGTTTGTGTAGGGGTGCATATTCTGCTCTGGTGGAGATATGACCCATCATTAACATCTTCGTACTATTTAGCAAATTAGCTAGATAATAGATTTAGGACACTACCAAAATTTTAAAGTCGTATTATAAACAATGCATTTCAGCTAACAGAAAAAATTATGGATATAAAATTTCAACTGACTGACACATATCTTTTCAGGATGCAAAACTAGTACTACATGTTATAAATAAGTGGAGCAATAGTTCTGACTCAACCATACAATGAACTTAATTATATGATTAGCTTCACTGTACAAGTTCCAATTACACATTTTGGTCATATACATTTCTTTTTTAAAAAAATCTTGTTTTAGTTCTCTATAAAGCTTAAACAATCTTTTCTCTCAAATTTATGAATATAATGCTTTTCCAAGGCCAGGTTTTTAGGTGAAGCATCTACAGCCTGGCTGCATCAATTTTTTATCCAGTATAAAAATGTAATTGTTAATTTCATGGTTTTCCATTTTTAACTCAAATTTAAACTATTTCTGAGTGCTGACATAAATTTATTGGCAACAGCACACTGGTTTGGTATGACTGTTACACCTGTATCCTCTGGTACAACCCAATCCTGTCAGAATGAATTTGGCTGCACTTGCGACCTATTTTGTAGTAGTTGCCATGGAATGGTAGATGTTTGCTTTATGCTCCAAGATAACAAATACAGCCAAAACTGAGAATTGGACACTGAGCAGCATCTAGAATCTGGGAAAATGATGTTGTTGATTGGCTGCTCCATTTCCATAGACACTCAGAAGGATATGCAAACTGGTCAGCATTGCAAATTTGCTAAATATAATTTTTTGAAACTTTGTTTACCTACAACAATTTTTAAATTTTACATTTACTGGTTTTGTGATTTAACTATCCATTTTATTGTTTGTAGCTACATAAATAAAACTTTTTGGATTGTTAACATATTACTTTAACTGCTATTACATTTAGCTCTGGCTATATTGAAGAGATTGGTGTGGTACTACTGTTTGTAGCATAGGTTTTACATTGCGCCATTCTGATGCAAAAGGTGTATTATTGCATTTTCACAAAATGACATACAAACAGTGAATCTTGTGTGTGTTAATATACTTTTTTAAAATTTCATTTTCTTATTATACACCTGCTGCAGTGCTTCAGATTTATTGTATTTTATGTTGAAATACAGTAGCTTTTACTTTACCAGCCTTTTGTTGGTAATAAATAGTGTAAAACAGTGAATATATATAATTGTGTATATGAGTATATTTTTATGCTCAAACTGAGTAGTAGATACTTAATATTATTTTCAAAAACTCGTTATATGGAGGTAGGACTGCACAACTTTTTATGTCACCAGCTATGCTGAACCCACCCATGTATATTGTGCATGTTCAGAATCTGCCTAATTTAATTACTGTTCTAGTACATTATGGCCTATAACAGCACTAATGCTATTATGAATAATGTGTTTCTCTAGAAACCAGCTCATGTTGTAAATCCAAATTTTTAGGGTCTATTAATTTAACCATAAATAGAACTTAACCATACAAAAAATTAATTAACAACACATTGAAATATTCTCAATAATATAAGCATGTTTTGATAAAAAAATTTAAAAGAAAACATATATTTAAGAAATAGCAACTCCTTCAAAACTTTTTAAAACGGGTTCCATTACATTCTACAAAGTTATTTACCTTTGTGTCAATACTTCATACAAGTATTCAATTAAAAAGGCCAATACTAAACAAACATTTTATTAAAACAGCATCTCCAGAAAAGGAAAGAAAAATATTATTTTAATTTCTCTCCATTTAAATTTTAAAAAACTTACCCCTGATGATGTGTCAGTACTATGCTTCCTTTTCTTCTTCTTCTTTGATTTATGTTCCTTTTCTTTCTTGTGCTAAAGAAAGTAAAAGAAGCAATTAAGTAAATGCTGAACAAGTGTTTAATGCTAAACTATAATTATGACAATAGCAGGTTTTAAATGATATCACATATGTAAGCAGTATGCATAAAAAGTGTCACACAGGTGCTATGTAACTAAGCAAATTTCTTACTATGTGGTATTAAGGGAACAAAATGAAAAATCTTGCAATCTATAAGTGTTACAAAAGAAAAACCTCATTTTTAAATTATTATTTTATTGAGATTAAACTATAAAAATTAATGGTATACTATTAATTAAATGAAATATATGACCAATGATAGACAAAGCTATGCTGTGTCAAATGCTTTTGTCAAATATAAAACCCATGCATCATTATATATACAGTTTATATGCCGAGTTGACTTGTCCTTTTATGTTCAAACAATAGAGAGAAAAATGCTATAGCACTTTTTAAATTTCAGTTTTCAAGTATATTTCTACTCTTAATTGTCTGATTTTCCTAATTTTCAGAAACTATTTTTATTGATTTATTTAAAATTGCAAATTTTTTTAATTTTCACTTTAGGTTATTCCCCATCCCCAATGGTCCAATTTTATTGGTTAACGAACCTACAGAATTGTTCATTAATTTATGGCATATGCTGAGTTTCATTGGGATAAATAAAAAATTATGACTGCTAGAGTATTAACAGACCCTCACACACACACAAATTTTTTTCATTGTCATCTTCGGTGCCTAGTTGGGATCGATCAATATAGATTTTTCAAAAATCTTTTCAGGGTACAACCACAATTCGCTAAAAGAAGCAACAGTCAATCTTACCCCATCCACCAAATTTTTATATTCACTTATAAAACATTTATTACTGCTCCATATGCAGTTGTTAATTTAAATGCACTATGTTACTGTGTAGATTCTCAATAAGCTTTTAAATGCATTGTCATTCCAAAATACATACATAATATGTATATATACACATACATATTGCTGTATAAATGTATAAATCTTTACCAATTCAAAGTTATCTATTATCAATCATAAAACAAAAATAATCTGTATATTCTTTAAACTTCTCATCAAAATACTTCTTAACAGTATTCTTGCCTTTTTTTTTTTTAATAATGTTTAATGCCCCTGTTTACTGCTGAGGCACCACAGGCGGGGTATTCTTGCCTTGATTATATTTTGTTTATGCAATGTATTATGATTTCTGTGTTTAGTGTCGTGGTGTGGAACATATACATTCACATATAGGGCTTAGCACTTCTCAAAGATTTAAACGACTCAGCATCAAAAATTTTTTCTGATACTCTATAAATACCTATCCCAAGTGCACCAATCTCTGTTTTTATCAGTCTTTTTGAAATTGCTATAAAGACAATACTGTAGTCTTTTGAAAAAACCTGTGCACCATTGATTTTGCTTGCTCACAATACTACAGTTTTGTTATACTTGAATATACAGATTTGTAAGAACTAAAAATGTTAATTGGAACTTGTACAGTGAAACTAATCATATAATTGAGACCATTGTAGATTGAGTCAAACTAAACACTCTTATTGCTCCACTTACTTGTCTATCAATGTAAAACTGGTTTCAAGAACTCTTGTCCATGTCATAAGCTAAAATGTTGAACATTTTAGCAGATGGTGCAGACAAGGGTTTGTGAAACTGGTTATACATTTATAGACAAGTGGAACAATAAGAGTGTTTAGTTCAACTTTCATACAATTATCTATATAGATATTTTCTTGATTTGAAGCAATTCATCGCTCTCACTGCCTATTCATGCTATCATTCCAATCATGAACATTAAGTTTTTGAGTTTAAACAATAACATGGAAAATACAAGGGCGAGGTGAAAAGTTCTCGGCCTGGCAGTGAAAGACAGTGTTTTCTAAGTCAAAAATGCACTTATTTTTCTACGTAGTCCCCTTTGAGGTAAATACACTTTGTTCGACATTTTTCTTGTAAGTAGATTCCACTCCTGAAGATGCTGGAAGGTCTGCAAAAATGCCCATCTTGGAACCTCTTCATTGGATGCAAAACCCTTTCCAGCCAAAATTTTCTTTAGATGCAGGAACAGATGGAAGTCAGAAGGTGCCAAATCTTGATGAATTGTGTGTATGTTCCAACAATTCATATTTCAAAACCCTAAGTTTTCACATTGCCAAGGTATCTTTGTGGGCAAGTGTATTGTCCTGATGAAAGATGATTTTTTTCCATTTCCAATCCAGGCCTCTTCTCATGTATTTTTTCATCCAGTTGGTCCAATTATTATTTTACACTTTGGAAGATAATAAGAGGAATTTCTTTTGCATCCCTGAAAACACCTGCCATAACCTTTCTGGCAGATGACAATGACTTTGCCTTTTTTGATGCAGGGTTACCAGCTTCCTCCCACTGCTTGGATTGCTGTTTCCTTTCTGGAGTGTAGCAGTGGACCCACATCACATCCACAGTAACAAACCAGAGTATAAAATAAGTTGGATTTTTTTTTAAAATACTCCACTGAAATTCATTTTCACATTTGCTTTTGGTCAGCAATCAACAAATGTGGCATCCATCTTGCACAAAGCTTTCTCATCTAGTTTTTCACATAAAATGTAGATACACATTCTTTCAATATGCCTCTGGCATCAGCTATTTCATGCACCTTTAATTGCTGATCATTCAATACCATATTGTGTACTTTCTAGATGTTTTCGCAGTTTTGGGAGGTCCTTCACCTGGATCTTCGTCTACAGAAGTATGGCACATTTAAATTCTGCCACCCATTTCTTAATAGTTGAAAATGAACGAGCAGATTCCTTATAAACCTTTCCCAACTTTGGATGAATTTTCATTGGCAATAAGCTGTTGAAAAAAAAAATTATTTTATGAAAGCATGATATTTCAGTATTATCATTTGAACAAGATGCACACTATTTTCAACAGCCATACAAACAAAACTATTCGGTAGATCAAGCTGCCAAATGACTAACATTATTGCAAAATATGTACCAATATGACACAAAAAACATTTATTGATATCAATGCCATCTCTGTGCAAGGCCGAGAACTTTTCACTTTACCCTCATAAAGCATGTAGATGTCCAAGAGCGCCAAATTATTGTGATCTGTAGAATTTCATGCTTTTAGATATGGCGCATAAACATGCCCTTAGGGAATTAAGAATACAAAATATATCCATTTTAACAAATAATATAAATTATATTCTCTGAATTAAATTAATTTATTAAGAAACTAGATATTTTTAAAAACGAAAACATTTCATTCAGCAATAATCTTAATTCATCTGCTCTTCCTCAATCAAACAGGTTCTAACAATCAGCAGTTATACAAAATAAAAAGACTGATGAATTGAGATTGAACAAAAAACCTAGGAAAAGATTTCCCATGAGATTTGAATCATTTACTGTCTATACATTTAATGAAAAATAATATTTTATAATACTGAAGACTGAATTCTCACATGTGTGCAGTCCAGGGCACCCAATACACCACCAATTTACTTAACTCTAAAATATAATATAACATACAGTTTCATTTTTCAATTGTAATCTTCTGTGAAAAGATTTATCATCCTCTTCAAATAGATGCTGGTTATTGCATGCTACTCTCATTATGCTCATTATTTGTACAGTCCTTCCCTGGTTTCAGTGGTTGATACAACAGAAACCATGACAGACATAGCAGAAATGCTTATATCAATGGAAAGAGAATCTCTCAGAGTTTGCATTCGTAATAAGAGGCATGGCATAGTTGTAGATTTAGACATTAGAGGGCAACCATAGAAAACATGGCATTTACTGGTGCACATAAAGCATTTTGCACATTACAATTCACTAAATATGAGTCTGTTATCAACGAGAATTTCATATGTTACCTCAACAAGAACCAGATACAGCCAAAACAATTTGTGCGTCGTACAAAATTTTGAAGCAACCGGCTGATTGTGTGATGGACAACAAACAGGCCAACCAAGAATATTGGTTAAGACTTCAGCATGTGCAAGAAACATTTGTCAGAAGCCCTAAAATGTCAGCTTGCCATGCAAGCCAGGAATTGCAGATTCTGCAGCAAACTGTCTGGCATATTTTAAGTCAACGACTTAAATTGAAACTCTAGTGGATGCAGCTGTTACAGATGCTGAGTCCTAAAGATCACAATCATCGTCTTCAATTCTGTGTTGATTTTCAAGAGTAGCTAGGAGATGATTTTGCTGAGAAACTGACTTTTACTAATGAAGCCACATTTCATGTGTATGGCAAAGTAATTGTCACAATTTACACATTTAAGGCACAGAAAAACCTGGTGATATGGTAGAATACGTCCATGAATGCATTGTGCATAGTTCTTCGTCAAAAGTGTATATGGCACATTTTTCTTTATGGAGAAAACAGTTTCAGTCCAATGTGCCTGGACATGCTTCAACAGTGGCTAACACCACAATTACATGCAGATAGTCCGGACTTTATCAGCAAGACCTTTTTCATCATGATGTGCATGAGTACCTTGATGCTTATATTCCTCATCTTTGGTAGTAGGTGCTGCTTGAGATGACTTTCCCCTTCTTCTGTGGTCTCCATTGTCATCTGGCCTAATCCCACGTGAGTTTTTCTTATGGGGTTACGTCAAAGATTGTTGTGTTCATGCCACCTTTACCACATGATTTAACATAGCTGCAAAAGAGGATCATGCATGTATTCTCTGGTATCGACCCTCGGATGTTGGGGCATGTGTGGTAAGAGCATGACTACAGGAATGATGTCTGCTCCTTACCGACGGAGGACATATGGAACACCTGTAAGGTATGTTTCAAACTTGGGGAGATACTCTATCCACTGATATAAACGTTTCCACTATGTCTGTCACGGTTACTGTTCTATTGATCCCCGAAGCAAGGAATGGACTTTAGAATCACCTGTATATATCAAAGATATAATATGTTTGTTAAATCGTTAAGCTCCACTTTGATAAGAAATCCTGGCTTTTTTTTTGCTTTTATCACTCATTGACAAGCAGCTAGCATTTTACTGCAGTACAGTGTTGGCAAAAGTCAAAACCAAGCCTGACTGCATGAGTAAAGCTAATAACTTTACCATCATATTCTGAAAACAGCGTGGTGCACATGAGGATTAATCTTGCCATAAACACTGTTACAAGGTTTTAGTTAAGAAACATACACAGGGTGCCAAAAAATGTATACACACTTTAAACAAAGAAGAAACTGTGTTAACATAACAAAATTGAATTCACACAAACAGAAAATGATGAGCACTAATCATCTTAAAACTTCTACAGTTACAATAGTTGCTCAAAATGCCCACCATTGGCATCGATACACTTCTGAGTACATGCTGAGCAACGTTTGTGAAAGTACCCTCAGCAATTGCAGCTCAGTTTCAATTTCTTCCTGAAGATCTGCCAGTGGAGCTGGTTTTCTACGGTATACAACATCCTTAAGAGTTCCCCATAAGTAGAAATCCAATGGAGCTTGATCCGGAGAACATGGTGGAAACTCAATCAGACCTCTTCGTCCTATCCAGTGCCTTGGAAGATTGTCATCAAGGTATGCACGTACATCTTGGTGGTAATGTGGTGCACCATCCTGTTGAAAGTAAAATTCCATTTCCACAGATGTGCATATCATGTTCAGGTACATAGGGCCAGTTACTGTTCCTTCAAAAAAGAATGGTCCAATTAGCCCCTAGATGATAACCCACACAAAATATATTCCAGGTAATTTAACAGCCTTTTCCAAAATAACATGTGGATTGTTCGCACACTAGTAGACACAGTTATGCCAGTTAACAGTTCCGTTCAACTTAAATTGTGTCTCATCGGACCAAATAACTTGGCCTCATCCTCTCGCACCATATTCCGAAACCACTCAGAGTACTGCATTCTCCAATTAGGATCATCTTCATTTAATGAATGCACAAGTCTTGGGATGAAAACTTTCACCTTTGCTGTTTAAATAATATGACATATGCTGGTTCTGCTAATCCCAGTCTCACGTGCATAGTGCTTTGTAGATTTATGCGGTGAGTGCTCAAAACGTTCCAAGACCATAGCTGAGGACGCAGGGTTTGTTGCTGAGCGAGGCCTCCCAGATTTGCCCTTGTGAACATCGCATGCGGTACCATTAGTCTCAAATTTGTCTCAAATGCATGCACTTGTTACTCGCATTGGTGGTTCTGTTCTGTACACGTCTCCATTGCCTTTGAGCTTCAAGAACATTCTCGGTTTTCTAATACCACTTCAAAATTACTTTCAACTGTTCAAATGATAATCTTGGGTTCATTTTGTTGTAGCAATACTAGCATCTGTTTACAAAACATCATATGACAATCTTGGCTTCATTTATACATTGTTGATTTACCTGTCACATAGCAATGCTATCACAATGTATGTGAGTCACATCTGGTTACAGGACATCATAGTACACCATTACTGTTGCTTTTCAGTCCAACTTTGAAATATATTAAATAGATATCTACTGTAAAAGTGTGTATACATTTTTTGGCACCTTCGGTATTTAAATAATTTTCCATGTGCTTTTGATATGCTCTGTCATGTATTCCAAATGTTTAGCACCAATGGTTCTCAAAATCACTCCCTTTTGCCCCCATATGACTGAACTCTCTCTGGCCATTCATCTATAGCAGCATGCACTACCTGCATTAGGAAATCTGCCAATGCTGACTAATGGATCACTTGAGACTCTCAATATTAAATGCGTTTTCTTGCAAACCATACCCTCAATTACTGACCACTGGGAATGCTAGAAGACTAATCTTGAGCACTAATAAAATCTGGAACATTTCACTCTAGCTAAGTCTAGGTGGAACTTACCTTGTGAGCTGGAACAATTTCTTGCAGGAAGCTCCAATGCCTGTTTTTGGACAAAATCATGTTCAAGTGCTTCACCACAGGTCCAGTAGAGTAATTCTGTACACTTTGGCAGTTGTTTTTCAATTTTTTTGGACAGAAACAGAGCTTGGTGATACCATCATAACTCACTCTCCACCAAACCATTAGCAAGGTGGCTTCAGGGTCCTCTCACAAGCTTCTCGTGAAGACAAGCATACACTCTTGTCATTTTGAAAGTTGTAGTTTTCTTCAATGTGAAATACTTTAAGATCTTAATTATGTGATTAGCTTCACTGTACAACTTCCAAATAGCATTTGAAATTAAATACTTTCTTGCCAGTAAAAAGAGTTTTATGGCTGTAGTTGTTAGCATAATGCTGCAGCAGTTATTTGGATCTCAATACCCTCTATTACTTCAGATCTACGTTAAAAATGTTCAGTACTGTGACTAAAAGTTCTCAGTTTACGGTCTTATGTAAGCACTCTGGACATTGGTCTCCTGCATATGTCCATCTCAAGGGTCATTTACTGTCTGGTTTGTAATTGGATTCTGCGAACTTGGTCACCACTGCTTTGACAACAGCTACATTCCTAAAAGATTGCAAGCTTCCAGATCTCAAATGGTCATCAACAGTATTGATTTCAGTCTCCTACTGTCTTCAAACCCTATAGAGAGATTATCACTATAAGAGTTTTCTTAATCTCCACATTCTGTGGCTATGCCTTAAATAATGTACTCTTTCTGCTGCATCTGAACCCAACAATGAGGATGGTAGCAACAGGCTGACTGCCACAACACTGATAAGAGTTCCTTTCTAAAGTTTGTAACAATATTTATGGCAAGACTAGGCATATGACCCTGGAGCAAAGAAAGAAGAGGGGCAAAACTTTTACATGTCTTTTGTTCTTTACCATGCTCTTTAGTTTTTCCTTATCCTGAGTGTGTGAATGCCAAATAATTTTAAGGCACCAAAAACATCCTGCTCATTTGAGCCACCATTAATTAATTCTATTCATTTCATTTTACTGCCACGAGTGACCAAGGTCGTTAAGGTGCGGACCTGAGAGTGGGAGGTCTGGGGTTCGAATCCTGCCAGGACCGTCTTCCCTGACCGTTTTTTCCAGGTTTCCCTTAATCCTCATAAATAGCAAATGCTGGAGAAGTATTCTAAACTTAAGCCTGGAAAATTTCTTTTCTTAAAAAAAATTCTTTCCCAATATATAATCATCTTATGTATCATCAGTGTTCACAGCCTGTGGTACCTCAGTAGTAAAAACGGGCATTAACCACCAGTCAAAAAAAATTTCTATTCATTTCTTTTTTCCCTACAGACTTACACCTATATCTAGTATTCATTCCACAATCTACAAGTGTCATGAGAAGACCAATATAATCAAAGCAATTATAAAGAAAAAATAAAGGAAAATAAAAAATTCCTGCATGCATTCTATTGACAACAAAGATTAAATATACAAAAGCTTGAGAGAACGTAGGCTTTCATGGCCGGAGTCATAGATGTCAGTGCAATTTTCTTCCGGGCAGTTATGCTGGTCTACTGGAGATGAACTTTCCAGACGTTTCGTCCGCAACTACGGCAGACATCTTCAGTGGCATGGACGTAGCTTCCTCCATTGATTCACTGCGTCTGAAGCATTAACCGTTGCTATATTTACAGTACCAGAGCTCCCCACTGATTGGTTCAGGACGAGCAGCTGCCGGTCCGCTGGTGGGAGGAACCTAGTCTCTCCTGTGCTGCTGCTCTCTTGTGATAGGCTTGCTATGTTATTATGTGTTGGATATTGCACTTTGTTTTTAATTGCTAGAAACCAGTTGCTGTTAAGTTTCAGGGCCTCTTCTTTCCTGTTGAAATTATTAGAATGTTTGTGGATTTTGATGGCTTCATGTTGCAGTCTACCATGGTAGTGTGTCATGAGAGAATGTTAGTGTCCTGAAACTTCATGATGCTTTGATGGCGTGCTCTGCTACCGCAGACTTATCTATCTGACCTAGACAGCAGTTCCTTTTGTATTCTTTGAGTCTGGTGTTGATGTTGCTTTGTGTGGCACTGATGTAGACCAAACCGCAGGAGCAGGGAATGTGGTAGACACTGGACGACGACAAAGGGCCCCAGAGATCTTTCAGTGAGCCTAGTAATTTTCTTAACTGCTTAGTAGGCTTGAAGACGGTGTTAATACTGTGGCGTGTTAGGATGTGCTTAAAACGATCTGTGATGTTTTTGAAATAAGGAAGAAAAACTTTGCCCTTAACATCAGATTGGTCCGGTTTTTGGTTGGCCGGTTGCGGTCTTGCCGGGCAGCTGGCTCTTTTGACTTCCTGAATTGAGTAACCATTGGACTGTAATGCTAGTTCTAGGTGACGCAGTTCTTGTGGTAGTAGCTGGGGCTCACAAATCCGTGAAGCATGATTTACAAGAGTTTTGATGATGGCACGTTTCTACCTTGGATGATAATTGAAGTTTTTATCTAGATAGCAGTCAGTATGAGTGGACTTAACTGTAGACCATGTGACTCAATTTACTATGCTCACTCAAAGATCCCTGGAACCCTTTGTCATCTGGTGTTTACCGCATCCACTGCTTCTGCGGTTCGGTCTACATTGGTGCCACCAACGTAGCATCAACACCAAACTCAAAGATTACAAAAGAAACTGCCGTCTAGATCAAATAGATAAGTTCGTGGTAGCAGAACATGCCATCGAAGCAGTGGGGGAATACATCATCAAGTTTCAGGACACTAACATTCTCTCATTCATGACACACTACCATGATAGACTGCAACATGAAGCCATCGAAATCCACAAACATCCTAATAATATCAACAGGAAAGAAGAGGCCCTGAAACTTAACAGCAACTGGTTTCCAGCAATTAAAAACAAAGTGCAATATTCAACACATAATAAGATAGCGAGCCTATCACAAGAGAGCAGCAGCACAGGAGAGACTAGGTTCCTCCCACCTGCCACCACTGTTCCGGATGGAGAACTCTGGTACTATAAATATAGCAATGCCAATGGTAAACGCTTCAGTTGCAGTGAATCAACAGAGGAAGCTACGTCCACTCCAATGAGGATGTCCGCTATAGTTGCGGATGAAATGTCTGGAAAGTTCATTTCCAGTAACCCAGGGCATACAGCCCGGGAGAAAGCTGCATTGACATATACAAATAGTTTGTTTATGAAGAAGGGTGTTCCTAAGGAGAAAATAATAGCTTCAGGTGGAAAGTTCTTTATTTTGGACATAATACATGCAACATAAATTGTAAATTGTTGTTGATTTGGTTTATTTACAGGCACTCTTGAACATCTCAGGTCATCAGCATCCTATTCAATTCAGGGTATGATATGGCTGATAAATTTTGCTCAGAGGCCTATTCTTTCAAGCTTGAGGTTCTTTCACATGCTGTAAATATAAGACACAGGAACCATGTCTTTAATTTCTTCTGAAGAAAGCTATACTTAGGATTTTTTCCTGAAAAAATCCATCATCTCTGGCCAGCATTGGTCCCATGATCTTGGGTCTATGAGGCAAGTATGGTTACCACTATACTACCAGAACCAACATAAATTATAAAGCTACAGTAATATCATATTAGTGTTATTCAGTATATAAGTACCCTGGACTATAAAGGTTGTTAAAGAAATAATTCCAAACTGGTTTGCACATGATTTCCTAGTACCTGCTTGGAATGATAGTCATTCATACTGGCAATTACAGATGGGCGGTAATAGAGATTCCAGTGTGAAACATGCATTTTTCACATACATGTGTGTTGCGAGACCTGATGTCAGGCAGTAGTACCATGCATAATGCAATATGAATGGGCAAATGACTAGGCTTCCACAGACTTTGACAGGAAGCATTTGCTATGTATGGGGAAATTGTAATGTCTGTGTAGATCGTCTGAAGATGGTGCAACATGTTCATTGAAGGCTAAAGAATTTTTAATATTAAACATCACTATTTCAAAAGTCCACCACATTTAACTAACAGGACCAAAGTTGAGATACTGATATCAATTTTACACTGATCTGAAGAACAGATGAATAAAGGTTCATGAACTGGCACAAACCTGCAGAATGGGGATGGAAATGGCTGCTGCACCCATAATACAGCTTTAATTTGGGGCCAAGCATCTTTCATTTACTCCCCATAATGAAGGTGTTGCAGGGGCATTTTCAAATAGATGTGGAGGTCAAGACTGCTGTGAGAAGTGGTTTGCAAGGCCTCAGCCCAGCATTTTTTGCAGAGTTAAATGAGCTGGTTCAACAATGGGACAAATGCCTCAATGTTTATGGCAATCATGTACAGAAATAGCGAAGGATACCCAACCTATACATGTATAGTTTTCACATGTAAGTTACAAAATTAAAATAATGCAACATATAGTAACGACATTGAATGAACCTTGCATTTGTACAGTACATCATTTTAGATTGTGGAATATTTAATATGCTTGCTTAAAAGAAGCACTAATCAAAATATGTAATAAAAACGGATCTCAGTATGCAATATACAGTATGCATTTTCACCATTTGTGATTGAATTAAAAACAAAATTTTGCTTCTATATGAGTCTTACAAAACTTTAGAACACTATGAAAACTACGAACTCAGTTGTTTCAAAAACTTACCTTTTTTTTTTTGCTTTTTTTTTGCTTGTGTGTTTGTTTTTCTTTTATTTGTGCATCTTCTGTAGACACTGACTGCATAGGTAGTTGTATATCATCGTCATCTTCTTCAGGAATAAGCTCATATGTTTTCCCATCTGGGCTCTGAAAATTTTTGAAAATTATATTTTTTATTATACCAATCATAATGCTTTAAGTAAAAGAGCTTTCAAGAATGCCCAGTTAAAATTAGAGAATAAAAAAAAAATCATATAAACAAGAAAATTTGAAGTAATGACAAGAAAACGTGAAAAATTTTCAGCAAAATTTTTTTTTTTTAACATTTCTACAGATGAATGCTTCCATGCAACTGCTGTCTTCACATATACTATAGCTACATAAAATGTTTCATATACCTAGAACCTTTGTATCTAGCAATTTAATGCTTTGCTAAAAATGGCTAGACTACTATGTAAAAGAAAATGTTCTATGCATTTTTCACCATAATTATATATTCTGATTTAAAATTGGTGTTTTATGATCTATGTCGCATTATTCTTTCACTGATTTACATCTCTGACAAGTATGGGAATCTGTGAATATACAAAGCATTATAGTCACTATAATCACACTTATTCCTGTATCTTATCATTTGTCAACATCTTTACTGCTAAGAAACGGTAATTATTAGGTGCCAATACTTCAAAAAGTGATAATTCTCACCACTTATAAATAGATAATGGTCTGTAAGATAATTAAGTATGTTAACCTCGTTCTGCCTTACTGATGACATAGATGTAGAGTTTACAAATGCAGCAATAACTAAAACTTACTTTAAAACAGTCTTTAGCCAGATGTCCCTTTGTTCCACACTTTGTGCATGTGGTGTTGAAAACAGCATCTAGTTGTATTATCTTCCTTCCAGAGCCTGGAACGTACTGTTTTCTTCTTTGTTCATCCTGACTTAATTAAAAAAAACATTGCCTAAATAATAGTATTATTATTATGCTAATAACCCTGCTTTGCTTATGGTATTCACTTTAAATACCTTCATACTCTCTTCCATTTACGAAAATTGTAACATTCTAAAACTTACAGCTGGTTATTTTCTGGAGGTAAATGTTCTCTTCCCTTGATTATATTTACATTCTTTTTCCATTTTGCCTTCTACCCACTTGCTCATTTCTTATAGAATATGTGTCAACCCATTCTATTCATTTCAAAAGTGTATTTTGTTTTATACATTTATCCACCAGATAATCTGATTTTTTTTCTTAATGTTTTTCATTGAAATTAGTTTTTATTTTATTCTATTTCAAGTTATAAGTGAAGCATTAATTATCAGGGTTAGTCATTAAGTAAGTTACGTATTGATGTGGGAAACTACATATTTGAATGAAGCACCTGAGGCTATTGACACTAGATGATAGCATTAGTCTGGTAGCCACTGGTGATATTCAACACCAGACAATCGATGGTTACAATAGTGAAATAGCAGTTACAAAAAGACAGCACTTCTGAGTGAGTGTACAACCCTAGAGCAGCATTCCCTTGTGCAATTTTTGTGAGCAGAAGGTATGGAATCAAAGAATATTCATAAAAAATGCTTCCCATATATGGTATGAAGCGTTTGTCATGTCATGCTGTTTACAATTGGATGCAAAAGTTCTCTGAAGAGTAAGGGTACACATATTGAACACAAACACTGCGTCAGTTGGCCAAGAGAGATTTTTATTTTTTGGTTTATTTACAGATGCTCTTTAATATCTCAGGTCATCAGCATCCCATTCAACTCAGGGCATGAAATGCTGATAAACTTTGTTCTGAGGCCTCTTCTTTCAGACTTAAGGTTCCTTTACATGCCATAACTCTATGACATGGGACCCACGGCTTTACTTCCCTTCTGAAGGAAACAATACTTAGGTTTTTTTATCCATTGGCCCCGGCCAGAATTGAACCTATGATCTTGGGTCTATGAGGCAAGTATGGTTACCATAAGATCACCAGAACCGACACCACAGTGGTGAATAAGCAATGAGTGAAGATTCAAGCAGATAGAAGAGTAACTACAGACACTATAACCACCACTTTTGGTTATTCATATGGGATGCCCTATCTCATATGTATTACATGTTAGGTTTTCACAAAATCTTTGCATTATGAGTGCCATGCATGCTGACCCCCTATAAATCAATATGCAAAGAATGCGTTTGTCATTACAGTATCTCAGTCACTACCATGATGGACACAATATGCTAGCTTGATTGTCACAGGTGAAGAGTTCTGGGTTTACCATTACCACCATAGACAAAGCATATGCCAAAGTAATGAAAACATCTTGCATTGCCTGAGGAAAAAAAAAAAGTTTAAAGTGGTACCATCCTTTAGAAAAATGATGCTCACAGTCTTCTGGGATCACAAAGACATACTGCTCACCTCATTCTAGCCTCAAGGACAAACTATAAATGCTGACTCCTACTGTAACATTCTCTGGAAACTTAATACATTATTTGGTTTATTTACAAATACTCTTTAACATCTCAGGTCATCAGCGAACCATTCAATTCAGAACACAAAATGGCCAATAAATTTTGTTCAGGGGCCTCTTCTTTCAGGCTTGAGGTTCACGTGTTGTAAATCTATGATAAAGGACCCAAGGCTATAAACTTCATAAGGCCATTCAACGGAAGCTACAAGAACTCACCAAAAGCGTGTTGCTCTTGCATGACAATGTACATCCTCATACTGCTATAAAGACATATGGGACACTATAAAATTTCAAGTGGGAAATCATCGAGCATCCTCCATATAGCTCTGATCTTGCTTCAAGTGACTTCTGTTTGTTCGACCCTCTTAAACATCTTTCAGGTGAACATTTTCCTGATGACAAAGCTGTAGAAAGGGAAGTCGCTGCCTGTTCTGACAGCAGCTCAAAGAATTGTATGAAGAGTATGAGAATTTCAAGGGGTTTTTGAAAGAATGGAACAAATGCCTTAATGTACAAGGAGAATATGTTGAGGAAAAAAGTATTTTTCAAATCAGTACTCCTATTTGTTTAAATTCTTATCCATTTGTAACTTCTTAATGACCACTCTTATATCATTACCCCCAATGAAATAATATTGAAACTTATTAAAATAATATAAAACAAAGACAAACAATGGCTGCATTTTGCAACAAATTATTTTAAGATTTCCATTATGAATATAATTTTCAGCTGATAAGCAACTAATGATGAACTTTATTTCCATTAAATGTCAATCAATATGCTTGTATCACATTATTAATTAAGCACTAATACAGTGCTTTCAAAAAGACATTCATCTCAGAGAACTCGGCCCACGTAGGAGTTAGAATAACACAGTGAGCTGGCTGAGTCAAATATACATAACCTCTCAATTCAAGCATATAGATTTCTCAAACAAAATACAATTATAGTAATCACATACATTTGTCAAGGAAGATGTTGGAAATTATGTCCTTATGCCATCATACATCTCTAAGAAATTTTGCAATCACAATGTTAATTCTTCTTGTGAAAATGCTAAGTTTTTCTTATATTGTCTTTCAGTTCTTCCAACATTTGCAAGTTACTCCAATACACATTATCACTTACGCTAAGATCTAGGGATAGGACTGGCCATAATCCCTTACTTGACCATATCCTTAAAAATTGCATTAAAGGTAACAAGAGAACAACTATAAGGCTGTAAAAAGGTCATGAAAAAAATGCATATTTACAATCAATGTACAACAATTTTTATTGCACATTCAATATTGTCACGTTCCATAACTAGCCAGTGACCCTCACCAATAACATGTCAAGAAATATGTCATGGCTCTTGTTTTCTTTATTTACAAATATTATGTTAGTGACATTGTTAGGAAGCAACTTTATGGGGTTCCTATCTAAATAAGAAATACTAGCTTGGCAATAAACATGAAAAAGGAATTTGTTAAAGCAAAACTTTTTGTTTTACACCAAATTAGATGCTGTGCATGCTTCTGGGCTGGGGAAAGATGTAACATATGACATATCCAGTGCTCTATTCCCACCTAATTCTTTCTTAGCATTCCTGAATGACTTGCTACAATATAGCCTCTATTATTCTGTAAGCATTCAATGAACACCAATTTTTGGTCATGCTATGGCATTTCATTTACTTCAGGTTTTTCTGCAGTCCAGTACCTGTTATTCTTTGTTGCCACATGGTCATTTAAATGAAACCATGCCCATGAAAAAAATTACATGTGAGGTCAATAGAATTAGTCCTAACATTATCCAAAACCCAGCTGCATAAATTTCTCTACTTAATCATGTGGCTGAAATTCCTGAACAACAGTTTCAGTTTCTTATCAAGAACAAATTCCATTTCTACACTAATGTATTGTAATGATAATTAATGGCGTGATGCTGACATGTTGGAGGCCAAAATTGTAATGGAATTTAATAATGATGCCGTAGATGTTGGGTGCCAAATTAGCAATGGTATCTAGGTATGTCGTCATTGACATCATTCCCAACTACAACCACAATATGCACAGCTAGCTCACTGTTTGGTATTATAGCTGGATTTTTCAAATTGATACTTCTGGGATGAAAAGAGTGTGACTTTAACAAAATTACATGGATAACACTCTACTACATCTATTAATGTCTTATCATTAACACATAACCGTAATTTTTCTAATTAAAATGTGCGCAAGAATATTATTAGGTGTGGACTGAATACAAGACAGACATGACGGAATTTATATTTCTCTCCCAACAACTGTGCTTTAATGGCAAAGTTCCTTTCCTGGTTGGCAATACTGATGATAATCTACTAGATTTTATTTTATACTCCTCATAAATTCTTTTATCACTGTATTTATATTTAACATATTTAATATACACACATACGCATACACTTATATATATAAAATACAAATTAAAAATAATTTAACACTATTAACAATGTAAGTAAAATAACAATAACTAGAAAAGCAGAAAAGGATAAAACACCAAGAAAAAGTCACTGATTAGTAATAATTATATTTCGAACTGATTGAGTTCTTCTATCTCAAGAATAATAATAATAATACATATACATATATATAAAACTTGTCTTATTTGTCTTTGTCCTGGTATAACTCATATAACATATTCCTATATAGATACTAATTTGAACTTGTGACTCTTATTATTCACCACAACTAATAATTTGTAAATTCTTTTCATGAAACAATAATCATCACTTATCTTTACATAGGTTGAATGCACCTTTTCTTTATGGAGTACTAACTATAATTTCTCCTAATGGAATATAAAGCACAACTTCTCCCTATGGAATACAAGCAAAACTAACTAAACATTTTGAAATATAAACTGTTACTTATTACAATGGATTGTAATAATATTATTCATTCCAATGTATTATTTTCAACATAAGTATACTAAATGAATGAGATTGGATAATTTCTATTTAGTCTTAACAAAGCTGTCTGTCTTGTGTTTCATTCTTGGTACACATTATTAATGTTGTTAATCTTGCCATTGGTTGATTCACTTAATATTACTATTTTCTTTATCTGTAGTTAATCATTTCATATTCTTGGCTATATGTGTGGTCCTTTGAATCGTTACGTTTATATTAAAGAATTGTCATAAAGGCCAACAAACAAACATTAAGACATACATTGTAATAGCCCTTATTTGATATATGAAATCTATACAATGAGCTTATTAGACTTATGTGATTTAAAACATGTTATCAATGAATATTAGTTATTTGATTTGAAAATTAAAGCTCCTACCTAACATAAAAACATGTGCAAATGAACTTATTAAATTTATATAATTAAAAACATATTCTCAATGAATATTTGGAGCTTTAAATCGAATATTATAGTCTGTATCTTACGTAATAACATATGCAAATGAACTTCTCAAATTAACATAACTAAATATTTATTACATTAGATGTTTGTGGCTTTATATCAAGTATTATAGCCTTTACCTAATATAAAAACATGTGCAAATGAACTTTTACATTAATATAATTAAACAACTGGTAGCAATGATTGTTTAGAGCCTTAAATCCAATATTTTCTGCTTCAGTATTCAACATGTTCACACTAACTCCATTTACTTACATAACACGACATATTTTGGAGACATTTCCTTCCATCATCAGCTGAATATGTTGAATATATTAGTGTAGGATACATTACCATTTCATTGTCTTTATGAGTATAACTTATTTAAATCCCATTTCCTTAAATCTGTTCACCAGGTTAAAAGCAAGAACCAGGAACACTAAGGAATTTTCTTACAAATGCTGCTCATTATGTTAACTATTTTCTGTAATAGTTTGTTTTCACATATTAATCACACATGACAATTCTTTGATCTAAAGTGTATTTATTTGTTGTATTACAGCAGTACAAACACATAAATAAAGCGAAAAACACTTTGTTTCGTAACTTATCACCTAAGAACATTGTCAGTCCTGGTGGTGTAGTGGTAACCATACTTGCCTTTTAAACCCAAGGTCGTGGGTTCGAACCCGGCCAGGATTGATGGCTTTTTTGGGCATAAAAATCGTAAGTATGGCTTCCTTCAGAAGGGAAGTAAAGTCGTGGGTCCTGTGTCGTACATTTACAGCACGATAAAGAACCTCGAGTCTGAAAAAAGAGGCCTCTGAGCAAAATTTGTTGACCGTTTCATGCCCGAAGTAGGGGGGGGGGGGAAACCCTAGGAACATTCAAATAGCAAAAAGACAATGCTCCAACTACTTTAGGCAGTAACAATGAAAGAGGAACCAGTTTGCAGTACATGCTTCTGCAGTGCAGCTGTCTGTGCTCTAGCAGATGAATGTCCATTTGAAAGCAATGTATCAAATTTCATTCATATAATACAAGATGACAGATAGCAGTGCTTAAGTGTAAAAATATTAACTGGAAAAATAGTCTAGTTAGTTTCAAAATGAAGTTATTGTGCACAAGTTTAATGCATTATTGTAGGATAAAATACCAATTCAGCTTTGTAAATACAAACTATTTACAGATTCTAATCTTATAAATATTGTACTTACGAGGCTGTTGACAATGGAGTGGTAGTATATCCTAAACTTAGGTATTCATTTTTTTACACTAAACTCCACTTACTTACATTAAGTAAGATGCGTTTTGGGAGAATCTCTCCCATCTTCAGTTGCTCACCGAACTGCCATTGCTCGAAACGATGGCTGGACACCGGATGTTTCTGTGGTGGCCAACAGAGGCCATCTTACTTTTATGTAAGTAAGTGAAGTTTAGTGTAAAAAAATGAATATCTAAGTTTAGGATTCTAATGTTAGTTTATTTTGTTTATTTTATTCAATATTATGTATAAGCCTGGATGTAGAGCCATTAGTAGTGTGTAGTAATGAAAGAAACCTACAGAGCAGGCAACATGGGAGAAATTCCACATTTATAAATTACGGAGAAAGATTAATTAACTTTGGCGCTTCCAAGGATGGAAACATAAACTTTAGTTTATCACACCTTCACCAGAGCAGAACATGCACCCCTACAGCAACATGATGAATTAAACCTGAAGTCAACAAATATATTAATATCCTATAATAATGTATTAAACATGTTCACACTAACACCACTTAATCAGATATATTACAGCCGCAAAATTATTAAACTTGTAAGTTTATGCTAAGGAATTTTATAATGAAGAACAATATATTTAACATTCTAATTAGTTACTCACTAAATCATAACACCATTTGGATCTAGGTCCTTTCCAGTTCCTTGGTCAACAACTTTCATAGAAAGTGCTATTTTGTTTTCATCCTGAAACAAGAAATATGCTCATCAAAAGAATGATATGCCACCTGATATTAAGTTAGTATCAAGAAATGAACCTGTGTAATGTATTTATATATTATTTAAAAAAAGAGTTGTGTCATTTGCAAGAAATAATAAAAAATTTAATTTTATGGCCAGATTAATTGTATTATACAGATTATGTTAACATGAGTTGATTACCGTTTTATAAAACCAGTTTTTTAACATTAAAGACAAATAAACAAATACTAATAAAAATTAATGTTTGTGGATTTCAGCATTTGTATTTACATATTTGCTCTCTTATCATTTAAGAGCCAAATTAATAAATGTGTGAAAAAGGCAGAATGTATCATCATGACCCAATTTGATTTTATTCATTTCTCATAGACTTGTCCTACAAGTGTTAAGCATGGTCAAAATACAAAAAATTTGCAAATGGAAAAATACAGTAAATATTACACAAAAACAGAATACAATATATAAATATTTACAGGATCCAGGAAAAGAACATTGAGGCGATTAGAATGAGAGAGGATAACCACCCACATTTAATTTTTTTCTTTTACATTTTCCATGAACTTTCCTTTTTCATTCTTGTGGCTTTTTTCAGTTCATTAGCCTCAGTAAAGAACAAGGTTTAATTTAAAACTGTCTCATTATTTGGGAGGAAAACATTGTGCAAATTTGAAGCATTTTTCTTGAAACTAAATTTGGAACACATGCCCTTCCTATTCTAGAGGCCTTATATGTTAACACAAATATAGATAGGTAAGGTCAGCTTCAGTTCTCTATTCGAATATGAATTTATATCTACTTAATAATACAACAAGCTTCCACAGTACTTTTTTACAATCACTTAGTCATACAAGAAAATATAACTATAGTCACTCTAATAAATCTTCCTGAGTTGCTGTGTGACCAAGTGACCCGAATAGTCTCAACTATCAGGCAACTTACATCTACAAAATTAACTCAATCAAAACTCAAATAATGCTTCTGCCCAATTTGGTTCCTCACTTCTTACTTATTTTCTTCAACCATTTTCTTTTAATTTTACCTAAATAATTCCCAAACTCCAAGATTCTCTGCCTTGTTTTCATACGAGTTTACCAATATGTTTCCCCTTATCTCTATTCATAAGTTATTCCACTTCTCAATCCTAAGTTTTGTTCTCATCTCTTTAGTTTCACTATATTCCACAATTGCATGCCAGTAACTATCTTGCATTACACACATCGGACATTCCTCTATATTTAAACCACCTTTTAATCCTTTTAGATTCACTACCCGTCTGGACCCATGCAATTCCCTCTCTCATCCACTGTCACCTTCATCTATATAATTCTCTCTACCCAATATTTCTTTTAACCCCCCTATAAACCCTAAATGACATTTTACCACTAAAATTATCTAATATCTCCTGTCATTCTATATTAGCAATTCTTGGTTTCATTTCTCTCCAAAAACCTCTTTCTTTATTTTCACTATCATGCCACACGCCACACCATAACCAAGCCAATTTTTCCCTTAATCTCATTGATTCTACTAATCCAAGTGTTTCCTCCCTTCACATTCTCATGCATCATTAGACAGTGCTTCAAAATACAGTTCTCTTCTAAATTCTTAATCCTAACCAATATTTCAGAGTTTTCATAATTATTTTTCCTTTACTCCTTACTCTGCCTAATTCGGTTTGTGCAACCTCATTTGGTGAGCTTTTTGGTAGGCCCATAATTCCTGAGAGTCAAATCTACATTTAGCCATCGCTCATCACTACCCTAGATTTCTACACCAAACTTCATTTTGGCCTCGACCACTACTGTATATATTTTCTTCAACCACTTTATATGCATTTCTGGTACTTTATACCTACAGGCAGTAATAGCTTTCATAGCTAATCTACCCTTTTCTAGAATCTTCCTTGTTTGTTTCCTCCACCCTCCATTTCTGCTTGTTCCCAATACCATTTCTAATTCTTGCACAACTTCTTTCCATTCTTGAATACCATGATTTTTGATTTGCAAATATTTATTCTTAATCCCCACTTCTTACAAAATTTAGTGATTATTTCAATTGATTTCACTAAACCAATATTAGTAACTGACCCCAATACCAAATCATCTGCAAATAATAGCCCCAGAATCTCAACATTTTCAATTGTTGGCATGTGGGTATTAACTTTGCTATATTCTTCTAAAATATCATTAATAAATAAGTTACACAGCATGGGACTTAACTTACATCCTTGTCTTAGGCCTATTGTATTCAAATTATTTGGAGTCGCCCTATCCTGGGCAATCTTAATAAAGTAGTCATTTTCATTGTATAAATTTTGTAATGCTTTTATAAACATATTGCTAACTCATATCCCATTCAATTTTGATCATAATGCCTTGTGGTTAATTGTATCAAATGCCTTTTCAAAATCCACAAACATATGTAATCTCCCTCTTTTTTTTGCCTAGATATTTCTCTACTATTGTATTAATAATGAAAACATTATCCATTGTTTTCTTATTTTTCCTGAAGCCTGCTTGGAACTCGGATAATTTATTTTCTTGTTCTGCCCAATTTTGAAGCCTTTTTCTGGCAAAATGCCCCTATATAGCTTACCTAAGATCGATTTTAAACTAATTTCCCCATAATCCTTTAAATATAGGTACTAAAATCACTGTTCTCCAACCTTTGGGAAATTTAGTCTCTTTTTATATTAAACTAAATATCTGTGCCAATAACATACACCTATCATCATCCTGACCCCATACCCCCCAGAATTCCCCCAGAATCCCATCAATCCCGCAAGCTTTATTTCTTTTTATTTGTTTATTTCATTTATATCAATCTGTCTATCCAAATAATCTACACTTAATACATTTTTTTTCACTATAAAAACCCCCCTGGTGGAACATCTCAACCCCTATAAGGTTTTTAAAGTATGAACACCATTCCTCAGTATTGATGTTATTCTCATTTACTCTCCTATTATATAATCTCTTAACTATCATCCACATTGTTTTATTATCATTTATCCTCATTGTCTCCTGTATTTTCTTACTAATATCCTGACCCCACTCTTTCATTTTTGCCTCCACAAGGGATTTATATCTCTGCGCCTTTCAATCATAAAGTTCTCGCTTTCTGCCTGTTCCCCTGTTTGTCTCCATTTTCTCAACCCTCTTTCAACTCTCCTTTTATCAATTCTACATTTATCATCATACCAACCCTCCGTATCTTGTTCCCATTTCTCTCACTCTCATCTAAACCCCTGTTTGATTAACCAACCTCTTTAAAATCTCCATTATTTCTCCTATTTTCCCTACCTTCATTAGAGCTTCTACATTGAGCTTAAATGATCTAAAATTAACTCCTAATTCTCTAATGAACCCTCTCATCATTACATTTATATCTCTCTATTTTATGTCCATATTTCTTAACTTGCACCACTTTCCTAAACTGCTTTTGAAATTTCCCTTTCGTTGTATTGCCACCATTGGAACACATATACCATAGTACTGATATAAAAGAAAATAAAGTTGTGATTCTTACAGATTCAGCTTCAGCTATACAAGCTATAGAACGATATGATAGTTCATATGAATCTTACAATGTAAGGGGCATGAGAACTTATTATAGATTACTCCAAACAAAATTTGAACAAATAATGCTACTGTGGATATCAGCACACATGGGAGTGATAGGTAACGAGAATGCAGACTTTCTGGCCAAAAAGGGGGCAGTGCTATGTTCAAAACCAATAAAGCCCTGTGGATTAAATGTAAAATTAAAAAATATCAAAACGACCATAGAACAAAAATATCAACATAATATTCAAGTGGAAATATCTCATAAAAATTATTCTAATATAAAAGAATCAGTACAAAAAATAAAAAATCTATCAAGGAAAGAAGCAGTTGCTCATTTTAGACTGGCCACTGGACATGATAGTCTGGCGGAACATCTACACAAATTTGGTTTTATGAATAACACATGTCAGATCTGCAATACTGACAAGATACTAAACGGAGAACATCTATTGGAATGCACAGAACTGAGGAAAGCTGCACCTGATGGGAAAATACACAAATTATATTGGCTGGCCAGGGAAAAATTGATGGATCAAAATCCTGAACATTAGATCAACAACAATTTCCCTTTTAATGGGAAATGCTAGTACATACTAAATCCATAAAACCTCAAAATCTATCAGATGTTCATCTAATTCTAGTGTAAGTGAGATATGATCAACAATACTTTGGCCATTATTAATTGCAAAAGTAAACTCGCCCCTAGAATCTTTCCTCCTGGTATCATTACAAATCACCAAATTATGCTTATCACAAAAGTTCAACAATTTATTTCCTTACTTATTATATATTTTATCTTTACTAACCCTTTCCAACCTGTCCTTTTTCCCAGCATCATTTTCTAGGTTAACAAAATGTACCGAACCCCCTATTCTTGCATTAAAATCACCTGTTATAATAAAATTTCTGTGTCCATATTTGTTTTGCGGTACCTCCATGCCATTTCCTAAGTTATGGAACAAATTTGGGTTATAAAACTCAGAAATATTTGGTGGGTTATATACTGTTGCAAAACACACTTTTTCACTTCCACATTTGACTTATTTCATACCACAGTACTGAATTATCTCCTAAATCATTAAACACATTCACTGGCAAACTTTGTCTTACAAACACACCAATTCCCCTTGACAACCACCTTTTAACTTTCTTCTTAGCACCTGCTTTACTATAAAACTTGAAGCCATTGAGCTCAATAGTTATATCTCTTATATTTCTTTCTAACATGATTCCACAATGTCACACAACATAACTGCATTATTTCCCCATTTGACACTTTTCTTTACAAACCTTCAAAGTTCCAGCATATAACCACCAACTCCCCTATACTGATCCCTTTCTCTCAAATCTAAACTCATGCAACTTAGTTCTGCTCCTGGTCATTCTGTTCGTGTCTTGTTCCTCTCTCACTTCCATTTGGAGAAGAGACAATATTTAAGCTGGTTTCCCTCCGCATGTCCAACCCAGCAGCTGTTCCTAAGGTCTCCCCACATTTGTCTAATATCAGGTGATTCTCAGATGACACACACCAAGTTGGCGACATCATCTGGTTTGCTCCTCCTCCCACCTCTTACACTGTTGCCATCTCTTCTTTCCACTTCTATTACGTGTTCACTTCTTACTGGTGACTGTGATGCCAATTTTAACTCTCACATGCTGGGTTTCTGCCCTACCTTCCACTGTCTAATTTCCTGCTTTCTACCATCTATCCATAAATCGAGCCCTTTCACATATGTCTGTTCCCCTCTGTCCTGGTTTTTTTCCTTTCTCTTAAAAGAACATCTCTCAGTTCCAGTTCTGTAAGAACATTATTCTATTAATTGTTTTAAGCTGTTTGTTAAATGAAATTCCAGTTGGTCCTGGAACCAGCAAAGATAGTACCTAATACATATCCCTTTCTGTTGCTATCATGTTTAAGAACATGCAATTAAGTTTGTGAACCCCTTGTGTTATAAGAATATATGAGGACTGTTCAAAAAATAATAAAAATTTAAAATTTATTCAAACTTGGATTTACTTGCATTTTACTGAGGTTTATCTCCCTCAGAGTAAACACCCCCTCTATTAATTTATATAATGCAGGAAAATTTCTTACACACTTCATTACTGCATTTAAGTTAGGGCATGCTTCAGAAACCATAGTTTCCATCCTAGCTGTTGACCCACTGTTTGTTGGTGCTCTATTGATCCCATGGAAGCTATTATGTTATATGTGGTGACCTCTGGTTGATATGAAATACCAAATGAAATCTGCTGCTAACATTAGACAATGAAAGACGCTTCTTCCCAGCTTTGTTTAACCAGAAACATTCAGCATTTCTCTTATATTCGTTGCTAATACTCTCACTCTCTTTTTTCTGTAGACTGCAAACATATATACAACTAGTGGACTTCGTTGGAGACCAGTCTTTATTGCTAGAGTCACTAGCTTACAATAGGGGTTTCGCTATACCGCTTGTGCTTAGAGGCTGTTGTTGATTTGATTTATTTATGGATGCTCTTTAACATCTCAGGTCATCAGCATCCCATTCAATTCAGGGCATGAAAGGCAGACAAATTTTGCTCAGAGGCCTCTCCATTCAGGCTTGAGATTCTTTTTCGTACCATAAATATATGTCACAGGACACGCTGCTTTATTTTCCTTCCAAAGGAAGCCATACTTAGGATTTTTAGCCTGAAAAAATCCATTGATCCTGGCCAGATTTGAACCTGCAATCTTGGGTTTAGAAGGCAAGTATGTTACCATTACACCACCAGAACTGAGTGCTTAGAGGTGAATTTTGCCTAGAGAATGAGGATGAACTGTCACCACTGCCACTATCTTCTTCTTCTACATCTAGAGTTGTTTCAGATGTAACACCAACTTCTGTAGGATTTGTTTCTAACAAATTAATAATATGTCGGCTAATTTGCATTTCTTCTGAACTTATGACGCTCGAAGAAAAACTATGTTCTGAAAATGATGCCTTGAGAATTCTAGCACATTAACAGAATTCATGTCCTTGATAATTAAGAAATAGAAATTCTCTTAATTGATATCATTGTATGATTCAGTTGAATGACACACTCTTAAAGCTTCACTTACTTTTCATAAATGTATGGAACCGGTTTCGAGAACATTTAGCCTGGCTGAAGATGGGAACTAAATATTGTCGAAACCGGTTCCATACATTTATGAAAAGCAAGTGAAGTTTTAACAGTGTGTAGTTCAACTGAATCATACAATGATATCAATTAATATGATTAGCTTCACTGTGCAAGTTCCAATTTACATTTAAGTAGAAATTCTCTTATTTTGCTGCACCAATAACATTTTAGTTTAAGCCAATGGTGGTCTAGGATTTGACAACAGACATACATACTCCAAGTGAATTGATATTAATGGCACCTATAGTCACCAGTTTTCCTTAGAGCCTTTGAGATTAATTGTTTAACGATAAGAGTTTCTCTGCCTTACCACACCAATGAACACTGTCACTACTCAGGGTTGTCCAGTTCCTTCTCTGCAGTACCATGTTATTTTTCCTATGTGTTTCAAGAATTTGTCAACTAATTTTAGTGTACTTCCAGTTGAAAACAGCAACTCATTTTTAGAACATGGACTTCTTATAGCACATATATGACATGGAAAAATTATTGAAATATGTTTCGATATGAGAGTATTGACATGTTCCTTGTCAGAACATTATTTATCATTCTTTGTAAGCATTTAAAGTCCTGCCAACTACCAAATTTTTTTTAACATAAATGAAAGGAATGAAATGATGGTACAAATGAGTATGAAGTCTTTAGCATCTAAAGTTACCTGATATGCACCTTTTTAGCGTAAGGGAAAACTCCTGAAAAAAACCTTAGCAGTCAACTTGTCCTGACAGGATCTAATCTGGGCCTGCCAGTTAGTAAGCAGATGTTTTAACACCTGAGCTACTGTAATGGACCTGTAGGATAATGAGTTAAGGTATCCATTATAGAACAAATTATTATTCAAGTTTCCTGGCTCCAAATGAATTGCAAGCTGCATTTGTGCTGTAAGTAAATTAATTACAAATTCCTTAATATCTGTGCTTCTTTGTGCTATGCAACATGTTTCTTCTGCACAGTTTAGTAATTCATGAGTGTTATTTACATGTTGAATGACAAAGTGTTTGAAATTAAGGAATTCTACAATTTTTTTTTTGGAATTGTGTAGTATCTTTTCTCTGTGAAATAATTAGATTTGTATGTTTCTCAAAGTAAATTATGGAAGAAATATGTGATCAGAACAGTTTTCTTCTTCTCCACAGGTCCAATTTTTTTACTGTATTCCTTCAATCAATATCTGCATAATAATTTATATTCTATCTTATTTCAAGAGTAAAACTTTACATACATCTACAGTGAGATTATTTTAATTCAACAAAGCATGGCTGCATTTGGGCAGCCAGTAACTCAAATAACCTCACTTTAGTATTACTTTGTAATGGAGTATGTTGTGACAATAAAAAAATTTCTTTTATACACAATCAGCAGTCAAATCCATGTTCAGGACATATTTACCTAACCAAGCATATTTTTGTAAAGTTACACATGGAAAGAAAAGCTTCTGATTTATCCTAACCATACACCAGTTCTCCAAAATGTTAATATTATGATGCCTAGTCTTTTAAACTAATTTTTAAATAAATTTCAATGTGCAATGTTGATTGGCATTGGTCTATCATACAATTAATGAAGTTAATAACTCCACAAATTAGTTTGGTATCTTTCAGCATCAAAAGTGGTATTCATTTTACAGGTAAAAGAAATCTCTAGACAAATCTCACTGCTGGGTATCAGTACTAAGGATTGGGCCTATTATTTGCTACAGAGACATACTAGTTGGTATCTAAGACCTCTACATTAATTATTTCAGGATTTTCCTCACTTTTTAAGGCTTATTGTTAATTTTTGTTTGATTCAGCAATCCAATTCAAAAGAACTCAGTAAAAATGCTACTTACTGTAATGTTAATTACTTTACACCATACTTGTTCCCCTCGCCGAAGAACCTCTGTCACGTCATCCACTGGCACCTTTGATACCTGAGAGCGATGAATGAGACCCTGATTTCTGTTTCCTGGGATTTTAACAAAAGCTCCATAGTTGTGCACTGAAGCAACCTGAATATATACACTTATATTTTAGTAATACTGAAATACAGATAATACATTAATTGCAATACGCTGTATAAACCAAGAAATGGCAAAAAGCTTTCCTTTTGCAGCAGCAATGCTTGATAAAACTGAAAATTAAAATTGTAACAAAGACACACACAAAATCCACTAAATGTACAGAGAATAAATGAAAACAATGAGCTGTGCAACCTAACATTCTCATATTATGTGATAATTGATCTTGCATGAACTTATATTAATATATATGTTCTTAAAGCACTGCTGTTTTGTTATGCATCTTCTGGTTTAAACCACGATTTAAAGAGGGATCTTCTGACAAAATCGCCTAACCTCCTCTTTTCTATACATATGCAGCGTGCATGCAAAATTTTACATGTCAATAATTTCCCTGAAGTGTTGTACCTCTCCAATAAAAATTGTGTTCAGCAATTTGGAATTATCCTCCTCTAACTTTTTTGACATTACACACTATAACTATATTCACCAATAATAGCTTGGCAACCTCCTTGAACCTCCTTATTCCTTACGCCTTTAGCGAATTATGCAGCCTGCCCGTACAGTGTACACACTGCAACTTGACGTTACAAAGAGACGAAAAATGTCGCTGCTGCAGGGAATGTTGCTGCTGTATTCAACCTGTGCTCCTCTGTGCTCCTTTCATTGTTGAGAAAGAGAAAACTTAAAAGCATTGAATTCCATTTATAATTCTTTAGTATGCGTATCCCAGCATTTGATTTAAAAAAAAAAATTATAATATGACAAAAATTTAACCCGCGGCTTGTGAAACATAAGCTTTGGCATTATGCATTACGCCAAGCAAGCAGTAAAAATCTTATCTATAATAGGCTATATTTACATTTATTTAGTTGATCTTGACCACAGATTATGATTTTGAGTACATAATGCAAGAAGGCAGTTAATAAATTTTCAGTGTTGCACTGTCAAATGTTTTGAAAACGCTGATAACGCGTTATGGAAAATTGACATTTCTATGCTTATAAGGCAGCTTTACAGACATTCTTAACAAAGTAGTAGTGCTACTTATATATATATATATATATATATATATATATATATATATATACTTTTAAGTGTTTTATCCTTTTAAAGCTTCTATAATTACTGTTAATTTGTTACATTGCTAATAGTGTTACTTTATATATATATATATATATATATATATATATATATATATATATATATATATATATATATGTATATATGTAAAAGAAAAATAAAAACAAAATAACACTATTAGCAATGTAACAAATTAACAGTAATTATAGATGCTTTAAAAGGATAAAACATTAAGACAAAGTCACACTTGAAATCGCTATATTTCGAACTCGTTGAGTTCTTCTGTGGCAAGACTTGTCTTCTTGCGTACTTAAATTTATATTTTAGATTTTTCAATAAAGATACCCCCCCCCCACAAAAAAACCGAATATTTTTGTGCGTATGCTTAAATTTATATTTTGGATTTTTCAATAAAGATAAACGAAAAACAAATATGTCAAGAATTACAATCGTGTGACAATGCAAATCGAATTAAGTTTTGTAACTGAATTTTGCAGAACTCAGCTATAGTGTCGAATCACAAGTAATACTTTTTATCACACGAACTCATTAAGAAATGGAGCTAGATAGTATTGTGCGCGTGATATTATTGGTCAAAGCTGTGCGAGGGGAACTTGTTAATTGATGAAGCCGGCGATCGACAAGATCTTGATCCCAATTCTCAAGTGGCTAGCGTTAACTGTGAACGCAGACCACGGTACGTAGCAGCAAGCCAAAAACAAGTCTGCATTTACCATTGAATGATAATAAAACAAATTAAAGGTAAAAGTGCAGCATTTGCGATCCATTCATTTACGCATACATATTTACCATATTTTGTAACAGGTTCACAAAAATTGGTACCGAATGAATTAACGCTTATGACATTTTGCAATGCCTACATGCACAATACTATTCTTTGCGCCAAGCCATCCAAGTGAGTAAATGGCCGAAAGCTTGGAGTTCACGGGTTCACTATCCTGTGAAGCTACAGTATAAAAAAAAAAACTTAACTGATTTGTTAATCTTATCCTTACATGCAGCAGTGTCCAATTTTTAAATGCCAGAATTTCAAAATTCTTGATAAGATGTACTCTAGGTACTGTGGTTTATAGTTGGTTAATTAATGAGGCAGTTGAGATGCTGAGCTATAAAAAGGTAAACGAATGCTTAAGGAAGAAATGTTAAACTGTACAAAAGCAGTCCATTTCATTTGATAATTGTCTACTTCTTTTAATTTATTAAGTTAGACATAAAGGAAAAGAAAGTAAATATTAAGATCACCACCTGCCCAAAAATACAGAAATCAAGAAAGGAAAAATGTGGCATGCATAATTTGATATATAAGCATTAAAAGTATTTTGATACATCGGTAGGGTAAATATGCAATCAAATCACATTCATTATTCAAACTTGAGAGATATATTGATTTCTGTATCTTTCAGCAATATCTAACTCATTTTTTAACTGAGCATATTATATATAAAAGAGTAGCTATTGTACCATAATTTATTTGCAGTATGTTTTACTGTCAGATAAGTACTTAACACTAGTTATATCTGCTGTCTAGATAAGTACTTAACACAACATTAGTTATATCTGCTGACTAGATGCATTCATTGGAGTCCATATTATCTGCATCAGTGATAGTTTGTGAGATTTTTCAATTTGGGGTTCATACCAAACTACTTTCTATTATATTATCATCACTGGTATAAGTTCATTAGGCAAAATATAGCTGATGGACTGATCTAATTAGGATGTTTGCATGTAAAGTTCATCCTTCTTTCTTTCAAAGTGGCATACATTTTAATGACAGCCTCATTAAAGTTCCCTGTTGTTGATAAAGTATCTTTCTATGCACAGTACCTGTAGCGGACATAGTTAATTTTCCCTCTGGTATGGTATTATAAAGGAAGTTGTATACTTTTTGCAAGTAGAAAAGCATATTTCTGTTTCTGAAAATGTCATTACATAGTTAGGATCATCTGTAATAGCATATCTGTTTCATTTAATATCATTTGGATAATATGTTCAACCATGTACTGAAGTAAAGAATAGATACACATTTATACCACAGCTTCCACAAGTATGAGACAGGCTCTTTTCATATGCTTCAAAATGTTATGTAATAAGTAAATTTGCTGTTTGAAGGTGACTTCTGAATTAGAAGTGCTCTTTTACTTGGATGATAATTGTATCACAGAATAATTTAGTAGGGGTTGTTTGAATTGCTAAAGCATTTCTCCAAGTTCTTCCCACAGCTTACCAATTTTCGTATCTCTAATGTTCTGTGTAACAGTTTCAAAACTTTTAATATTTTTAGGCATAAGTAACTCTGCATTGCATTTATGTAGTTGTTACAATTACAGGATGTTTACATGCGGCATGATGATGTAAAATATTGAAAGCCAAAATTCAAATGTTGCCTGTTCTTTGAGATGTAAGCTTGAATAATCAAGCTACTCACTTGGGATGTGTCTTTATCCTTTCAAGGCATTCAATTAAGCTGTCTAGATTTTTCATATTCAACTTGCACAGTTTTAATTTTAAAACCATACTTGTTTAAAGGGGCAAGAAATTTTTCTGCCTATTTCATTAAACATTGCTGATCTTTGGGAAGAACTGGAAAAGAATACAGGTTTCATTAAGTACCAAAAAAATATTGGCACGACAGTTGTGAAAGGATCAAATTTTAAAATGCACAACAGTGCACATAATGAACATATTTGGATTGTTCTTTGTGAAGTTTTTGAACTCTATTCTAGAGTCATGCTCATAACACTGGTGCCATTATAACTTTGTTAAATAGTTTCACCATGATTAGATGGATTGTGAAATGTCCAAAACCTTTCAATTGGATTATCATAAGGTAAAACATAGGTAATGAAAAATTATAATTTCTGACTATGCTATTGTTACATCTATAATTTTATCCCCAATCACTGATACAAATTCACATTAGACATTTCATTTTTATTCTGATTATATGCTGCAACCTAGCTAACCATTCTGAACTTCCTTAAAAGTTTCCTAAAATGCAGTTGCATTGGTAGCTGGTCTTTAAAAGTAATGTCTAGTTCAGCATTGAAACTAACAAGTCCCCTTGAAAAATCCCCTGTTGGTCCTGGTGGTCTAGTGGTAACCATACTTGCCTCATAGATCCAAGATTGCTGGTTAAATCCTGGCCAGTGTTGTTGGATTTTTTCAGGCATAAAAATCCTAAGTATAGCTTCCTTCAGTAGGAAAGTAAAGGGTGGGCCCTATGCTATACATTTATGACTCATAAAGAAAACTCAAGTCTGAAAGAAGAGAAGACCATTTCATGCCATTAATTTAATGGGATGCTGACGACATGAGATATTAAAGAGTATCTATAAATAAATTAAATAAATAAATAAATTGAAAAATCCCATATTTACCATTTACTTTTTATCATATCCTCAAAGCACAAGCTTGAAAGTAGCATATAATTTCCCTCAGCCAGTTCTTTTGACCAGCGCATAATGATTTTTTCACATTTTATCATTTTGCTGTTGTGTAAATTGTTCAGATGTAATGCTTAAATGCAATCAAATGCCTTGAACCCTAAAAGGATTGAATTCTGACTGAGAGTGTAAATGACTTTTAGAATTTTTAGGATCTTTTATTTTCTGAAAGAAATGTTCCAAATCATCAGTTCCTGTTTTAGCCTATGCAGCTTCATCTCCAATAAACATAGGAAAGCAGAAAAAATTATTAATGTCATACCCACAAATGCATTCATTTTCATTATAAATCTCTGCATTGAACTTTCTCAGAGCAACTTTATGAATGAGCTATTTTTTGAACAGGAAGAGGCCTCTCTGAGCTTTGATTTCTACTTTATTTTCTATCAGTGAAGAAAAACAGTTTCTGCAAACAGTCTACCGAGTTCACATTATTTATTTTTACTTTACTCTACAGACTGACAATGAAAACTAATTAATAAATGGTTTCTCTGAAACAACATTTTTTATTATAGCAGTATATTCATTTTTTGCTTTCATGCAGCAAACCATTGGGCAATAAGGATAGCTATTTCTGCAAGATCTGTTGAATAGGAAATAATCATAGTATTTTTTTTTTTTGACAGCATACCTTTAGTTATCCACATATTGATGATCTTTCTCAAAGTAGTCTCTGTTCAATGCCAATACACCTGTCTCAGCATTTCTGCCAGTCTTTAAAGATGTGCTGGAAACTATACTTTGATAGATCCTTCAGAATTGCCTCTGCAGCCTTCACCACTGCTTCTGACAATGTAAAATGCATCCCATGAAGGTATTTTTTTTCACTTTGGGAAAAATGAGAAAGTCACATAAGGACTATAGAGAGAGTGAGGGACACATTTCACATTCATTTTTCTGAAATATACAGTAACACCATTTGCAATCTGTATGTATGTGGGGGGAGGGGGTACATTGTCATGATTCAGTTTGTTGCATGGAAATGTGGCTTTTTGCATGTGATACAGCCTTGCAGAGTTTTCAGGACATCTCTGTAGTATTACCCAGTTATAGATAGGTGTAAACCATTACTTGAATATCAAAAAAAGAGATGACCATAACTTTCTCAGCAGAAGCAACCACATTACTTTTTTTGGTTTTGTTAATGACAGAGATATCCATACAGAGTTTTGCTGTTTGCTCTCAGGATCAAACTTCCATCAGCAGTCACTGCTTTTGAAAGAAATCCGCAACTTCCTGTAACATCATCTTCAACTATATGCAAACCTGCAGTCTTGGAACCCACTGCAGAAACACATCTCATATGCAATTTTTCAGTTATCAGCTTGTGGGTGGCACCCAGTGAAATTTTCAGAATACCTGAAACTGTTGTCAATGTTATTCAACCATTATTTCTCATAATGACAGCAGTGATGAGCAAAAATGGAGTGCCGAGTTCATCTTCCTTTGAAATTGATTGCCTTCCCTCTTTAAAATATCTTTAAACTGTGCTATAGGGAAGAAAAATGTCTCTGTAAGCCTCCTATAATATTGCACATGCTTCAAGTGAAAAAGTTTTGAGAGTGAAGTCATATTTTAGAGCAGCATATTGTTCATTGCATGTCACTTTTATTTTGCCAGGCAGAACTTGTCTCAACTTGCATACCTCTCACAGGTGGGAGCCAGAAGTGACAACAATGAAACTAGTAAATGTGTACATTATGCATTAAGCTAACAAAATATCATAAAATTAAATTTTAGCTGCAGAATTCATGCCTGTAAAAATTTATAATCATTCTTTATTAAACAGTCCTTGTACTATGCATGCACTCTACAGGAGACAGATTTCCTGTGACATCTATGGAGTTAAATGGATACACTGCATCTAGTGCTCCCCCTTCATCTTCAAACTACAAGGGAAAGCAGTGAAAGTGGGTATGCAATTGAGAAATGTTCTCACTCCAGTGCTTTACACTATAGAACAAGGAAGTAAATTTAATTCCTTATAAGTTTTGGAATGCTATGAATTGTTTGCTTATTTTAAAGATTATGTTAATATAAAAATAAATGGACATTAATTTCATGTGTAAACATCTAAAGAGGTATAATTGATATTATTGTATGATTTAGTTGAACTACACACCCTTAATGCTTCACTTGTCATAATATGTAGAACTGGTTTTGAGAATATTTTGTTCTCATCATCAGCCAGGCTAAAATTCAACAGTCCGATAATCGTTAAGCTGTGGGAAAGTGTATTTTGCTCTGGTGGAGGTATGATAAACTTGTAGTTTATGTTTTCCTCCCTGGCAGTGTTGATGTTCATTAGACCATCTTTGTATTTGTAGATGTAGATTTTCTCCCAAGTTGCTAGTTCTGTAGGTACTTGTACTGAATTTAATAATTTTGCTTTACTCACTATGTCGTGATTTTCTGTCCAAAAATGATATGCTACAGCTGATCTCTCTATTTGCTTGTACTATATGTTCCTGAAATGTACCTTTAACCATGTGCCTATGTTTCTCTTTGTTTTTCCAATGTAGATTTTTTTCACATTCTACATAATTTATTTTGTAAATAGCTGCTTTTTTCTCTTGTGGAATACTGTCCTTAACATTGTCTATCAGTAGGTTTTTAACATTAACTTTATTAACCAGTGCCAACCTGATATTAAAATCTTTAAGAATATTCTGAAATTTTTTGTACCCCAATGGATGATATGTGAATTTTTTAAAAATTAGCTTATCTTTTCTTGCTGAAAGTGTTGTGGTTTCTTTGATATGTTTTTGTCTCTTGAATTTCTGCACCGTTTTGTGTACTAGTTCTTTTTTAAAACCATTTTTAACCGCTGTTTCTTCAATTTGTTTGTATTCATTAAAATATTCTTCTTTGCTAATTTGTAGGTTAACTAGACTGTGGGTTAGACTGTTGATAACTGCATGTTGTGTGCCGTGGGGTTAAAATTGTCAGCTTTGATGTGATTATGTGCGTGTGTATTCTTTCTGTATATTCCAAATTCCTGATTTCCTTGACGTTTCATTTTTAATATCCAAGAATGGCAACATGTTATCTGTTTCTGTTTCGTATGCAAACGATATGTTTCTATCTTATATATTCAAAATTTTTAAGGCATCATCAAAGATTAAGAGATTTAATGTTAAAAACCTACTGATAGACAATGTTAATGATAAGACAATGATAAACAATGTTATTCAACAAGAGAAAAAGCAGGTAATTACAAAATAAATTGTGCAGAATGTGAAAAAAATCTACATTGGAAAAACAAAGAGAAACATAGGCACACGGTTAAAGGGACATTTCAGACACATAAAGTACAAGAAAATAGAGAAATCAGCAGTAGTATATCATTTTTGAACAGAAAGTCAGGACATGGTGAATAAAGCAAAATTTTTAAAATCAGTACAAGTACCTACAGAACTAGTAACTTGGGAGAAAATCTACATCTACAAATACAAAGGTAGTCTAATGAACTTCGACACTGCCAGGGAGGAAAACATAAACTACAAGTTTATCACACCCCCACCAGAGCAGAATACACTTTCCCACAGCTTAACAAATTATCAGACAGTTGAAATTCAGCCTGGCTGGTAATGTGGACAAAATATTCTTGAAACCGGTTCTATATATTATGACAAGTAAGTGAAGCATTAAGATATAACCAATGTACAAAATTTTGTTCACACTAACTCCATTCACTTACATAAAAATTGAACATATGTTTCGGGAATGATCACACTCGGTAGTGAGGGATCACTACTGAAACCTATGTCCAATTTTTATGTAAGTGAATGGAGTTAGTGTGAACAAAATTTTGTATATTGGTTATATTGTTCCATTCCATTGTTAAAAGCTTCGTAAGTACATTTAATTGAAGCATAAGAGTTTGTAGTTCAACTAAATCATACAATAATATCAATTCTATGATTGGCTTCATTGTGTAAGTTCCAATTTACATTTTAATCTGAAGACGTGTTGAAATGCTCCAGTATTTAGTGCTCCATTTCTCCTTAGAAGTGCTTTATTGCCCCTATTGCCTATATTTACAAATAATAATATAAAATGCCAGTAATTTAAAATTTATTGATCATTGTTTATAATGCAGTTTTATAATGCCTATATGTAATTTACAAAAAATTAAGTAAACAGTGCATAAAAAGATGTGTATTTAAATAACAAATAATTTGACCTCAAGAACACAAAGGTAATTTTATTATTCTGTTTTACTCATTTAGGCTTTAGGTATTCACCTTAAAACTTGTTTACTACTTGAACATTTAGCCATCTGTTAAATCATCATGGCACGAGTTTAATATTACTCCAATAATTTCTTATCTTACCTTCTCTTGCACCAGTAAATAAAGCAGAATAAAAACCAGTAGCTTTATTTGATGTCGTAAAAAATGTAATCCACATCTCAGACATAATATTTTATACACCTTATGTAAGCAGCCCCACTAAAAATAATGTTACCTAATTTCCAATAGCATATTGCTTCATGATTTAAAAAAATTATACAGCATTTTATAAATTGTGTATGCATCGTAACATTTCTGCAGTGCCTAATATTTTATGAAGAATACAAAGTGACCATGATCCAATGTAGCAAACTTGAAAGCTTAGAAGGAGATGTTAAATTTGTGATTTTCTTAATATTCTTGTATAGAAACACTGCTTATATCAACATATTCTGTCGAGGTCTGTGTAATTTTTCAGGAATACAATTTGTATTTGAAGAAGGGGGAGGCATGTCCTGCCAACCTTAAAGATTTTAAATCTATTTGAACACAGTGGTAAATGCCAAAGGAGGAAAGCAATTTATAAATTACTCAATCTTTGGCAGAATATGGGTCAAATCATCAAAAAGGAAATGGGGAATAATTACTGGAGAGGATGATTAGAAAAAAATAAGTAGCACCCATAGGTGTCTCTTCTTTATAAAAAGAAAACTTGCCCAAATTTAACAACCAACTTTCATTACAGATATTATTTTATATGTAATCTGTTTTTACTGTTCTCTTTTCTTTTTCATGTAATAATTCATTAATACTGGTTTCTACCAATTTTTATTTTAATATAAATGAAGTAAATATCTTTATGACCACAATTAGATGCATAAAATTAATATGCTTATTAACATGTCTTTGGCATTTTATCTGCATTAAGCACTTATAAAAATACAAAACAGATTTTATAGAGTAAAATACTAAAAAATGGAATGAATACTTAAATTATTTTTAACTCTATGAGCGCTTAATATATCCATTATGCATATGTTCAGATATACTGCTATACTTAAATCTGATAGTTGAACATTTGATTACATTCAATACATCCTTTGTCCTTGTTACAGACAATCTGCCTACATAAGCCCTTTGCAGAGTTTTTCTTCAACTAAAAAAGGAGGTAGCTTTATGTGCTTACATGCTCCTTTACATTATTATTGATTGATTTTAATACATCATCTCAAAACCAGCTTGGGTGGCCAGGGTTGTTAAGGCATGGACTTGTAAGCAGGAAGTTGATTGCCACCAGGACCATTCTCCCAACTGTATTTTCTAAGTTTTTCTCAGTTCTCATAAATGGCAAAAGATTGGGAGGTACCCTAAGCTTATATCTGGAATTCTTCTTAAAAAAATCCTTTCTCAATTTATCATTTCATCTCATGTATCATCAGTGCCAACAGTGGAACATCAGTAGTAAAAATGGGCATTATAAAAATCATCTCAGATACCATTTAAAACATGACTTTAAAAACTATAAAAGATTAATTACATGCAGGTTATGTAAAGCTGAACCTTTAGCAGAAAGCTTTAATGTGACTTCATAATGAATGTTATTTTTCTAATTATTGCTGGAACTATTTTGTTCATGTAACTTTCCCTGAGATATTTGATTATTTTATGGCAGCAACACATTTTAATGAATATTTCTAATTGAAATTATACTGTAAATATAATATTTTCTACCACTAAATCACTTCTGATGTATATCTTACACACTTTTTTTCAATACAAAAAATTTTAGGTTTGATGCAAAAACATACAATTATATAAGTTCCTTTTCTAAGCTTAATTTTTAATGTGTGAAATATGATAATATAAAAAACCTATAATTTATTACAAGAATTCTTACAGTAGAACATTAGACACTAAATATATTTTATTTAAAAATCTATACCAATATGCAATAATAGTGAAATGTTATTCATTCTGAGCACCAGGTAGGATAAACAATTCTTTGTGAATGAGTCAAACTAATACTCTTTTGCTCCATTTACTTGTTTAAATATGTAGAACCAGTTTCAAGAACCCTTTGTTTGCATCATCAGCCCCATTGACAACTGGAGGATAAACCGTTAATGCTGTTGGGATGTGTGATCTGCTCTGGTTGAGATGTGATGAACTTGAAGTTTATGTTTCATCACTGGAAGTGTCGAAGTCCATTTAACTGTCTTTGTACTTGTAAATGCAGATTTTCTGCCATGTTGCTAATTCTGTAGGTCCTTGCACTGATTTTAATAATTTTGTTTTGTTCAAAATGTCTTGGTTTTCAGAAATGCGATGCCACTGCTGATTTCTCCAGCTGCTTGTATTTCATGTTTCTGAAATATTCTTTTAACCAGGTGCCTATGTTAGTTTTTGTTTTTTCAATGTAGATTTTTTCACACACTGCACAACTTATTTTATAAATACCTGTTTTTTTCTCTTGTGGAATACTGTCTGTAACTTTGTCAATCAGGAAATTTTTAACATTTTATCTGTGTAGAGGTGCTAATATCATATTAAAATATTTAAGAATATTGTGAACCCATGGATTATATGAGAATTTTTTAAAAATTAGCTTATTTTTTTGTTGAAATTTTTGCGGTTTCTTTAATAATTATTAAAGCCTCTTATTAAAGAAACCACAACACTTTCAACAAAAAAAGATAAGCTAAATTTTAAAAAATTCACATATCATCCATGGGCTACAAAACAATTTCAGAATATTCTTAAAGAATTTAATATCATATTAGCACCTCTAACCCAATTTAATGTTAAAAATATCCTGATTGACAATATTAATGGCAGTATTCCACAAGAGAAAAAAGCAGGTATTTATAAAAAAAGTTTTGTAGAGTGTGAAAAAATCTACATTAGAAAAACAAAGAGAAACATAGGTACATGGTTAAAAGAACATTTCAGAAATATGAAATACAAACAGTTGGAGAAATCAGCACTGGTATTACATTTATTGACAGTATTCCACAAGAGAAAAAAGTAGGTATTTATAAAATAAGTTATGCAGAGTGTGAAAAAATCTACATTGGAAAAACAAAGACAAACATAGGCACACAGTTAAAAGAATTCCAGAAACATGAAAAACAAGCACTTGGAGAAATCAGCAGTGGCATCGCATTTCTGGACAGAAAATCACAACATAATGAAAAAAACAAAATTATTAAAATCAGTGCAAGGACCTACAGAATTAGCAACATGGCAGAAAATCTACATTTACAAGTACAAAGACTGCTGAATGAACTTCAACACTTCCGGTGATGATAACATAAACTTCAAGTTCATCACACCTCCACCGGAGCAGATTATACATCCCTACAGCATAACGGTTTATCCTCCAGTTGACAATGGGGCTGACGATATCAACGAAGGGTTCATGAAACCAGTTCTATATATTTAAACAAGTAAGTGGAGCAAAAGAATGTTATAAACACTAATGTAATAAACTTGTTTACACTAACTCCATTCATTTACATAAAAATCGGATATATATTTCCTGAAACAAATATCCAATTTTTATGTAAGTGAATGGAATTTGTGTAAACAAGTTTATTACATTAGTGTTTATTATATACCACTCCATTGTCAACAGCTTTGTAAGTACATTTAATTGAAAAGAATGTTAGTTTGACTCATTCACACATAATTTTAATGATAATATATGATTAGCTTCACTGTGCAATGTTTCAATTAATTTTATAAACAATTCTTCATGATATTTATGAGATTAGAGCCAGTTTCTGGGAAAGTGGTAGTTAATACTTCATCCTAAACTTCTTTGAGTAAACTTCAATCTTAGGATGCTGACTCTATTATAATAAACATAGGAGTATTACTACTAGTTGTAATCTTGAGCTAGTCTTCTTATTTTCAAGATATTTTATGAAGGGGATGACCTTATCTCTAAGATTCCTTACAACAATATGTCATAGTATTTCTTTATTATTTTAAGCTTCAAATTTCAGTTGCACATTACATTCAATGATGCATTAGATTCAAGTACATACACTACATCTATATGAAGACCATTGTGTCATTGAGTCAAACGAACACTCTTTTGCTCTACTTACAAATATGTAGAACTGGTTTCATGAACACTCTATTTACATTGTCAGCCCCATTTTCAACTTGGTACTTCTGTTTTTTAAAATTTTATTTCTGGCAAGTTTGGTTGGCATGTTCCACAATCACAGATTTTTCTGACTGATTAAGGTGCAAATGTTGGTTATATTCTCCCAGCTAGTTTATTAGAGGTTTTCTGTCCCTCTCTGCTACTTCAGACACCTTCAAAGTACATTGATGATGTTGGCAGCAGTAACCAGTGAAATCTTTGGTTTTTAAAATTCACTTAAAATAGCCCTTTAATGGTCAATTTTAATGATAGCTGTATCATTTGTTGATATATATATATATACTATTTTATAATGATGCGTAAAGTGACAGAGTATCTAAATGCATATTATAGAGCGGGCTGTTCACAGTACAGTATCTGTTTAGTAGATTTGTTAATTAATACAAGAAAATAATGCAAGTTGCCAACTCTTACAGAGAATCAATTTCTGCAGTTTGGCTATATGTCAGAACTAGCTAAAAAAAGAAAAAAATTTGTCTATATTGCATATAACAGTATCTTTTTACATTCCCAAAATACAGTCTTGATAATTTGATGATCCATATAATACAATCCATACCAAGTTTCTGGATTTTTTAGATTGCTCTGAAAGAGTTAAGTGTATGTTGCTCTAATTAACAAAATGAATTTTAAATTGTTTTTAATTTTCTGGAAAGAATTTTTTTTTTTCTGTGCTTAGTGCTTAACTACATTAACTCTTGAAATACATTCCTGCCTCTACACTTGCTTTAATTTAAAAAGATTTTAGAACATGTACTATTAAAGAAAAATGTGAACTGTTACTCAAATATTTTTCATAATGTAGACCATTTAGTACATCTTATTTGTATATTCTTAATATATACTGGTTATTATTTTAAAATTTTTCTCTTATATTTGTTGGTCATTAAACATAGATTTCAACCTTTGCTTCATCTGAAAACTACTACTACTACTACTACTCCTCCTCCTACTCCTCCTCTTCTTCAGGAGATTAAGGATTCAAGAACCCTTTAAAATTGGAATGCAGATTTGAGAAAATTTAGGATTTGTTCCACTTTTAATTTTTTTTTTAATTCACCCACATTGTTTACAGGCTGGCCAGTCAGTCAGTTGGAGCAGTGTTTCACAGATTGTCTCTGAAAAGTGAGCTAATAATAATGGAGAGCAAAAAGAAGTAGTTTAACATTTCCAAATTACTGAGTCACTTAAGGGCATTGCAATGCTCAAAGTTGCCCTGTAGTTTGTGTGGTTTGTGTAATATTTATGAGAAATTGCATATATAAAATGGAGCTGGATTCAGAAACAAAAAGCATTGACAGTTAAAAATTAATAGTGTAATGCTTATGTTACATAGTTGAGTTGCTTTATAAACAAATGTATTGTAAACTAGAAATGCTAAATTGGAACTTGTACAGTGAAGCTAATCATATAATTAAGATCACTGTATGATTGAATTGAACCACACACTCTTATTAGCTCCATTTACTTGTTTATATGTAGTACATTTTTCATGAACCATTATTCGCATCCTCATCTATCCATCGACTGCTGCATAACTTGTTATGCTATGGGGATGTGTATATGTATGGACGGGTAGCTGAGGATGTGAATAATGGTTCATGAAACATGTACTACATATAAGCAAGTAAATGGAGCCAATAAGAGTGAGTATTTTGACTCAATCATACAATGATCTTAATTAAATATTCTGTAGTTTATTTATGCTATATTTTAATTGTATAAACTTTTTAAATTTAACATTTTGCCTCCCTTTCTGTTTAATTCAATGTAGCCTCAGTCCCATCCAGCTCAAATTATCAAGACTTTACTATAATTATTTTTTATTTTCTGATACATGTTGCTCGTTTCTTCTAAGATCTGATCCTCCTTCCGAGGCACGAAGCATTGAAGAAAAGATTCCCATTGAACGATGACACAGCTGTGTGGGAGTGCCATCTTCCACAATTTTTCCAGACTCCAGAACAATAATGCGGTCACAACTCAAGATTGTAGGTAAACGATGCTGCATAATAAAACATAAAACTCAGTTATAAATATTCTTGCAGAATTCATATATGTGATTTCCATGCATTAATTTTACTAACAATAAAGTTGTAAACATGATTTAAATGTATTTACATTTTAAAACTGTTAATACATTTTAACTGTTTTCTGCTATTCCTGTAACACCTATCCTGAAGATAAAGAAATATGTTATAATTATTGGGAAGTAATAGAACAGGTTAATCATATAAATTCCTTGGGAGTCATTGTTGATAATCAATTAACTTTCAAACACCATGTAGACTATATTTGTAACAAAATGAGTACATGTATATATTTATTATGGAAATTATCATAATATTTAAATTCAGATAGTCTAAAGTTAGTATTATAGTTTAATCTATCCATATTTTTGTTATGCAATTGAGGTTTGGGGAAGTACATGGGTGTAAAAATGAATAGACTACTAATCCTTCAAAACAGTAGTTTGAGATGTATGTATAAAGTACACAGCAGAGTAGCAAGTAAAAATATTTTTAAGGAATCTAAAATGTTGGCTATAATATCATTATATGTATACAAGATAGTTCTATTTGTTGTTAACAATGAACGAGACAAGATTATAAACAAGGACTGCCACAACTATTGATTGATTTGAGTTATTTATGGATACTCTTTAACATCTCAGGTCATCAACATCACATTCTATTCATGGCGTGAAACAACTGACAAATTTTGCTCAGAGGTCTCTTCTTTCAGGCTTGAAGTTCTTTTTCGTGCCATAAATGTACGACATGGGACCCACAGCTTTACTTCCCTTCTGAAGGAAGTCATACTTACGATTTTTACGCCCGAAAAAATCCACCGGTCCTGGCCGGGTTTGAACCTGCCATCCTGGGTTTAGAAGGCTAGTATGGTTACCACTACACCACCAGGACCAAGTGCCACAACTATAGCACTTGCACTCAGAACAATTATTGTCACGTGAATGTAAACAAAAAAGCTACTCAAAGAGATCCAAGAGTTATTGGTAGAAGATAATAAACTGCCACTAGCAATTAAAAGTCAAAGAGGGTAAAAGTTCAAACATAACTGAAAACATTTTAGATAGATAAATATACATACAGGTTAAATGAATTGTAAATTATATTTATATTGTTGAATATAATTGTTTATAGTATAAATGGAAATGCCCCATTATTATATTAGGTAAATTTGCTTCTTGTATTAAATTGTTCGGTTTATCAGTGTATTTTGTGATTAATGTATTTTCTGCCAATGACTGAAACTCAACTCAAGTGTAGATTCTATGATCCGCAATAAAAAATATTATTATTATTATTATTATTATTATTATTATTATTATTATTATTATTATTATTATTATTATTATCATTGTTGTTGTTGTTGTTGTTGTTGTTGTTGTTGTTGTTGAATGGGCTGCAAACAACTGCTCTGGATCCTTTCATGTCACTTATCAAATATTACTTCCACCTGCGAATCCTATAATGAATTAAGCCAGCCTTAAAAGAGTTAGTCCAGCTCTAGGATGTAGATTTCATCAGAAATTACACACATTATGTACATTTGATGAAATTGTCACACTCTTCATATTTATATATTTTAACTCTGGTATAGAGTTTGTCAGATAGTAATTTTTACATAGTTTATGTTAAAAAAACATTAATGGTAACTTAAATTATTTACATATATGGTGACTTAAAGTATTTACATTTAGTATATTTACAAAGCTGAATTAATTCAATGGAGAAAATTTAATATATTTACTTTTTGATTGTATGAAATCATCCTCTATATAGAAGGAGTGAGTGGTAAGGTATTTTTTTAATTAGTTAAATAGCAAGGAAGAAAATAGAATGTACCAAAAATTCACATACCATCCATCAACTTTCTACAAATTCCAAAAGATTTTCAAAAAACAAAACGTTATTTTAGCTCCAAAAAACAATTATTCCATAAAAAATATACTAAATTCTAAACTAAAAGAGGATATTCCTCAAGAAAACAAATCAGGAGTATATCAGATGGAATGTATCGATTGTGAAAAAATTTACATAGGAAAGACTAAAAGAAACATAAGCACGAGCAAAAGAGCACATCAGGAACATAAAACAAAGATTGGAAGAAATATCAGCAGTAGCTTGGCATTTTTGGAATGAAAAACATAATATAAACGGGAATCCCAAACTACTTAAAAACATTATAGGGAAAACAGAACTCTCCGTCAGGGAAAACATTTATATCTGGAAGAACAAATGCAGCATTTTCAACTTTGAAATCCCACCAAGTGACGTCTTAATGCAGAAGTTCATCCAACCACCACCAGAGACAAACCAAACCACCACGAAGAACAAGGCCAGCAGTTGAACTGGAACTGAAGATGGGAGCGATTAGCTCCAGAAACTTAGTTTTCCTCTTTTAAAGTTATTAGTGATGTAAGTGTTACAAATTTGACTCAATTATTCAAAACTTATCTTTTTAATGTTCACCTGAACTTATTTTTATTAGTATGCCATTCCTTTATAGATAATGGTAGCGAATTAAATAATACACACCATTATAATAAATGTCTTTTTGGAATGCATGTAATTTATTATTCTGTCTTTGCTGTGTATATCTGAGTATTTTATGAATACTTCTGAATTGTCTACTGCAAATAAAAGTAAATCTAAGATGTAATCACAAGTTAATTGTAAAATTGCAAATTTTTTGAATAGTAGTTTACGATGAGTTTTGCCTCTGTCATTATTCTTACTACCTTTTTTTGTATAAAAAATTTTTTTTTAGCAATTACTGAATTTTCCCAGAACATTATTTCATATCATTAAGGAATGGAAGTTAGCATAATATACTGCTTTAGGATCTTCTTATTTATGAAATGATTAATGATCTGATTGCTAAACATGCTGAGGTTAGTTTAGATAAGATGTAACGAATATAATCTGAATTCACATTATGGTGAACTATAAGACTAAGAAATTTTATGTTACTAGATTTGATGATTTCAATAGTAAAAATAATAATGTACCAAAATAGACCTTGAGGAACAGGATTCTTGAATGAACAGGATTCAAGGAAACATGATGAAATGTTTGAGGAAGTGTGTTGAAAGCAGTGGCAAGCATGTAGAGCACATTCTATAATAGGGAAGTGCACTAATCATAATATTTCCTATGGTTCCAGATTTTTAGCCACCTTGTGCCACTTTTAGCCACTCAAGTAGTATGGGATAATGAATGTGCATGTATGTGTATGTGGCATTTTTTCAAATCTAACTTTTCCTAAAGGGGAGTTTGGTTCATAGCAGCAGTTTCTAAACTTCTTGCATGCATGATCCTCTTTTTCATAATGAAATTATTGGCAATCCCTCCATTCACTTTGCTGCTTAATAATAAATAATTCATTTCAAAGTTTGTGTGCAAGTGAACTATTGGTGTCTGTGTCACCACCAGACTAGACTGCTCTATTTATTGATAAAAATAAAAAATCTTACTGCTATAGAGATGACAGTTTTTCCTGCAAATGCTCTAGTGGCAGCTTCTAGTAATGCTTTCTCTGTGCCTGGGTCTACAGAACTGGTGGCCTCATCCATAATAAGGCATGCTGCATCATGGAGGATTGCTCGTGCTAAGCAGAAGAGTTGGCGTTGGCCTGCACTCAGATTCCCTCCACCCTCTCGTACTTCTGCTTCTGTATAATAGTAGGTAATGGAAGAGAATTATACTTATGAACTATTACTTGCAAATATAATTCTTATTAGACTCATTTTTTACATATTGAGAGATAATGTGCTGTTTCCAGTGAGTTAGTAGGTCTGTAATCCCAAACGTAACAAATATACTCATTTTCAATGTAGAAAAACTGAGTTTGATCTGAGTGAGATCGTAGAGCAATGTAATTTTAAATTTCAATTTATTTTGTCCCTCTGAATGATAATGATATTGGACATATAAATATAAGCAAATTCTTATATATAAAATCATTATAAGCTTATTATTACATGGTATGTTAACTAATTAATTACATTTAATTTAATTTAACTACAATGGGAATATCAAATGTAAATTACCTCATTTGGATGTGAGGCTGGCTTAATGAGGATTGTTTGGCACTAAGAATCACATTGTTTGTTGGCAGAGTTGGATATTCATAGCCTCTTAAATTCAAGCTCATAGATTTATCATGCAAATTATAGCTATAATAATCATATATCTTCATCATAGAAGATAAGGAAATGGTATCCTTGTATTGCCACACATCTCTCACACCTTTTAAGAAAATGTGCATTATCACTTATTACTTCTTTTTCTGACATTGCAGCAATTTCTCTTCTTATAGGCCCTATAATTCTGTAAGCATTTACAGCTCACCAAACACCAATTTTTTTGGCATGCAATGGTATTTCGTGTACAAGATGGGTTTTTCTGCACTCCAATATCTTTTGTTTTGTGTCACTACATGGCCATCTAAATAAAACCATGCTTAATTGGTAAAAACAAAATTAAATGTGGGTTAATTAATTATTAACATTATCCAACACCCAATTGCAGAAATAAACTCTACTCACATTATCACATTGTTGCAATTCCTTATCTTATAGGATTTTTATTTTAAAAGTTTACTGGCATTCCAAACCAAAGTTTGCAAAATTGCTGATTCCTGCGCATGCTTTCTCACAGATTTCTTTGGACTTCATTCTAACTTTTTTACTGACATGGATGACTGAGGTTGTTAAGATGCAGAGAGAGTGGGAGGTCTGGGGTTACAAGTAGCAGGAATAATACAATTTTGCGAGTAATTTCTTTTCAATGAACTGCACTACTTCAGACACTGAACAGTCTACTACTATTAAATCTTCCCTGCTCCCATCCTGATCACTGTGTGTATGAAAGATGTATCATGCAGTTTTCTTTGTAAACATGTACATAGTATGTCACTCACTATTAGTAAAATTTTTGTAAAAGTCTAGTAATTGAAAATTTACTTGCAGCATAAAATTAAGTATTAATATCGGCACAACTATTATAGTTTTCACCATAAATGTAATTGAGTTGGCTTGAGTTAATTTTTTTCATCATACTGTCTTAGGCTGCTTATTATATTATAATATGCCTTATAGCTGTCAAAAATAGCTTCTAAGTGACACTTATTTGATAATATTAATAATTTGCCTTTTAACAGAAAAGGAATAGGATACATTTTAAGACAGCTGTGCTATCTGTTGAATGTATTTAATAAATTATATTTAAAATATTTCATGAATGTTACTAAAAACTAATTACAACGTTGAAGTTATTAATAATGATTGGGAAACCTGAATTCTTAAAATTGATATATTGATCATATAGGTAAGTTATTTTAATTATTAAAGTTAAATACTGTTGCATACCTAAATTTCCAGGAAGTGAGCTGACCAGTTCTTTAAGTTGAGCAAGTTCTAAGCTTTTCCAAAGTTCTGCATCTGAATACCTTGACTGTGGATCCAAGTTTTCCCTGCATCATACAAGACTGCAAATATTATCTTAAATAGTCCTCTGCTTGCATTTTGTTGAGCAGTTGATGACACAACAAAGACTACAGTGGCATTTTTTGTACAATCACAATTATAGCTTCTAACAACTAAGACTTTTCAAACATTATTCAATATATAGTCCTGTGGGAATTAATCGAAACATGACTATAGCATACACTTTTTATATTTTTTGCAGTTATTCACCTAATACATATCTTTAATCTTTGCTAATACTTAATGTGTCATCATTTTGTTTTATAAGTTTCTTTACATGATTTGGAATAGATTCTGCCAGCTTTGAGCACTTATTTTTATAAGTTTATCATCATGAACCCAACCACACCTTAACTAGAGACTCTATCATGTGTATTTTTGTGTCAAGTTTTGTGAGTCTCCTTTTGCAAATAGTCACAAGTTTTCTATTAGATTAATGTCAGGTTTCCTGGCTTCTCTATCACATGCATATTATTCTCACTGAAGAATTTCTTTATTTCCTTTGAAGTATGGCAAGGAGTCAAATCTTGCTGGAAAATTCCATCACCATCTGAAAATCTCTTCTGCAGTTCTCCAACAAGTCTTCTTCCCAGTATTTGGATGTACTGGTCAGCTTTCATCATCCCTTAGAATAGTACTAAGGATCACGATCCTTCATTTAGGAAACAGCTCCAAAACATCATCTTCATGGGGTGTTTTATGGTCTGTTGCAAATATGCTGAAGTTGTTGCATCATTATTGGCTTGGCATACATACATATTGAACCCTCTCCCCCTGCACATCAAAGTGACTCTCATCAGAGAAATGAACATTCTTCCAGTGTTCCATTGTCCAATTCTGATGACTACATACCCACAAGAGACATTTCCTGCACATTTCTCCAGTTGCAAGGTGTTTCTTTACAGGTTTGTGGGCTTTCCTTCCAACTGCCAGAAGTCTATGATAAACTTTAGAAACATGCAGACTCACTCCATTTTCCCCCATTTTGCAAGCCAAGTCCACAGCAATGAGTCTAGGATTTGATTTTCTTCTTCTGAGGAGAAAACTTTTAATCATTTGGCATATTTTTTCTTTTTCCTGCCACAGTTGCCCTTTTTCTTCAGTGAAATTGAGCCAGTTTGTTTGTGCCACTGAATAATTACATTTACAGTGCCTACACAGACACCAAATCTTGTAGCTAACTTTCTTTGTGTCATGGAAGTATTCTGATATAATGATATAATGCTACAATCACACCACTCTTCCTGGGAGTAGTATACATTGAAGACATAGGTATTACTAATCACACAAGGAAACCTCAAAATTCCTCAAAAGTGACACACATAAAAATAAATACACTTTTATCCCAAACAATTGTCTCACAGATTAATTAACAATGAATAACAGAGCAAAGAATGCATAGAGGGCATCAGATCTAAGAATAAGCAATGTGTAGCACATTGTTGACAACCATTGGGAATGCTGTGAAAACATTACCTTGTTCCAATTAATTCGCATGGAACTAGAGGTACAATATTGAACTTAGTTCTATTTAAATAAATTAATAAATAATCCAGGTGCTTATTTTTCAATTTCATATAATTTATATCTGTTTCTGACTCATCTGAAAGATAAAAAATCTCTAAAAAAAACCAATTCTTGATTTTGCAGTATTGGCGTTAACATAATATACCAGGTGTCAAAATTCTTTATATTAATGAATTCTTTTTTTCATCCATTGATGAGTAAAAGTGAGTTAGGATCAACATATCTCTGTTTAGATTCTCTTTCATAGTGTTCAAAATTATTTCCATCTAGAAGTTAAGTAGGGAGGGTGCAATTTCTGGAGCATGTTCTTAATATCTTGCTATCCAAAGCACTAAATGGAATATGAATAAAATCATGTGATATATGTCATACTAAACACTTGTATTGCTTCACTTACTTGTATGATATTTATAACCGGTTTTGAAGATCTTTGTCTTCATTTTTGGCCAAGGGTACAACTAAATGGAGTGTTACAATCTAATACAAATTTAATAAGTGTTAAGTAAATTTTCTTTTTTCTGTTATTATAACTATTTGTTATAGCACTCCAGAAGTACAGTTGAAAGATCTTTTGCAGATGGCTAGCAGTAGAATACAACTCAGCATATCGTGTTGAATTGCAAGTTCTGCTTTCTAGGTCCTCTATTCCAAATATCAGATGTGGCATGTGAACTTTCTGAAAATATTGGTGTTTTTTCTACTACAGGTTCTTCTATCAGTTTTAAGATGTTCCTTTCCTGTATTAAGATCTGCTTAATCACTGAATTTATTTCTGTTAGCTTAGTTGTATTTACAGAACTCAGATAGAAGATTCTGAACTTCTATTTATGCAGTTCTGCAAGCTTTTGGCATTTATCGTTCACATCAGAAAGGTTTTGATTATTTCACTAAGGAGGAAAGTTGGCAAGTTGTGATATCAATATGATACGATAGGTGTTTCAGTTACTTAATTAAACATCGGTACTGGTGGTCTAGTGGCAACCGTAGATTTATGGCACATAAAAAACTCAAGCCTGAAAGAAGAGGGAAACCTTGAGCAGAATTTATTGGCCATTTCATGCCCTGAATTGAAAGGGATGCTGATGGCATGAGATGGCATCCATAAATAAACTAAATCAACAACTTCATTAACTAAAATTGTTAATTGGAACATTACACCATGAAGCTATCATATATTAAGATCATTGTGTGATTGAGTCAAAAAAAGCAGCTATTTACAAAATAAGTGGTACAGAATGTGAAAAGGTCTACATTGGAAAAACAAAGAGAAACATAGGCACATGATTAAAATAAAATTTCAGGAACATAAAATGCAAGCAAATGGAGAAATCAGTAATAGCATTTCATTTCTAGACAGAAAACCATGACATACTGAATAAAGGAAAATGATTGAAATTAGTACAAGGACCTATAGAAATAGCAACTTGGGAAAAAATCTACATACACAAATACAAAGACAATTTAATGAACTTTGACACTTCCAGGGATGAAAATATAAACCTTAAGTTCCTCACACCTCCACGAGAACAGAATACACATTCCCACAGCATAACAAAGTATCCAGCAGTCGAATTTCTAGCTGATGATGCAAACGAAGGTTCATGAAATAGGTTCTACATATTTAACCACATAAGTGGTGCAAATGAGTGTTAGTTCAACTCAATCACACAATAATCTTAATTTCATTAACATTCATATACTCTGATGTGCACAGGGAATTTCTAAATCATAAAATGCACATTCACCTTATGCTGATTTTTCAAGGGATTCATATCATAATTACTTGCATACTGTGTTGGGACCATCAACAGGATCTAGTCTAAGTTCTTGATTATCATGATAAATATAAAATGGAGAGAGGGTTTCTTATATATACGCTGCTGGCCATTGAAATTGCAACACATTGTTCATGTTGATAATAACATGTTGAAATGTGTAACCCTTCTCATTTGGTTGTCTGAAGGGGCCGTTGGGATCCTTCATGTCTATGTGCTCATCCTACCTTAGTCCACTGATCTCATATTCGTTTTCTGTGAACACATTTTGTCCAACATGAGCACTAATTTCTCAGTATAACATTCCACACTCTCGGTATGCCACAGTTCTCTCTTGATCTAATTCAGACACTTCATGGCATTGTTGTCATATTTTTGATGTGTCCTCCTTGTTCCTTCTGAGAAAATGTGGGGTCAATTTAATGCATCTCTTATTGCTGTTGCTATTTTATTAGCCAGCAGTGTGTTATATTTTACATTTATCACATTTTTTATGCATCAGGTTCCAATTCTGGCTATGACATATTTTCATATATATGCACTGCTCTGAACACAAAGATATTTAGATAATTTCTTACCTTATGGTCCCACTAAACATAATGACATCTTGTGGAATAATGGACAGACGTGATCTAAGTACTTGCAATGGTACCAGTTTTGTGTCCACATTATCAATGAGTATTTTTCCTTCAAATACATCTACCATTTGGAATAATGACAAAACCAGTGAAGACTTCCCACTTCCTGTACGGCCACAAATACCAACCTGTAATCAAATGAAACTCCATTATTATCTGGCATTAGAATATAAATTAATTAAATAATTATTCTCTATAGCAATATGAGTCACTATGTGTAACTCTCATAAAATGTAAGTAGATTATTATCAAAATATTTTGTTAAGAAAATAATGACCTGGGTATGCAGTGAAAGCTCTGTAGCAATGAAATATAATTTATGAAAAAATATGCATTTTCAAGTTTAGTATTGATTTTATGTCATTAACATGCAGTGCACATGCACTGACATGCACATAGATACTAGCAGCATATTTATATTTTACCAGGTAATTTTGTCTTTATAATTTATCAATATGTAGAATAATATAATCACATTTAATAACAATGTAGTCTTCTATATCATTACTGGTGATATTTTGATTAATAAATAGATGTTATATTTGTGAAGATATACAATGTGAGGCAAAACAAAAGACACTGAAATGTTAGTTAATAACGTTGGTACAGAATGTGTTCAAAATGTGTTCCATCATGTGCCACACAATGTTCATAATGTTTCTGAAGATTATTGAACATGTTAGTGAACAAAGGTTGCTATAAGGACACAAAAAACAATGTTATATTCTTGCGTAGTTCAAGAATATTTCTAATGCTTGTTTATGGTGACAATTCTTGGGCAACCTATTGACTTATTTTGTTGACATAGGCTTGATCTCATAAGATAGAACTTGCTAATGAAGCTAACATTGTTTTGTGTTTTAGTACCTTGTTATTAAATCTCTTCTCATACTTCCTTAACGTGAAGTAAACTCATTCCATTCCGACAATAAATCTCTACTCTTCTGTTGTAACAACCATAATTGCAGAAATCAATACAAAACTGAATCCACAATCTCAAACTATTATATACAATAAATAAATTCTTCATTGTTATGGAAACTTCAACAGCAAATGAATAATAATTTCAGTGCTGTACATTTTGCTACATACTTTAGTCAACATTGGTTGTAATTTGTTTTTATTTATGATTTTTGAGTAATCTTATTTCTGAATAAGGGAATTCAGTAGAATGAATATCTGGTGATGATAATGTTCTAACCATTTCTGAATTCTTTAGCAAATACAGCATGCAAAATTCTTAATTAAAATGACAGATTTGATATATAGAGATTTATTGAATTTTGACCATCATTTTAAACTTATGCCCAAAAAAGTAAGAAATAATGGTATTAATCAAAATATACTTGCCTTCTGCCCTGAAGGAATTTGGAGATCAAAGTTAGATATCACAGGTTCACGACTAGCATCATAACGAAGGCTCACACCCTTAAACTCTATAAGACCTTTTTCAGGCCAAGCCTTTGAGACAGTTATTCCTGTAATTGCATATGATTAAATAATATTAATAAGCTGAAAAAAAATTGTATTCCTCTATACCAGGGTCATTTCATAAATAATCTACAGTTAGCAGTATTGCATATTGGATGATATATCATTATTGAAAAATATATGTCACAGTTAAAGGCTTAAGAAAGATAATGTACTCTGTGCATAGATAACAAAAGATCATGTAGATTTGTTGGTACTGTGATTGTTGGAAGATCAAAGGTTGTACATTAAGATCAAAACTTTACATGGTAAAACCCCTACAGAAATCCACAATGCTTTGAGTGAAGTTTGCAGTGAGTTCATGGTGGACCATAGTACTGAGTCATGTCAACATTGGCCAGAGAGTTTCAAATGGCTGCCCTCTAGTATGCAGATAGAAACCCTCAAGCCCAGATGTTCAGTTGTGGGCAAGTCAAGCAGCTGCTACAGTGGTAATATAAAGAACTTGTGTGTGAACCTAAATCTGTAATAATGATACTAAATATAAGCATAAAGATATAAATATAAATGAATAGCCTCTTCTGGTGGACATTTTATGAACGTTTGGATTACTTTGTCTTCCTCTGGGACCCTGAGGTTCATAACCTTATCTTCATATTTATTATAAAATTTTTTTTTGCATATTCCCAGCTCCAAAGGTCTATCTACGAATTTCCAATTTCATTTCTGTGTCTTGTTTAAATCTTCAAAAGAGATGTGCAACTGCTGATAGTGTAATCAGATACACAAATCAGCAGCTGCACATCATTTTTGGAGAGATAAACATGATATAGAAATGGAAATCAAATTATTGAAATTCATAGCTAGACGTTGGAGCTGGGAATTATGGGACAAAAATTATTAAAAAAATATGAAGATAAGGTTATGAACTTCAAAATCAAGGGAAGACAAAGTAATCCAAAAGTTCATAAAATTTCCACAAGAGCTACACCAAGTCCATTCTAACCATCAACGAATCCAGCAATCAACTCACAGTTGATGATGTGGGCAAAGACCTATGAAACATGTTCTGTATAATTCAATGGTAAGTGGAGCATAAGAGTATCAGATTGACTCACCAGTTAATTAAGAATATAAATATTGTGCTTACGAAGCTGTTGACAATGGAGTGGTAATATATCCTAAACTTAGGAATTCATTTTTTTACACTAAACTCCATTTACTTACATAAAAATAAGATGAGTTTTGGAAGTTGCTCACCGAACCACCATTACTTGAAATGATGGCTGGACACCGGATGTTTCTGTGGTGGCCTTTGTTGGTTGAAGTAGGAAATTGCTGAGTTCATCCATAGGAGGCAACTCAAAATTCATTAGGTAATTTCTGTTTTTTAATATAAAATTTTTTTCCCAAGTGGATAACTCCAATGGGTTGTGAAGATGTTTCAGCAGTTTAATTCCCCATTTTATTTCGTGGTTTTTCGTCCAAAAGTGAGCTGCTACTGCTGATTTATTTACCTGCCTGAATATTTCTTAAATGTTCTTTCCTCCAAATTTCCAAACTTCTCTTTGTTTTGCCTATGTAGCTCTGCTCACAATCTGCACATTTTATTTTGTAAATTTCTGATTTTTGTTCTGTTGATATGGAGTCTTTTATTGTGCAATCTAATAAATTCTTGATGTTGTATCTGTTCTTTGGAGCTAACATTATCCCATGTTCTTTGAAAATTTTCTTGAACTTGTTGTGGTAAATTGGGTGGTAGGTGAAACTTTTGAATTTGTATTCTTCTTTTGTGTTTTTCAGTGTAGAAACTTTCCTTATCCCTTTTTGTCTTTTAGGTTTATTGATAATTGTCTTTGTTGAAACCATTGATTATAGCTGTCTTTATTATTTGTTTGTATTCTGTTTTGTACTCTGTCTGTAATTAAACTGCTGAAGCATCTTTACAACTCATTGGAGTTATCCACTTGGGAAAAAATTTTTATATTAAAAAATAGAAAAAAACCTAATGAATTTTGAGTTGCCTCCTATGGATGAACTCAGCAATTTCCTACTTCAACCAACAGAGGCCACCACAGAAACATCCAGGTGTCCAGCCATCATTTTGAGTAACGGCGGTTTGGTGAGCAACTGAAGATGGGAGAGATTCTCCAGAAACACGTCTTACTTTTATGTAAGTAAATGGACTTTAGTGTAAAAAAATGAATGCCTAAGTTTAGGATAATTAAGAATATATTTATCCATTGTTGATTTTGTAGTTCTGCAGGTTTTCTTTGTTCCACCATAAAGAACATAATTTCATTTCTAATCACTAAAAACATTGCAGCATTTTTCCTCCACTTTTCCTCATCGTATCTTGGTATGGTAGAGTAATCTTCATACTCACTGTAAACATCATCAAGCAGGGCCTGAAACTCTCTGTATTATGTCCCTTAGATATAATGAAATTAATTGCTTGCACAATAATGTTTTTAGTGCATAAATTTCCCTAATGAAAGATTTAATGCTCTGGTAAAAATTCTGTTTTAATGTTTACTTCTTCCATTCTGTGTTGTACTAATGTTACAGCTCATGTTTTACTTACACATATAGTTGGTGCTCCATTGGTAACTAAAGAAACCAATTTCTGCCAGGGGAAGTTCAAGCTGTTGCATTGTCTCCTCAATACAAGTAAATACATATATCATCACCAGTAGTAGTACATTTCATGGGCATAATATTTAATATTTCCTTCATATTTCAAGATTTTTATTGACATCCTTGGTAAAAATGGCAAGCTGCAATGTCAGTTATTCTTTACTCTCATCCATTGCAAGAGAAAAAGCAATGATGAATGTTTTAGCTATTTCAAACAGGTGAATACCAACATCACCTGCAAGAAACTGTATATGTTATGCTATTATGGATGAGGATAAACTGATTGATTGATTGATGATTGATTGATTGATTGATTGATAATCTGTAAACTTAATTCTTCATTAGCATCAATTAAATATTGTTTTGGTAACTCACCTTTGTTTAAAGGTCACTTGTTTCTGCCAGTGCATAATTCTATTTTGTAGCTCACTCTAACAACACTAGCACAATAGTTTTTATCTTCATTTTGCATTTTATGTTTCAGATTTTCAACCAAAGATGTGCATTCATTGCCTTTGTATTTGTCAAAATCCTTTATGAGAAATAATGAGTAATGCCTCTTGATTACATTTTAATTTTTTGTTCAGTAACCCTAAACATTTTTCTGCATCACTTTCTTCTATAAATATAAAACTTTCTTTCCATATTTCTCCGAAAAGTGTAAGAGTAGAAGACTGTCTTCCAGACTTCCATGTACCGGCCATTTCAAACATGAATTATATTTCACTATTGGTTAACTGGTGAGCTTGTAGTAGTGCACAGCCCACAGCAAGAGTGATAAACAGCCCTGTATGCCCTCAAGTGACCTCGAGCTCAGTTTATAGTACTTGGCACAGACAATCAGTCAAGACCAGGAAGGCTAAAGACATCAATAGGTGAACGAAATGGGAAATTGTGGCAGATGCTGTTCAAGAAGATTGTCATGTGACATGTGAGGAACTTTCAGAAGTTGCAGTGATTCCATCATTCCTCATTTTGACAAATGATTTACAGAATAGAAAAAATTGTGAATGATGGGTCAGTCAATTTTAAACTGCTGAACAGAAGCAAAAACACAAGAACATTGCAAACTTGCTGAAACAATTTTATCACCAAGGAATCATGAGACAGAACCATGTGGAACAAATGTCGTAATAATGAATTATTATGGCTGCATGCAAAAAATGACCTCAGTTGTTCAAGCCTGGTCCACTCATCCTCCATGGCACACCAGGAATGCAACCAATAATCTGTGTGAATATGGATGGGAAGTGTTATCTCATCTACCCTACAGTCCAGACAAGAGTCCATCAGATTTCAACTTATTGCCAAAGTTTAAAAAAGCCCACATTGGGCATTGTTTTCCTTCTCTGGAAGAGCTTTCTGCTGCCCTTATCCAAACCGTTCATTAAATGATCAAAAGTATGCTTTGAATAGAATAGTACAGCTTCCCTATTGTTGGGACTTGATCATTGAAAAGTAGTAAGACTGTACTGAAGGTCTTCAAAGAGGTATTGCCAAAAAAATGAATGTGTAAGTAAAAAAGAAATGTGTACATTATTTATGAAATGACCCATGTATTTGTTCAATAAACGTTTATTAGTTATAAAATATTAATAAACTTAAGGAATATTTCTACACATGTAATATGAGGGCTGTTCAATAAAGAATGATGATAATATTTTATAGGCATATTTTCTTGCACTAAAATTTAACTTTACAATAGTTCATTTAAGAACTTTCAAAAAATTATAAGAAATTTTTTAAAAATTCTGTTGGAACTCATACAGTGAAGCTTGTTAAATGTAAATTCTATCTAATCTGTCGTCTAACACACTCTTATGCTTCACTTAATTTTAAATATGTGGGACCAGTTTCGAAGAGTTTCCCTCTCCATTTTCAACCAACTTGACGACTCTGTCTCCTAGTCTGTTCTTATGCGGTTTGAAAACCTTCGTAATTCATTTAAGAACTTTTGAAAAATTATAAGAAACTTTTAAAAATTCTGTTGGAACTCACACAGTGAAGCTTGTTAAATGTAAATTCTATTTAATCTATTGTCTAACATACTCTTACGCTTCATTTACTTTTAAATACTTTTAAAGTATGCTGTCATCAAGTTGGTTGAAGATGGAGGGGATGTCTCTTCGAAACCAGTCCCACCATATTTAAAAGTAAGTGAAGCATAAGAGTGTGTTAGATGACAGATTAGATAGAATTTACATTTTACAATAGTTTTTTTAGATTAATGCATAATATACGTCACACCAATTTCATTGTGGTCATTTCTTGTTCCTGCCTGTGAGAGGCATGCAAGTTGAGACATGTTTAGTTCCGCCTATAGAAAAATGAAGATGACACTGGATGAATGATATACTGCTCTAAAATTCTGCTTTCATTTCAACAAATCTTCAGCTGAGGCCTATGGAGAGTTTGTTTTTCCCTATAGTACAGTTCAAAGATGAATTAAAATAGAGACAATTTTAAAGGAAAGTAGATTGGCACTCCAGTTTGTGCTTTAATGGAAGAAAACATTAACATTGCTGCTCTCATTGTGAGAGGATCATTAAATTGTTAAGTTGCTTTCAGATATTCTGAAAATTTCAATGGGTGCCAGGCAGACATTGGTAACTGAAAAGTTGCACATGAGATGTGTTTGTGCATGATGGGTTTCAAGATTGGTGATTTCCATTAGTATGCAAGTTTGCATGTGGTTGAGGAGTATGTTACAGAAAGATGCAGAATTTCTTCCAAAGGTAATCAATGTTAATGAAACTTGGTTACATTATTTCAATCTTGAGAGCAAACAATAAAGCTATGTGTGGAAATTTGCATCATCAACAACACTAAAAACAGCAAAAGTGGTTGCTTCTGTTGTGAAAGGTTATGGTCATGGCAATTTTCGGTATTCAAGGAATGATTTACCAGTATGTCATATCTGTACACACAACTTTAACTGGAAAATACTACAGAGAAGTCCTGAAAATCCTGCAAGGACATATCACACACAAACGGCCACATTTCCATACAAGTGGATGCTGCATCATGATAATGCATGCCACACAACACAAATGTTGTTGCTGAATTTTTCACAAACATCAATGTGAAGTGTATCCCTCACCCTTCATATAGTCCAAATTTAATCTAATGTGACTTTTTCCTTTTCCCCAAATTGAAGAAGTATCTTCTTGGGTGATATTTTCAATTATCAGAAGCCGTTGTGAAGGCAATTCTGAAGGCAATTCTGTGAATAAATGGTTTCCATCATATCTCTGAAGACTGGCAGAAATGCTGGGACTACTTTGAGATAGATAATCAAAATTATGAGAATGAATAAAGGTGTGCTGTCAAAAATTATGCTCATTCTTTATTGCCAGCTCTCGTAATTTTGGAATTAAAAGTAAATATTTTAAAGTATGCAATACTTTCATGAATATTAATAAATTTTGTGCATGGTGGTCAACTGTAACCTATTTGTAAGAGCTGGATGAGCTCACCATTGAGACGATAATCTTCAGTAGGGTGTATGGTATACTGTTGCACACGTTCTACAGCTCCCATGTACATTTCCATATCTGAGAGAAATTTTACTACCCAGTTAAGATATATTGGTACAAGAAGGGTATAATTCACTGCTAGGCCTATGAGTGCAGGAGTCACCAATTGTGGAAAGTGATGTGCAGTGAGTAGGGCTGCTACTACAGAAACAAGGACAATAACTCCACCTAGATAATCCTTAAACCAACAAAACATAATAATTTTAATGTTATATGCTTATATATTTCATATAAGTAATTATATTAAAAGTTTAATAATTAAGTGTTACAATTTATTTTATACATTAACAGAAGAGTTAATAAATTATTGTATTTAATTTTATTCAAATTATAGTTCATTATTCATATAACCAGTTTAATGTATTACATTGAACATTTTCTGTTAAGTAAATTCAGCACACTTCAATTTAATGATCTTTCTCATTAATTTTTTTTGAATGTGTTGATATTTAAAAACTCTTTAAAAATAGTTCAAACCATATGTTGCTTTAATGTATATAAACTATAAAAATTAAATTATATAAAGTGTATACAAACCAAAGCAATTCCAAGCCATCGGTTACTGGTATTCATAATGAGAAATGCATTAGTATGAGTATCCAGTTTTTTGAACATAATATCTGCAAATCTCTGCTGATGTCCAAAGGCACGAATTGTGGCAAGACCTTCAAGTGTTTCCGAAAAATGAGAAAAAATTGGGGACCTTGTCATGCTATCCAATCGCTGTAGTTCTCTGTAAAATATTTATTTGTTGCAGAAACATGAACTATTTCAATAAAATCTACTACAAGCTCCAAAAACTAACCATTTGTTTCCCTGTTATAAAAAAATAAAAGTCCCTGTTACCTGGAGGAGCACCTGTAGAAACGTTGCACTATAAAGTATATGGCACAGATGGGGACTGCAATAGCAAGAAACCATGGAGTCACTGCAGCATTTACAAGAATAGCAGAAAAACACAGCAAAAGAAACTGTAGCAGCCTCTGAATTGATGTTGCAATTTTCTGTAAAACAGTCATCAATTAATATAGTAATTATTATAAGCTCCCTTAGAATATCTCCATTTATTTTTCTCTTTCTTTGGTATATTAAGTAATGGCACATACAAGTGCTTTTTTTTTAATAGTGTTTAATGCCTGTTTTTACTACTGAGGCATCACAGGCGGTGGACACTGATGATACATGAAATGATATGATATATTTGGAGAGGATTTATTTTTAAGGAAGGAAACATTCCAGGGCAAAGTTTAGGGTATCTCCCCAGCATTTGCCATTTATGAGGACTGAGGGAAACCTGGAAAAAACCGCAGTCAGGGAGGACCATTCTGGTGGGCTTCAAATCCCAGACCTCCTGAGTCCATGCCTTAACGACCTCAGTCACCCATGACGGTATACAAGTGGTTTGATAATTATCTTTGTTCACATACTAATAGAGAGGAAACAGAAATATCAATATATTTGATCATAAAAATTTGCTTTCCATGTATCAATATTCTATTGTCACCATTCATTCTGCTGTTAATACATTGTTTTGCAGTTATTTAAAAACAAGTATTTTGAGTGATAGTGAAAAATGGCTAAGAATTGAATTTGTGGTATGATTCAGCTATTTTCTCTGGAAAGGAAAAAAGAAAAGGAAATTCATTACATTTCCTACATTAGGTCACACATGGTGTTCCTATGAAATTGTTCAATTTTGGGTAAATGAGTTCAAGCTTGGCAGAACAAGTATTGAAAATGCAGTATATCCTGGAGCTCCAAAATTAGCTGTAAGGCTAAAACTAAATCAAGTCCATGATATTGTTTGGCTGACAGATGAGTGAAAGTGGGTAAGTTAGCAGAGACCACAAGCATCTCAACTGAGTGGGTTCATTTTATTTTGCATAATAAATTACATATGAAAAACTTTGCCAAAGATTGTCACATCTACTCACACCAGAGCAAAAGCGAAATTGCATGCAAACTTCAGCCAACTGTTTAGAAGTGTTTAAGAATCCTATTGACCTTTTATAACATTTTGTGACTATAGATGAAACAAGTTTTCATTACTATATACTGGAAACAAAACAGTATTTTAAACAATAAACTGCTTGAGGCAAACCAGCTCTGAAAAAGGTAAAAGCATTCCATCCTCTGGAAAGGTGATGGCTTCAGTTTTTGGAAATAGAAGAAATTATCTCTACTTGGAGAAGGGGAAAGCCACTACTGCACTACTGAAGGATACTGCACATGACTTTTGAAGAAACTGAAGACAGCAATTATGGAAAAACATTTTTGGGTCTGACCAAAAAGAAGGTAATTTTTTCATCATACTATGCTTTAGTGCATTCAAGCCTTGTCACTCATGACAAATTAACCAAATTATGATTTAAAATGCTTCTGCATCCACTCTATTCGCCTGATCTTGTGCTCTTGGATTACCATTTGTTCCTGAAGCTCAAAACCCAAAACTTTCCTTGCTGGACATAAATTTAAATCAAATGAAGAGGTAAATAAGTATATTGAGAGCCTGGAAGAAACCCACTTCCATGAGGGAAGCATGAATCAGGAGAAACATTGGAGCAATGCATTGAATTTTGAGGAAAGTATGTCAAAAAAGAAATATGTTGCAAGAGTGAACTTGTTCACTTTAATATCAAACTAAGTTACTTACTGAACTACCCTTTTATAATGCTGGTGTGTCTGCCAACATTAATATCTACAAGGTAAAAAAGAATTTGAATATATTTGAAAAAGAAAGAGTAGTATTTTGGATCAGTAAACAATGTTGTTAATATACTATAAATATTAATGCAGCAAAAATAAAAATATGCAGAGGAAAGGGTATTAGGTACAAACCGTTTTGGAATCAGAAATTGTCTGCATTAAAAAGATACTGAGATAATATCAGAAATATAGCAGAAGCAAAAAAGATCCTAACTTAGTCAGAGATTGGGGAAAGAAAACTACATTTCTAAACAGGGAGATAAAAATATACTATACTAAATAAGGAGTCATTTAACAAATTCCTGAGTTCCCATGACTATAGAAGTAATGGTGCAAAAGTACATAAATACATTAATACACTAAACAATGTCCCAGAAACAAAACAAGAACCTCTTATTATTAACAACAAAGTCTTAAACCATGATGGAGACATAGCTAACAGATTTGTCACTGACTACAAACTTGCACATAAACTGAATAGAGTCAATGGGAAATTAAACAAAATATTAAAAAGCCTGAGGTGCTTGCAGGACAACATCTATTTTATGATAACTTTACAATCAAAGAACTCAACCAAGCAATATTATATCTTAAGAATGAAAAAAGCCCTGGACCAGATAAAATTCATAGTGAATACATCAAGAATTTAGAGTACAGAGTCGAGAAAATACTACTGAACATATTGAACAAGATCTGGTACAGTAAAGATAGCATTCCTGCTAAATGGAAAAAGAGACAATCATACCAATTAAGAAGAAAGAAAACCAGCTGGCCAGTTAAACAGTTATAGGCCTATATCCTTAACCTCAGCACTTGCTAAACAATGGAGAAAATGGTGACTACAAGATTAACTTACTATCTGGAATCTCAAAATCTCATTTCAGATCATCAAGCAGGTTTCAGAAAGCATTATTCAACAATCAATCAGCAATTACATTTAACACATGATATTCAAAATGCCTTCAACAAAAAAGAAACAATTCTTACTCTCTTTGTTGACTTCAAAAATGCCTTTCACAAATTATGGAAAGAGATTATTTATAAAATGAGTAATATTGAGGAAACATATGGAGATGGTTCATGGACCTATTATTACAAAAGTACAAAGGTACATAGCTGTAAAATGGAATGAGTACTCTCTAAATGGCATATGACTAAAATAGGCCTTCCTCAAGATGGTGTTTCCAGTCCAATTCTTTTTAATATTTTCATAGATGACATCAACAAAATATTAGCTGACTTCCCAAAGGCAAATATGGGATTGTTTGCAGGTGATATTGCCATATGGATTAGCCAAAAAAATAAGCAGAATAGACAACACTACAAAAAACTAGATGAAATGCCGAAAATTATCAACAGCATGGAAACATGGGCATCCACCAACAATATGAAAATAAACACAAAAAGACAGTTTTCTAGCTTTTCAGTCTTCAACACACTACTTAGAGCTTAAAATGAATAATGAACTACTACAAGAGAAAGAACATACTAAATATCTTGGTATAACACTTGACAAAAAACTTACCTTCTCTGAACAGATCAACAATATAATTAGGAAAGTGAATAAGAAGAACAACATATTAAGAAGACTAGCAGGAGTCAAATGGGGAGGATCCATAGGTTTCCTAAATGACAAGTACAAAAGATACATAAAGCCCAATTTGCTTTATGGAAGTGAGATAATGTCCACAATAAACAACCAACTTAAAACTAAATTGGATACAATACAATCTAGATCCTTAAGAACAATAACAGGAGCCATTAAAACTACACCAATTGCTATAATGCAGAGCATAACAAACAACCTGCCAATTAAGATAGAGCTAGATATCAAAATGGCTATACTAGGACAGAAATTAAAATGTAATCAACACAGGAATATTATTTCAAATTCCTGAGAGCACACAATGATTAAAAACACAGACTTTCAAAAATTACATACAGAAAGAAGATTTAGACAAATTTTTAAAAATAAGCACTTTGACATTACACCAACTGATCCATTAAAATGTATAGATATTAACATGAAACTAAATCTGGATACAATGGTCTCCAAGAAGAATGACCTACCTGAGGTATTAAGATTGATAGCACTTAGTACACTAAACAACTATTATCCATAAATTTGAATAGTTTTGGATGTTCAAAGTGAAATATAATATCATTTTTGCTTTGCTCGGGCATTTCTGCCTTTGAAACATGTCCAAGTAAGTGGAATAAAACTTGAGTGACTTCTTCATAAATAATTTGTTATATGAAACTATTATCCAACTAATACATGGTATAGAGTGTATAAAGATGAATATCTTAAAGAATTGTTATCTTAAGTGACTCTAAAGCAGCACTACAAAGTATAATGAATTACAGCTACCCACCGACATACACTATAGATGAAATAAGAAAAATATTTCATACAATCCAGATCAGAATGGTAGAAATAGTCTTACAATGGATCCTGAGCCATGTGGGATTGAAGAGCAATGAGATTGCCAATACTTTAGCAAAAAAAAGGAGTCACCATAAAATTAAAACCAACTTTAGAACTAGAACTTCCATTTAAATTAAAACTCATAAAAAAATTAATATCTGAACAAGAAAAACAAAACATCAAACAAAAACTTAAAGGAAAACCATATAAAGATCTAAATACTTTCAAACATGTTTTATTGAAACCCAGAAAAATTGGAGTTGCCCAATTTGGCTTAATTGTGGGCATGATTGCCAGTCAGAACATCTCTTTAGGATGAAATTAATCAAGGACAGTCACTGCCCACTGTGTAAGGACATGAATACTATCTTAAATAAAGAACATCTACTGAAATGCAGTCAACTAGATAGCAACAAACAAATGAAAAATAATTTGGAAGCTTTTTATTGGGAAGCTAGGGAAAAAATGATAAATATCAGCATCTCAAATGGCCACTAGCTACCAACCATATGCTATAAATATGCAATCTATTTTAGGCTGTCCTTTTGTTTTTCCATTGGTATCTTTAATTAGTTAAATGTGAATAAAACTTTTAAACTGAGTATACTCTGGTGCTTTGCAGCTCTTTCAAGTTTTCTCCTATATACCATAGCCCTCTTGAATTATAAAAACTTTTTTTTTCCAATGTCAGCCCATTGTTCTCATGAACTTGTGGGCATCCTCCCCCCCTGCATGGCAGTATTATATGCACATCTGGTGCCACTACATTATCCTAATGGAGATGATAGCAAACATGATATGATTTACCAGAGGAGTCCTTAAATCTATGGGTACTTAAACTTAGTCTGTAAAAATGAATGAATGAATGAAATGAAATGAATGGCCCAAAAAACAAGCTTGGAGTCCTTGGCGCCTTGTGGCTATTTGGCATTAGTCTTTTTAAGGTAAGGAAAGATTCCAAAAAAAGCCTTACCCAGACAGTTTGACCTGACTGGTAATCAAACTCAGGACCTCCAGATTAATAATTGCCAATGTAACCACTAGATCATGGAGGCAGTCTCCTGGATTAAAATAGAATAGTGCGCTCCAAAAGTTAATTTATTTAAGCATTAAAATAATATTAAAATCTATCTTTTAATTTTAGGTCAATTCTCTAATATATTGTATCATCTAATTATCTGATGACCAACACAATGGTGGAGGACTACATTGACTGATAAGGCCAACTAAGCTACGTAAGTCAGGGTGAGTGGACTGGATACTGTCCCATGTGAATTAATTGGAACATGACAATAGCATACACATTTTTTTTTGCAGTTATTCACCTAATACTACCTTAAATCTTTGGTAATAGCTAATATGTGTCCTTTTTGTTTTATAATTGCTTTACACATTTTGGCATAGATTTCACAAGTTTTGGGCACTTATTTTAGATTCAAAACATCTTCTTCATGGAGTGTTTTACAATCTGTTTCAAATGTGCTGAAGTTAACAATCTCTTCTATTGCAAATAGTTCACAATCAGGGCCCAGATTTCAATTACTTTTTATCTTTTTTTTTTTTTTTTTAAATTGATACAAGGGTGATGCTGTGTTGAAAATAATTGTGACTCAGAAACCATTTCTATAGTCATTTTTTGCCTTTTCTCTATAATGGGGCTTTTTAGTACTTTTTACATAACTTGTCAATTTAATGTAGGTTTTTTTTTAAACTTAGTTTTACTTCATTATTCCTAAAATATTATTTAAAAAATCCCAGAATCTTGAGAACTAAACTCTTCACATTTCCTGGAAATATGTAAGTGCATTCCTTTTATATATATTTTTGTTTTTAACATATACTGGTTCAACTACAGGTATTTTTTTCTATTATTAGTGCATGAAAAACAAATCTTTTCATTCTGGATCTGTGATTCAGTTTTTCATAGGCAGTGTGTCATTCAAGTATTAAACATGTTGAAAGTAAAAATAAATACATATTTAATTTCTTTCTGAGTATGACAACACTGTATTTTCAACTAATTATGGTATTCTCTACTGTAAAATAAAAGTGGCAACAAAAAACAAATTCATCAATACCAAATGTAAATAGGGAGAAAACACAATGGAAATCTTGATGAACGGGGACAAAGAAAAATGTGTATAAACATAAAAATAAATGTAATTTTAAAGTTTTTTTTTCTTTTAGGTCATTTTTAGTTTATTTCAAGGTCATGAAAACATCTTTTTTTAAATCATTTTAACAGAATTTTTAAGCATTAAACATGGGCCCTATTTATCAGTTCTCATTGTTGTGTCAGTCATCAGAAAATTGAATGACCTGATATATGCTGTTAAGTTTAATAAGTATATAATTTCAACATTTTCACTTGTTTTTTAATTAAAATTCTATGGGATTAAAAATGCGAAATGGTACTTACTTTATCAATGACACCCATGTCAGTTGAAAAGCGATTTAAGATGCGACCAATTGGCGTACTCTCAAAGAAGTGTACAGGGCATCTTAAGATATTGTGCAGCATTTGATCATGCAAGCATAACCTTGCTCGTGCTCCAGCATATTGACCAATACCATTGGAAGACAGAGAAAGCAGTATAGATACTATGGATAATATTCCATAAACTATGATATAGAATTCCACCTGTTTTCATCAAAGAAAGCACTGAGAATTAAGCACAGACCAACATTATAAAAGATAATGAGAATTCCTGAATTTCTAAAATATATTTCTATTTAATGCATTTATTACATTATGCTTAAATTAAATTATGGGAAATTACTACAAAAACAAATTTTCACAGGAAACATGTAAAAAGTTATTTGTAAGCCTTAGAATAATTAGTTTAGCTTTCTTCTTTATTTATAGAACCATTCTTCATTTGATTTAATTAAAATTTCTTTTACCAAAGACCTCTGATATACTAAGTAACCAAGAAACTCAACATAAAGGAAAACTAGCCTTAAGTAGCAATGGATTTAAAAGTTTTAAAAAATACCAAAATATGTTGATTAAATTCTAGCATCTTACTTAAGAATCTAAAACTGTGCTAGTTTTATTTAAACCAAGTTTAAAACCAAACTAGAACAATATCTAATAGACAAAGCTTTCTAAACCACACACAAATTTCTATATGCATAATAATGTTCTATTAAGTATTTAACTTTCTTGAAGTGCCAATTGGAACTTGTATAATGAAACAAATCATATAATTAAGATTATTGAGTGAATGAGTCAAACTACACACTCTTATTGGCTCCAGTTACCTGTTTATATTTAGAACATATTTTGCAGACCATTGTCTGCATCCTCAGCTGTTGACTGCTGGATAATACATTGTATACCTTTGGGGATGCATATTCTGCTCTGGTGGAGATGTGATGCTCTTAAAGTTTATGTTTTCATCCCTGGGAGTGTTAAAGTTAATTAATTACATTTATAAATACAGATACAGATTAATGAACTTTGATACTTTTGGGAATGAAAACATTAAGTTCATCATACCTCCACCATAACTGAATATGCATCCACAAAGGAACACTGTGAATTATCCAGTGTCATCAGTTAGCTGCGGATGCAGACAGTGGTTTGCAAAACATGTTCCAAATATAAACAAATAAGTGGAGCAAATAAGAGTATGTAGTTCAACTCAATGATATAATAATCTGTTTTACTTTCTGTTTTCTTTATGATGTTTATCATGATAACCAGGATTAAGGTGCTCCATATGTTTGTAGCTTTTGTGATCTTTGCAACTAGATATTGTAATTTTTGAAATACTGTAGTCTTATGCTAATTGCACCACATTAGGCTAATAAAGTGTTGTTATTGTTGTTACCCTACCACTATCACTACTACTATTAAATTGACTATAATGCATAACTATTATAAACTTCTGATCAGTTACTTCAGATATTTTGATCCTGTGTAACAGGATGGTTTAGTTAAAACAATCTGATGATTATTAATTGATATCATAGTATGATTGGCTTCACTGTGCAAGTTCCAATTTACATTTAAGTAATCTGATGATTGCTTTCCCAAGTAAATCAATCCAGTAGCCATGCTGTTCATTTGCATGTTATGCTTTATAAATTAATAAATGTATACAAAGATAACTTTATATATATAAAGTAAATACAGGGCTCTTTCACATAAAAACTATCCCACATGTGCAGTTTTTGATTCTTGGCAGCTGGACGTATCACGCTGCTCACTGCCGACTGATTCAAAATGCTGCATATGCAGAATAGTTCTCACCTAAAAGGTCTGCAGTTATCTAATGTATAATTTTAGAATCATTCAAAGAGTTTTTTGCAGTCAATTCATAGAATGGAATTTTGGTCAGAATTATAGTAACTTTAATCTCATTAAAAAAAAAGACATATTTCAACATATCAGATTAATCAGTTTTAGAATTTTGTTACAATAAAGCTTAATGTGATTGAGAAAGATCCTTTTATTGTCATTAGCAATTTCTTGATGAAAATAGTAATAAAGGATATTACTATCTTCATGAAAATAATCCACAATAATGCAAAGACTGTTTTTTAATGTCTGAATTGGGTTAAAATCATTACTTAGCATGTTTCTCAGTTTTTTGTGTATGTATGGATAAATATAATTGATTTCAAGATATGTTATGAAAAAACAAATGTTTAAATGCACCTCTTTTTTGCTTGAAATTTCCTGTTGGTTTTCTCTGAATTGGTCAGAAGAATTGTAGCTTTCAGTCCAACGACTGAGGCAGTAATCAGTGTAAACTCTCAATCCTTGCCATGCTACTGCAGAAGCCAAATAACTTATGCCAATCAATGGAGAGCATGCCATGAGATATTTGAAATATATTCGCTTTGGGATCTTCCCATATTCCCTTTCTTCCTCAGTTGTCAATTTTCCTATAGGAGCATCTGCAGTTTCTTCACCTGCAGGACATATAAATACTATTTCTGAGTTGAGGACATTAATGATAAAATTTTAAATCTAAATGGCAACAGTACCAATTATGTATTATAGATACAAAATTGGAGCATTCATAACTTTTATCCGTATATGGAATTAAATAATTGAACAGGAAACTTGTTACTTAGGGAAATTTATTTATTTGTTTTATTTACAAATGTTCTTTAACATCTAACTTAGGAAATATCAATAATATGATAAATAATCTAAATTTTACAAATTTACTTTAAATATTATTGCAGTATTCTAAACAAAGTTATTGCAAAAGCAAAAAAGCTGGAAAATAATAGGATTATAAAAGAAAGTAATAATAAAGTCAACACAATGTGAAATTTGTTACAAGAGAAACTAATAATGCTAAGAACACTTCTAATAAAATTATATAATCTTCAAAAAAATGTTATTGCTGATTCAAAAAACTTACTTCTATTTTTAAAGCATTTTGCTCATAAGCTTTCAGATTAATTGAAAGAAAGCAACTAAAATAAAAATGATGTTAGTGTTTCTCACATTATGATTAACCACATCACATTATCTGAAAATAAGATATTATAAGTTACTAACAATCTCAAAATTATGCAGTTGCTATGATGCAATCTAGACTTTCTTGTAAAGCAGTGTGCAGAATATCTTGTTAAACCTCTGAATAATATTTGTAACACATTATTTTCAACTGGTTGTTTCCCCAAAGCACTAAAAGTAGCAAAAATTATACCAATATTTAAAAAAGGGGATAAAACAAAAGTTGAAAACCACTGGCCAATATATTTACTCTTTTGATTTTTAAAAAATAATTGAAAAAACTTATGTAAAGTGTCTGGTATCCTTTTTGGAAAAATATGAAATACCTTCACACTCACAATTTGGTTTTCAGAAAGGCAAGATAATAAGCAATTCAATGTTATCTTTTCGGGAAATATCTTAAATACAAAAGGCAATAAATAAAATGTTCTAGGTCTCTTTGTAGATCTTACTAAAGCCTTAGATGTGGTGAACCATGACATCTTGAAGCTTATGGTATATTTATTTATACTGGCAGAGTTAAGGTCACATGATCTTTTCTTCCACTCAACCAGTCTTACATGGATGTACATACATATTAAAATTATAACATTAATTAAAAACTAAAAGATAAATGGATAGTAGTAATAACTGTAAACACAATACATGAGTTCAATCATTGTCAATACAGATCATATTTAGCAGTTACATAAAAATTAAGTGCAATAGATGGAATACTAAAATGAGTATATTATAATATTTGTTTTAAAATTAAATCTTATACAGACATTTGTTAAATTTTTTTTTAATTCTGATTTTTAAACATATGCACAATATAAAGTATAGATTTAGATAAAAAAATTAAATAAATAATCATAATTGTTGGAAAAATTTTTACAAATTCAATTGGATAAATACAGGTTGTAATAACAATTCTTTCACTTTGCATTTAAAATTAGCTTCTGAGATGGTATGTTTAACATTATCAGGTAGCTTGTTGAATAATATAATTCCAGAATGTCTTATGCTTTTGCTGAATAATGAAGTAATATGTAATTATGCTCAGTATGTGGCTATTTCTTGTTTGATAGTTATGCTTTTCACAGTTAGTCCAAAAGGCATAAGGTATCCAAAAGGTATTTTCTAACAAATGTCAAGACTTCTAATATATATAAGTAAGGAAGTGGTAACATGTGGAGTTTTCAGAATAAATTGTTACAGGAATCCCTTTGTTTCTTCCCCATTATTATTCTAATTGCTCATTTTTGAATTCTGAAAATTATGTTTTCTTTGCCCCAAAATATCACACCAAATTTTAATAAATCATTAAAATGCACAAAGTATAGATTTCTCAAAGTATTCAAGTTTGCAATATTGTTGATGTGTCTAAACATAAAACAAAACTGACTTAATATAGATCCAGTTTTTCAGTATACATGCTCCATTTCAGATGTTCATCAATCCATACACCCAAGAATTAGTAGTACATTTATAGTGCAGCAATTCATTTTCTAATTTTATTTGCAGCTTATGAGGATTGGTATTTTGTACATGACTGAATAAGATGACTACAGATTTTATTCTTATTTATTATTAACTTATTTTGTATAAACCATTCCTGCATTCTTTGTTCTAAAATCAATATGTCTGTTCCAACATCTTTATCACCTTCTTTATATCTGTGGATGCGTAATCATCATACAATACAATCTTATTTGGATATAGATAGCTTTCTAAATCATTTATGTATAGTAAAAATAAAAATAGCCCTAAACTGAACCTTGGGGAACTCCACATGTTACATAATTTGTATCAGATCTATACACTTCAGATGTATGATTATGGCAATTTGTTTGTACTACTTCAACTAGTTGCTCATATTGATTTAGATATGCTCTAAACCAGCACCAACCACCTTTCATACCAATTTTTTTATCTCATGATTGACTAGATAAAAGGCTTTAGAAAGATCTATAAATATTCTGACATTATGTTCTTTTTTATCTAATGAGCTGTAAATGGCATCTAAAAAATTAAATATGGCTGTCTCAATTGAGTTATCTTTTTTGAACCCTTTTTACACTGCAGATAACATATGTTTTTAAATAAATTTGTGACATCTATTATACTTAAGAGGTATAGTATAGTAAATAAATGCTTTGCTACATGTCTTAAATTTAGAACCCAATTTGTAGAACTAGATGGAATGCAATCTGCTCCCCTGTTGACTAAGTAGGTTTTTTTTTTGAATGGTTTATTTATGGATGCTCTTTAACATCTCAAGTCATCAGCGTCCCATTCAGTTCAGGGCTTGAAATGACAAATTTTACTCAGAGGCCTCTCTTTCAGGCTTGAGGTTCTTTTTCGTGCCGCAAATTTACGACGCGGGACACACGGCTTTACTTCCCTTCCGAAGGAAGCCATACTTAGGATTTTTACGCCTGAAAAAATCCATCGGTCCTGGCTGGGTTTGAGCCCACGATCTTGGGTTTAGGAGGCAAGTATGGTAACCACTGCAGCTCCAGGACCGACGACTAAGTAGGTGTACTACCAGACTCAATATTGATACCAGTTTTATTTATAATCTATATTAATAATCTCCCAGCATTAACTTCACCTGCAAATATGGTTCTGTTTACTGATGATGCCAATATTATATTTAAGAACCCAAGTAAAGTTACTTTGCAATTCTATATCAGTGAAGCAATACAGAATTTAAATAATTAATTAAAATCCAATAACTTAATATCAAATGTCAATAAGACTAACTACATCAGTTACAATAAACATGCTCCTCTTAATGATTCATACTCTTACACAATGAATGTTTACCAACAAAATCATGACAAGAATTATCACAAATTGGGGTTCCAGTGTCTTCTACACATACAGCAACAAAAATGTTAAAACTCAAACTTTACAAGTACATAGTGTTCTTTTTTGATGAAACATGGTTTCACTAAAATGGTCATGTTGAAGTACAGGCATAGCATATTCGCTGCTGAGATGTAAAACCTCTAGCAAGTGGTAAGGACATATTCTGGAAGCCCTTTAGCTAACACTAGGAAAAGTTAAACCTACCAATTTAACTGTCTTAACTCTCAGCAATGGTTCATTTTTACCTTAACTTTGTCTGTTGTACATTTAATTGTTGCCATTGTTTGAAATTTTAGTATTGAAAACAATCTGATAGAACTTATTGGTTAACTGTATAGTAAGCCATGATCTCAACTTTATAATCTATAGTGCATGGCAACCTTGCTTACATGAGCTAACTTAATCTAATGTTCAACAATCCATTGAACCTAGCCATTGTATTCTAGAGAGTTGAAAGGAGGAACTCAGCAAGAGTACGAGGGTAGGTCCATTAGTTTTCAGCATTGCCGATAAGAAAAAACCCTTATCTGGTGCCATAGCTTATCTGTTAAGTAAATAATTGCAGCTGTAACTTCTGCTCTGCTGTGTTCAGTTCTTCAGATATACTTGCATAAAGAAGGCTATGCGTAGAAGATTGTGATATGTTCAAAATAGAGTATCAAGCTGTTATTAAGTTCTTCACAAAAGGAGGACTTACTCCAAATGAAATTAAACAGCAATTGGATGGTGTATATGGGGAAGCATCTGCCTCATATTCTACCATAAAAGAATGGGCCAAACTTTATCGAATGGGTCAAGAAAGCATTGAAGATGAAGAGCGTGCAGATTGGCCGTTGGAGGTGCTCACTCCTGAAGACATCGTTCTTGTTGAAGGAAAATTTATGGAAGACCAGAGGCTTAAAGTTACAGAAATGGAAGCAAAACAATAGTCCTTAAAATTATTTATAAACATTTAAACATGAATAAGGTTAGTGCTTAGACTTCTTTCCTCAGTCCAAAAGTCATCTGTTGTCATGCTTTTTCTGAGCTCTTCCGTGGTAACGAGAGAGAAGTTCTGCAAACCATTGTTACAGGAGATGAAACTATGATGGTTCTCCATTATGATTTCTTGTCCAAAAGAGAATCATTGGAGTGGCATAAACCTGGCAAAGCACCACTTCTAAAGGCCAAGGCCACTCACTTAACCAAGAAGATAATGGTCACAACATTTTGGGACTGTGAAGGAATAGCATTGACTTCACAGAGAGGAACACCACAGTAAATGGGAGTAAATGGGGAGTATGATGCTGGCCTACTGCACAGACTATGTGCTTCCATCAAAGAGAAAAGGCAAGGAAAGCTGAGTGGTTTGTTTGTTTGTTTTTTTTTTTTCAGATGCTCTTTAACATCTCAGGTCATCAGTGTCCCATTCAATTCATGGCATGAAACGGCCAACAAATTTTGCTCAGAGACCCAGCTTGAGGTTCTTTTTCATGCCATAAATGTACGGCACAGGACCCATGGCTTTACTTCCCTTCCGAAGGATTTTTATGCCAGAAAAAATCCATCGATCCTGGCTGGGTTTGAACCCATGATCTTGGGTTTAGAAGACAAATATAGTTACCACTACACCACCAGGACTAACGATGAGTGGTGGTGTGCACCTTCTTCAAGACAATGCGTCTGTACACACAGCTCTTGTTGCAAAGCAAGCTGTGAAGAAATGTGGCTTCAAGGAGATCAACCATCAATCCTACAGTCCAGATCTAGCTCCCAGTGGCTATTTCCTCTTCTCAAAACTCAAGAAGGACCTTTCAGGAAGGAAATTTAAGTGCGATGAAGGAGTGGTGAATGCTGTTTGCAGGCAAGACTTGTGACTATTTTGGGGGGGAGGATTAAAATGTTAATTCAGAGATGTGAGAAGTGTATTGCAATAAAGGGTAACTATATTGGAAAGTGAAATAAAATTTTTGTCTTTATTATACCTAGAAAATGATAGGGCCAGAAACCTATGGACCTACCCTTGTACCATCCAAGAGTTCATCATAAATTTGCTCACCGTTTAAGATATACTTTCCATGGTACTCACAATTTATCTTTACAGAACTACAGTACACCATCTTCAAAAGGTCTTGCTGAATACCTTTACCATACCATCAAAGAAGCTTCATGTGCCAGTGGAATAGATCTTGGGATGATGCTTTACCTGAAGCCTCTTGAGCATCTGATATCTAAGTAACTCATATACAGGATTTCAAATATTTGGTTTTTGAGCTAGTTTATGAAGAACCCCCTGAGAATTCCTGAATAGTTTTCAGAGCCAGCTTCACAAGTTAGGTATTCAACCAAATTACTAGCAAATTGACACTGCATCTATAAGCTGCTTAGGCACTTCCATAAGGTTCATCTGTCCAGTGTTTCCTATATGGGTACCACATATAGGTTCTTATGCATGCATCCACTGAAATGGATGGTATAATGGCCAAAATCTTAAAAAATCTGTGAAATTATATAGTACACTAAAATATGTGCGGGGAAGAGAAAGATATATTGAAATTTGTGATAAGGTAGCAAGGGAAGGATTGGCATAGTTTAGAACAGAAGTAAATTATTAAAGTGGATTAAAAAATGGATACACTAGGGGGAAATGTCCTATGTGTGAAGAACCAAATAGTACTTGGCATTGTATACTAGAATGTAAGCTAACCAAGTTTTGGAGGGAACAGTTCCTATTATGAAAAAAGGGAAAAGTTACCAAATGAAAAAGAGGTAGAAGGATTTTAAATTTAAAATCAGTTGAAAACATTAAGGAACTGGGAAAATATACAGTCAAGGTAAGACAAAAATGGTTATGGATGTAAAATACTTAGGAAAGATGCTTGAGAAATGATATAGAATTGTCAGATAGTGAAAGGAGGATGAAATGAGTAGGGGAGGAAATGGGACTAGTTATCTAGCATTAGTTAAATAGGATCCTTATACACCAATAACCAATAACCAGGCCTTAGAGTGTGTAAGGTTCTAAGGAATAAGCAAATCTCAAGGATAGAAATTTAGCCAAATGGGTTTAATCAAAAAGAAGGAATGTTTAGTATTGTAGGAAATATAACTTAATATTGTAATGAATAACCTAAACTTAGGTATTCATTTTTTACACTAAGCTCCACTCACTTACACAAAAGTAAGACGCGTTTTGGGAGAATTTCTCCCATCTTGAGTTGTTCACTGAACCACTGTTACTCTAAACAATGGCTGGACAACCAGATGTTCCTGTGGTGGCCTCTGTTGGTTGAAGTAGGAAGTTGCTGAATTCATCCATAGGAAGAAACTGGAAATTCATTAGGTTTTCTCTATTTTTTTAATATGAAAATTTTTTCCCAAGTGAATAACTCTAATGGGTTGTGAAGATGTTTTTCAGCAGTTTAATTTTCGGTTTTATTTCATGGTTTTTGGTTCAAAAGTGAGCTGCTACTGCTGATTTATTCACCTGTTTAAATCGAATATTCCTAAAATGTCCTTTCTTTCTTTTTGTTTTGTCTATGTAGCTCTATTCACAATCTGCACATTTTATTTCATAAATTCCTGATTTCTGTTCTGTTGGTATGGAGTCTTTTACTGTGCAACCTAATAAATTCTTGATGTTGTATTTATTAGGTTACACAATAAAAGACTCCATACCAACAGAACAGAAATCAGGAATTTACGAAATAAAATGTGCAGATTGTGAACAAAGTTACATTGACAAAACAAAAAGAAATTTGGAAATTCAGAGGAAAGAACATTTTAGGAATATTTGGTTTAAACAAGTAGATAAATCAGCAGTAGCAGCTCACTTTTGGACCAAAAACCATGAAATAAAACCGGAAATTAATTTGCTGAAACATTTTCACAACCCATTGGAATTATCCATTTGGAAAAAAATTTTCATATTAAAAAATAGAGAAAACCTAATGAATTTCCAGTTTCCTCCTATGGATGAACTCAGCAACTTCCTACTTCAACTAACAGAGGCCACCACAGGAGCATCCGGTTTTCCAGTCATCATTTTGAGTAATGGTGGTTCAGTGAGCAACTGAAGATGGGAGAAATTCTCCCAAAACGCGTCTTACTTTTGTGTAAGCGAGTGGAGTTTAGTGTAAAAAATGAATACCTAAGTTTAGGTTATATTGCCACTCCATTGTCAACACCTTCGTAAGTACAATATTGTAATGAATGTTTAAATTATTTTTAATGTTGTGTTTTACTTTTTTGTTAGATCAGAGCCCGGTTCCCTGGATATTCCAGTAGGTAGCTGCTGATGAAACAGGGACTGGGGGGCTGAGCCAACAAATTGGAATAAATTTTGATTGGAATTAGTGCCTACTGGAATTGCCAAAGGCACTGTTCCTAATTGTTATATTTAAAATTAATGTTTTTTTTAATTTGTTTATTTTGTTAAAAATTTTGTAAGTTAATGCATGAGAAATAAATACTGCTACTCTACTACTTAAACTTACATGGTTCATCATCATCAATGAAGTCATCACTGATAGCAGAAGTTGTTGATGGTAATCGTTGAAGTTGTTCACGTTCAGACATCATCATTGCTGGTGAGCTGTTTGATCTTTTAAAGTAAATTTACACATGATTAAAATTAAATCTTAACATTTAAAATTATATTATATATTTTTAGCAGTAAATGGCTAATGCTGACTTGAAACCCAGTGCACCTACTATGAATTAACAAAATGTGCAGTGTCTTAAGAGGTTTTCAGTTACCAAATAATGTACATAATGCTGAATAATTTATAGATTAATTTTCTAGACACATTTACTGTTACATGCTCTTATTTTCTGAATTATTCTGAAGTTTGTAGCTGGTGTTGTATGCAAAAATGATATGGGTTTTCATTTCTTCTTGGTCTTTGATATTCCCATACAGCTTTCAAACAAATTGATTTTCAATGTAACAAATTATTTATGAGGAAATCACTCAAATTGCACTGTTTTGTTTCACTTCTTGGACTTGTTTTAAAGGCTGTTGACTTCATCATCAGCATGGTTCCAATATCATCTTCCCAGTATGATATTAAGATGTCGCTTATGAACTTTGTGATGAGGTTACTGTTGCTTGGAAGATCAAAATTAACTAAATTTTTCTTATTTTCATTTACATATTTTCCCACATTGATAATTCTATGGATTTTTAAGAGCTTTTAAGAATTTAGGTTAATTTTAGAATTTATATGTGTTTTTTTTTTATTATCTTTTTTTATTTGGCAGAAATGGTATGCTACTGCTGATTTTTCCATGTGTTTATAGTTTACATTTTTCATGTGTTTATTCAACTATAGTGTAATGTTCCCTTTTTGTTTTACCTATATATTTCAAACTGCAGTCTTTGCAATTGATTACATAAATGCATGATTCTTTTCCTGGATAATTTTGTTCTTTGTGTTGGTTTTTAGGAGGTTTTTTTAAACTGCATTTGTTCACTGGAGCCAAAATAATGTTGGCATCTTTAAAAATCTTCTGAAACTTTTCGTGTAACCATAGATGGATTGTAAATTTCTTATATATATATAATCTCCTTTTCTAGCCTTTCAGTGTAGTGATGTTGGTCCTGGTGGTGTAGTGGTAACCATACTTGCCTTCTAAACCCAAGATCGGGGGTTCAAACCCAGCCAGAATCAATGGATTTTTTCAGGAATAAAAATCCTAAGTATGGCTTCCTTCAGAAGGGAAGTAAAGCCATGGGTTCCATGTCATATATTTACGGCACAATAAAGAAGCTCTAGCCTGAAAAAAGAGGCAAAATTCTGAACAAAATTTATTGGCTGTTTCATGCCCTGAATTGAATGGGACACTGATGAGCTGTTAAAGAGCATCCATAAATAAATCAAATGTAGTGATGTCTTTTATTTGTTTTTGTTTTTGTTTTTTGAATTTTTCTATTTTTTATTGACCAGATTTGTTGTGTAGTCATTTTTCTGTGCTATATCAGTAACTTTTCAGTATTCCGATTTGTATTCTGTCTTGCTTATTGGTAGGTTTTTTAATCTGAATGTGAGGCTATTGATTATTGCAAATTTATGTTGTTTTGGATTGTGGCTGTTGTTTTTTTATATAATTATCTGTATGGGCATCTTTTCTGAATATACTAAATTCTAGTATATTGTCATTTTTTATAATTTTTACATCCATGAAGGGAAGAAACTTGTTGATTTCTATTTCCATTGTGGATTTAATGGTGCTGAGTAACCTTATCACAAAGTTCATAATCTACAGAGCTGCATCTTAATACCATGCTGGGAAGCTGACAGTGAAATTGTGCTGATGATGAAGGTAACAGCCTTTGAAACATGTCCAAGTAAGTGGAACAAAACTAGTGAAATTTGAGTGATTTCATCATAAATAATTTGTTATATTATACTATATTTCACTGTGAAAATCCCCGCTATTTAATCTAAATCAGTTTACATTTGTTAAAATATACCTTGACACTAAATAAAAAGACTGTTTTACAAATTTTTTATGATTTACTTAAGGCTTATGTACAATTAACCTCAGACTTCTTCTAAAAAAAAATTATACTTTTTGGTTCTAGAAACTTCTCAATAACTTTGTCTGAGTCTATCAAACAAAGCTAAAACCACTATGGTTAACCAGCATATGTCAAAAATTGGATGGCATTCCACAGGGATCAGTGTTGGGTTTCCTTCTTTTTATGATATATATTAATGACTTGCCTGTCAATCTCAGTGCTGAAGATGGTACTCTTTGCAGATGATACCAGTATATTAATTTAGTGAAAAATCACCTAAACTGTAGTCAGTCGAGGCAGATAATGCATTCAAGAAATTGAACACCTAGCCTGAAGCTAACAAATTGTTCTTAAACTGTGATAAACTAATTTATTCTATAATTAAGAACATTGTATGATTGAGTCGAACTACACACTCTTATTGATTCCACTTACTTGTTTAAATTTAGTACATATTTCACAGATCGTTGTCCATATCATCTGCTAACCATCAATTGCTGGATAATTCATGATGCTTTGAGGATATAAATTCTGCTCTGGTGGAGGTATGATAAACTTGAAAGTGTCAAAGTTCATTAATCTGTCTCTGTGTTTATAAATGTGCATTTTCTCCCATGTTGCTAACTCTGTAAGTCCTTGTACTGATTTTAATAATTTCACTACGTCATGGTTTTCTGTCTAGAAATGAGATACTACTGCTGATTTCTCCATTCTTGGTGGAGGAATGTTCTTTTAACCATGTACATAACATAAAATACAAACAAATGGAGAATCAGCAGTACTATTTCATTTCTGGACAGAAAGCACAACATAGTGAATGAAGCACAATTATTAAAATCAGCACAAGGAACCACAGTAAGCAACATGGGAGAAAAATCTACATTTATAAATAAAGAGATTAATGAACTTTGACACTTCTGGGATGAAAACATATAGTTTAAGCTCATCCCATCCCCATCAGAGCAGAATATACATCCTTAAGTATAATGAATTATCCAGTTGACAGTTGACTGATGATGCAGACAATGGTCTGTGAAACATGTACTAAATATAAACAAGTAAGTGGAGCCAATAAAAGTGTACAGTTTGACTCAATCATGCAATAATCTTAATTATATCATTAGCTTCATTGTTCCAATTAGCATTTCAAGTTAATTTTATTCTTTTGAAAACTGAATACAAGAATACCCCTGAACTTAATATTCAATACCAAAAATATACCATTAAGTTTTGCATCAAATTTTTAGTATTAAAAATTTATCATAAGCTAAACTGGAATAGCCATATACTCATAGATACCTTTTTCACTAGTTGAGTCTGTTTTGCCTTAAGAAGTCTGAGAAAGTTTCTAAACCAGAAAGAGTAACGCACTGTTTACTTTCACTTCATTCTTAGTAATTCATATAGAGTAAAAGAGCATTCATTCTGCAAAACAGAACATTAAGAATCAAGGTCAAAGAAAGATAAAACAACCATCTCAAGTTGTATAAAGATACAATGAACTAGAATGTTCAATACTTAAAGAAAAACACATTAATACAGTATTTTGAGATAATAGCCATTTTTCAAGTAGAAGCACATTGCAGGAAAAAAGCTTGCAAGCACTTTTTTTTAATAGTGTTTTAATATACATTTTTAATACTGAAACACTACAGGTCATGGAAACTGTTGATAAATAAGATGAAATGATAAATTGGGAAAGGATTTTTTTTAAGAAAGGAAGCATTCCAGACCTAAGTTTAGGTTACTTCCTTGGCATTTGCTATTTATGAGGACTGAGAAAAAGTTAAATAAGGCCTAAGTCAGCAAGGATGGTTCAGGTGGAAATTGAACCTCAGCAGCAGAAAAGTTGAGAACAGAGTCAACAAAACAGACAGTCAACTAACTTTTACACAACATCTTTGCTCAAGCTTGAACTTCACATCCTTTTTATTTGTATGAACAGGAAATATTTTCACTTACATATCTTTTATCAATATCTCACTATACATAATGTTTGAGATAGGATTTTGAGTTGAATTGAGTTTCCTTGTTATTCCCCTTTCCTTTAATCTGCTATCTTCAAGACTTTATCCCAATTTAATTAAAACTTCAGATTTGCATAATGAAATGGTTAGTATCACACTTTGACTTTTATGGTGAATTAAATTTCTAGCCAAAGTTAACACCTCTTCAAGTGCAAGCAACTTTAAATTAGTGATGGGGTTCAGCAAAATCAGATCAAAATATTCTGTGGATAAATAATTAGAATTTTTGGGGGGGAAGTAAAATTGCATTGTATGAAATTACTTACTTATTAGATGTTGTTGAAATAAGTCTCTTAAGTATATTTCTCTCAGGTACTTGATAGCTACTAGCTTCTGTCGTTCCACCCATAGACCTGGAAGTTTAAATACTGTGTTATATTTGGAAAATATTGTTTCTAATTCAGTTTGGTATGAAGCTCAGTATAAAAATAAGGTTGCAAAGAATAAAATTATAGATTTTATACATGCCTTTGGATCAATTTAATATTACAAATAATATCCAAAAACTACCTTACAAATTATTTTAGTTAGCTTTTGTCATTTTCATCCAATATTCATTTAGGTGCTAGTAGTAGTAATTACAGAAGAGTTACCTCTGGGAATGGACGGAAAATAAACGTCTCAATAGGCTTCCCTGCTGCACAGAATTTTCAAGGTTTATTTGTGCTCTTGATCTGAAAGATAATAAATAATTATATTAAAATGAAATTCTATATAAATATTTATAAGCAGCACAAGCAAACATATGTGGTACTGTCTTAGCTGTCTTGATATATTTCATAGCAGCCATGCTAACTGTTTATGTAATAATTCTTAGAAACAAAACCATTTTTAAAATCTAAAATAATTTTATATACATTTTTGTTAAGAATAAACATTAATGTTGTTTATAATTGTACTTAAGAAGCTGTTGACAATGGAGTGGTAATATGTAAGTAAGTGCAGTTTAGTTTAAAAATGAATACCTAAGTTTAGGATAAACTTATTGCAATCATACATGCAAGTCAAATTTCTGAGAACATTTTCCCAAAATCCACATTTGCTGTTTAGCTTATTTTAAGAATTAAGCAATGGAATAGAGTTACCTTAAATACAGTGTAAAGGATTAAGGGTTGGTGTATGAGTAAGTAAGATAGTAAGTTGGCATGTAGGTGGAAGGTAGGTCAGTAAGTGGATGGATACACAGATAGATGGGTAGGTGCAAAGTAGATAGGTGGATGTAGGTACTGGTACAGTGGTTAGGTGGGTTTTAGTTAGTTAAGTTAGTGGGTGGGTGAATAAGTACTAGGTAGGTAGGTGGCAGGCAAATTGGTGGGTAGATAGGTTTGATGGGTAGCTATGTAGATGTGTAGGTAAATTGGTGGTTGGGTAGTCAGGTGAGTGAGTGAGGAGGTAGATAACTAGATGGTAGGCAGGTAAGTGTAGATAACTGAGTAGGTAAGTGGGTGAATGCTTAGGTGGGTAGATAGGTATGTAGGTGGTTAGACAGGAGGATAGAAACTTAGACTACAGAAAGTACAAATAAAATATTCAGAAAAATAGAGCAGCTTTATAATGATTATAATCAGTCTAAATATTGACTGAATGTTGTATAGATTTTGCTCTCTGCTTGTCTTCAAGGATATTTATAACATTTTGCTACTGTTATACAAGAAAGTAAAATTGTTTAATATATGAGGGCTGTTCAATAAAAATGGTATTTTTTTTACAGGCATAACTCCTTGATATAAAATTTTACTTTACAATTTGTTAGTTTAATACATAATGTACATATAGCACTAGTTTCATTGTTGTCACTTCTGGCTCCGGCCTGTGAGAGGTGTGCAAATTCAGACATGTTCAATTCCACCTACAGCAAAATGGAGTAACATACATATTGTACATTTGTATAAACAAATCATCATCTGAGACCTATGTAAAGTTACAGGAGCCTATGGGGAGTTTGTTCTTCCCTATAGCACAGCTTGAAATTGGTTTGAAATGTTTAATAAAGAGGGGAGGTAATCAATTTCAAAGGAAAGTGGATGAGCAGCTTCAGTTTATGTACTGATAGAAGAAAACATTAATACTGTTGCTGTCATTGAGAGAGAGTCATCAAATAATGCTTGCAGAAATTCTGAAAGTTTCACTGTGGGAGCTACCCTTTGTTGGTAACTGAAAAGTTGCACAAGAGACATATTTGTGCATAGTGGGTTTCAAGACTGCAGATATGTGAACAAAAACATGTTTTCATGCAGTTGAAGATGATATTATAGGAAGGAAGATGCAGAGTTTATTTTTTAAAGATAACAGCTGCTGATAAAACTTGGCTACATCATTTTGATCCTTAGAGCAAACAGAAAAGTTCTGTGTAGTCACCAAAAAAAAAAAAAAAAAAGAGAGAGAGAGAGAGCAAAATTTGTTGCTTTGCTGGGAAAGTTATGGTTATCTCATTTTTCATTATTCAAGGAAAAGTTTACCAGCATGGTAGACCTCCTGGTTGGCTGAAATCATTAAGGCGCAGACTAATGAGCAGGAGGTCTGGGTTCAGTCTCCACCAGGACCATCTTTCCTGAATGAGGTTTTTTCTAGGTTTCCCTCAGTCTCATAAATGGCAAATGCACGGGAGGTGACCTAAACTTAGGCCTGGAATGCTTCCTTCCCTAAAAAAATCCTTTCCCAGTTTATCATTTCATCTTATGTATCACCAGTATCCACCACTTGTGATTCCTCAGTAGTTAAAATGAATGTTTAACACTATTAATAAATGTGGTACCTGCACACATAATTGTAACTGTAACTGGATGATACTATAGAGATGACCTAAAACTCTGCAAGTCATATCTAACACAAAAGAGCACATTTCCATGCAACAAGCTGGATGCTGTAAGATGATAATGTATGGCTGCACATCATAAATGTTGTTACTGGATATCTCACAAAAATCAATGTGAAGTGTGTTTGTCCTTCTGCCTAAAGTCCCTATGTGGTTTTTTCCTTTTCTCCAAATTGAAAAAAACATCTTCATGGGAAGCATTTTTCATCATCAGAAGCAATAGTGAAGGCTACAGAGGCGTTTCTGAAGGACCTGTCAAAAAATGGTTTTAAGCATGCCTTTGAAGACTGGCAGAAATACTGGGACAGGTGCATTGCATCCACAGGAACTAATTTGAGAAAGATCATCAAAATTATGTGGATGAGTAAAAAAAAATTATAATCATTCTTTATTGAACAGTCCTATATTAAATGGAACTATTGTAAGCAGTAGTTTTTGTTTCTAACATTATTCATATAATATGTATGACCTCTGAAACTTACTATTATTTGGAGATCGTTTGACCTATTTCTCTTGGAGCAGCACTCTAAGAGCAAACTGCATGTCATCATTACTGATGTATGAGTTCATAAGTCTGACATTCATTGTTACTACAATAATGCTATCTGATATATGTTTCAGGAGCATATACACTGCATTTCCTTACTGACCATGCCATTTATTTGCTGGAAGAAACTCATTTAATTTAGATATGTTGCATAATTCAGCGCAAGGTTCAAAATTGAATATAGAAAAGTGATTAAATTTTTAACCCAAAGAAGGAATTTCACTCACTGATGTTAAACAAAACCTTAATGGTGTTCTGGGAAGCTTCCCCTTAATATTTCAAAATTATTTTGTTTAAGCAGAGAGAATATTGAAGATAACCTACTATGAGGATAGCAAATGTTGACTTAAGAAAACATCATCCTTTTGAGTAATAGTTCTGAATGACAGGCATTTAAAGATGAAAGAAATAGCTACTAGGCTGGGGCTTTCTAAAATAACTATGCCTTGCATTCTTCATCAATATTTGGATGTGTGCTAAGGTCAGTACAAGATGAATGTTCCAAATTCCTTTTGCATTTCAAAAGTAAGTGTGTGGAATGTTGTCCAAGTTTTCATCTTTGACATGATGGGCAATGTTGGAATCCATTATCAAAGGGGATGAAACCACAGTTCTCTACTATGATCTTTTTTCAAAAAAAGAATCAGTAGAGTGATGAAAGAAGGCTGAATCATTTCCTAGAAAGGCCATGGTTACACAGTCTACATAGATCATGGTGAAACTTTTTTGAAACTGCAGAGGAATTCTCATTATTGACTTCAAAGAAAGGAACACAACAGTGACTGGAGAGTATTATGCTGAGCTACTGCATCAATTGCCTAGTGCTATCAAGAAAAAAAAGATATGTAATGCTGAGTGGAAAAGTTTGTCTGCTGCATGACAATGCAACAGTCCCATATGACTGCTATGACACTTTTGGTTTCCAGTAGCTGGATCTTTCGATCTTGCCCCCAGTGACTATTACCTGTTTTCAAAACTGAAATCTGATCTTCAAGGATGGAGATTTATGAATGATAATGAGATGAAGGAGGTGTTTTTCAGCATTTTGTAGGCACAGATTCAGATACTTTTTATGGGGATTGAAATCTTAATTTACAGATGGGAAAATTGGATTGATATGAAGATTTTCATTAAAAAATTATACCTTATTTTTATTCTAGCACATAACTAACATTATCAGGTCAGAAACTTTGAACTGCACCTTGTACTTAATGCCACTAAAAGTACAGGGTGGCACATGAATAGCTGATACATTGAATAAATATTGTACATTTTGTTAGATTTAATTTAAATTTTGCTCTAACATGTACTTTTTTATGGAAATGCCTGCAGAGGTCCTATAGTTACAATATCTCCAGTCATTTGTTTCTCAGTTAGCGTTTTGCCATGGCTGAGCATGGACATTTATCTATTGCGTATCATGTTAAACCATTCTTATTTAAGCTGAATTGAAAAGTGTTATAGTATTTCAAAGAAGATATAAGGCAATATTCTGTGTTGGGCTCCATCAAGAAACACAATGTTCCAATTATACAGAAAAGTAAAAGAAGAAGGCAGAGAAGGAAGAGAAATGACCTCAGTCAGCATCTGCTTGTTCTCCTGAAAATATTGCAGCATTACAGGTTGCTGTGCAACAAAGTTCAAACAAGTCAACCTGGCAGTCAGCCAGGGAAATGGGCATATCATGCCATTCAATACAAAGAAGTTTACACAGTGATCTCAGGCTCTTCCCTTACAAAATGACTTGTGTTACACAAACTGACTAAACAGAATAAACAGAAAAGATTGGAATATGCATTGTGGGCAGAAGAAAAAGAAGAAATATTGTTTAACTCATGGTTCTCCAATGAAACTTATTTCCACCTAAATGTAACTGTAAATAAACAAAATGATTATAGGGCAGAGGAAAAAAACCTCAAAATGTCCATGAAAAAAAGCACAGGAGGGAAAAGAGATAGTTTGGATAGTTCTATCCAGCCATGACTTAATCAGACCAGTTTTTTTAATCAAACTGTCAATACTGTCTGATATAAGTCTATGCTGGAAAATGAATTTGTGCCACATCTTCTTGCCACCAAAGTGGTTCATGAAAGATGGCGCAATACCTCATATAGTTAATGC